>CM039610.1:40398731-40998731 GCA_022457205.1 Saccharum spontaneum
GTGCGTCGTATTGGGCGCTAATGTTACCTTATCATATTCCAGAGCTGGAGCGCGAGAACCAGGAGGCCCATTCGACCGCGAACTCCCTGCAGAGCCTCCTGGAAGCCGAGACCCGGAGGACCCAGTTGCTCGAGGGCGCGATCACCACCGTGTGCGACGGTCTGGGGGTCGGACCCGACGCCGACACCGGAGAGGACGCCCCAGGGAACTGCTTCGTCCGTCGGATGGCCGCGCTAGGTCATTTTGCCCGGGAGAAGATACGGGACAGCCTCCACCACGGCGTAAAGAGGGCACTGGCCGTCGTTCGCTCTGGTTTTGTGTTCGACATGGAGCTCGTCGCCGACGGCTTCATCACAGACCCGGAGCGGACGGACGCGGAGAACGCAGATGCCTGCTTGGATCTGATCGAAGCCGCGGAGGGGCCTGGGAGTCGCCTGGCCTCGCTCTTCGAGCCCGAGGTGGTGCCGCCTGCTGATGACGAAGGCCTGTGAGCCAAATCTGGGCACGGAGGCCCGTGTAACAAGTTAGTTATTTTGAATTTTGATCGTGGTGGCCCTGGGGGCCTTAAGAACTCAAAACTTAAACTAGTTTGTGACGAATCTAGTTTTATTCGAGCCTTTTTTTCCCTTTCGGCCTTGGTTGTGTTCTCATACGATTTACTTAACGCGCAGTCACGCCCTTTGGCGCGGGGAGCGAGTGGAGGTACCGTAGCCTCGGGGGCGTAAGCGATCTCGCGGCTCGACTACCCTCGAGCTTCAGGGTGCTCTTGCGGCCTTGTAGATCGTGTGAGAAGCTGACCTAAGCGGCGGGGAGTGTGCTACTCTCTTTCAAAGTTAAGAACCGTCATAAGACCTACTTAGCGTGCGGTTGCGCCCCTAGAAGGCATGAGGGGTGAGTGGAGGTACCGTAACCTCGGAGGTTGAGGTGATACTCCTGACTCGAGGGCCCTTTCGAACCTTAGGGTGTTCTTGCGGCGAAGTCGATCGAAAAAGCGGGTTCTTAAATTTTTTGAAAGAGAGTACAAGTTTTTTCAGGGACTGGGGGGTCCCCCCCTTGTAGCCCCCGAGGGAGGGTCGATTCTGGGAGTGCAGAGTCGATCCTTCCTCACTTGTGAAACGAAAGTTTGAACATCGCTGTGGTCTTTATTGACGAAAAAGGAAATACAAGGCCTCGAGGCTTTCTAAGGAAAAAAGCGACGTAGCTGTTCAATGTTCCAAGCGTTGGTGAAGATTTCGCCCTTCTCGTTGGATAGCTTGTAGGTGCCCGGCTTTAGTACTTCTGCGATGATGTACGGTCCTTCCCATGGTGGCGTGAGTTTGTGGCGTCCCTTGGTGTTCTGATTCCGTCGTAGCACCAAATCGCCGACGTTAAGGTCACGCCTGCGTATGTGCCTATCGTGGTAGCGTCGGAGACTCTGCTGGTACCTGGCAGAATGCAACAAGGCCACATCTCGGGCTTCCTCGAGCTGGTCGAGGGCGTCCTCTCGTGTGGCGTTGTTATTTCCTTCGTTGTAGGCTTTTAACCTTGGGGATCCGTACTCTATATCTGTCGGAAGCATAGCCTCGGACCCGTAGACTAAGAAGAACGGAGTGAACCCCGTGGCTCGACTCGGCGTTGTTCTCAGGCTCCACAGGACCGAGGGTAGCTCGGCGGCCCATCTTTTGGCGTGCTTGTTTAGCTTGTCAAAAATTCTGGGTTTCAGGCCTTGTAGGAGCATGCCGTTGGCACGCTCTACTTGGCCGTTCATTTTTGGATGAGCTACGGCCGACCAGAGCACGCGAATGTGATGGTGGTCACAGAAATCCAGAAACTTTTTACCAGTGAACTGGGTGCCGTTGTCAGTGATAATGCAGTTCGGGACCCCAAATCGATGGATGATGTCGGTGAAGAAAATCACGGCTTGTTCGGACCTGATACTGGTGATGGGACGAGCCTCGATCCACTTGGAAAACTTGTCGATTGCGACAAGCAAATGGGTGAAGCCACCAGTAGTTCTTTTGAGCGGTCCGACGAGGTCGAGTCCCCAAACGGCAAATGGCCATGTGATGGGAATGGTTTGTAGAGCATGTGCCGGGAGGCGGGTGTGCCTTGCATAGTACTGACAACCTTCACAGGAGCGTACTAGCTTGACGGCGTCGGAGACCGCGGTCGGCCAATAGAACCCTTGTCGAAAAGCGTTTCCGACGAGGGTTCGAGGCGCAGCGTGGTGACCGCAAGCCCCCGAGTGCAGGTCATTGAGCAGGTCCCTGCCTTCCTTGTTTGTGATGCAACGTTGGAGAATGCCCGTAGGGCTGCGGCGGTACAGCTCCCTACCATCTCCAATGATCACAAAGGTTTTGGCCCGTCGAGCGATCCGTCGAGCCTCGGTCTTACCCGAGGGGAGGTCCCCTTGGATAAGATAGTCGAGGTACGGTGCGCGCCAATCAAGCTCGACATCAGACGGTGGGGTCGATCCCTCCACCTGCATGGCCTCGGCCCCGGTCGAGGGGGCCTCTGCCCCTGGTGGGGGGTCAAGTGATGACCCGTCGACCCCTCCGTCCGATCCAAGGTCGACAGATGGCCGTTGGAGATCTTTTGCGAAAACGTCGGGTGGGACCGTAGCTCGACTTGACGCGATTTTTGCGAGCTCATCGGCGGCCTCATTATTCTTGCGTGCTATGTGGTTGAGCTCGAGGCCATGAAATTTGTCCTCGAGGCGTCGCACCTCTTGGCAGTAGGCTTCCATCTTGGGGTCGCGGCAGCTCGAGCTCTTCATGACTTGATCGATCACTAGCTGGGAGTCGCCTCGAACATCGAGGTGTCGGACCCCGAGCTCGACGGCGATTCTTAGCCCCGTGACGAGTGCCTCGTATTCGGCGACGTTGTTGGATGCAGGGAAATGGAGCCGGATGACGTAGCGCATGTGAACTCCGAGGGGTGAGATGAAGAGCAAGCCCGCGCCTGCTCCTGTTTTCATCAGAGACCCATCGAAGTACATGGTCCAGAGCTCGGCCTGGAGCTGTGTGGGGGGGAGCTGGGTGTCGGTCCATTCGGCCAAGAAGTCTGCCAACACTTGTGATTTTATGGCTTTGCGCGGCGCATAGGACAGGGTCTCGCCCATGAGCTCGACCGCCCACTTGGCAATCCTACCCGTGGCTTCCCGGTTCTGGGCTATCTCTCCCAGGGGGAAAGAAGAAACCACAGTAACTGGGTGGCCCTCAAAGTAGTGTCGAAGCTTACGCCGTGTCAAGATGACAGCATAAAGTAGTTTCTGGATTTGGGGGTAACGGACCTTGGTTTCTGAGAGTACCTCACTAATGAAATAGACCGGCCTTTGGACGGGCAGGGCATGAGCTTCCTCGGCCCGTTCGACGACCAGTACTGCGCTGACTACTTGTGATGTTGCGGCGACATAAAGTAGGAGCGGCTCTCCTGGGGTCGGCGGGACGAGGATTGGCGAGTTAGTGAGTGCGACCTTAAGTTTGGTGAGGGCTTCCTCAGCCTCGAGGGTCCAGGAAAAATGCTCCGATTTCTTCAAGAGGCGGTACAGGGGGAGCGCTTTTTCGCCAAGGCGCGAAATGAAACGGCTGAGCGCCGCTAGGCAGCCCGTGACCCTCTGTACGCCTTTCAGATCTCGGATGGGGGCCATCTTGGTTATGGCAGAGATTTTTTCTGGATTGGCCTCGATTCCCCGCTTGGACACGATGAACCCCAGAAGCATCCCTCGGGGGACGCCAAAAACGCACTTTTCTGGATTGAGCTTGATATTCTTTGCCCGAAGGCATTTGAAGGCGATGTCGAGGTCATTTATTAGATTGTCGGCTCGTTTGGTCTTGACTACGATGTCATCGACGTATGCCTCGACGGTTGGTCCGATGTGTTCTCCGAAAACGTGCTGCATGCATCGCTGGTACGTCGCCCCTGCGTTCCGGAGACCGAAGGGCATCGTAACGTAGCAATACATGCCGAAAGGGGTGATGAACGAAGTCGCGAGCTGATCGGACTCCTTCATTTTTATCTGATGGTAACCGGAGTAGGCATCTAAGAACGAAAGAGTTTCACATCCCGCAGTTGAATCAACAATTTGATCAATGCGTGGCAAAGGAAAGGGAACTTTCGGACATGCTTTATTTAAACTAGTATAGTCTACACACATCCTCCACTTCCCACTCTTTTTCTTAACTAATACAGGATTAGCTAGCCATTCGGGATGGTGAACCTCCTTGATGAACCCGGCCTCCAGTAGCTTGTGGATCTCTTCGCCGATGACCCTGCGCTTCTCCTCGTCGAAGCGGCGCAGGCGTTGCTTCACCGGTTTGGACCTGGCCCGGATCTCCAAGGCGTGCTCGGCGACTTCCCTGGGTATGCCCGGCATATCCGAGGGACTCCACGCAAAAATGTCGATATTTGCGCGGAGAAAGTCGACGAGCACGGCTTCCTATTTCGGGTCGAGGGTGGCGCTGACGTTCAGCGCCTTCCCATTGGGATCAGCGGGGTCGAGGGGCACGAGCTTGACGTCCTCCGCGGGCTCGAAGCTGCCGGCGTGGCGTTTCGGATCGGGAATCTCGTTGGCGAGACCGTCGAGGTCTGCGGCCAAGGTTGCCGACTCCAAAACCGCCTCGCCGTGCTCGACGCACTCGACGTCGCACTCGTAGGCATGTTCGTATGAGGGCCCCACTGCGATGACGCCGTTTGGGCCGGGCATCTTGAGCTTGAGGTAAGTATAGTTTGGCACGGCCATGAACTTGGCGTAGCACGGGCGTCCGAGGATGGCGTGGTAGGTCCCACGGAATCCGACTACTTCGAAGGTGAGGGTCTCCTTCCTGAAGTTGGCCGGTGTGCCGAAACAAACGGGCAGATCGACCCGTCCGAGGGGTTCCGCCCGCTTCCCCGGCACGACACCGTGGAAGCCCCCGACGCTAGGTTGCAGGCGCGCCCTCTCGACCCCCAGGAGGTCGAGGGTTTGGGAGTAGATGATGTTGAGGCTGCTTCCGCCGTCCATGAGTACCTTAGTGAGGCGCGTGTTGGCGATGACGGGATCAACGACAAGTGGGTAGACCCCCGGATTGGGGATGTAGTCCGGATGATCATCACGGTCGAAAGTGATGGCCACCGCGGACCAATCAAGGAAGCGAGGGACCGCCGTCTGTACGGAGAAGACCTCACGCCGCTCTCGCTTGCGCTGGCGCGCTGAGAGGCGGGTTGAGGGTCCTCCGTAGATCATGAAGCAGTCGTGGATCTCGGGGAATCCCTCCTCCTTGCCATCACCCTTTGGGTCTTCCTTCTTGTCGGCGGCCTTGTTGTCAGCGCCCTCGAAGTACCTGCGGAGCATATGACAATCCTCGAGGTTATGGTTAGTGGGCCCCTTGTGGTAAGGGCAGGGTTCTTTGAGCATTTTGTCGAAGACGCCCCCGCCGGGGGGGCCTCGAGGCTTCTTGCGTTCGACAGCGGCGACAAGCTCGTCGGCCGGGGCCTCGAGCTTGCCCTGCTGGCCCTTCTTCTTCTTGCGGTTGTTCCTTTTGGGGCCTCGGGCGGAGCTCGCAGGATCATCGGTCTTCTGCTTGCCAGTGCCCTGCTCGCCGCCAAAGATGGCACCAACTGCCTCCTCGCCGGCGGCGAAGTTGGTGACGATGTCCATCAGCCCGTTGGCAGTGAGCGGGGTGTGGCGCCCCAACTCTCGGACCAACTCCTTGCAAGTGGTGCCCGAGAGGAAGGCCATAATTACATCAGAGTCGGTGACATTGGGTAGCTCGGTGCGTTGCCTGGAGAAACGCCGAATGTAATCCCGGAGGGATTCACCTGGCTTCTGCTTGCAACTCCGGAGGTCCCACGAGTTGCCGGGGCGCATGTAAGTTCCCTTGAAGTTTCCCTCGAACACCCTTACGAGGTCGCCCCAGTCGTGGATCTGTTGGGGCGGCAGGTCCTCGAGCCAGGCTCGAGCGGTGTCGGAGAGGAACAGGGGGAGTTGGCGGATGATGACTCGGTCGTCGGTGGCCCCGCCCAACTGACATGCCAAGCGGAAGTCGGCGAGCCAAAGTTCGGGTTTGGTCTCGCCGTTGTACTTGGCAAGAGTTGTGGGAGGGCGGAACCGTGCTGGCAGTACCGTTTCGCGGATTGCCTTGCTGAAGACCCGAGGGCCCGGAGGCTCGGGTGAAGGGCTGCGATCCTCCGAGCTGTCGTAGCGCCCGCCCCTGTGCACGTGGTAGCCTCGAGCCACACCGTCACCGTGCTTGCGCGTGCGGCGCTCGACGATGTTGCCACGGGTGTCTCGAGGTTCTTGGTCATGAGTGACGGGCTCGGGGGCGGGAGCCATCCGGATCCGTCGGGCAGGTTCGGGATGAACCGAGGCCTCCCTCTCCTTCCGAGAGGGCTCCGCGAGCCGCCCCGAGGCGGGCTCGCGTCGCCTCGAGGCAGAGCTCTCTGCCTGCTGCAGGGCAGCAGTCTCGAGGAGTTCTCGGATCTCATCTCGAGCCCGGCGCGCTTCGGGGTTCGATGGCTCAGGCATGTTGCGGAGGAGCATGGCGGCGGCGACGACATTCTGGCTGGCTCGAGCGAAGACCGGGGGATCGGTTATCCGGTCCTCGTCGATGCGACGGTTGACGTCGCGAGCTCTTTCGCGAGCTCTCCCGCCAAGTACGCGCTCCGCGCGCTCATGCTCAAGAGTTTGTTGGAGTAGACGCAGATTTTCTCGTTCTTCGTCGAGCCTTTCCCGCAACTCGCGGACTTGGTCGAGCTGCGCCCCCTGATCCGCAGGGAGCTGAGCCTCGCCTTGCCCGGCAGGGTGCCCGTCGTGAGGAGGCGTGCGCCCTCCTCCGACCGGCTGTTGCTCCTGCGAATCCGACGCGCTTTCAACATCGACGTTGAAACACTCGCGGGTCGGATCGTAGGTATCGTCAGCCGAGTCGGAGTCAGGGGCGCCGAAATAATAGTATGACGGGGGAATGCACGGTCGTTGCGAGCCGCTACCGGGGTTGCGGCGTGGGGAAGCGGCCACACGGGGTTCTGTTTCTGGCGTCTCAGTAGAGTCCAGATAATCAGAAGCCGGCGTGGACGCGACGAGGTCAAGGGTGAAGCGTAGGTGGTGCCCAGGGAGTTCCTCATAAGCACTCATATGAGTGCTTACGGAAGAAGCGTACGCCTGGGCAGCCGGAACTAGCCCAACCGGGAACGGCGAAGGTGACGTTGCCGCCCTTGCCGGGAGAGAGGCACGGGGCAGCGACGTTGCACCAGGCGGAGGAGCGGCGGGGTCCTCCGCTGGCATGCTGTCCTCGGCCAGGCCCATCGTGCCCAGACTTTCCACGAGAAAATCCGGGCCGGGGTCTGGCTGGGAAGCGCCAAACCGGGGAATCCCATTGCCCTCCGTCAGGTGGAGACGATGGTTGCGCCGGGCTCGCCGCCGCCGAGCGGCTCGCGCCAGCCTGGAGCGACGGTACCGGCGGACTGCTCCCCCAGGCTGGGAGAGCTCGTAATCCTCGTCGGTAGGGTGTCTTGGCGGGAGCAGAACCATATCGTAGCCATAGCCGAGCGACATGAACTCCAAACTCCCGAACCAGATCACCGTGGCCAACGGGATAGGGCGTTCGGGGTCAGCCATCCAGGGAAAAGGTGGGAAAGCGACGTTAGCACGCAGCGCTCCCCTACCTGGCGCGCCAACTGTCGGTGTTCGGATCCCGGGGGGTCCTAAACCAACCAGTAAAATGCTGCGTGTCCCTTCCCTGGATGGTGATGCAAGGAAAAACACACGGGGGTTTATCCTGGTTCGGGCAAAAGAAGGCCCTACGTCCAGCGGGGGTGAGAGAGGTTTGTATTTCCTTGCACCGGGGTGCTTGCGTAGGGGTTACAAGCTTGCGAGAGAGGGCGACGAGCCCAAGTCTCAAAGGAGAAAAAGAAAGAGTACAAGATGATTGCTTGAGGTGTTGATCGCTATGTCGTGTGTGACTGGTTGTCCCCCGTCTTCTCTAGGGCCCTGGCCTACCCTTTTATAGGACGGGGTGAAGCCAGGACGATGGGAGCCTTGAGAAGATGTTTTGTCGATCCTGTTGAGTCGACTGTAGCGACGTGCCTCAGGAATGGGAGGCCATCCTCTGGAACGAGATGTCATAGGAGTCGAAGTGACCCGGAGCGTTGCGCCATACCGTCCTTTCTTCCCTGTTGCGCCGTGTCGGTGGTCGAGGTCGGGTCGAAGTAGGGTCGAGGCCGAACGGATAAGTCCGAATCCCTGGAATCCTGGTGTACGGGCATTGTCGTATCCTCCCTCGAGGGTTAATAGTGACACACAGGATAAGGCATGGCGGGTATAGTGACGTTTTTCACCTCCCATCACGGAATGGGCGGTTGAACAGTGAGAACTGACGCTGGTATTGTTCCCACGTCGACTGTACGTGCGGCCATGTCGGTAGTTGGTAGTAGGTAATTGCATTAAATGCTTTGACTTTTCGTCCCGTGGTAGGTGGGGACTGAGGGGGTCGTGCGCCTTGACCCGGGCTCACGCGAGTCGGAACGCCCGGGGCGGTCGAGCCCCGTGCGGGTTGGAACACGGTCGAGGCCTCCCGTCGAGGGGGGTTCGTACGAGTCGGAGACGGGGCGCGGTCGAGGCGCTTCGTCGAGCCGGCCTCGTACGAGGCGGACCTGTCGCACGTAGTAGGCTGTGCTTTATTGCGTCTTTAATCGTTTTAGTTTTTATGATCGTCAAATGTGGGGTACCCCTATACTATTGGTACCGACACTCAGCTTCAGATGGCAGATCAGACATCCCGAAAGGTCGAAGGTATAGTAACCGATGTCCCTGTTAAAATTAACGATCATTTTGTCCATACAAACTTTCAGGTCATTGACATGGGAGACAACGAGTACGAGCCACCCATCATCCTAGGAAGACCGTTCCTAGGCACCATCAAAGCAATCATCTACATTGGAACCGGAGAAGTCCATATGCATTTCCCCTCTGAGAAGATACGCCGCTACTTTAATGACCCTAACTATATAGTTGAAGATTCTAAGCAGGTCAGGACAAGAAGAAGGCGACGTAACCGTAACCAAAGGAGGCAAACCATCAAGGACGTATGGGCAGACTATGAAGGAGAGGTCATAAGGCCCGAGGATACACAACAGGAGACCGAAGCACCAAGTCGGGTATGGAAAGTGAAGACAGTTACACAAGAAGAGGAGGCACTGCCGGAACCACCGTCTACGCCACCCAAATCCCAGGACAACTAAGAAGAAAAGAAGTCCTGTTCGGAGGACTTAAAAACACCGAACGCCGTGCCAAGAGGTAAACTTGGTAGTTATCATTTTCCCTTTAATTATTGCTCAGTTAGTCATGTTCATTCTGTCTAAAAAAAATGTTGAAAACAGTAAGCCCCATGTGATTATGCGAGTGGCATAAAACCCATAAGTACATTCACTGTGGTGGCATAAAAAAATAATAATATATTTTTTCTGTTCTATAAAAATGAAAATAAAAATAGAGAGTGACATTTATCAAGGAAGCTCAAACATGATAAAGGCTAGATATTTATGCTAACGCTTAATCAAGTTCCACGAAGCTTTGTTGTCTATTTGAGCTCCACAGAATTCAGGAAGACTAGCAGACGGAGGATATCCTAATCGTTGTCAGGGTGCTGCCGACATTCAAATACACCTCTGCACCTGCTAGCTACATCAGAAGAAATTACGTCAAGATCCAGCTTGGGGGAGAGCACCCCCATTTATCCCGATAAGTATTTTTATCTACATTTATACCTATGCTTTATTAAAATAAAAAGATGCATAATCATGAAAACCCAAATAAATATTTTGTGTTTATATATATTTGCTTAGTTTAATAAATAAATAAAGTAGCTATGCTAAACGGAATCTTGAAAATAAAACTCTAGCATGGATATGATGAATAGTTGCTCTGCCTAATTTTCAAATTTGTTCTCTCTCTAGTTTAAACATAACTGTTATAATTTAAAACTGGCTCTAAACCTGAACTAGTGGGAAGAGAACTTGATCTGAAGTCTAAGTTGTTAACGGATATGATATGGGAAGGTTGAGCTGCTGTTTATCTGTTCCTAGAGATGCTAGAATTCTGGAGAATTATATCTTTAAAAAAAATCTTTAAAATGTTGCATGATGAGTTCCTATATGATGAGAGTTTAAATTCCTACCACAGCCATATATACATGCTTGTTAGATTAAGAGTCGCACTTTTACTACTTAGTGCTTATGGGCATTTAGTGTGGTCAAGCTGTGTAGACCCTTAGGAACTTGTCATGTGGTTAAAATCAAGATTCACTTGCACGTTCACTCATACATGCTGCTTCTACTCCGGAAGTACACATCCACATATATCCACTCATTTCCATCTCCAGATTCATCCAAAATTATTCTACTCCCGACCCGGGAGAGAATAGCCAAAAACATTATCCCATTCCTGTTATTCCCTGTGAAGTTAATGCTTAAGTCATTTCTACTACCACTTGCTATATTTTCAAAAGAGGGAGATTGCTCTAAAAACGAGGAAATAAAAAGGAGCAAGTGCTCGGAACCTCGAAGAAAGAAAAAGTGAGACGAGAGGTACAAATGGACAAGTGTCCGACAGTAGAATTAGGGGTACAAGATACCCACCTGAGAGGAAAAAGAAAAAAAATAATAGAGCATCTCATTCCCCTCAAAAGTTTTAAAAAGCAAGAAAGGTATGTATTCCCTCAAAAAGAGCATTAGACTTTTGTTATCACCATTCACCACACATGCACATCTTGATTTGACTTATTGACTTGTTTCTCTGGATCCATGGTTTGACTATGCAATAAATGTTCTATGAGTATGTATACTGTATCTCCCACCTATGAGCTCCAGATATCAAAGCCTTATTAGAGTAGGGTGAGAGAGAAGGCAATGTCACTACGCCTTATACCATAAATACCACATACTTTGAGAGAGAAGGCATATACCATTACTGCCTTGGTAAGGATCCAGAAATACCACAAAAGAGAGACCCGAGAGAGTCATACAAGGAATCTCTGAGTTTTATTTGAAAAATCTGCAAAAAAAAACTCCAGAGCTATAGCTGATCAAGAATAAGAGACATGGCGTTTGACTAGACCATTCTATCTTTTAACCACTCAAGATGCAGGTGACGGTTGCAAGCCCCATGGTGAAAGGAAAAATGAGTAAGTTTTAAGTCTTGACAGTTTACTCTAACTCAGGGATGAGACCTTATTTGAAAGCATATGTACCGTCAACGTTCAAAGGCGTTGCAGCAACTTCTGGTCTATAATGAGTCTATCCTTGCTCAGGGACGAGCAAGAGGTAAGCTTGGGGGAGTTTGTTGACGGTCCTTAAGTACCAAATATAGTTATCAAATAAATAAAGAAAATGATCCAAATGCAACCAACACCTAGACTTAGGGTTTTATCTGACAGAATTCCACGAGTTTTGGTGTTTGTCTGTTTCTGCAGGGGGTTATCAGAAAATACGGAGGAAAGGCCCACACGTCGGGTTTACATAGAGATAATAACGTGTTCACCGATTTTCTATTATCTAGAAGACTCCAGAAGCCACGAGAACGAACGGGAGGCCGAACGGGCCCGGAGGCAGGGCGCCCGCCCTGCTCCCTAGGGCGCCCGCCCTGGCCTGAGAGCCAATCAGGCTCCGTCTCGCGGATTATGCTCCACCGACCTAAGGGATCAAGGAAAACCGTGCGATTAATGTCGGTTTGATCCGACGGCCCACGTTCACTTGAGGGGGCTATATAAGCAGGACCCCTGGCCCCTGGAGGAGGCACTCCCTCATTCTCAATTCCTCAAACCCTAATCTCAGGAGGAGAGTCTCTGATCAAGCCCTAGAGCCACCACATCAACTAGATCTCTAGTATAGCATAGCTACATAGGATTAGAACTAGAAGGAGTCAATCTTCGATTGGTTTCTGGATCTGTCAAGAGGATTCTTGGTAATTCCTTTACTGTTCTTCATTGTTCATCTTTGTTCTTCAATATTATGAATACAACTTTGTTCTATTTCAATATATTGATTATGACTATGCTCTACTTGTTATTATTTGCGATTATATTGTTCTTAGTTTATCGTAGTTATACGCTTGGCTTAGTTAGATTGGAATTATATACATGTTTAGGATCGTATAGCGTTTATCCATCGGATCCATGGGTAAATGATAAATATTGTGTAGGCGTGGTGCTTAGACCATATTTATCTGCGATTGCACCTTATATGTCGGATCGTGGGGTGGTCCGCGATGGTGACAGCTTCGTTGGTTCTTATATAGTCCCCCTCCCGTGTGTAAGGCAGGCAGAGCAACATTATTACGGGGGAGTGATTGCTATGTTTCTCATCTTCCTTAATAATATCACTATGCATGGGCGTAGTCCTTTCTCGCAATGATTGCCAAGTGTACTTGCACTAACTATGATATGCTAGACTTTATAGTTAAGAATAACTTAGGAAATATCCTTGTAGTTCGTCCTAATACCATGCTAATGACTTGCTAGAATATCTGTTGAGGTGCTTATCATTATTATATGTGGCTAGCTGATCAGATTAATTATCTTTGTCACCATTCATACTTTATCTATATTTTATGTGACACTTACCCCTGTATGCAAGAGATAGATGAATGCTCTCACTTATACATGGAATGATTGATACTCATTCCTATATTCCATTCCATAATCAACATTGATGTTAGTAATCCCTTCCCAGTGGTAAAAATATAAATAACGATACCTGGAATACTTCCCGGTTAAAATGCTACATCGGTATTAATCTGTGCGCTTGCAGATCTTATTTATTATTTATTTAGAAGAGCAGTTGCATATTTCAATACCGCGTCTCTCATGTCATGCTGGGGATGACAACTTGGCTTAAGTGGCATGAGGGATAGGTTCGGCATTTTTGGCGCCGTTATCAGAATTAGAAAACTAAGTCTACTTTTGGTAATGACGTTAAGAATGCCCAACATACATCTTGAGTGAGATTGAGTGAGATTCAAGTGCATTGCTTGAGAGTTGCATTCTAGAGGCACTTGATCTTCGAGTTGCTGCGGATTTCTTGTTACTCTTCCGTGTTTCCCGACACGGTAGACGGCTTGAGCAGCGGAGGTGATTGAGCTCACAATTGGAGATTGTTGGAGCCCTCACCAAGTGTTGTAAGGGGTTCTTGATCCTTCCCCGTGGGAGTTCACAAATTGGATACTCTAGTGGAGCTCGTGGCTTGGAGGATCCCCATCTTGTGTGCGGTTGTGCGGCGTCCGCCGAGGGCTCGAATCTTGACAGTCGATTAGCTCATGAACTGACAAGTGGGTGCATCGCCACAACGAGGAGTAGCTTGCCGGAAAGCAAGTGAACCTCGGTAAAAATCTTGTGTCATCTCTTTGCCGAGGATTTCTCTTGTGATTGATTCTTCGAGTAAATTACTTCTCTACATCGTTGGTATAAGAATCAAGTCACTTGCTCTTTACTTTCTTGTACTAGTCCTAGTGTAGTTTGTTTAGTGTAGCCTTTATCACATAGGAGTAAGTAGCTTAGTGACTTAGCCTTGTTGGTGTGTATTAGAGATCATGGCCTTGCTTCACTAGAATTGTATAGGTGGCTTGCATAGTGTAGTTGAGCTAGTGCTAGAATTAGCTTAGCCATCTTTCATACTAACGTGGTTGTTTAGTGAAGCTTGTAGATTTTTAAATAGGCTATTCACCCCCCTCTAGCCATTTGGACCTTACAGGGTGGCCCCGAGGGGCCTTTGGCAGCGGTGGCGGTTCGCCCCCCGAGTCACCTCACAGAGATGACACGGGGGTGCACCGAGCTCGTGTGATAATGCTGTAAATATCAGTATGTTTGTTGTAACAACCTTCTAGGTTATAGCTTCCTTAATCGTGGATCCACTACTGTAGGAATCTTTACCGTGGCAGGCAAAAAGCCTTAACCAAGTCGGGCAAGCCAACTGTCTCGGTCAAAAGGTCACGGTTAATGGTGGCCTCAACCGCCTCGGTTAATCGATTAACCGAGGCAGTCGTCATAATCCAACCGCCTTCGTTAATACATATTATCCGAGGCAGTTTTCTTAACCAGCCTGCCTTGGTTAATATTTTAACTAAGGCGGTTGGCTAAAGCCACCTGCCTCCGTTAATGATTTCTAGATTTTTTAAAAAAATGCTCTTTCAATTTTGAATTTGAGTTTGAATTTTGCTAATGAAAACACAGATAAAGCAAAAAATAGAGGACAAACATATTTTACATTCATTCTCGTTCGACGGACCAACATTAAGTTATTACATTACATATGTCTTGATCATTGTTTCACATACACACATCACACATTCATACATGAGCAACCAATGTCACCTAATCAAAGATGTCCGGCAACTTGTAATCTGTCAGACCCATGGTTCTCTAGTCTCTTAACTTCTCGTACTTCTCCTCCGTCGCCAACTCGCTCTCCTTGTTGAAGAACGTTTCCCCACCCTGCATGCAGGAGTCCATGATAAACTTACATATGTCCGCTATTATTTGAGTGATGCTCTTGTGGTCGATCTTTTCCTTCTCCCACCACCTCTGTGCTTTCTTGAGTTGGCGTCAGCTATGGCTGAATCTGCTGCACACTCTGAGGTACTCGCAAGGGTAGTATCCACAGACTAATGTGCCAGGAGGTTGTTTGGCACACTGCACGATATATAATACACAAGCATTAGTACATATAGAGAGCATGCATGATAAAGTAGCACATCTGACTTCTGATACATACCGGGAATGTTCACCTCAATTTTAGTTTTGTGCCATTCTATTGCTTCTTCTCAGATCTTCAATCATAGCACTCGGGATCTTTCACGTACTTCTTGTAAGCGCCGTACGAAAACCACTATTGTCAATGACAAATGTATGTAACACATACATTAAGTGTATAAAAGAATAAGCACCATCACTTACTATCACAAAATGCTTTCGAAATGCTTGTACCCTTCTTTGTTCGATCCTTCCTCGAAAGAGTCAAATATACGGCCCTTCCATCCTGAGGATGGACTATGAATACAATTCAATGGCCCATGATGCCCCTGCTGCACCATTATTCAAACAATACGGATTTTAGATCTTCAAATATGAAAAGTACTGATCCCAGTAGCGCAAGTAGCCTTTTGACTTACTCGAACTCATGGGCGGCAAGGATACACCCATTTCCCTTGACCTTCTACATGGCTCTGTAGATATACATTCCCATGTTATACTTTAATTCATCATGCAATTCTATCCGGGCTTGTGGTCTGTCTTTCAGGTCCAAGTCACCAGCTTGAAAGGATCAAGATGCCCAAGAGAGGGGTGAATTGGGCCAATTATAAATTTCTTGCAATAATTAAGCCCTACACTTAGCCCATTTCACCCCCTTGTGCCTACAAGTGTTTCTATTGTTGTACTGCACAAAAGTTTTACACCCTAGGTTCTAATCCGAATCTAGCATGGCAATTCTAGAGAATGTAATGACATGAATTGAATTGCTCAAATGTAAATGCTAAAAGTAAAGAGAGGGAGAGGAATGCGGTAGTGTTTTCCGAGGTATCGGAAAGTCGCCACTCCCTGCTAGTCCTCGTTGGAGCACCCGCGCAAGGGTGTAGCTCCCCTTGATCCATGTAAGGATCAAGTGTTCTCTACGGGCTGATTCTTCGACACTCTATCACGGTGAATCGCCCACAACCGCTCACAAAGACGACTTGGGTCATCCACAAGCTCCGCCGGATGATCATCAAGCTTCCAATCACCACCGAGCCATCTAGGGGTAGGCCCTTGTGCCGAGCCGTCCCTAGCACACGCGGCTGCAGACGCACCGCCACCGTCCACGTCGACCCTTTTAGCGATTGCCTCCCCACCACCGGTGTCTGCCTCCCCTACGTTGGACACCGCCGCCACCGAGGACCTTCCTGGCGATCGCCTACTCTTCAGCACCGGCGCCGGCTCCCAGATGACCGTGGAAGCCAAATCTGGCACTGCTCGACCAGGGCCTGGTGCTGGCGCCACCGTGGCCTTCAACCGCAGGCCTGGGGCGCTCGTTGACATTGAGAATGCCGCCTCTAGTGCTGCCACTGGCGCGGCGCCACCAAGAATGCCTAGCTCGACCCCTCTCTCATCTAACGTGGCTCCATTCTTCCCGGGGCCCTCCGTGGGAGGGCACACGAAGCGCCGTCGGTGGGCTAACAACGACGCAGAGGAGTCCAATGACGATCGCCCTGCAACAAACCTGGACGCTGCTCGACTCCCAGCGGCATCCCTGTCTCACGCCCAGCCTCATCTAGCAGTGGTTGGGGGCTGGGGCGGTGTAGACGCTGGTCGGCAGGGACCTAGCCGAAGGTCGAGGAGACATAGCCGGTCGCGCCTCTAGCTGGCGCACGGCCTGCCTGCTCGGCATGTGGATGGCCGCATCCCCGTCTGCCAACGCCTTGGACGTCGCAGACGGGTCTCCGCCCCCAATGATGATGGCTGGCGTGAGATTCTCCAACGGCAGCAGACACGACCTTCGGCCGCCTTGACCGAGAAGCAACTTCTGCAGGACCGGAAGATCCCGACAGAGCTACACAGCAGATCTTTCAACTACCTTTCCTACTCACACCGAGTAGCGTCCTGCCAGTTGCCACGGCGTTGTCTGCGCTATCACGATACATTCACCTTGCTAGAGACTGCAAGTGGCCCAGGCATGCCGCAGTGATAGTGTCGGAGGCAGGGGGTGGCGGCTCGCAGCCCTCCCTGCACGCGCCACTTGGTGGCTCGGACGGAGTTACGCAGGTGGCTGTGGGGGTACCAATGACTTCCGTTGTCGACGCCGGAGCAAGCTGCTGAGGGAGATCAACTTTGCTGCAGTGTCACTACTTCTACTGCTGCACGCTGCTCCTAAGAGTCTTATCCGCTCGCACTGTGGGAGGACGCTAGGCCTCCCGTTTGGGTTGACCCGATGCTCGATGAGCTCGTTGCCTCGCTTGTTGTCAGTTGATCAGCGGGGACTACAGTGCTTGGGCACCCATCTACTCCGACTGCGACCTCTCTGGAGGTTTAGGCATTGATGGCAGACACCTGTTCGCCACCACGGATGATTCAGCTCAGCTTCACGGATGCTAAGGCATCGAGGGTGGATGGTGATGATCGGCCACCTACCTCTATGCTGACTTCTCCTTCGGCCCTAGCTAGGGAGTCTGCTAGGCGCATCTCTGCCTCACGGAAGACTCCCATCCTCAAGGCGCCACCCCGACGTCGAACCCGTCGCTCTCCGTCATCGGTCACCATCTGCCATAGCACACGTCTGGATGCAAAGTGTGCCTCTCGGGCCCCTAATGCCACCCTTTGAGTGCAAAAGGTTCTTGTGTCCAAGTGGGAACCCACTGTAGCAGAACCTCCTAAATTATATGGCCCACATGCACCTGTCATTGTCCCGAAGACCTTTGACGGCTGTGTATGTGCACCAGATAACCTAAGAAGATCTGTCGAGTGCCCCCAAGGGACCCCGATTCAACTACATTTAACAACTCATACCAGGATCAACAAAAGAGTAACTACAACATTACAACATTTGGTACAAAAATTTTACATCAGAGTGCGGAAGAATAACAATAAACTTACAATTCATGAATAAGTTAACTTTTTATAAACTTAACTTAATTACGGAAGTCTAGCAGAACTACAGAAGATAACTCAAGTAGAGCATCTAAGTCAGGAGAGGACAACCAGATCATATCAAGCCCGCCGACATGACCTCGGTTAACAGTACCAGTCAGTACCTGCAACAGAGGTTAATAAACCCTGAGTACTCAATTGTACTCCGCAAGACTTATCCGACGAAAAGAAAAGACTCCAAGGATATGGTGGCTTTAAAGGAAGTAGTGGAGCTAGAATAGGAGAGTTTTGCAGAAAAGCTTTACTATAAGTGGATCCTTACTTTCAATATTTTAGTTCAAGCTTTAACATCAATTTTAGTGAAACTCATTGTAGTTCAATTTTGCACCTGTTCTATCTCAATCACTTACATTAAGCATCACATCTCATTTCCATCTCTTCATTTTCTTTCCATGGTCACCATGTTCCATTATTAACTACGATGATGAGCAGCAAATCGAGTCTCCATATCCGAGGAGCAACGACGATTCGAACCGCTTATTTACCCACATGGGGCTTCCTAACCACACGATATATGCGGGACTTAAACCCCCATATATCAACCTCTACTCGGATCCTCCAAAACATGACCGGGTCCAGCGCCACCCGAGAGTACAGTACACCTCCAATCCAGCCCTTGGCTACGAGGGTACACACTACTCTCGCCATCTCTCCACTCCCAGTGCGCGGTCGGCCGTTCATGGGATAGAATAGCCGAGATAGGGTTTACCATGAGTATGTGGTTAGTACTATAAAGTCTCAATGTATATAGTTCAACAACGAACGGTCCTTAACCGACACAGGCGGAGCACTACATCGACTCATTTCACAATGCAAGCTACCCGCCCGGTCTCTGTTTAATATCACCATATTCATATTCATATGCTCTCATGACCCGTCATTAGATCACGAGAAGCAAAGGTAAACCTGTTTCTCGCGAACGATGAAACTACCATTCGACTTCTACCGAAGTCTAAGCATTACTAAGCATAAGAGATCGACCTACACATACTAGTGGGATATCATCTAGATATAAATGAAGATCAAGGTAATTATGCAACAACGGTATCAACCAACTCCTACTAACTTAATGCACATTACACTAGACTTGTGGTGTAATAAAGCATTTAAAAATAGAAGGGTGGTTGTATGTCCGGGGCTTGCCTTAGTTGTAGAGAAGTTAGTTTTCCCTCAGAGAATTCCAATAGACAGCAACACCTTTGGTGGATGGACCTACTCCGACACGATCCAAAACACTCTCGTACAAACTACACATATACAAGTGATGCGAGGCTTAATATGATGGAATGCATGCCATGATGCATGATGATGAGCAAAGCATAGCATACAAGAGACATTTAGAAAGGATAAACATTAGTTATCTACTTGAGTATAACTTTCCTTCGCGGTACAGTTACAAAGCAACAGAACTATTAAACAACTGCAATCACATTAAGATGTTGTTAAGAAAATTACTTAACTTCACTTTTTACCCAAAAGGTTGCAACTAATAACAAGTAATTCTACCACAAGACCACTAAATATTAACATAAGTAAGTTATTAACTACTAATGACCTAACTAACTATCATTAACAAAACTTAATTAACAAGTTAATCATGAACTCAAACAATCAATTAAAATGCCAAGGGTCATCACATGTTAATGATCTAAGGTCAACAAGAAATCTCAAAGTCACACAAATCCTAAATTATCAAGTTAAACACATGTTTAATTAATTAATTAATTAATTAAGATAGAAATTAAGAATAAAATAAATTTTATCCAATTAAGCCCAAACTTTTTCTATAGATTAGTCTTACCCTAAAACAGTACAAAAAAATTAATTTCATGATTTTTGGACTTTCATTTCAATTACTAAAATTCATGGAAGTTGCATTTAATAGTTAATTGAGCTAATTAAATCACATACAAAAAGTAATCAAAATTGGCATTTAATATTTTTCTTAAATATTACACAGTACAAAGAGGTTACACAAAAAAATTTACTATTTTTGGAATTCTAAATAATTTACCACAAAATAAATAAAACCCAATACTATTTAGCATTTTTGAAAAAGAAAAACAAAAACCGCAGCACAGGCCGCTTCCCTTTCCCTTCATCCTCGCTCGGCCCAAGACACCGCGGCAGCCCAGTCGCGCGCCCCCGCGCTCGCAGCCCGCATGCGCCTGCTCCCCCCTATCCGGCCCAGCCAGCCAGGCCGCGCGGCCAAATCGCGCCCGCTCTCCCTCCTCTGACTGACGAGGCAACCCCGCCCGTCAGCTCCCTCCTTCCACCGGCTGATGGCCTACGGTGGCTGTTGACGGTCCATAAGTACCAAATATAGTTATCAAATAAATAAAGAAAAGGATCCAAATGCAACCAACACCTAGACTTAGGGTTTTATCTGACAGAATTTCACGAGTTTTGGTGTTTGTCTGTTTCTGTAGGGGGTTATCAGAAAATACGGAGGAAAGGCCCACACGTCGGGTTTACATAGACATAATAATGTGTTCACCGATTTTCTATCATCTAGAAGACTCCAGAAGCCACGAGATCGAACGGGAGGCCGAACGGGCCCAGAGGCAGGGCGCCCGCCCTGCTCCCTAGGGCGCCCGCCCTGGCCTGAGAGCCAATCAGGCTCCGTCTCGCGGATTATGCTCCACCGACCTAAGGGATCAAGGAAAACCGTGCGATTAATGTCGGTTTGATCCGACGGCCCACGTTCACTTGAGGGGGCTATATAAGCAGGACCCCTGGCCCCTGGAGGAGGCACTCCCTCATTCTCAATTCCTCAAACCCTAATCTCAGGAGGAGAGTCTCTGATCAAGCCCTAGAGCCACCACATCAACTAGATCTCTAGTATAGCATAGCTACATAGGATTAGAACTAGAAGGAGTCAATCTTCGATTGGTTTCCGGATCTGTCAAGAGGATTCTTGGTAATTCCTTTACTGTTCTTCATTGTTCATCTTTGTTCTTCAATATTATGAATACAACTTTGTTCTATTTCAATATATTGATTATGACTATGCTCTACTTGTTATTATTTGCGATTATATTGTTCTTAGTTTATCGTAGTTATACACTTGGCTTAGTTAGATTGGAATTATATACATGTTTAGGATCGTATAGCGTTTATCCATCGGATCCATGGGTAAATGATAAATATTGTGTAGGCGTGGTGCTTAGACCATATTTATCTGCGATTGCACCTTATATGCCGGATCATGGGGTGGTCCGCGATGGTGACAGCTTCGTTGGTTCTTATATAGTCCCCCTCCCGTGTGTAAGGCAGGCAGAGCAACATTATTACAGGGGAGTGATTGCTATGTTTCTCATCTTCCTTGATAATATCACTATGCATGGGCGTAGTCCTTTTTCGCAATGATTGCCAAGTGTACTTGCACTAACTATGATATGCTAGACTTTATAGTTAAGAATAACTTAGGAAATATCCTTGTAGTTCGTCCTAATACCATGCTAATGACTTGCTAGAATATCTGTTGAGGTGCTTATCATTATTATATGTGGCTAGCTGATCAGATTAATTATCTTTGTCACCATTCATACTTTATCTATATTTTATGTGACACTTACCCCTGTATGCAAGAGATAGATGAATTCTCTCACTTATACATGCAATGATTGATACTTATTCCTATATTCCATTCCATAATCAACATTGATGTTAGTAATCCCTTCCCAGTGGTAAAAATATAAATAACGATACCTGGAATACTTCCCGGTTAAAATGCTACATCGGTATTAATCTGTGCGCTTGCAGATCTTATTTATTATTTATTTAGAAGAGCAGTTGCATATTTCAATACCGCGTCTCTCATGTCATGCTGGGGATGACAACTTGGCTTAAGTGGCATGAGGGATAGGTTCGGCATTTTTGGCGCCGTTATCAGAATTAGAAAACTAAGTCTACTTTTGGTAATGACGTTAAGAATGCCCAACATACATCTTGAGTGAGATTGAGTGAGATTCAAGTGCATTGCTTGAGAGTTGCATTCTAGAGGCACTTGATCTTCGAGTTGCTGCGGATTTCTTGTTACTCTTCCGTGTTTCCCGACACGGTAGACGGCTTGAGCAGCGGAGGTGATTGAGCTCACAATTGGAGATTGTTGGAGCCCTCACCAAGTGTTGTAAGGGGTTCTTGATCCTTCCCCGTGGGAGTTCACAAATTGGATACTCTAGTGGAGCTCGTGGCTTGGAGGATCCCCATCTTGTGTGCGGTTGTGCGGCGTCCGCCGAGGGCTCGAATCTTGACAGTCGATTAGCTCATGAACTGACAAGTGGGTGCATCGCCACAACGAGGAGTAGCTTGCCGGAAAGCAAGTGAACCTCGGTAAAAATCTTGTGTCATCTCTTTGCCGAGGATTTCTCTTGTGATTGATTCTTCGAGTAAATTACTTCTCTACATCGTTGGTATAAGAATCAAGTCACTTGCTCTTTACTTTCTTGTACTAGTCCTAGTGTAGTTTGTTTAGTGTAGCCTTTATCACATAGGAGTAAGTAGCTTAGTGACTTAGCCTTGTTGGTGTGTATTAGAGATCATGGCCTTGCTTCACTAGAATTGTATAGGTGGCTTGCATAGTGTAGTTGAGCTAGTGCTAGAATTAGCTTAGCCATCTTTCATACTAACGTGGTTGTTTAGTGAAGCTTGTAGATTTTTAAATAGGCTATTCACCCCCCTCTAGCCATTTGGACCTTACAGGGTGGCCCCGAGGGGCCTTTGGCAGCGGTGGCGGTTCGCCCCCCGAGTCACCTCACAGAGATGACACGGGGGTGCACCGAGCTCGTGTGATAATGCTGTAAATATCAGTATGTTTGTTGTAACAACCTTCTAGGTTATAGCTTCCTTAATCGTGGATCCACTACTGTAGGAATCTTTACCGTGGCAGGCAAAAAGCCTTAACCAAGTCGGGCAAGCCAACTGTCTCGGTCAAAAGGTCACGGTTAATGGTGGCCTCAACCGCCTCGGTTAATCGATTAACCGAGGCAGTCGTCATAATCCAACCGCCTTCGTTAATACATATTATCCGAGGCAGTTTTCTTAACCAGCCTGCCTTGGTTAATATTTTAACTAAGGCGGTTGGCTAAAGCCACCTGCCTCCGTTAATGATTTCTAGATTTTTTAAAAAAATGCTCTTTCAATTTTGAATTTGAGTTTGAATTTTGCTAATGAAAACACAGATAAAGCAAAAAATAGAGGACAAACATATTTTACATTCATTCTCGTTCGACGGACCAACATTAAGTTATTACATTACATATGTCTTGATCATTGTTTCACATACACACATCACACATTCATACATGAGCAACCAATGTCACCTAATCAAAGATGTCCGGCAACTTGTAATCTGTCAGACCCATGGTTCTCTAGTCTCTTAACTTCTCGTACTTCTCCTCCGTCGCCAACTCGCTCTCCTTGTTGAAGAACGTTTCCCCACCCTGCATGTAGGAGTCCATGATAAACTTACATATGTCCGCTATTATTTGAGTGATGCTCTTGTGGTCGATCTTTTCCTTCTCCCACCACCTCTGTGCTTTCTTGAGTTGGCGTCAGCTATGGCTGAATCTGCTGCACACTCTGAGGTACTCGCAAGGGTAGTATCCACAGACTAATGTGCCAGGAGGTTGTTTGGCACACTGCACGATATATAATACACAAGCATTAGTACATATAGAGAGCATGCATGATAAAGTAGCACATCTGACTTCTGATACATACCGGGAATGTTCACCTCAATTTTAGTTTTGTGCCATTCTATTGCTTCTTCTCAGATCTTCAATCATAGCACTCGGGATCTTTCACGTACTTCTTGTAAGCGCCGTACGAAAACCACTATTGTCAATGACAAATGTATGTAACACATACATTAAGTGTATAAAATAATAAGCACCATCACTTACTATCACAAAATGCTTTCGAAATGCTTGTACCCTTCTTTGTTCGATCCTTCCTCGAAAGAGTCAAATATACGGCCCTTCCATCCTGAGGATGGACTATGAATACAATTCAATGGCCCATGATGCCCCTGCTGCACCATTATTCAAACAATACGGATTTTAGATCTTCAAATATGAAAAGTACTGATCCCAGTAGCGCAAGTAGCCTTTTGACTTACTCGAACTCATGGGCGGCAAGGATACACCCATTTCCCTTGACCTTCTACATGGCTCTGTAGATATACATTCCCATGTTATACTTTAATTCATCATGCAATTCTATCCGGGCTTGTGGTCTGTCTTTCAGGTCCAAGTCACCAGCTTGAAAGGATCAAGATGCCCAAGAGAGGGGTGAATTGGGCCAATTATAAATTTCTTGCAATAATTAAGCCCTACACTTAGCCCATTTCACCCCCTTGTGCCTACAAGTGTTTCTATTGTTGTACTGCACAAAAGTTTTACACCCTAGGTTCTAATCCGAATCTAGCATGGCAATTCTAGAGAATGTAATGACATGAATTGAATTGCTCAAATGTAAATGCTAAAAGTAAAGAGAGGGAGAGGAATGCGGTAGTGTTTTCCGAGGTATCGGAAAGTCGCCACTCCCTGCTAGTCCTCGTTGGAGCACCCGCGCAAGGGTGTAGCTCCCCTTGATCCATGTAAGGATCAAGTGTTCTCTACGGGCTGATTCTTCGACACTCTATCACGGTGAATCGCCCACAACCGCTCACAAAGACGACTTGGGTCATCCACAAGCTCCGCCGGATGATCATCAAGCTTCCAATCACCACCGAGCCATCTAGGGGTAGGCCCTTGTGCCGAGCCGTCCCTAGCACACGCGGCTGCAGACGCACCGCCACCGTCCACGTCGACCCTTTTAGCGATTGCCTCCCCACCACCGGTGTCTGCCTCCCCTACGTTGGACACCGCCGCCACCGAGGACCTTCCTGGCGATCGCCTACTCTTCAGCACCGGCGCCGGCTCCCAGATGACCGTGGAAGCCAAATCTGGCACTGCTCGACCAGGGCCTGGTGCTGGCGCCACCGTGGCCTTCAACCGCAGGCCTGGGGCGCTCGTTGACATTGAGAATGCCGCCTCTAGTGCTGCCACTGGCGCGGCGCCACCAAGAATGCCTAGCTCGACCCCTCTCTCATCTAACGTGGCTCCATTCTTCCCGGGGCCCTCCGTGGGAGGGCACACGAAGCGCCGTCGGTGGGCTAACAACGACGCAGAGGAGTCCAATGACGATCGCCCTGCAACAAACCTGGACGCTGCTCGACTCCCAGCGGCATCCCTGTCTCACGCCCAGCCTCATCTAGCAGTGGTTGGGGGCTGGGGCGGTGTAGACGCTGGTCGGCAGGGACCTAGCCGAAGGTCGAGGAGACATAGCCGGTCGCGCCTCTAGCTGGCGCACGGCCTGCCTGCTCGGCATGTGGATGGCCGCATCCCCGTCTGCCAACGCCTTGGACGTCGCAGACGGGTCTCCGCCCCCAATGATGATGGCTGGCGTGAGATTCTCCAACGGCAGCAGACACGACCTTCGGCCGCCTTGACCGAGAAGCAACTTCTGCAGGACCGGAAGATCCCGACAGAGCTACACAGCAGATCTTTCAACTACCTTTCCTACTCACACCGAGTAGCGTCCTGCCAGTTGCCACGGCGTTGTCTGCGCTGTCACGATACATTCACCTTGCTAGAGACTGCAAGTGGCCCAGGCATGCCGCAGTGATAGTGTCGGAGGCAGGGGGTGGCGGCTCGCAGCCCTCCCTGCACGCGCCACTTGGTGGCTCGGACGGAGTTACGCAGGTGGCTGTGGGGGTACCAATGACTTCCGTTGTCGACGCCGGAGCAAGCTGCTGAGGGAGATCAACTTTGCTGCAGTGTCACTACTTCTACTGCTGCACGCTGCTCCTAAGAGTCTTATCCGCTCGCACTGTGGGAGGACGCTAGGCCTCCCGTTTGGGTTGACCCGATGCTCGATGAGCTCGTTGCCTCGCTTGTTGTCAGTTGATCAGCGGGGACTACAGTGCTTGGGCACCCATCTACTCCGACTGCGACCTCTCTGGAGGTTTAGGCATTGATGGCAGACACCTGTTCGCCACCACGGATGATTCAGCTCAGCTTCACGGATGCTAAGGCATCGAGGGTGGATGGTGATGATCGGCCACCTACCTCTATGCCGACTTCTCCTTCGGCCCTAGCTAGGGAGTCTGCTAGGCGCATCTCTGCCTCACGGAAGACTCCCATCCTCAAGGCGCCACCCCGACGTCGAACCCGTCGCTCTCCGTCATCGGTCACCATCTGCCATAGCACACGTCTGGATGCAAAGTGTGCCTCTCGGGCCCCTAATGCCACCCTTTGAGTGCAAAAGGTTCTTGTGTCCAAGTGGGAACCCACTGTAGCAGAACCTCCTAAATTATATGGCCCACATGCACCTGTCATTGTCCCGAAGACCTCTGACGGCTGTGTATGTGCACCAGATAACCTAAGAAGATCTGTCGAGTGCCCCCAAGGGACCCCGATTCAACTACATTTAACAACTCATACCAGGATCAACAAAAGAGTAACTACAACATTACAACATTTGGTACAAAAATTTTACATCAGAGTGCGAAAGAATAACAATAAACTTACAATTCGTGAATAAGTTAACTTTTTATAAACTTAACTTAATTACGGAAGTCTAGCAGAACTACAGAAGATAACTCAAGTAGAGCATCTAAGTCAGGAGAGGACAACCAGATCATATCAAGCCCGCCGACATGACCTCGGTTAACAGTACCAGTCAGTACCTGCAACAGAGGTTAATAAACCCTGAGTACTCAATTGTACTCCGCAAGACTTATCCGACGAAAAGAAAAGACTCCAAGGATATGCTGGCTTTAAAGGAAGTAGTGGAGCTAGAATAGGAGAGTTTTGCAGAAAAGCTTTACTATAAGTGGATCCTTACTTTCAATATTTTAGTTCAAGCTTTAACATCAATTTTAGTGAAACTCATTGTAGTTCAATTTTGCACCTGTTCTATCTCAATCACTTACATTAAGCATCACATCTCATTTCCATCTCTTCATTTTCTTTCCATGGTCACCATGTTCCATTATTAACTACGATGATGAGCAGCAAATCGAGTCTCCATATCCGAGGAGCAACGACGATTCAAACCGCTTATTTACCCACATGGGGCTTCCTAACCACACGATATATGCGGGACTTAAACCCCCATATATCAACCTGTACTCGGATCCTCCAAAACATGACCGGGTCCAGCGCCACCCGAGAGTACAGTACACCTCCAATCCAGCCCTTGGCTACGAGGGTACACACTACTCTCGCCATCTCTCCACTCCCAGTGCGCGGTCGGCCGTTCATGGGATAGAATAGCCGAGATAGGGTTTACCATGAGTATGTGGTTAGTACTATAAAGTCTCAACGTATATAGTTCAACAACGAACGGTCCTTAACCGACACAGGCGGAGCACTACATCGACTCATTTCACAATGCAAGCTACCCGCCCGGTCTCTGTTTAATATCACCATATTCATATTCATATGCTCTCATGACCCGTCATTAGATCACGAGAAGCAAAGGTAAACCTGTTTCTCGCGAACGATGAAACTACCATTCGACTTCTACCGAAGTCTAAGCATTACTAAGCATAAGAGATCGACCTACACATACTAGTGGGATATCATCTAGATATAAATGAAGATCAAGGTAATTATGCAACAACGGTATCAACCAACTCCTACTAACTTAATGCACATTACACTAGACTTGTGGTGTAATAAAGCATTTAAAAATAGAAGGGTGGTTGTATGTCCGGGGCTTGCCTTAGTTGTAGAGAAGTTAGTTTTCCCTCAGAGAATTCCAATAGACAGCAACACCTTTGGTGGATGGACCTACTCCGACACGATCCAAAACACTCTCGTACAAACTACACATATACAAGTGATGCGAGGCTTAATATGATGGAATGCATGCCATGATGCATGATGATGAGCAAAGCATAGCATACAAGAGACATTTAGAAAGGATAAACATTAGTTATCTACTTGAGTATAACTTTCCTTCGCGGTACAGTTACAAAGCAACAGAACTATTAAACAACTGCAATCACATTAAGATGTTGTTAAGAAAATTACTTAACTTCACTTTTTACCCAAAAGGTTGCAACTAATAACAAGTAATTCTACCACAAGACCACTAAATATTAACATAAGTAAGTTATTAACTACTAATGACCTAACTAACTATCATTAACAAAACTTAATTAACAAGTTAATCATGAACTCAAACAATCAATTAAAATGCCAAGGGTCATCACATGTTAATGATCTAAGGTCAACAAGAAATCTCAAAGTCACACAAATCCTAAATTATCAAGTTAAACACATGTTTAATTAATTAATTAATTAATTAAGATAGAAATTAAGAATAAAATAAATTTTATCCAATTAAGCCCAAACTTTTTCTATAGATTAGTCTTACCCTAAAACAGTACAAAAAAATTAATTTCATGATTTTTGGACTTTCATTTCAATTACTAAAATTCATGGAAGTTGCATTTAATAGTTAATTGAGCTAATTAAATCACATACAAAAAGTAATCAAAATTGGCATTTAATATTTTTCTTAAATATTACACAGTACAAAGAGGTTACACAAAAAAATTTACTATTTTTGGAATTCTAAATAATTTACCACAAAATAAATAAAACCCAATACTATTTAGCATTTTTGAAAAAGAAAAACAAAAACCGCAGCACAGGCCGCTTCCCTTTCCCTTCATCCTCGCTCGGCCCAAGACACCGCGGCAGCCCAGTCGCGCGCCCCCGCGCTCGCAGCCCGCATGCGCCTGCTCCCCCCTATCCGGCCCAGCCAGCCAGGCCGCGCGGCCAAATCGCGCCCGCTCTCCCTCCTCTGACTGACGAGGCAACCCCGCCCGTCAGCTCCCTCCTTCCACCGGCTGATGGCCTACGGTGGCTATTGACGGTCCATAAGTACCAAATATAGTTATCAAATAAATAAAGAAAAGGATCCAAATGCAACCAACACCTAGACTTAGGGTTTTATCTGACAGAATTCCACGAGTTTTGGTGTTTGTCTGTTTCTGCAGGGGGTTATCAGAAAATACGGAGGAAAGGCCCACACGTCGGGTTTACATAGACATAATAATGTGTTCACCGATTTTCTATCATCTAGAAGACTCCAGAAGCCACGAGATCGAACGGGAGGCCGAACGGGCCCGGAGGCAGGGCGCCCGCCCTGCTCCCTAGGGCGCCCGCCCTGGCCTGAGAGCCAATCAGGCTCCGTCTCGCGGATTATGCTCCACCGACCTAAGGGATTAAGGAAAACCGTGCGATTAATGTCGGTTTGATCCGACGGCCCACGTTCACTTGAGGGGGCTATATAAGCAGGACCCCTGGCCCCTGGAGGAGGCACTCCCTCATTCTCAATTCCTCAAACCCTAATCTCAGGAGGAGAGTCTCTGATCAAGCCCTAGAGCCACCACATCAACTAGATCTCTAGTATAGCATAACTACATAGGATTAGAACTAGAAGGAGTCAATCTTCGATTGGTTTCCGGATCTGTCAAGAGGATTCTTGGTAATTCCTTTACTGTTCTTCATTGTTCATCTTTGTTCTTCAATATTATGAATACAACTTTGTTCTATTTCAATATATTGATTATGACTATGCTCTACTTGTTATTATTTGCGATTATATTGTTCTTAGTTTATCGTAGTTATACACTTGGCTTAGTTAGATTGGAATTATATACATGTTTAGGATCGTATAGCGTTTATCCATCGGATCCATGGGTAAATGATAAATATTGTGTAGGCGTGGTGCTTAGACCATATTTATCTGCGATTGCACCTTATATGCCGGATCATGGGGTGGTCCGCGATGGTGACAGCTTCGTTGGTTCTTATATAGTCCCCCTCCCGTGTGTAAGGCAGGCAGAGCAACATTATTACAGGGGAGTGATTGCTATGTTTCTCATCTTCCTTGATAATATCACTATGCATGGGCGTAGTCCTTTTTCGCAATGATTGCCAAGTGTACTTGCACTAACTATGATATGCTAGACTTTATAGTTAAGAATAACTTAGAAAATATCCTTGTAGTTCGTCCTAATACCATGCTAATGACTTGCTAGAATATCTGTTGAGGTGCTTATCATTATTATATGTGGCTAGCTGATCAGATTAATTATCTTTGTCACCATTCATACTTTATCTATATTTTATGTGACACTTACCCCTGTATGCAAGAGATAGATGAATGCTCTCACTTATACATGAAATGATTGATACTCATTCCTATATTCCATTCCATAATCAACATTGATGTTAGTAATCCCTTCCCAGTGGTAAAAATATAAATAACGATACCTGGAATACTTCCCGGTTAAAATGCTACATCGGTATTAATCTGTGCGCTTGCAGATCTTATTTATTATTTATTTAGAAGAGCAGTTGCATATTTCAATACCGCGTCTCTCATGTCATGCTGGGGATGACAACTTGGCTTAAGTGGCATGAGGGATAGGTTCGGCATTTTTGGCGCCGTTATCAGAATTAGAAAACTATGTCTACTTTGGGTAATGACGTTAAGAATGCCCAACAGTGGCCGCCGGCTGCCATCTCGTCGACGGTGATCCCCCAGCGTGGCGGAGCCGTACCAACAGCACCACCCAAACCCCGCGAACACAACCACGACGCTAAGCGGACACAACATGGCTCGGAGGGGGCCTGGCCGCGGCCATGGCGGCCACAGTGGCGACCCGCCGGCGGCGCAGAGACGAAAACGCGCCTCCAACGAGGTAGCGACTAAAGCAAAGTGAGCATCACACTCAGGAGTTCACAGTGAACACGGTGGTAAGCTTGGTGAAGGCGGAGACGCGCTGGAGTGGCCGGTCCATGGTGAGGCGACCACGGCGGCCCTCTGCTCGGCAGCGAGGAAGACGGTGGCGCGAGGAGAAGCTCAGACGGCTAACGCGCGCGCTGGTGGGCTCAGTTGATGCGCTGCAGCGAGGCAAAACTATGGGTAGACGGAACCGACACGAGATGGTACGGTGACGATGAATTTGTGAGTGCGGCAAGAACACCGACGACGAGCAGTGGAGAAGAAGAAATCGAAGACGACGGTGAGATGTATATATAGACGAGGCAAATCAACGGGAAAGCAACACGTGAGAACGGCTCGCCATGCCGAAGCGGCTGCTAGCGGTCGAAGGCGCGCCTGGAAGGTGTTCGAAGCTCGCCGGCGTCGGGCGGTAGCTGGCGCCCTGCGGTTGGCTGATGTTTGAAATAATTATAGAAATGCCACTCGCGAAATTTTTCAAATTACTCTCAAATTTTCTATAGAAGTTGAAAATCTGTGAAAACAAAAGTTGCTCCATTTTCAAAGTTCTACAACTTTCTCAATATAAACTTTTTCCAATTTGGCCTAGATTTTGAAATTTGAATTTGAATTGAAAAGGGGATATTTTTTGGAAATTTGAAAATTCAAAATTACTTTGAATTTTATATTGAAACTTCAAAAACTCAAAATACCAAAGTTGTACATCTAGGTAATACCTACAACTTTTCTATTCAAAACATTTTTAAATTATGCCTCCATTTTGAAATTGGATAGGGGATATGAAAATGGGTCAAATTTGATATTTGAATCTTTTCAAAATTACTCCAAATTTTACAATGAAACTTTGAAAACTTAAAACACCAAACTTGTAGCCCTTGAAAAGATCTACAAACTTGGTTTTACACTTTTCCCCAAATTTTGCTTAGATTTTGAATGATTCAAAAAAGGGGTAAAATCAGGGTTTTGCATTTCAGGGTTTTCGGAAAGATTTCAAATTGAAACTTGATACTCTATTAATTGGTGATTATTTAGTGATCAAACCATCATCCAAGGGCATCATTGAGTCAAGCATCACAGGTTTGACCAAATGCCACTCTTGGTTGACCAATTTGACTTTTAAAAATCTTTTAATAATTCCCTAAATTTGAATTCGAATTCGAATCGGAAAACTTGCATCAAGTTTTGGATTCCAAATTTAAACTCAAACTTGAAGCTCCATTTTAAACATGTTTGACTTACAAATTATTATCAAGCATTTATCCCATATTATAAAACACATTTAACACTATAAGTTTTATTTAAACAAAACTTTATTTGCTTAAGCCAATTCTCATATATAAATTCATAAAGAACCTAATGTATCAACATGCCATCATTTCATGGAATTAACTAAAATACCATATTTGCAATATGTGAACATGACAATGAAATATATGAAACATTTCATATGGCAACATTACCTATGCAACATATGATATCTATTATTGCAATATGAATGCATTTATGACATAACACTTGATACTTATGCTTGATGATGCATTATTATCACATTTTAATTGTGTCTTAACATCCGGGATGTTACACCCACCGCCTCATAGCCGTCGGATAACTGGGTAGTGGCAGACTTCCAGTGGTCATTGCAGGGCCCGCTTGACTCCGCAAAAAGGGACGCACTTCGTGCGCTTATGAAGTTCGACATGGCGGGGTTCGAGTGTATGTTCGAGGAGACTTAGTCTCGTTGGCATCTGCCCAAGGTTGTATAACTTTTATGTAATGTAATTTAATTTAGGTTTGTTTGGGTTTTGTTGGCTTCCATTCTTCCATGGTAATCTATGGATTAGTTGGGGATGTTATAACCGGTCAAACTCTGCTTCTGCTTAATGAAATACGTGCCATAAGGACACGCTCGCGAAAAAAAATCATTTGGCTGAAGAAAGCTCATCCAAGAGTTCATCGATAACATGGATCGAGAATTTGCTCTTGACAATGAGCGCATTCAGCATCCTGTAGTCGACCACGCAAAAGCGCCAGGATCCGTCTTTATTGCGAACCAACAGTACCGGAGAGGAGAACGCGTTGGTGCTCGGCTTGATGAGGCCAGTGGAGAGCATTTTTGCAAGGGGGTGTTTAGTTTCCAAAAATTTTCATCTCAAAACATCACATCGAATCTTGCGACACATGCACGGAGCATTAAATGTAGACGAAACAAAAAACTAATTACACAGTTCACCGTGAAATCGCGAGACGAATCTTTTAAGCCTAATTAGTTCATGATTGAACAATAATTGTCAAATAAAACAAAAAAGCTACAGTATCCAAAACCAAAAAAATCGCAAACTAAACACCCCCTAACCCCCCTAACTTGTTTCTCGATCCCGGTCTTCAGAGCAGGGGCATATCGATAAGGCCTGTCAGACACAGGCTGGGCACCAGGTACCAGCGGAATTGAATGGAGTGGTCACCGGGTCGCCACAGCGGGAGAGCTGTCGGTTCTAAGGCCCTGTTTAGATGGTTAAAAAGTGTTAAAATTTTTTTTAAAGGAACTGTCACATCGAATCTTTAGACGTATGTATAGAGCATTAAATGTAGATAAAAAAATTAATTGCACAGTTTGTCTATAAATATCGAGACAAATCTTTTGAGCCTAGTTAGTCCATGGTTAGATAAATTTTGCCAAATAACAACGAAAAATGCTACAGGAATTTTTCTCCAAAAATTTTCACAACTAAACGGGGCTGTAAAATCATCTAGAAGCGACTGCAACTTGGGCTGTATGGCCGGTTGTGGCAAAGCGGCATCACTGGCCCTGTTCATCTGGCTTATAATCCGTCTTATTCAGCTTATTTTTTCAGCCGGAACATTATTTTTCTCTAACAAAAAATCAGCCAACAGTGTTTTTCAGCCGGCTTATAATTCCAGCCGAACGGCAATGCAATTTGAATGACAGAGCAAGCGGCTGTTTCAGGAATCAGGCCTTGCAATGCAATTTGGACCGAATCATACAAAATAAGCATATACTTTTGCTCCCAGTGAACTTTCATAGGTGAGAACACCTCGGGCCAATCCATACCGATGATCAAATCATATAAGCCGAGATCAGGCACCTTTAGTGTAGAGTGAAACTAGTATCCTTGGACAGACCACTCGGTGAGCAGAATCTCTTGAGCACAAACAAGTTGACCTCCATCAGCCACTTGGATTGACACTGGAGTTAGCAGAGTGTGAACCTGGCACGAACTGTGCTATCTTGGTGTTGAGGAACGAATGAGTACTGCCGGAGTCGACGAGAATACGGATTTCCTGCCCAGCAATGGTACCCTGTAGCTACAAAGTCCGGGCTAACTGATGACCTGATGCAGCTGCTGCCGACAATAGCATGAATATTTGAGGTTGGGTGTCTTCAGGGACTGCATAACTGTCACACGGTTTTGCAAACGCATCTTGACAGTGAAGTGCATGGAGCTGGAGAACCGGGGAACACTTATGACCCGGTTGCCACTTCTTGGCACACCAAATAAAGAGTCCCTGGACTCGCCTTAGGTGGAGGACGCTTGTCGTCAGCTGCCGCAGCGCCACCGTGTTTTGGGGAGGAGGGGGCAGAGGCAGCGGACCCTTGGATGTTTGTGGCTTGAAGAATGGGAAGCCATCTGTCCGTTTCACCTCCTTGAGACAACCGGACTCCGCCGCTTCCTCCTGCAACAGCGCCAAGGTACAAGCAGTATCTAAATCGTGGGGGCGCTGAACAAGGACAATGCTACAGATATCATCGCGGAGGCTGTTGACGAAACGGGTGGTGTAGGATAGATGGTCAGGATTTGGAGTGTAGGCAGCAAGGTTGTCTATGATTTCGACAAACTTGTCAACATACTCTTGGATAGAAGATGTCTGTTTAATGTGGAAGAGTTGGTGAAGGAGGTCATGTTGATCACAGCTAAAACACTCGTGGATCAAACGACAGAAGGACGCCCAATGGAGCCGGTGCTCGACGGACTAAAGCCAACGTTTGGTGGCGCCGGTGAACTGCATAGTGGAGCACTTGATCCAAACTGTCGGATTGACCCAATACATCTCGAAATAGTTTTGACCATGGGTGATCCAGAGTTGTGGGTTGCCCCCATCAAATTTAGGGAAGCGCATCTTCAGTAATTGGCCTTGAGCAGGGTTGTGGTGGAAGGTGGGAGGTAGGGTAGGGTGTGAAGGCTGAGGATGATTTGGTGGATGGGTAATGGTATGCGGAGGCGGAGGAGGGTGGTGAAGGTACATCGACGGCGGATGTAAATCGGGAGGGGGATCGGGTTGGGGAATTGAGGACGTACCATTGGACAGGGTCATATCTATGGTCGTGATCGACCCATGTCTCTTCTCCCGTGTAGTTGAGGCGACGCGGTGCTTGTTGGACCAGTTGGCCGGAGATCCGGCAGGTGGGCGCACGGCGGCCGACTCTCATGGTGTCTGCAGCTGAGGATGTTGCGGCATGGACTCGAGGAACTTGGGGTGGTGGCAGAGCTCAAGAAGGATATTGCTGATGTGGCCATCGATCTCTGGACGCCATCCCTGGAGGTCCCCCACTGCTGACTTTAGCGCCACCACACAATCGTTGCGCTCGTCACAGATCTCGGCCACACGGACAAGCTCGATGTCGATCATGCGTTGCTCGAGGTCGGAGATACGCACATCAAAGTGGGAACCCAGTTGTCAGCAACGATGGTGGTGGTTGTACAACTCGGTGGTGCCTTGCCCGCCGGAGTCATTGAACTCGGAGCCTATCCAGCCTCAGCCTCGGAGGCGATTCCGGCAACATGGCATTGAAGCTTCAGGCCCTCCTCCCATGGCGTCCTCTCCTCTGATCGCTGATGATGGACATACCCACCTTGAACCTCCGGCCTGGCCGGGTGATTGAGGCGGAGGTTCACCGTCGCTTTGGAGCCTCCGCTAACTTTGATCCGGCTTCTTCAGATAAAAGGAATTCTTGTTCTTTCTGTTGGTCGTTGCAAATTCCGTCTCACTGTGTTTTCGATCCAACATCTCCTGGTTGCAGTTCTTGGTGGATCACGTACTGCCTTTCAAGTTGTGCAGCTTGGTGATAGAGTGCTCAGATTTTCAGTAGCCTCTCATCTTGTTGGCTTCCACATTTACAAGTTAAGATCTTTTGAGTGCCATGATTTTAAGGTTTTCTTCCACCTCTGGCATGGTGGAGGTCCGAATTATGAGGTTGAGGTGCGCCAATGGGAATTGGAGCAGGCAGCAGAATGGCATGAGGTTATCAACCGCAAACGTGACAAACCGGTACGTCTCTCAGGCGCTAACGCCATTCCAATCTCGGTCTCACACCGGCAAGCTTCAACCTCTAGATCCATGGAGTTTTCAAATTTGAATACAAATTTAGATTATGGAAGAAAGTCAGTATTTACTCGTCTTGAATTGGTCTCTGGAATTAATGACCATCACTTTGCTAAGACCGTTATTCCCCTGCCTGGTAATTCACCGGCCGGAATTTTGGGTCCGGTTCCAAATCCTAGTCGTGTAATAACGGGCGCAGGGCCGTTACCGCAGTTGTGTTCAAATTGCCTGTCGTTGGCCCATTTACGGTCCAATTGTCGGAGTAATGTTCGTTGCCGGCGGTGCCTCTGTTTTTGCCACGTTTCTAGCTGCTGTTCTTCCTGCCTTGATTGCCGTGTCCTCCCTTTCAGCCTCCCGGCTCTTTGCCTTCTTGGAGCAATCGCCCTGCACAGTCGCTGATCAGTGGGCCTTCTAAGCTTCATTCTCCTAAAATCTACAATTCGGTCACCGAGTACATTAAAGAAATTACCGGCCTTTCTTCCTCACCTTCCCCTGTCATTATTCCCTGGAGCCGAGGCGGTGGTTGACGGCGGCCTCGCGCTCCTGGATCACTGCGGATGCATCCTTGAAACGCTTCTCCCAGCGCTCCCAGCGCTCAGCAGAGCGTGCGTCGAAATCATCCAGCCGCTTGAGTATTTCGTCGAACGTCTTGGCAACGTTGGGTTCCATTTCCCCCTTGCTCGCTGAAGACGCATGTAGTGCTCATGGGATGCCGACGCGGGCTCCAGAGCTCGCCGGCGCCGAGGTTCGACGGATCTGATACCATGTGTTAGGTTCGCGGATCGAATCGAGCGCCCGGACCTTAATATAAACCACACCCTGACCTGATGGTTTATGAGGTGTCTTTCCCAAATCTCCCTTCCTACGCTCCTCATTTGTCATTCAAGAAAATGCAATCAATCCGAGCTTAGACAGAGCGCAAGCTTCAACTTCATCCGTATATTTTCACTATTCATTCATATTTGAGCCGCACAAGACCACAGCTAAATGGTGGGATGCTACACTTTTGATATTTGAGCCGGCCTAACATTACACAACCACACAGGTAAACTGGTGGCCCATAGCAGCCTCGTACCAGTATGAACATACACGAATGAAAGCGAAGGATAGGGAACGTTCATCCCTACGAGTGACACTGAGACACCCACCACACCACAGAGTGACGACGCCGCAGGAGACTCTTCAAACTCTAAAATCTAACCACTCATTTCAATCGTGCAGTGATCATACGTACTGCCCTTGAGTTCAGTCCCACTGAATCAATAAATATCCATCAGCTATACTCCCGCCATCCCGTAAAAAGAGTCGTCATAGGACTCGGCGCACGTACCAAGACAGGACGGAAAAGACCATAATACCCCTAGCACAATGTGTTCTCTCTCTTGTGCTACTCGCTTCTTATCCAGATTCAACTCTGTGCCTCTGCCTTACCCGACAGATTCAACTCTGCGCCGGGCCACCAGTCGCTCTCTTCCTCGACGCCGGCCGTGCGCGCCGCCTGACGGTGAGCCGCCCACTCAGCCTCTCGCCTGCGCCGTTGGCCACTCAGCCTCCTTGCCCGCGCCGTTGCTGTGAGGGGCACCCCGTCCTTGTCTCCGGAGGCAGCTCGGGTGGCGCGGCGCATCCCGCGTGACCTCGCCCAGGGCTGCCTTTGCCTCCACGACGGTCGAGCCGAGGCGGTACTCATGAAAGGAAGCCGCTAGATCCACCGACAGTGTAGAAGAAGAGGAGGGAGGTTGCCAGATCTTGGCGGAGGAGAAGAGGAGAGGGCGCCTCGGGCAGTCAGCCTCTATGCCGGCCGTCTCTGCCTTCGCACCGGGCCCGCGGTCTAGAGCTCGCGGTGGCCATGCATGGCTGTGGACCGGTAGTCCTAATGAATCTACACGTGTTACATGTGTTTTGTTCGTTCGTTGCCCTGCATCCATCCAATTAAGTCCCTGTCCCTCTCCAAATTAAAGGACATTTGTGCAGGGTCGGTGGACGCTGGACGCCAAGACATTATAATCGAGAAGGACAGAAGGTAAACAGAAAAAAATTAAGCGAAAATTCTCTTCCTAGGTGTGCATTCTACACGGCTCTAACATCCTCAGGCGTTCACAGCCGATTTGAACCATAGATCTCAAAATTGAATGCTAACTAAAAAAATATCAAGCTTTCAAAGCCTCTAATCGTTGCATTCCCGTGAGATTACAGATTAGTATAAATAAAGAAGGCACAGACTGTCGGTGGCGTAGCAAAGCAGCCAGCTAAACCAGCAGCGAGGAAACAATGGCGGGCGTGATAATTGGGCTCGCCTTCTTTCTTGCTCACGAGCTTTTACCGTGCGCTTCATCAGCTATTGATCGCACCCAGTTCCCTCCAGACTTCCTGTTTGGGACCTCAACCTCTGCTTACCAGGTACGCCCCACACTCACCTACCTATTTGCCTCAAAACGTGAAGAGCATTCATTCTTGGTCGGTGGTCCTCACACAATAAGGAAAGGCATTGCTAGTGTGTCGATCGGCTGTCTTCAGTTTGCACGTAAAGATGCTCGTACAGATGAGCGCCGGAACCGCCTCTTTTATTTTTTAGCCCTTTTTTTAAAAGATTTTCTTAAATATGCCTCTGGCGCTGACGTGGCAACACATTGGCGCCGTCACCATTGGCGCCAAGCTTGGCGCCATCGTCATTGGCGCCAAGCCTGGCACCATGGATCTTGGCGTCGAACTGTTGGAATTTCTTCGGTCTGGAATTTTACCATGAGATGAACATATGAAAATTTGTTAAGCCTATAAATTTACCATGAGATGGGACATGTTGGAATTTTACCATGACATTGACAAATTTGATGCTATCCCATGGTAGTTGATATTCTAACATATCCAGGCCACAGCTAAAATCCTAACTACCTAATTTTACCGTGAGATGGACATACAAAGCTCTAAATTAACGTGACTTGGACCCTAATTTTTCTATGAGATGGACATACAAAATTTTGGCAAAGTCTTAATATTTACCATATGATGGGCAACCTAATTCTATGACTTAACATGAAGTCCTTTTTACTATAACTTAAAATTCCATCTTATAGTAAAATTAGAGTCCAAGTCATGGTAAAATTTTAAATATCCAAGTCCAAAACATGAAACCCTTTTTCAATATCCAAGTCATGGTAAAATTTTAAATTTGTCAATGTCCAAATCACAGTAAAAATCCAGACTTTAGCCATATTTTCATCCCCATCCCATAGTAAATTTAAAAACTTAGCCAAATAAATCTGGAGTAATTTTGGGATATTTTCACCCATAAGCAAGGTGAAGCATGATAATCTATAGGAGTAATTTTGTCATAACTCCTAGATGTCAATTCATTTCTATTCTTCTGTGTCACCACCTTTTCTTTATTCAATCCCTTTAGGTACAGTTGAGGATGGGACCAATGGTGATACCGCTGATGATCACTATCATCGTTACATGGTATGTGTGCTACAAGTTTTCCATGGATTTCAATTTTGATGATTATTTAGTAATTAATATAAAATTGCAATCAATAGTGGTAGTTGACATTCCAATGGATCTTGGTATCTCATATCGATTTTCCATTGCATGGGCAAGGATTCTACCGAGTGAGTTTGACAATATTTTACTTCTTTACTAGTCCCTTCCTCTCTTATGGCATAGATTGTGGTTATGCATAATTGTTTAGAAAAAAAAGGTTGTTGACGTAATTCGGCTCTTGCTACAGAAGGCCGCTTCGGCAATGTTAATCCAGATGGTGTAGCATTCTATAATGCTCTTATTGATGCTCTTCTACAAAGAGGTATTATTTGAACAGATATATGCAATAAACACTACAAGATATATATAGAGTTCTGAACTACATTTTAAACAGGCATAGAACCATTTGTGACGATATCTCATTATGACATTCCATATGAACTAGAGAAGCGATATGGTGGATGGTTGAACCCCGACATTCGGTATGTCCATTTCTTTATTTGCAATAAAAATGGCTTCTAATTCTTGATTGGTTGGTTGATTTGACTTCTAAATACTTTCTAGGAGGGACTTTGGTTACCTAGCAGATGTATGCTTCAGGATGTTTGGTGACAGAGTAAAATTTTGGATAACATTTAATGAGCCAAATATATTCGCAAAGCTCAGCTATATCTATGGACGGTACCCTCCTGGTCACTGCTCTAGGCCATTTGGGAACTGTACTTCAGGAAATTCTTCAACTGAGCCATACATCGCGGGTCACAACATGGTATTGTCTCATTCAAATGTGGTCAGCATTTACAAGAAAAAATATCAGGTACCAAATACGTAACAATAATCACATTAGGTTGAGTTGCTGAAATGAAAACACCAATTAAATGAGTTACTAAAATGAAAACATCAATTAAAGAAAATTGTTTATGTAATATGGTTGATGTTTCGTAGGGGAAACAAGGTGGTCATATTGGAATTACAGTTCTCTCAAGATGGTACGAACCATTCCGAAATATCCCAACAAACATATTGGCAGTTGATCGGGGTCTATCTTTTGGCGCTCCATGGTACTAATCTTTCTGTTATATTGATAACCAAGAATACAAATAACACTTTATTTTCTGATAACAAAACCTGGACATATAGTATTATTAGTTAATTCATATCTGTATTTTAGTATGACTAATTTGCTTGTTTATGCCAGGTTTCTGGACCCCATAATTCTTGGTGATTACCCCTCTGCGATGCGCAAGATCTTGGGTCCAAACCTACCTGAATTCACATCAAAACAAAAGAAGATACTACAAGCATCCAAGTTGGATTTCATTGGTTTAAATCATTATTCAACATCCTATTTGAAGGACTGCATCTCCTTGTCACCATGTGAATTGGATCCATTTGATGGGGATGCCCAAATTAGTACTTCAACAGAAAGAGATGGAATACTTATTGGTGAAAGGGTAAACATGCATTGTTGCAATATTAGTTTATTTGACATAGGGAATAGGCCAACCTCTTGCTCAAAGAGAGGTAGGCCAACCTCTTGCTCAAAGAGAGGTGTTTTTAGCCTGGGCCTGGGTGCTCATCTGGTTTGAGTAGGACTAGCTTAGGTGGTGATGCCCACGTCATGTTTTAATGAATGCTAAACTAGGAAGAGCAGTAGAACTCTTAGTCACTTTTTTAGAAAAAATGAATTATTGATTGTTAGCAAGGAAGAATAGAAATGATTGTTGGTGGTTGCAATCTCATTCATGCATACAGGGTCGCCGTACTTGAATACCGTTCCATATGGGATGGAAAAAGTGGTCATGTATTACAAAAGGAGATACAATAACACACCAATGTATATCACTGAAAATGCTATGGCTTCTACCCATCTCTTTATTTTTTTTAGATTGACTAAACATAGTTCTAAGTGAAATTGTATTTTAGATGTTTTTATCGTTGTAATTTGAGCATGACACTATCCAATAATCACACACAACACTATGTGTTAGGACATTGATAGGATTGTTACAAGTATTTTACCTTAGGTATTTACTCACATGAATTTAAATTATTTAGATTGAAAACATGTTATACATGCTAGATTTGTATTAAAAATGTGTTTGAAAAAAGTTTAAATATACGTTCTAAATAATACTAGTCAAAGTGTGCAAAAAATAGTGGATCAAAGATACCCATCGAAGATAATGCGAAGTCAAATGCAACTACCAAAGGGGGTACTTTCAAAATTAGGATTTATATATTAACATAAAAAATACCAAGAAACATGGCCCCACTAAACTAATCTAGTCATTCATGGTCCAAATTCATATGCGCTATAAGAATTTTGCAGGTTATGCCCAAGCAAGCAATAGCAACATGTCTGCCAAGGATTTTACTAATGACACAGGAAGAGTCGATTATCTTCAAGGCTACCTCACCTTTTTGGCCTCAGCAATTAGGTAAATGTCATAACTCTCGATCATCTTAAACCAGCTCAGAAGCAATGCTTTGTGGTTTTGAGCAATACCTTGGATGCATTGCTGCATCTACATGTTCTTCCTCCTTTCTCTCTTATCACTTACTAAATCACATATTCTTCTTGTACGTCGATCGTTTCACTCTCTAAAGGAAAGGGGCCGATGTGTGTGGCTACTTTGTGTGGTCTCTTCTCGACAACTTCGAGTGGAACTCTGGGTACACACAAAGATTCGGGCTCTACCATGTCGACTACAAGACACAAAAGCGAACCCCAAAACTGTCCGCGAAATGGTATAGTGAGTTCCTCAAGGGGTCACCCCTGAGAACAAGGTCCCAAAATGGAAATTCCTACAAGTACACTGCCTAATCCATGGACCATTTCTCCTTAGAAGATTAGTAATCTGTAGATGTTTAATATCATGCTTTACGCATAAAGTTGATTACATGTTCTCATATAAGTTGTCTCAAGGATTTTGTATATATGTGCCGTGTTTATGTATGTGCATCAAGACATCAATAGAATACTACGGGAGGAAATGTGTTTTGATCATTGTTGAAGGAAATTCAAGCAATCCACCTCTTATGTTAGGAAAAAGTACTTGTGCTTGACATATCAATATATAACAAACACAGCCTCCTACAAGAGGTTGTATGATTCCTTAAACTTTTACATGGTATCTAAAGCTGAATCTTCCAAACACATTTGACAATGGCGAGTTCATTTTCATAATTCACTACACCACAATATCAAGATTAGCGATGGACGATCTGGCGTTAAAAGCGGATACAGCGACAGACGATCTATTGATAAAAAATTATAGCGACAGATTTGTGCAGACGGTGTAAGTCCTGTCGCTAAAATTTTTTAGCGACAAACAGTACTTTTATCGATAGATAGTCTGTTGCCCTGAATATTTATAGCAACAGATAGTCCATTGCTACTTTTTAGCGATAGATGCTCTGTTACCAAGCATATACCGGCAGATTATCCTATAGTCCATGTATTTATAGCGAGTCCATGTATTTATAGCGACAGATTGTTCAGCAGGACAATATAAATATACCAAAAAATAAATATTATTAGAAAACATTTATAGCACATATAAAACCCATATTCAAACTTAATGTCCATCACATAAAACACATATATCACATGGAGGTGAATAATGGATTTAACAACTCACTAATTCGCCGACTAACAAAAGCTCAAAATATACATGATAGCAAAAATAGTAAACTTTAATATACATCATCCTTCGATCAAACTAGGTGGTATTTATTTATCCTGCATAAAAATATAGAATGCTTAAACAAATTTCTGCGTGTTTATATTAAATTCCAAATAAAAGTACGTGTTTTAAATTTTTGCATGCTTATATTAAATTTTGGTGCATGATCATTTCATAAATATTTCAAACATTTTTAAGAAAGTGGGACTACATGTTCACAAATTGTCTAAGTACATTCAAAGACAGATTCATGGCTTAGTGGTTTGTTCATGATTTGGAAAAGCTGAATTTGCGATTTTGGGGCGAGGAGAGTCAAAAATTTGCGAGCGACTGGATAGAGGTGGGGCACACGAGCTCAATGTGGGACCCATTTTCTTTAGCGACAGACATATTGACAATATACTTGGCTTTAGCGACAGGCAGTTCAACATTAAATATCAATATCTACAGTGATAGACAATCAATCGCTAAATGAGAAATTAGCAACAGATGGTCTGTGAGTTATCTTTAGCGACAGATCATCTATCGATAAATATAATTTTTAGCGTCAGATGTCTGACGGTGATGCCTAGTTGTGGTGTAGTAGTGATTGTCGATGCTGCCCTCCTACTTCCAAGAAGCCTACACATGAGAACTTTCTTCTGCGGAAGGCTCAAGTCCTGCCTACAATTCAAGGGTGCGAATAATGGATAACCTGGGTGGAGAAGATTGCACCGCTAGAGAAGATGCTTCACATCACCAACGACGACAGGAAAACGAAGACCCTCGCAAAACCATCATACTGCACTACATTTGTGGTGCCTTATCTACACTTGGGTTGTATATTTGATGTTGTACCAGTGCACTGCACTGCTAAAGCAACTCGATGGTGAGCATGAGATGCTCTAGAGGTGTTTTCTCGTCTCAGCAGTGCTCGCTCCAAACCTTTGAGCAACTCTAAAAGAATTATGCTAATAGCTAAATAAACATGGTCTCCATGAATGCAACTCGTTAATTAGGTGCATACTAGAAATGGTGTTAAGATCGGGCAAGTAGCTTTTGTTATAATGAAAGGAAGTAGCACATGCTCAGTCACAAAAATAATAGAAATCAATTGCCAAAGCGGCTTATCTATCTATAAACTAACTGGACTAGCAACACATTCACTCTCCTACTATCCTAAAAAATTACATCAGCGTCCAAAGATCTCCACCGCTGCCTCACAAATAGCTGGTTACTTTTTCCTTTTTCTTCCACCAAGGACTAAGTGACCCTCTCAAATGAAGAACCTCATAGCTTACCTTTCTCTCAAGTTTTGCAACAATTGAAGACTTCAAGTGAATCCACGAAGTGTCAGTAAATCACCCACGTATTGTTCATCGATCCACAGTCAACCCTAATTGACTGGTCAACACGACAGAGTCTCTCTCAAGTTTTGCAACAATTCAAGACTTGACTGGTCAACACGACAGAGTCCACGAGGACTCGGTGGACTGTCCTCTCTCTCAAATTTTGCAACAATTCAAGACTTGACTAGTCAACACGACAGAGTCCAATGAGGACTCGGTGGACTGTCCATTAGGACACCAGTGTAACACCCGCATCCAAAATCTGCTATATGGCCTAGCTCCGTACGTGGAACAGGCCTACGTACCGTTGCATCTCTCTTACACTTTCGCCCTCGCTTCATGTAAAAGGGTCAACCTAGAGATCATGCTACGTTTGGCACAACAAGGATTGTAAGCTAGCACTCACCCTCCTAAACTTCCAAGGCGGTACTAAACCCACCAACTACAACTCGTGTGTCACATGGGCCACATGGCCGAGCTAACAACACAACTACTACAGACTTCTAATAAGCTGCGGTGTTACACCCAGTGACTGCAAACATGCAAATGTTGTGTTGTCCAATTCTCACGCCCCTCTTGGCCCCACCAGTAAGCTCGAAGTGGACTCAAGACCACAAGACTCAACACTCCTTCCACTCATCTCACTAGTCACTAGAACAAGGTGAAGATGGGAGGAAGAGGAGGGTGGGTGGAGAAATTGAAGAAGCCCATGCTTGATGAAGAATAAGATGAAGCTTAAGACTTGATATATCGTATCTCCCTTCTCGTGTGGTTTGCATTCTCCCACTCTATATCTTTGCTTGTTCTAGTGTAAAGTTTGTTGTTTACCTTTGTTCTCTACTATTAGTAGGAGCTCTCTAGTTTGCTTGATGTTCTACTTGCATTGCCTAGGTTGTTTGACCTTGCTTACTAGAATTGTGTAGGAGCTTTTGCTAGTCACTCTAGTTGCCGCTTTCCTTATTTTGTGCTAGGGTGCTAGTGTTGTTGTAGTAGGGTGAAATCGTTGTTATGCATTTATTTCAGCTAGGAATTACAATTAGCTTTTAGAAATGACTATTCACCCCTTCTCTTGTCAGTCCCCTTGTTGGATAGGAATGGAGTGGATTGGTTTAGGGATGAGTTCATCCATCCTCACGTTGCTTTCGTTTTCCGGTTTCTCCTTCTTTACTCCTCCTGTTTGGCCGAGGCCAGGGGTGAGGCGGCCGGAGAAGTTGTGTTGGTCGCTTTCTTCCTGTTACCTCCTTGTATTTTCTTCCTCTTCTTCCCATTAGGACAAGGCTGGAGGGATAGGAGGTGAAGTGGTCAGAGGCCGCTCGAGGAGCGGGTGTGGAAGCATGGGCGAGGACAGTCAGAGAAGGTTCCCCTTCCCATTTGGCCAAGGTCGGAGGTAGGTGAAAGCCCAAGTTTGGTTTTGGTAATTAATGACACCAAGTTGCTAATGCCATATGTTAAGTGGTTTGAATTAGGCATAAGCAACACATGTGATGAAGGTGTATGTGGCAAGGAGTGGTGGCCACAAGATCACAAAGAGATGGTGCATGGATATGAAATGACGATCATGGTGGAGATGCACATGAAATAATGATCATGGTGATCAAGCATGAGGAGATGGACATGGAACAAAGTGATCAAGGCAAAGGTATAATTATAGGGCTTGCTTTTGCCGGTCTAAGATGAGTAAACAAGTGATTGACCGGGTTTAGGATTGATAGCCGACTATTAAGAGGGGCAATCAATCAAGTGCTACTAGGTCATCATCTTGAGCATATGCATTTAGGATCTAGTAAAGAGAGCTAACATAACGCCTTGAAAAATGATTGTGAAAATGCTAAAACACATGCACATGATGATATACACATGATGGTGTTGGCACATTAGCGAAGGCGGCGAAGTTTGAGTGGTAGAGAGGGGTTTGGGGTTCTCTCTCCCTCTCGCCGAGCTTGTGAGCGCAGGATTCAGGAGTTTTTGGGAAAATGAAATACCTATTTTCCATTGCGCCGGATGCGAGAATCGGAGGTGAAGTCGCGGAACAAGTTTACGCTGAGAATCATGCGACAGACGCGCATGACGCACGCGACAGACACGTTGTGTAGCGTCTATCGCCTAACCCTAGCAGCGCGGCGCGCGACTATGTGGAGTGGCGTGACAGACGCGTGGGCGTTCACGCGACAGACGCTGACGTCAGTGTTTGTCGGCCTCGTGCTGAGAAGGCGAGCGGCTTTGCGCTACGATAGACGCAGGACGGCGTCTGTCGGCCTCCCGTCAGACGCGTCTGTCGGCCTAGAACGCGTTTGGAGCTCTCTGTACCGCGTATGTCGCAGCGACAGACGCTGGTGGCTTCGGCGTCGGACACGTCTGACGCTGAGAGTCGACCATTGGATTTCGAACAAGCGGTGAACACGTGACAATGTTTGAGAGCGACAGACGCTAGGCTCGCGTCTGTCGGCTTGGCGACAGACGCGTCTGTCGCCTCTGAAATATGCCCAGTGAGGGCATAACGGCTAGCTCCTCTTCCCCACTCTATAAATAAGAGGTGGCCGGGCCTTGGGGGGTTCTCTCTTGCACATTTGAGATATTGAGGCACATTTTGAGCTAGAGAACTTTCCCTCCACTCATCTCCTTACTTAATTGCATACTCTAGAGAGATTGAGTGAGATTCAAGTGCATTTCATTGAGAGTTGCATCTAGTGGCACTTGATTCTTGAGTTTGCTGCGGATTGCTTGTTACTCTTTGGTGTTTTCCGACATCCTAGATGACTTGGAGCAGCGGTGGTGTTGAGCTCGTGATTGGAGATTGTTTCGAGCCTCACCAAGCGATTGTGAGGGGTTCTTGAGCCTTCCCCGTGGGAGTTCGCGAATTGGCTACTCTAGTGGAGCTCGTGGCTTGGAGGATCCCCATCTTGTGAGTGGATGTGCGGCACCCGCTGAGGGTTCCACTCTTGATAGTTGATTAGTTCGCGATCCATCAAGTGGGTGCATCGCCACAACGAGGAGTAGCTTGCCGGGAAGCAAATGAACCTCGGTAAAAAAATCTTGTGTCATCTTTTTGCCAATGATTTCATTTGTGTATGTGATCATATTGATTGATTGGTACATTGGACATGTCTCTTCTCATTAACGTTGGTATATCTATTCAAGCTCTCCTCTTTACTTATTGTTCTTTCCCTTGTTTAGCTTGAGTAAAATAGCTTTTCACATAGGAGTAAGTAGCTTAGTGACTTAGCTTTGTTAGTGTGAATTAGAGATCATAGTCTTGTTCACTAGAATTGTATAGCTGGCTTGCTTAGTATAGTTGAGCTAGTGCTAGAATTAGCATCGCCATCTTTTATACTAACCTATGTTGATTAGTAAAGCTTGTAGAAAATTTAAATAGGCTATTCACCCCCCTCTAGCCATTTGGACCTTACAGTAGGGTGGGCGAAGGCAATTCCAGGCTGGAGGAATTGGCGTAGAGGCCTAGGAGAGCACAGTTAGAGGAGCGTGGGCGGCCTCACTCGATGCCGGCAACAGGGCAGGCGAGGCGGAATAGAGGCCTCACTTGGTGGGGACGGAGCCATCAGGGGAGGGCCTACATGTATTCAAGGCTATTCAACTGAATACCAAAAAATTTTGCCAAAAACTTTTGTATATATAGTGTATATATGTAAGTGTAGGAAAAAATAAAATAAAGCCAAAACAAATATCATGTCAAGAATTCAGCCAAAAACATGTATTCTACTACTGCTTTTCCACCCCACTCGATGGCCCAACAAGGCCCAGCAGCCTGCGGCCCAACATCTCCCCCGTCGGCAGCACACAGGCGCATCGCAACTCCACAAATAAGAGAGATCAGCACATCACCTGCTCGTGCTCAGTCAGGTGCTCTTTTTCTCTCCTGTTTTCTTCCCCAACCCCAAACCCTAGCGCCTACCGATGGCGGTGGCAGGGCAACAGACTCGGGCAATGGCAAGGCACATTGGCACGAGGCGACGACAACAAAATTTACGCTATTTTTTTTTGTACATAAACAACACAAACTTGGGTTTGTTTGTACTTACTTGATTTAAAATACTAAATTTCACATCAAATTTTACTATTTCTTACTAATTTGCTAAATTGATTTTACCAATTTACGTATGAAAATTTTAGTGTTGCATACCTACAAAATTCTAGATCCATCATTGGATTTTACATTGTAAAAAAATTGATTCGTCTTCACAATTTTGAATACCCAAGTTCAAAATCTTAGGCTCGCCACTGGGAGCCATGGGCTGGGGGTGGGGGAGGTGGGGGAGTGGGCGGCTGAGGCTGGGGTCTGGGTGGTGACGGACTAGGTGACCGAAGGAAGGAGAAGGTGAGAGAGAATGACATGCGGATCCTACATATAACGGGTGTCTAACAAATCACAAATGGAGATGTATCATCCCATCCTTATCCGCTCCTCCAACCAAACACGGAACCGAGATGGCTCCAACCCTTTCAAACAAACGCCAGACTAGTATCATCCCAACCCAAAAAAAACTAGAATGGACCCATCCCATCCCGCTTCATTTTGAAAGTGAACACACCCTAATTATGCAGAGCAACCGTACGTTGGTTACGCCTGTGTTAGGATGGGACCAAGGGTGCCATCCATTCAGTTCATTCTCAATCTCAATTTATAGCCTCACCTTTAATTTCTTTTGAGGATAGACAGGCGAAGCTTCATCTCTAGCTGGTTGCTAGCGGTTCGCACATCATAGTCGTAGCTCTTTTTCTCACATGTGTATTATGCCAGCTACTCCATGTACGTAAGGCTCGTTGGGCATAACTTCGATGGCTCTAGATACCTACTGTAGCACAGGAATAAATGGCTTTGGCCCTAGTAAAGCATAGGGGGTGTTTAGTTCCCAAAAAAAATTTGGGTTCTACGATTAACATCGAGCGTTACACATGCACGGAGTACTAAACGTAGGCGAAAAAATATTAATTGCACAATTCTCGGAGAAATTGTGAGACAAATCTTTTAAGCCTAATTAGTCTATGAAAAGATTAGTATCATTAGATTCGTCTCACAGTTTCCTGACGAGTTCTGTAATTTGTTTCTTTATTAGTATCCGAAAGCCCTCCCAACATCCTTCCGACATATTCGATATGACACCCAAAAATTTTCACCCCACGAACTAAACACCACCATAATTGAAGGAACCAGAGAAAAGCTGTTGTTTTAGTGTTCGAACTGCTCTACTACAGTACTGCTATATATTTAGCAGGAGCCATGCGAAACTCTTCCAAGTTCCACCTCGGGGCCGAGGTGTGCCTGTGCTCCGGCACGGGAGCCAAAGACCGGGCGCAGACTGTGCAGTGCTTTATTGGTAGTGTATTATTAGAACTAGAACGGACGGACGCAAGCACGGGGACGGAGATTGCTGCGAGATCTAGCTGCCCGCCATAATGGCGCTTCGTCTCCTCCTCCTCCTCTTTCCCCTCCTCTCTTCCGTCGCCGGGCTCAGGCGCAGCGACTTCCCGCCGTCCTTCCTCTTCGGCGCCGGCACGTCGTCTTACCAGGTACGGGCCGTGCGCGCGGCAGCCGATGCCGAGCTCAGCATGCTAACTCTAACGCACGCATGCATGTAAGCAGTCTGCATGCTGCCATCATTTTTTTTAATTAATTTGCAAACTGAAGGTGGAAGCCAGATTCCTTTGAACGGCTAGTTGCTCTGCTCTGGACGTGTGTCTCATTCTCCTTCTATCGTTTCCCCTTTGACTACTCAACGAAACTGTAGCTCTCCATCTAAACCTTTCAATTTTTGTTTTGCTGATCTGGTAATACCTGCAGTGTCTGATGATATAGTATGTTAGTTGGATACTTTCTCCTCTATTTTTTTTCCGTTTACTTCCTTCTTATGACTATCTTCTACATCTCATTCTAGATTGAAGGCGCCTACTTAGAAGACAATAAGGGCCTGAGCGATTGGGATGTCTTCACCCATATTCAAGGTGCTTCCATAGGTCTCAATTATGCATACGATGATCTATCTAAGCAACTCAATAATAAGGGTATAAGCAAACTATGGCCACCTTTAGTGGAAGTAGCTACTATAAAGTAGTTAAGGAGATTCTAGAACAAGCGATTCGTGGGAATATTTTCAGTGCTTTTGTTCAAATTACTTGGAGATGTATCCATTTAGGAGGTCATTGCACACTGCAGTTTCCTCTCTCTTTTTGTCTCAGTTGGAGAATCTCCATCAACACCCCCTACATCCAATTTGGGTAGTGGAGGGCAAAAACTCAGCTCCAGCAGCCCCTACCAAACTTTTTTTCTCGCAACTGCTTGGGACGCGCTTCTTTCACGTGACTCATCCCGACACGGCCGTCTTCCCCAGCAACACGGCCTCCCCCGGCGGTGCGGCTAGCCCTAGCCGACGAGGCTAGCCCCGGTGGCGCACCTTGCCCTGGCAGCCTGCCCTCCTGTCCCGGTGGTGTGGCCCTGGCCGACAAGGCCAGCCCCGACGTCGCAGCTAGCCTTGGGCGGTGCGGCCCTGGCCAGCGAGGCCAGCCCCAGCGGCCTGCACACTGTCAACGAACTGCTACCCGGAGAAGAACCTGAGAGAGAGGATGATACGTGGGTCCCACGTGTCATTCTCTAGGAGAATGGTTTTGAGGGGCCTGTTTTAAGTAGAGCTATTGGAGAAAACAACGAAAAATGGACAACGTTGAAATAGGTGGCTACCCAAATCAAGAGGCAGAGGGTCAGATTTGGGTAGCATTGCTGGAGATGCTCTTAAAGAATCATTTCACGCTCTTTTTTTTTTGAACTGGAACAAGGGTTTCCACTAACCAGTGGCTGTGGCCATATCGCAAGAGACCAAATTGGTCACAAATTCGGGACCTGGTCCATGAACACATCAGAACCATAGCACACAACACTCGCCCCATAAGCAGCAAGGCTATCATCCACTTTGTTGCAAGATCTCCTGCATGACCGGACCTCACACTGAACAAAAGACGCACTCATGAATTCCCTTATACGGTGAAATATGAAGCCTTCCGGACTCCTGTCCATTGAGTCAGACCTCAAAGCCTTCTTCAAATTTGTTGCATCTGTCTCAACAATAATTCTGGTCATTTCCAGTTGTGCCACTCTTTGAAGACTTTTCAAAGCTGCTAGGGCTTCAGCATGTATTAGGATTGTAAGTCGTTCAAGATGTCCACATGCCCCCTCTAAGAACTCTCCATTGCTGTTGCGAGCAACAAAGCCCCAACCACCTGACCCCGTTGTAGCACGATAGGAAGCATCAATATTGATCTTGTAACAATCAGGTTGTGGTGGCTCCCATTTCTGTTTTTTCTTCGGTCTTTTGTCTCCTTCCTTTTTCTTCAGCTTCTCAAAATCTATGACAGAGTAAGTCACAAGTGAGCAAATTTCCGCTGCAGACATTCTGTCTGTAATATAGCAAGTGAACAGTTTTGGCCAATGAATGCATCTTCTGTTTAGAATTGGGAGGGGCCTAAGTGAACAGTTTTGGAAATAAAGGACCTGATTAGGATGACTCTCCGGCTCTGTGCATAGTAACCAGAGATCCACAGAACGTGGCTCCACTTACGCCACGTTGATTTGGGTAAATAACGAGAAGCCGTCCAGATGGGGCCTTAAGTGTAGTAGTGTACCCGGTAACTCGCTCACAGAGGATCCGTGTTGAATCGTGATAGTGACGCCTGACGCGAAACCTGCACTGGAGCCCACCCAACTACTACAGTTTTGTGCTGAAAGCCAACCAAAATCATTAATTCACCGCTGATAGACTCGATTCAGGAGGTGGCTGTCCCCGCTATAAACATATGCGCTTTGAAAATCACAGACGTCACTTGATTTTGTTGCCTGTCTTAGTCTTGGCTGTTAACCAAAAATCAGGAAAGATTGAGGATGGAAGCAATGGCGACGTGGCCGCTGACCATTATCATCGATACAAGGTAAGCATCATCAGAAACATAAAGACATTTTTATCAGTGCTCATGCATTTTTTTTTAACCCTGCATAAATCAGAAAGATAAAGGGGCCGGCAATTCCCTCCAAAAAAATAGAATCTCACTCAGTCACACTGGCAGGAGGACATAGAAATAATGCATTCGCTTGGCCTCGACTCCTACAGATTCTCATTGTCCTGGTCGAGAATACTTCCAAGTGAGCTCATTCTCAGAATCTCATGAGTTACACCAACTGTCGATGCCTTTTGCCCCAGCTCCCAGCACGACAAACACGCACAGAGTCCTTCCTTAATAGCAGCATTTAACATAAATTATATGCTTACCTTTCAAATGCCCCTGGTCAGAGGGTCGCTTCGGAGGTGTTAATCTGGCAGGCGTTAAATTCTACAACAGCCTCATCAACGGCCTGCTAGGAAAAGGTAATGCATTCTTTGTTCTATTATTATGTGGCCAGCTACCTCCCTCCACAAATGCCACCGTGCAAAACAAGCAAGCCTTTCAGTTCAGTCTCTTTCATCTGGGCCTGGCATTTGATACGCTTGGTGCAGGGATACAGCCATTTGTGACGATCAACCACTATGACATAACCCAGGAACTCCAAGAAAGATACGGCTCCTGGTTGAGCCCAGAGATTCAGTAAGCCCATATTATAGCTTTATCTATGAAGATGCAGTAAGCTCATATGTGGTTGTTTCTACATTTCTGTTCAGGGAGGACTTCACCTACTTTGCTGAGCTTTGCTTCAAGATGTTTGGTGACCGAGTAAAGCACTGGGCTACATTCAATGAGGCAAATTTTCTGGCAAAGCTCAAATACTTCATGGGGAAATTTCCACCTTGCCACTGTTCCGAGCCGTATGGGAAATGCGATTCTGGGAATTCATCAACTGAGCCCTACATTGCAACGCATAACATGATATTAGCTCATGCAAAGGCGGTCAACATCTACAGAAAGTATTACAAGGTACAACAGACACATTTGGATAAAACGGGAGTGGGGACTAACCGTGTGCTTGCTCTTAAATCCTCATGGAAGTTGTATAAGTTGTTTTCCTTGTTCTCCATCCTTCTCAGGCCAAGCAAGGTGGCTCTGTTGGAATTTCACTAAATATGAGATGGTATGAACCACTGAGGAATATCACAGAGGACAACTTGGCAGTAAGCCGAGCTCTGTCTTTCCAAGCTCCATGGTATCAGTTGATTCAGTAACCTTCCATCATACTAGTATTTTACTATTGGAACTGACTTTATGGTCTTCGCGATTGAATGCTCACTTGATGTTATATGCTAAAATAGGTTCCTGGATCCCTTGTTCTTTGGTGACTATCCTCACCAAATGCGCCAGATCTTAGGTCCAAACTTGCCGAAATTCACAGAAGGAGAGAAGCAACTACTGAAAAACCAAATTGACTTCATCGGCATAAATCACTACGAAACATTATACATCAAGGATTGCATATATTCTCCATGTGATTTGGACACCTACGCCGGTGATGCTTTAGTTACTGAATCTGCAGAACGAAATGGGATACTCATTGGAAAACCGGTAAAAGTTGGCAATGTACATTGCATTATTCTATGCAACAACAATCCTACTTCCAAATTGATTGGCACAACCTAACACTAGTAAATTAATATTGCAGACACCGGTTGCAAACACCTATGTGGTTCCAAGCTCTATGGAGAAGTTGGTCATGTATATAAACCAGAGATATAAAAGCATACCTTTGTACATCACAGAGAATGGTGGGTTACTAGGTTTGGCAAAATCTATACATTAGCTACAAAACGTGTGCCTTTGTACAGAACAATCGTTCACTTCTATGCATCTTTATATATAGTACACTCGTAGTACACTGGTACCATAATAATATCCGTATGGACCCTCTTGATATCCCTTTTTGGTTTTTCAGGTTATGCCCAAATAGGCAATAGCAGCACCACAGCAGAAGAATTAATTAATGATACTGAAAGATCAAGTTACATTCATGACTACCTCACTTACTTGAGCTATGCAATAAGGTTGTTGCATTCCTCAATTATCTTTTCATCTAAACTGCTCTTCAGCCAGATAATGACAAAACTTTGTTACTTCCTTGCAGGAAAGGAGCAGATGTGAGAGGTTATTTCGTGTGGTCTTTGATGGATAACTTCGAATGGCTCTCTGGTTACACCACAAAGTACGGTCTTTATCATGTGGATTTCAAGTCACTAAAGCGAACACCAAAACTGTCTGCTAAATGGTACAGCAAGTTTATCAAGGGCTATGAACAAATAGAGATGGCCTCTGAAGAATTACCTAAGCATATGGTTTCCTAGCACAGAAATACAGAATGCTCAAGGTTCATGTATGTACAATAATACTCAGTGATTTGATAAATAAAGATGTTTACACAGGATATTATTTGGCAAATTTCCTTGTGTCCATGTATGCCTGTGCCATAAGCTCTCAACCATTTTTTTTATCAAATATGCATCTAAAGGGAGTTTACTAAGAAAAAAGAAGCAGAGTACATAATCTGACCATCCTCCTTCCTGGTTCAGAAGCCCCCAAATGTAGTAATATAGCAATAATAACATGAGGATGGTAACAAGATAATTGCATCTTTGTGATGGTTACCTGCGCTTGGTCTATATGTCCAGGTTTTGGTGAAATTCTAGCTTATGATCAGGGACTGAGAACTCATTGTGAATTCATCAACTATAACTTGCACACATAACTAGTGGCTATCTGCATTAAAATGTGCATTACGCAGTGTGTTAGAAATGTGTCGAAAATTTATTTGTACTAATGGGGTTACAGTGGACTTGTGTTATAACTAGCAGTATAGGGTTAGGTGAGCTAGGTGTTGGCTCTTGTAACCTGGCTCCTCTATAAAAGGAGGAGTGGGCTACACTTGTAACCCACTCGAGTCACGAGAGTGAGAAGCAACACAGAGTGACAGGCTCGCGGGGGTGCCGGCAGCTTTGGCTCGCACCCCAGGCAGCCAGTGTCACGGTTTCAGGGAGGAGTGCCCGTAAGCATGCCCCGAGGACGTAGGCTTCGACTGAACCTTGTTACCAAATATCGAGTCTCTTGTGCGGTATGTGTGATCTCTCGTGAGCATCTTGCCTACGTAGATCCAAGCAATCGCTTCCGCGTTAGGCGCTAGTATCACAACAATTGGTATCAAGAGCTCCAGGTTCATTTGAGGATCTTAGGAGGCGAGGGAAGAGGTGAAGACTCAAGGATCATGCTCAACGGGTCCCAAGGTGCTGCTCAGGGCAGTGCAAGGTGGAGCATGGTGGCGATCAGTGCTCTGGTCGGTGGTGTCGGACACTCTAGGCAAGAGGCCTAGATTGTCCGATGGGCTGCAGTCGGTGAGAATCGGTCAGACGTGGCAGTCGGACCGACACAGTGCCCGGAGAAGACGGTGCGTGGAGCGTCGACCTCGGCTCGTGATCCATAATGGCAGGGCCAGACGTGGCGGGAGCTAGGTTGACTGGAGCGCGGGAGCACCACGGTGATGGTGGTACGACCAGGTGTTGCACAGGGGCTGCGTCACGACACGGCGAACAGAGGGTGTCTGTGATGCGCGGCAATGGTGCAGCATGTCTCGTGCACACCAGGTGTTGCACAGGGGCAGCGTCACGACACGGCGAACAGAGGGTGTCGGTGATGCGCGGCAATGGTGCAGCATGTCTCGTGCACAGGAGGTGTGCGAGGGCATCTTGTCACGGCAGGGCCTGAACGCACAGGTGGAGCGTGCTCTACAGGGCCTACGACAAGATGCAGATGTTGTTGTCGGAAAGATTGGCGGCATGGGAAGCATGGTTGTCGCGGTAGGGGCGTGTGTGGGCAAGCATGCGCGATGGAGGCTGCGACGAGGGCATCAGTGAAGCTGATCATAAGGAGTGTAGTATAGGGTTAGGTGAGCTAAGGTGTTGGTTTTTGTAATCAAGTACCTCTATAAAAGGAGGAGGGGGCTGCACTTGTAACCCACTCTAGTCAAGAGAGTGAAAAGCAATACATAGTGACAGGCTTGCGAGGGTGCCGGCAGCTTTGTCTGGCGCCCCGGGTGGCCGGTGTCGCGGTTTCAGGGAGGAGCGTCCATAAGCATGCCTCGAGGACGTAGGCTTCAGCCGAACCTCATTACCAAATATCAAGTCTCTTGTATGGTGTATGCGATCTCTCGTGACCATCTCGCCTAGGTAGATCCAAGCAATCACTCGCGTTAGGCGTCGGTATCACAACAGTGTCATATAGGAAACAGCTTCGGAGACAATACGACACTCATGAATGATGCAAAGGAATCAGCTTCGGAGACAATATGACAGAATCACGAATGATGCAAGGTGTAAGAATTGAATGCACACATCAAAGTAATCTGCAATTGCTTGCATAATCCAGTACACGTACATATTGTCCCTGGAAGAATGGAAATCCTCGATGATGCAGTACCTCTGTATATGGCATTTGATACAGAAAATACATTAATTCATTTATTTTGTTGATCAGATCACTAAATCTCTTCTGACGCTTTTTCAACGAAGTCCTCATTCAGCGATAAACTAAAGTAATTACCGTAAATCAAGACACTAACTCTATATTGTTGCCACGGTTTTTGAAGCTCTATTTCTTAAGAATGGCATATTACATATATAATCAAACAGTCTGGACGCAAAAGTTCTTCCTTGGGATACTAAAATGAACTAATATATCTCATTCCATTCATATGAAAAATTGTACATCAGATTTTTCACTAGCAAATACTTTTTTCATTGACATCTATCATGTTAAAGTCAACTACAGCTTTTTGGTTGTAGAACTATTCTTTCTGGTTGTAGAACTGCATCTACTGCAGCAACAACTCTTCATTTTTCTTTTTGAATTTAACAACTCTTCATTGCCACCAAAAAGGCTAGAACTATTCTTTCTGTGTGGGAATAGCAGGGGGAGACGACATAGGTGTAGTCGTCACAATAGTTGCTGTTTTGTTGTGAGAAAAAACATTGTACCATTGCTGATAAGTTCACACGAAAAGGGCAACCCCTTGTCATCACTGATTTTCGTTGCAGCTCTCTCCTTAGCCTTTTGGGCTCTTTGAACTACTTCCTTGTAACACTCAAATTTTTGCATTATTTCAAAATAGTTAAATTGGATTATTTATGTAAATTATGTGCGCATTCAAATGTAGGAAATAATAATTTTTTATGAAATTAAAATTAATCATAAGGTTAGTTACATGTTCATGCATTCATGTTGCTGCACAATTATTTTGGGATGAATGATTTTGATTCAAAGTTCAAAGGAATTCAAAGTCTTTTGAAAATGGTTTTGGAAAATCAAATTAAAAAAAAAGAAAAACTTCATTTTCCACTCCCCTCCCTCCTTTTCGGCTTGCTGGCCCAGTCAGCGGAGCCGGCCCGCGCACTTCCCCGCCGGCCCGCGCGCCTTTCTCCCCTCCCTCTGCATTCCCTCTTCTTGGGCCGGCCCACGTCGGAGGCAACCGCTACCGCCTTCCCGTCATCCCTCCTCTCAGCGGCTGATCGCTCGGGCCCATCTGTCGGCGCCGTCCCCCTCCCACCGTTCAAACGCGCGGACATGGCGCAACCACCGCGCCCGCGGCCACTACCTCCGAGTCGTGGGAGCGTCGCCCGCACCCCGGCCTCTTTAAAAGGGAGCCGCACCCGCCGCCGCTCCCCCTGCTGCCCCTCCCTGCTCCAATCCCGTTCACGAGAGCCCGCAACCATAGCACCACAAACCGCCGGAGCGCCCCGTCCGCTCCTCCGCGTCGGCCGTCATCCCCGAGTCATCTCTGCCCTCGGTTGTCGCCTTGGTGAGCTCGTCTCTCTCTCCTCTTTCTCCCCGTCCATCTCCTGTGTAGGATGGTGGCTTCTAGGGCCATTTTCACGAGCACCGGCGAGCCTCTCGCCGCCGTCCATGGCGACCCTCGCACCGGTCATGTTCCTCGGCCGCGATTTTCCCCGGCATGGACGCGCCTTCATCTCCGCTTCCTCCCAGTACCCTTGGTTTAGAAAATGGAGCTCCGTAGCACCGAACCGAATACTCCGGCGAGCTTCTCACCATCGGGCATGGCGGACTGCCGCACCGAAGTACCGTTCTAGCGGCGGTAGCTCCTCTCTCTCCCTCCCATCCTTTCACCGCCGTCGGTTTTGAGATCTACGGCCAGGATTAGAACATACCCCTTCGTGGGTCTTTTTGTTAAAGAAACCCTGTGAATTTTTGAAATTGAACCCGCAGTCGTCGGCCGATTCAAAATCAGGATTTTCTTTTTATTTATTTTAAATCATTTAATCTTCATGGTATTTACAGAACTGCCACTACACTGTTTTGCTCATAAAAACTCCGTTTGAACTCCGATTTGACCCGTTCAACTTGCGTTGGGTTCGTAATTTCGTTATCTATGCAATGATGCTACTGTTAGACCCATTAGCAACTTTTAAATATCATGATTAGGGTTAGTCTTTTGACTTTCTATAGGAATCTAGTTTAAGTCATAACTTTCGTGTTCTAGCTCTGATTTTCGTAAACTTCGCGTCGATGTGATCGTAGCGAGACATAGATGACCTTCATAAACTTTTTATCTTGTTTTATTTACTGCTGGTGTACTGTTCTAACCATAGGATTCTTTTGCTTGTATGATTGTCTTCGGAATGCGTGTTGTTGGTTCGTGTTGATCGAGTTCAGGCGGTGAGGAGTATTTCAGAGACCCGGATTCTTTCGAGGACCAGCAGGACTAGCAGGACTTTGTGAACCAAGGTAAGTATAGCATGGGTCTACCTTGATGTCCTATTCACTTTAAATCATCTTATCATTTTGCATGTGTCTAATTTTGACCACCGTAAGTACTTCCTAGTATTATATGACATACTCCTTGACTCCTACAGGTTAATTGCACATGGGTAGATTGCTAGTGCTCTAAACAATCATAATCTATACAATGGTTAATGGATCTATGGAAAAAAGGTAAAATATGTTTTATGACAACTGTTTCATAGGATGATGGTGCAAATGACGTTGATCATGTTGCCCTAACCCTCCGTAAGGACTTATCTGTCGGCAAAAGCTGGGATTGACAGTGCAACCGTGAGAGTCACATGGCTTGGCTTTAGCTCAGTAATAGGATCTTTTCTAGCTTGTTAGAGGTTACCTTTATGACGCAAGAGGGGCTCGCCAATTTGGGTATAGGACTGCTCCTGTTCTTATGTGTATAGCCGCGAATGATTTGTGCCATAGAAAGGGTGTTCCTACATCTGCATGCTGAGGAAACCTCACGGCCCTAACATGTTAAAGAGACCTATGGAAGGCCTCATAATGTACCCTGCCTGCTAACCTTGGGAGTGTTAGGAGGTCGACGGGCCCCGGGCATTTGGGCAACACGACTCACAGGTAAAGATGCATAACCTCTGCAAAGTGTTAAAAACTGTTATAATAGCCGTGCTCACGGTCACGAGCGGCCCAGAAAACTCACAGAATAAATGGTTACCTGTTATATTGTTAATTCATGATGATGATGATGTTATAATGATGTTCAATGACTCTATTTAATTCTAGTATACGATCATGTGGGTTAATTTGGGAGCTTAAGCATAATTTGATATTAACCAATGATAAAATGTTAACTTACTATAAGGCTAAATGTAGTTAACCGTGTCTACCTTTTGAGCCTCATGAATCCCCATGTTATGCTTGTGGAGTACGAAATGTACTCATGCTTGTTCATTTTCTATTTTTGGATAAAAATCCCGAATGGGTAACAGATGAAGGTTAATATGAAGATTACCTAGAGAACTTCTAGGTTTTAGTCAACCAGTTAACTGTCCCTGTGTTGGAGCTACCACGTTTGAGAGATATCTTTTATTTTCCGCTTGTGTTGTATAAGACTAAGTGTTATATTAAACGTGATGTAAGACACACTGTGATGATGCTCCCTGTAATTTGTTGACTTATGTGTGTGATTGTCCCTAGGTCGCACATAATGTTTATGCACTCTATTTTGTCCTTAAAGTAGAGTGTGACAAATTGGTATTGAAACCTGGTTGACTGTAGGACGCAAACCTAGGTAGAAAAGATCATTTCTAGGATATTTGTTCTATTTATTTATTGCTTCTACCTTAGTCTTGTTATTTTATTAAAATTTTTATGCTCTTATTTCTTATTCTATTGCATAAAATTATTGATTCTAATGATATTCTAATTTAAAATTATAGATGCCTCGCCTCAGCCCTGCAGCTTACCGCGCTCAGTTCACCCCAGCGCCATAGGTGGAGCCAGAGGTTGTGGTCATCCCTGACGAAGAGGATGAGGAGCCCATAGAGGTAGAAGTGAAGCCGCCTACCCCAACAAATGCACATGCTTCTACACTAGTGGTTGTACCAATTCCCCCGGTTGATGCACCGGTTCCCGCTGCTACACCTGCGCCAACGTTGTTTGCAGCTTCTACATCGACACCTGTGCCACTCTTAGCTGCTCCAGAGGCGCAGGAAGAGATGGGTTGGACCACTAGGAACAAGTTCAAGGACGCCCCCATGGATGCTCACTACCACAACTTGCTCACTACTGTGCTGGCTGAGTATTACCCAGACCTTGCTGCCACTGTCAAGTACTACTGCACGGAGCACAAGCACCCCGTGGAGACAACATATTGGAAGACCAATGTGATCGTCACTGCTTGGAACAACACCGACAACTCACATGATGTGGAGAGTACCCATAGCCATAGGTCTAGGCGTGCCAGTACCTATGACAGCATGGAAGATGTTGCGCAGGAGGCTTACCTGTACTACCATGGCCGTCGCTTTGAGGCCATGCAGGAGAATCGTTACAGGTTCCTCCGATGCTATGACCATGCGGAGAGAACATGGGCGGTGTTGGCTCCCTCGGCGACTGATCCGACCATGGATACCACGGTGAGACACCTTTGTGCCATGCAGGAGGCCAATGAAGCACTCAAGGAGGAGCTTCGTGCGGCGTAGAAGTCCGAGAAGCGCCTTCAGAAGCAGATTGATGACATGGCCACTCAGCTTGGGCAGCCCGCCATCTACAAGAAGAAGGATAGGAAGTTCACTAGGGTTGATAGAGCCCCATAGATGTCTTGCTGCCCGCTGAAATAAATACATTGCTAGATTGCGTGTCTTATTGAGTTTATGTGTGTCTCATGAACCTTTAAGTGATTAGATGTTTGTGTTTATGAACATGCTTGTTTTGGAGTTTGTTTGATTATGGAGAACAGTGTGGGCATGTCCACATGTTCTAAAATATCGAAACCTTAAGTTTAGTCTTTATTTATTATAGTTGGGTTTGATAATTCGTATCTCTATTGTGCTGTTTTTCGGAGCAGCCTATGATGATTATCTCATATCTCTGAATCCGTACATCTAAAAATTATGAAATTTTTGTGGAAGAAATTATGCCTGTGTATATTTCAATTGCCACTAGAATCACATTATTATCAGCTCTGGTTTGGGAGATATACCTGTTACAATCTGATGTTTCTGCACAGTCTGAGACTCAAGACAGAATCTGTTTATCTCAGTTTTTGAATAAGTTACCGTCCGAATCTGTAAAAGAGTTCTAAATAAAAGTTGTAGCAGACTTCTTAAGCTTTCCAACGGTGTATGGTATGCCTCTGTTGGGTCTCTAAAACTTGAGTTATGACCTAATTACTGATCTGCTGTTTTTGAAACTCGTCCAGAAAACGTCCAGCGATGCTATTTATCTTATATAAGTGATTTATAAATATTTGGAAGATCTCTAAAGTCTTACACATTTGTTTGGAAGCAGATGGCCGCCAGAGAAGGATGAGGCCATGGACGTGGTGCACTCGTGGATCCACCGCCACCGCCGGTGACTATTGGACAACTTATGGGGATGCAGGCACAACTCATGCAAGTGGTGATGGACCTCCTCGACCATCAGCCCGCAAGAGCACCCCCGCCAGTCCAGGTCAGGGACAAGCACGGGGAGTTCATGAAAGGATGTCCCCCAGTGTTCACCTATGCTTCTGATCCTTTGGAGGCAGATGACTGGTTGAAGGCGGTGGAGAAGCAATTAAACATAGCCCAGTGCAGCGATCTTGAGAAGGTCTTGTACGCTTCTGGCCAGCTGCAAGGAGCCGCACAAGAATGGTGGGAGTCTTATCAGTATGGACGCCCAAACAATGCTCCACCCATCACTTGGAAGGAGTTCACTAATAGTTTCGGGTCTTACCATATTCCTGAGGACTCATAGAATTGAAGCAAGAGGAGTTTCGTGCTCTCAAGCAAGGATCCATGTCCGTGGCAGAATATCGTGACAAGTTTGCTCAATTGTCACGTTATGCTCCTGATGAGGTGGTGAAAGATTCTGACAAGCAGCGTTGCTTTCTAAAGGGGCTGTATGATGGTCTTCAGTTGCAGCTGATGTCCAATGTCTACCCCAGCTTCTAGGAACTGGTGAATCATGCTATTGTAATCGACAATAAGCGCAAGGAGATGGACGCCAAGAAGAGGAAGCTCCAAGGGCAGGCTTCTGGAAGCAACACCCGCCCACGTGCTTATCCTCAGTAGGGTTTTTAACAGAGAAACCAGGGTCACCCAATCAGTGGAACCGAGGCCAATACCCACAGCAGTATGGCAATCAGAACCAGCAGTGGGCCCAGCAGTAGTCTGACAATCAGGCACCACGCCAGGGAGTGCCCAACAATGTTCTGGTGAAGAGTGGAGCACCCAACAACAACCCCAATGTTTGCTATTGCTGTGGAGAGGTTGGACACTATGCTCACCAGTGTCCCAAGAAGCAGAACCCGCAAGCCCCACAGAACCAGAACAACAACCAGAGGCCCAATGCTCGACCTCCTTACACTGGGAAAGTGAACCATGTGTCATCTGATATAGCTCAGGAGGTGCCTGAGGTTATGTTGGGTACGTTCAGCATCAACTCAATCTTTGCTACAGTACTTTTCGATTTTGGTGCTTCGCATTCTTTCATTTCTCAAGCCTTTGTCAGAATGCATAGCATGCCTTTATGTGCAATGAAAAACCCCATGCTAGTAAATTCACCGAGTGTAGTATGCCAGCTTCTTATTGGAGTCCCTCCACTAGTATTTCTATAAGGGGGTAGATTTCAAAGTGAACCCCATTATGCTAAGAACAGCTGGAATTCACCTTATCTTGGGTATGGATTGGATGAAACAACATCGGTGAAAGTCCTATGTTTGGTGTTGGTAATTAGTGACAATGCCTAAGTACTAATCCTATGCCTAAGTTGTATGTAGCATATGAGGATTAGTACATTCCAAGGTTGGTGGCAAGATGGACATGGTGATCATGATGGCCACACTTGGATTTGGACGCAATCCTACGTGATCAAGGCAAAGGTATATGCTTAAGTGTTGTGTTTTAGTAACCAAGACACCTAGTGCGTGTGGTTACATTATAGGATAGATAGCCGTACTATAAAGAGGAGAATGACGCGGCTATTGAAATCCTAAGTGCCTCTAGGTGTGCATTTCATAATCATATGCATTTGGATAGAACTAATAACGCCTCGAAAAATGATTGTGAAAATGCTAACACACTCACACATGACGTGATCACTTGGTGGTGTTAGCACATTTACGATGGCGTTGGAGTTTGAGCGGTAGAGAGGGTTTGTGGTCCTCTCTCCCTCCCGCCGAGCTTGTGAGGCGGGATTCAGGCGTTTTCGAGGAGTTAAAATGCCTACTTTCCACTACGCCGGAAGTTGGAGAAGAAACGGAGGCGAACGGTGGTCACAGAGGTGATCGGACGCTAGACCGAACGCGGTCTCTGTTTGACCGGACGCGTCCGGTCAGTGTTCAGTGTCTGCGCGTTTTTCGGTTTTTGATCGGACGTGGTGGCGCATCCGGTCACAGTCGACCGGACGCGTCCGGTCGATCAAGGAGCTTACTGGACTCCAACCGGACACTGACACTGTGGTGTCCGGTCAGTTCTCCAGCGCGTTCGGTCGCTGTTTCGTTGTGCACTGCTCAGGCTTGACCAGCGCGTCTGGTCCGTCACGGGACCAGCGCGTCCGGTCGAGCTTCGCGCGTCCGGTCGTTGCGTGCAGCGCGTCCGGTCAGTGGTTCGCGAAAGTAGCTGTTGTGCGATCGACGCGTCTGGTCAGTTTGACCAGCGCGTCCGGTCAGCGCGACTTCGGCTATTTCAAGTGCGTAATGGCTATATTCGAAGGGGTACGTCTATAAATACTCGTTGGCCGGCTCAAAGCTCTCTCTCTTGGGCATTTGACATACTTGTGAGCACTTTGAGCTAAGCAACTCCCCTCCCACTCATCTCTCTTGCTTCTTTGCATATTCGAAGTGAGATTGAGTGATCCAAGTGCATTTGCATTTTGAGATTGCATCTAGTTGGCACTTGGTGGTTGATTTGCTGCGGGATTCTTATTTCTCTTGGTGGTTGCCACCACCTAGACAGCTTGGAGCAGCTCGGAGGCGTTGGCAAGAGTTGGTGATTGTTCTTGGCCACCTCCGGTGATTGTGAGGGGTTTGTGCCTACCTCGATGAAGCGCCAAAGGCAACGTTAGTAAATTGCTCGTGTCATTGCAACATTTTGCCATTTGGTAGGTTCTTGTGGCGCCTTTTGAGAGGCTCGGTGTGAGACCGATTAGCCACCGAACCACGTGGTGAAGAGGGACACAACGGGGACTAGCGTGCTGGCAAGCACGTGAACCTCGGGATAAATCTTTGTGTCATCACTTTCATATTGTGATTGATTGATCCCGGTGTTCGGTTGTCTTGGTATTCTTTGTTGATCATATTGGTTGGCTCAATACTTCGCCCCTTGGTGAAACTCTCCTAACTCAACTCTGCATTACTTTCTTAGTTATCTTTGCTAGCTAGTTTGCTTTGCTAGAGTAGCTCTTTTGTGTAGCTTGCTAGTTGTAGTTACCTTCTCGGTTTGACTTGTGCGGTTGAGTGCCAATATACTAGAATTGTGAATTGGATAGGTGGCTTGCAAACACCCCGTAGGCTAAGCAAAACTCGCATCTCGCTATTTGTTGTATTGATAAATTTATTTAGCTTGTCTTTGTAGAAAATTTTAAAAGGCTATTCACCCCCCTCTAGGCATCAAGACCTTTCAATCGGGCAGTGATTCAGTGCCAGGAGAAAGCAGTTGTTGTGACCTCCCCTAATGGAGACATAATTAGTGTCGAAGTGGTAGTGCAAGCACAGCCAACTGCAACCGTGAACTAGCTAGGAGATGATGCCAACCAAGAGGATCAAGTGGTGAATGAATTTTCGGGTGTGTTCCCCGATGAATTACCAGGTATGACACCTGATCGCGACATTGAATTCCTATTGAGCTTTTACCTAGAACTGCACCTATAGCTAAGAGACCATATAGAATGGGGGTAGATGAACTAGAAGAACTTAAAAAACAAATTAAGAAGTTGCAAGAAAAGGTTTTATTCGCCCTAGTTCTTCATCCTGGGAAGCACCAGTTATCTTTGTTGATAAGAAAAATGGCACACGAAGAATGTCTGTTGATTACCGGTCACTGAATGAAGTAACTATCAAGAACAAATACCCATTGCCTAGAATTGATGATTTATTTGATCAATTGAAAGGTGCTTGTGTGTTCTCTAAAATTGATTTTCGTTCTGGCTACCATCAATTGAAAATTCATGCATCAGATATACCTAAAACAACATTTACTTCAAGATATGGCCTGTATGAGTATACAGTTATGTCATTTGGGTTAACTAATGCACCTGCATACTTTATGTACCTGATGAACAAGGTGTTCATGGAGTTTTTAGATAAGTTTGTGATGGTATTCATAGATGATGTCCTAATTTTCTCCAAAAAATAAAGAGGAACATGATGAACATCTAAGGTTGGTCTTACAAAAACTCAAAGAACATAAATTGTATGCTAAGAGAAGCAAGTGCGAATTTTGGTTGAAGGAGGTCTCTTTTCTGAGTCATGTTGTCTCTAATGGTGGAATAGCAGTAGATCCCAGTAAGGTGCAAGATGTGTTGAACTGGAAACCCCCAACCAATGTTAGTCAAATCCGTAGCTTTTTGGATTTGGTTGGGTACTATAGAAGGTTTATTGAGGGATTCTCTAAGCTAGCTAAGCCTATGACAGCTCTGTTAGAGAAGAATGCCAAATTTGTCTGGTCGGATAAATGTCAAGCTAATTTTAAGGAGTTAAAGAAGAGGCTGACAACAGCTCCAGTGTTGACCTTACCAGATTTAAGCAAGAGTTTCTCTATCTATTGTGATGCATCTCGCTTAGGCCTTGGACGTGTGCTTATGCAAGAAGGAAGAGTGGTGGCATATGCATCAAGGCAGTTGAGAAAGCATGAACTGAACTACCCTACTCATGATTTGAAATTAGCCACAGTTGTCCATGCTTTGAAGATCTGGAGACATTATCTAATTGGACATAAGAGTGACATTTATACATATCACAAGAGTTTGAAGTATATTTTCACACAGTCATATCTGAACCTAAGACAATGTCGTTGGTTAGAATTGATCAAGGACTATGATTTGGACGTGCATTACCATACTGGGAAGGCAAATGTTGTGGCTAATGCACTTAGCAGAAAGAGTTATGCCAACGGACTTCAGTTGACATTTATACCTGCAGAGTTGCGAGCTGAAATAGAACATCTCAACTTGGGTTTTGTCAATAATGTAATGGAATTGGCAATACAGCCTACATTAGAGCAAGAAATACGCAAAGGTCAGTTGGAGGATGAGAAACTAAAGGAGATAGCAGAGAATGTAGTGCTCGGAAAGGCACCAGGCTTTATGTTGGATGAGAATGGTACACTATGGTTTGGGAAAAAGATATGTGTACATGAAGTGAAAGCTATATGTGATACAATTCTGCGAGAGGCACATGAGTCTGCTTATTCAATACACCCTGGAAGCACCAAGATGTATTTAGATCTTAAGGAGATGTATTGGTGGTATGGGTTGAAAAGAGATGTGGCAGAGTATGTGGCCATATGTGATACTTGTCAAAGGATGAAAGCTGAACACCAAAGACCTGCAGGGTTGCTGCAACCAATGAAAATACCAGAGTGGAAATGGGAAGAAGTTGGTACATACTTTATTACTGGATTACCCCGCACTCAACAGGGATATGATTCGATCTGGGTAATAGTAGATCGACTCACTAAGGTTGCTCATTTTCTGCTAGTCAAGACTACCCATAATGATGCAAGGTTAGCAAAGTTGTATATGGAGAGGATAGTGTGCTTACATGGAGTCCCAAAGAAGATCGTGTCTGATCGAGGTACTCAATTTACATCACAATTTTGGCACAAGGTACATAGAGCTTTAGGGACAAAGTTGAATTTTAGTTCTGCATATCATCCCCAAACCGATGGACAAACAGAAAGGACCAATCAAATCTTGAAAGACATGTTAAGAGCTTGTGCTCTACAGTCTGGTACTAGCTAGGACAAGAGTTTGCCATATGCTGAGTTTTCATATAATAACAATCACCAGAAAAGTCTCAAAATGGCACCATTCGAAGCGTTATATGGACGTAAGTGTGGAACACCTTTATTCTAGAACCAGACAGGTGAAACTCAAGTGTTTGGACCTGATGTTCTACGAAATGCAGAGGAACAAGTAAGAATGATTAGAGACAATTTCAGAGTGGCACAGTCCAGACAAAAGAGTTATGCTGATAACCGTAGAAGAGAGTTGAGCTTCAAAGTAGGTGATTATGTGTACTTGAAGGTATCACCAATAAGAAATGTGAGAAGGTTCAATATGAAGGGCAAGCTAGCACCGAGGTTTGTCGGACCTTTTAAGATTTTAGAGAGATGTGAATAAGTGGCCTATCAATTGGAACTACCAGAAAGTTTGTCAGGTGTGCACGACGTGTTCCATATTTCGCAATTAAAAAAGTGTTTGCGGGTACCAGAAGAGCAGATTCCTTTGGAAGAGCTTGCTGTTAAAGAAAATTTCACATATGAAGAGTATCCGATAAAGATATTGGAAACTACATAAAGAGTTACAAGAAGCCAAACTCTAAAGATGTGCAAAGTGTAACAGAACCGCCCAATTATACGAAATTAAGTAAGAAAATCATCCAACGGAAGGACAATTTAGCAAACTTAAGCCCGTATAACCCGGTAGTCCGTGAAATCTCGACGGATTTCAAACCATTCACATAACAGCCAAGATCGTAATAAGTTTAGCGGTCACCGTCATAAGTTACATAGAAGTTCGCGGCACAAAATACATCGGAGTTTAAACATAGTTATTACAAACCAGGTTCGAATAAAAGTAGCGGAAGCATTAGTTTAAAACACGCACACACACATTGTTTTGAGATAAAGTGCCAGCTTGTGATCATCTCTAGCAAAAGCATCAGACGAGGAGTAGTGATTGACCATTGCCCATGGTCCTAAGCTTCGCCCATCGCAGGGTAGAGACAGTTGATACAATAACCATAGTACATCTGTCCATCTGCAACAAGTGGGAACAAAGCGGTGAGCCGTTCGCCCGCTCGGTTTTGGGCGAGAGGAGCGGCTGGCGAGCGAGGGTGGGAGTGAGGGAGCGAGGAGGGCTCGGGCAGGTGGTCTTGAGCGCGCTCGAGCTGGCGGGAGGGCAGAGCGGAGGAGACGCGCGGCGGTCGGCGACAGCGCATGGCCGACACGCGGCGAGCGCGCTCTGTCACGGCGGCCAGCGGTGCGCGGGGCGAGCGGGAGGAGGAGGGAGGCCGGGTGGACGCGGGCCGGGCCGCCTGCGCAGCGCGGGCGCGCGCGCGCGGGGAGCGGCGTGTGCCGATTCGGCCAGCGGGCCGAATCCGGGGCGGCGGCCTGCTAAGCCGTTTTAAATATTTTTTGAATTTCCCAATTTCAAATCAAATGAAATTCAAACTTCAAACCCTATTTTGAACAAGAAGAAGACATTTTCTGGAATTGACCCAAAAATAAAAGTTGCTCAGAATTAAATTCTCTACAACTTTGATTAAGGGGCCAACTAAAAATTCCCAATAGATTTTGAATTGCAGAATAAAAGCTAAAATAGGGAGTATTTTTGAATATTTTAAATCAATATTTTTGAACAAGTTTTTGACAAAATTTGAGTCATCTAGTTGCTCCAAAAATTGAACTATGGTTCTAAGTGATATAAAATTTATAGTTACAAGATTTTTGGTGTAATGTGATTATTATATTAATATTTTACATCACATATATCATTTTCAAGCTTTTATTTCATTTAAGTTATAACATTATCACCCATGGTTATGATGATATGAAATGCCATGCAATATGATTGCCATGCAAATGCATTGCGTAACACCGGAGTGTTACAGCCCTCCCCCCTTATAAAAATCTCGTCCCGAGATTTGGGTTACGAACCATTTATTATAAAAATCTTCGTATGCTTTTTGTAAGTATTCACCCGTTTCCCAAGAAGCATCCCCTTCGTCATGATGACTCCATTGTATCTTATATGTTTTCACCACACTGTTTCGAGTAGCCCTCTCCTTGGAATCCAAGACTCGAATTGGCTGCTCACGATACACCAGATCTGACTTAAGTTTTATGCCTCGTGGTTCAATTCTTTCCTCTGGAACGCGCAAACACTTCTTGAGATGTGATACGTGAAAAACTGGGAATATAGCACCCATTGACTCTGGTAATTCTAATTTGTAAGCCACTGGACCCTTCCTTTCCAAGATTTTGTAAGGTCCTACAAATCTGGCGGCAAGCTTTCTGCGTATACCAAACCGCTTCTTTTTCATTGGCGTGACCTTTAGATAAATATAGTCACCAACTTCGAAGACAAGCGGTCTCCTTCTCTTATCTGCATAACTTTTCTGACGTGACTGAGCTGCTCTCATATTTTGCTGGATGATATGAACTTTCTTTTCGGCTTCCTCCACGAAGTCAATACCATAATACCTTCTTTCTCCTGGCTCAATCCAGTTTAAAGGTGTTCTACACTTGCGGCCATACAGAGTCTCAAAAGGTGCCATCTTGATACTTTCTTGATAGCTATTATTGTACGCGAACTCTGCTAACGGTAACCATGATTCCCATGAACCTCTGGAAGATAACACACAAGCTCTTAACATATCCTCTAAAACAGCATTAACTCTTTCAGTCTGACCATCTGTTTGAGGATGATAGGCAGTGCTATAAATCAGACTAGTCCACAAACCTTTGTGCAAATGCTCCCAAAAGTGAGCAGTGAATTGTGACCTTCTGTCAGACACTATAGTCTTTGGTATGCCATGCAATCTCACAATCTCTGCAATATACTTCTCGGCATATTGAGGTGGTCTATATTCTGTCTTGACAGGCAAAAAGTGGGCTGTCTTGGTAAGACGATCCACAATTACCCAAATCGAATCGTGACCTTTCTGAGTAGTGGGCAGACCCATGATGAAATCCATACTTATATCATCCCACTTCCAACTAGGTACTGACAAAGGTTGTAGCAATCCGGCAGGTTTCATGTGAATTGCTTTCACTCTACAACATGTGTCACATCTGGCTACATAAGCTGCGATTTCCTTCTTCATCTTTGTCCACCAATAACGAGGTCTTAGCTCTTGATACATTTTGCTGCTGCCAGGATGAATAGACAACTTAGAGAGATGAGCTTCGTCCATAATTTTATTCTTAAGCTCTCTATCCTTTGGAACAACAAGACGGTTGTCGAACCACAACACATCTTGCTCATCCACCCTGAAGTGTTTCGAGGGTTCTTCTTTAATTTTCTTTTTGATGTGGAATATCCCTTTGTCTGTTTTCTGACCTTCTATTATTTTACTCTCCAAGGAGCAACTGATTTGAATACTATGTAACACGGCAGGGTGCATTAGATTAAAACCATCTTCAAGTAAGGGTTGCATATTCAGACAATGTGACTTTCTACTCAAAGCATCAGCTACCACATTGGCCTTTCCAGGGTGATACTGTACATTTAAGTTGTAATCTTTGATTAGTTCTAACCATCTTCGCTGTCTCATGTTCAATTCTGGTTGGGTGAAAATATACTTGAGACTCTTATGATCGGTGAAAATGTTGCACACATTACCAAGCAGAAAGTGCCTCCAAATCTTCAAGGCATGCACTACAGCGGCAAGCTCAAGATCATGTGTCGGATAATTGATTTCATGTTTTCTCAACTGCCGGGAGGCATAAGCAATGACTCTTCCTTCTTGCATCAGAACACATCCTAATCCTGTTTTTGATGCGTCGCAGAACACATCAAAAGGTTTCTCGATGTCGGGCTGTGCAAGAACTGGAGCAGTGGTCAACAGTTTCCGCAAGGTGTGGAAAGCTGTCTCACACTCCTCTGTCCACACAAACTTATGATCTTTCTATAACAGGCTTGTCATCGGCTTGGCAATCTTCGAGAAGTCTGGGATAAAGCGGCGATAGTAACCAGCTAACCCTAGAAAACTCCTGACTTCTGACACTGTGGTTGGAGTCTTCCAATCCATAACCTCTTGCACTTTGCTCGGATCTACAGAAACTCCATTCTCAGATAGAATATGACCAAGGAAAGGAACTTTCTTCAACCAAAATTCACATTTGTTGAACTTAGCATACAACTTATGATCTCTCAGCCTGGTCAAGACAATTCTCAGATGCTCTTCATGATCTTTCTCATTCTCAGAGTATACTAGAATGTCATCAATGAACACAACTACAAACTTGTCCAACTCTGGCATGAAAACCGTATTCATCAGATACATAAAATATGCAGGAGCATTTGTTAGGCCAAACGACATAACAAGATACTCGTACAACCCGTATCTGGTAGAAAAGGCGGTTTTCGGCACATCTTGTGGCCTAATCTTTATCTGATGATACCCGGACCTTAGGTCTATCTTGGAGAACACTCTAGCCTTAGCCAACTAATCAAACAGAACGTCGATATGAGGCAAGGGGTATTTATTCTTGATAGTTACAGCATTAAGAGGTCGATAATCCACACACATCCTTAGAGTACCCTCTTTCTTTTTCTTCACGAACAGGGCAGGACATCCCCATTCAGACTTACTTGGGCGGATAAACCCCTTCTTTAATAATTCTTCCAGTTGCTTCTTCAACTCAGCTAACTCATCCGGAGGCATCCGATAGGGTCTCCTCGAAATAGGAGCTGTCCCGGGGATCAACTCGATTCCAAACTCAACATCTCTATCTGGAGGAAGGCCAGGTAACTCATCTGGAAACACATCCGGGAACTCACACACTACCGGGATCTAATGGATAGGAGCAACTTCCATGGCACAGGTCACACTCACAAGGTCTGTTCTTTTAGGCAATGGTACCCGGAAAGTACCCTCTGCCTGGGGATCCTTAAGGGTAAGCATCCGACTGCTTGTATCTATGACTGCTCCCCAGTCTTTCATCCAGTTCATTCCTATTATTACATCCAAAACTAGTCCAGGCATAACTACCAGGTTCACTCGAAACTTCCGACTACCTAACTCAAGGGTTGCCCCTCTAACCATCTTATTGGTTAACACATCAGCTCCTGCTGAACTTATGCGATAACCATAACTCAATTCTGTGCATAGTTGTTCATGCTTCCGTGCAAATGCTTGACTCATAAAAGAATGCGAGGATCCAAAATCAAATAGAACAACTGCAGGGTGATGGTTCACAAGAAACTTATCGGCAGTTACAGGCTCTCCCTCAGGAACCTCATCAACGGTGGTGTGGTGCACACGAGCATTATAAGTCTGTTGCTTCTTTTTAGGCGGATAAGGACAGAACTTTGAAAAGTGGCCTGGTTGACCACAATTATAGCAGGGCCCCTTCACTGTACCAGCAGACCCTATAGCTCCCTTAGAGTTGCTCTGTTCTGCAGCTGCGGTGGTCTTGGTTGGCGGCACGGCCATCTTGTACGGCTTCTGTGGTCCCTTGTAGTTCTGAGTTTTATGCTGTGGTGGCCTGAACCTTGCACCTGGTGCGGACGGACGATAAGAAGAATGATTTGCAGTGACAACTCTGGACTGGGATGGTCCTGACTCAAACACCCTCTTGCGATTCTTGGATGCGGTGTAGGTGTTATTGTTCTTTTCTTGCTTCAAACAATCGCTGATAAAGTCGTTGAATCTGGTGCGGGTATTGGTACCCACATGCTTCATCATCTTCGGACTTAACCCTCTCTTAAAACTGGCAATCCTCTTTGCATCTGTGTCAACCATGTCGGGAGCATAACGGCACAAGTTGTTAAAGGCATGCAGATACTGTGTCACAGTCTTGGTACCCTGATTCAAGGATAAGAACTCTCCGAGCTTCATCTCAACCAACCCTGGGGGAATATAAACTCCCTTAAAAGCTTCAGTGAAATCTCTCCAAGTAATCTGGGCATTGGGAGGAAAGGTGGTGCGGTGATGCTTCCACCACATTCCTGCTGGTCCCTGTAGCTGATGTGCAGCATACTCTGTTTTCAGAACTTCTGTTAGCCTCAACACACGGAACTTATCTTCCATAGTGTTGATCCATTCTTCAACATCGAGTGGCTCTGTTGCTTCCTTAAAAATAGGTGGCCTAGTATCCATGAAATCTGTCACACCCAAAATTTTCTATTTTGGGTTGTGCGGGAAAAACGCTAAATAAAATAAACTATTTCAATATCTGAATAAATTTATTAGATAAGTTAAGTTGTTGTTAATTTAAATATAGAAAATTGTGGTTTTAAACTTTTTCCTATTAATTTTATAATGTGGTGTTTGTATGATGCTTGTATTTGATGTTGGTGAGTGCTATTATTTTCAAAATACCGTAGGACGACGTTTACTTCTCATCGGAAAACTTTTTGGTATTTTCTGGATCCAAAATTCCAATTTCCGTGAGCTTAATCTTTTTCCTTGATCTCTTCATCCATCTTTTCATAAGCTCCAAATATTTTATTTGGGTTCCTCATGTTCCATAATGTCTCTAGAAAATTCCCTCGAATTTTCGGAGTTTTCGGAGTATTTTTCGCGGCTTAAATAATAATTCTGGACTTTTCTAGAATTATTTTAACCATGAAATTAATTAATTCCGAAAATAATAAATATCTCATTTTCCACCAAAGCTTATGTGCAATAATCCTAAATGTCTATTCATTTATTTACTAATGGGCTTTAATAATTAATTAGGCCTATTAGTAAAGATGGAGGGTGCAACGTCAATTAGCACCATATCGCTAGTTGATATGAAGGTGGAGAGTCTTCCTCCCTATATATATGTCCGGCCTGCCTGCTAGCCCTGTTTTCCGCCGCCGCTGTCGCCGCCCGCCGCCGCTGTTGTCGCCGCCGCCGCTGTCGCCGCCCGCCGCCGCTGTTGTCGCCGCCGCCGCTGCCGCCGCTATGCCGCCGCCGCCGAGGACAGTTCCCACGCGTCCGCGCCGTCGCCACGGAGCCCAAGCCGTCCACCTCCACCTCCTCCTCTTGCGGCAGGAGCAGCGCTCCTTCGATCGGTGGCAACCAAGATGGCCGCGCACCGTCTCGCCTTCCATCTGCCCTGGAGCGCCATGGCTGACTCCCAGCTGCCGCCACGACACCAGATTTTGCGTCGCTCGCAGACCTTACGCTTGAAAGCATGGAGTTCGCCGTGGACAGTGACCGCCTTTTGACCCGCCTCCTGTCATCGGCGTGCTGTCCGCAGTTGCTGAAACTGCGCCTAAGAGACCTTACTTTCGGTTTCGAAAGTAGACAACTCAAAGATGAGGAGGCGATGAAGTTCTCTCCTGCTCCATGCCTGATTCGTTTCGGCACTCACGCTCCCATGGCGGTCTTCACCCACGGAGACAAAAAGTATTACCATACCACGCAAGATCCTGCACAAACTCAAGCCGCAGAATCGAAGAAAGCGCGCAAGAGTGCGGCTGCTAAAGCCAGGAAAGCAAGACAGACTGCTGTCACCAACGCCCGGGAACTGCTGAGGAAGCCCGAGGTGCTCTCGGATGCACTGGAGCCGAGCTGCCCAATCACCGAGGCCAAAGTCCTCGAGTCACTTAACGATGCCTCTTACTCCTTGTCCTGGTCGATGTGCAATGCACGCTCCAGGAACAACAAAAACACTCTTCGCAACTACCGAAGGAAGCGGAGCGACATCAAGAAGCTCCATGCTGAAATAAGCGCTCATGTTGTCAGGAGCACAACACTCAAACAAAAGTCACACGTCTCTGAGTTCCTTGACGTTGTGAGAGAGCCTTATGTGCTATCTGTAAAGTCCAAGAGGCCTAATGAAATTGCTGCTGCTTGCTCTGTGTGCGGCCCTGATGATCACCAGTAACCAAGGCCAAAACTGGCAACTCAGTGAAGGATTTTCCAGCATGTGCAAGGTGAAGAATATGGGATTGCGTTTTGCTGATCTGCTGGATCGATTATCTTTGGAATACCCTGAGATGTGGTTCAGGTTTACTTCACCACACCCAAAGGATTTCCCAGATGAGCTACTGTATTTGATGCGGGATAGGTATAACATCTGCAATCTTATTCACTTACCAGCACAATGCAGTTCCCATCCAAATTGCTAGCTTGATGACATCATGCATAAGTTTTGTGGCCGTTTTTCTTTAGTAAAACAAATCCCGAAATACAATGGAAATACATATATACATACAATTTTGTTTAGGCCATATCTTTCACATTTTAACTCCGATTTGACCCGTTCAAGTTGCGTTAGGTTTGTATTTGCGAGCCCTATATGTTAGTGTAGCTGTACAGTAGGTTTGAAAAGTTTAATTTTCGAGTTTATATTAAAATAATTATTTATCTATAGGAAATCTTAGAAAATTCATAACTTTCACGTTTTAAATCCGAATTTCGTGATCTTTACGTCTGTGTGATCGTAGTAACGTGTAGAATAGTTTTGTAAGCTTTTCTAAATGTTTTTCTACTGTTGGTGTACTGTTCTAATTGTATCTTTTGTTTGCTTCGTGTATGTTTGCTCGGAATGTTTGTATGTTGATGCTTGGTGATCGAATTTAGACGGTGAGCAGTACTACGATGATTAGGAGTATTATTTTGAGCCAGACCAGCAGTATCTATCGGAGAACTTTGATCAAGGCAAGTATAACATGGGACCATCCTTGTTACCTATTCACTATAATCAATATCATATGCATGTATCTACCTTGACAACCTTAGAGATTATAACTTAGCTATTGATATCTTGTTTCCTTGTCACCTATGGGTTGTGCATTTGGGTAGCTATTGCTAGTGCTTAATTATGAACAATGATCTTGTAATTTGACTAATGGATTATGCAACCAACCATTAAGATGATTTTATTACTGTTGAAAGGGGGCTAGAGCAAGGGGTTATATTGTTGCTCTGGTTTCTCTCCATAAGGACTTATCTGTAAGCATTAACTGGGATTGACAGTACAACTGTGAGGGCTATATGGCTCTGGCTTTAGTTGTTCAAGAGACCTTTTCTAGCTTGTTAGTGGTTACCTTAAATGGCGTAAGAATGGCTTGCCACGTTGGGTGTAGTGCGAGCCCCTGGCCTAGTGTGTATAGGCTGCGGTTGTTGTGCCACAGGGAAGGGGGGTTCTACATCTGCCTGCCGAGTGAATCTAATGGCCCTAACTTGTTAGACGAACTTTTGAATGGCTTTATATGGTTTCCGATGTTCTGGGCCTTGCAAACCCATGCATTTGGAAGTCATGACTCACAGTGAAAGTGTACACCTCTGCGCAGAGTTTAATAAACTGGTATACTAGCCGTGCTCACGGATACGAGCGGCCTTGGGTATTCTTACAGAATAGTTATTCACCATTGTTATATCATGCTTAATTATTGTTGGTTATTATTATGCTCATGTTAATGCTATTCATTATCCTTATTACAATTGATCATTGATTCATTAATGGGATTGGATTACCTTGATGCTACTCAATTGCTAATTATATGATGATTAAAAGCTAAACGCAGTCAAACAGTGTCTAGCCTTTTTGAGCCTCATGAACCCTGTGTTGTACTTGTTGAGTTCGACATGGACTCACTCTTGCTATTTCCCCCACACTCCAGTGTGTAGTAAGATGCTACTCGGAAGAAGGACAAAGGTGTAGTGGAGTTTTCAGAAGATTAGTAGAAGTGCTAGGCATATGTTACCCCCAGTCAGCCGTCCCTGAGAAGAATGAAGCCTGAAGTTTAGACACCGTTCCGCGATACTCTGATGTAAGTGTTAATATAGCTATGTATACGTTATATAATAACATTGTTTCTGATACTTTTTCATTCTGACATATGTGTGGACTTCCTGGGCACACATATGATTAGCCTGGTTCTGTTCTTTAGAAAACCGGGTGTGACAGAGTGGTATCAGAGCGGTGTTGACTGTAGGACGTATGCCAAGTAGCACTGGACGTATTCTAAAACTCATTTTACTATAAAACTATTTTGTCATCCCTTGACTCATTGATTTTGACTATTTCCTCTTCCTTGTCCTATTGTATCTCCTCCTTGATAGCTTCCTTTGAGCTATTATTTCTTACTCCATTGGATTTTGTTTTATGTTGTTTTTACTGAAAGTTTTCTGATCTCACCTTTTTCAAAAGTTCGATGGTCCTTTATCATTCATAATCTTTCCATAGATGACCACCATTGTTGAAGAAGCACGTGTAGTACCGATGATGTGATGTGTGCTTGTTTTGCTTGATGTGTTGCTTGTGTGTTGTCCTTGTTCTCGTGTTTTGAAAATGGCTTGGAAGGTATAAGTCTTGAGGAGTAGCTCAATCCATGTTAAGTGGGGTAGGTTTTACGTAATACTCCGCATGCTGATTTCTATAGCAGTCTGCATTGTTTCTGTTATATCTCAAGATATGGACATGAGAAATTTATGAAATTTTACTGGGAATAACTAGACTTCTGTATCTTTCCAAACCCACTGGAATTACCTTTTTATCTATTTTGAGCTAAGAGATATACCTGTTCTAAGTTGAGGTTACTGCACAGTCTGGAATTCTGGAACAGTTTTGGCTAAGCTCTGTTTTTGATTAACTTAATGACAGAATCTGGAAAAGTGTTGTGAATAAAAGTCGTAGATAATTTCGTAAGCTTTCCAACCATATAAAGATCACTTCATTTGGATCTTTGTAGCTCGAGTTATGTCAGATTTACTGAACTGTTAAAATTGAAATTCGCCCAGAAATTTTCTGCATTACTTCCTTATCTTGTATAAGTGAATATATCATTGGATATCTTTGAATCTCATTGATTTGCCTTGGAATCTTACATTAGAGATGATTATGGTTATCTAGTATCAAAGGAGATGCAAGTTAATTTGGTGTTCCCTAGTTTCTTTTTCTTAAGAGGGGTAGCAAAGTTGTGAGTGTTGCAAGATGAAGGTTTCGTATATCCTAGTGCTTCACTTGGAAGAAGTGGTTATCTCTATGATTGGAAGTCTACTCATGTGCTAGTGTTGTTTGCTTGGGATCAGTTCTTTGTTTGATCGTCTACAAGAAGCTCGGGTATTCGTCAGGACTAGTCTTCACTTTAAGCTATCATCAGTTGGGAGTTCAACATTCAATTCAACATACTTTATACAAGTTAGCATGGACGACATAGAAAGGAGATGTTGGAAGTCTATAGTTAGTTTCATGGAAACTTAGATGACATCACCCCCATATCAAGTATGTTTAGTAAGTTTTAAGTGAAGTGAGTTTTCTACTTGGATAGGTATTCTCTAGTGGAGTTACTATGAAGAAGAGCTCAAGAGAGTTGAATGTGGAAAGCTCTTAAGGCTGTAAGTGTGGCATTTATTGGGATTATAAGAGCGACATCTACGTGGATCACCAGAATCTGAGGGATATCTTCGCTATGTTGGTTTTGAACCTGTGGTATCATCATCAGTTTGATCCTGATCAAGATTTTTATGAATTGCAAAGTGTTGCCTTCAATGACATTGCTAGGTGGAACAAAATCTTTGTTAAGTGGGGTAGTGTCCGCTACCATCAACAATCTCAAGCGACGAGGTACGAAGAACTGAAGATCAAACTTTATCTTTCTTGTCATCTTTTGGCTATCTTTGATCTATGTCTTATATCTCATCAACGCAAAGCAAAGAAGCATGAAGACTTGAAGATTAGCGTTATCTATTTCTCTAATCTCTCTGAATCTCATTTTTTATCTTATCCTGTCTTTTCAGAACAATCTGTCTTCCTTAGCTTATATCTCTATTTTTGGATGCCCAAAAATCATGGATAAATTCTGGACAATAGTAGACTTCAATATCTTTCTCTGACGGTAAGAACCGCCCTGATAGCTATTATGATTTGGGAGTTATGAAAATCACAAGGCGACGCATTTGTGCTGTCAGCAACCTGGAATAGTTTCTGTTGTGCACAGTTTTCGACTACCTTAACTGCAGAATCTGGAGAAGTGTTCTATAAGAAAGTTGTAGCAAATTTGATAAGCTTTCCAACGGTATAAGCTACAACATCATTGGATTTGTAGAACTCGAGTTATAACTGTATTTCTGCACTGCCATTTTTCTGCTCGCGAGGAAGTGCAGGTTACTTGATCTTGGATATGCTCATGAGTCTCTTTGAGATGGTAGAAGGACATGATGGTAGTTATCACTCAGAAACAAATATAATCTATCCATTGGTGTTTTCTAGTTGATCTCTTCTTAAGGGGGTTTGTCGAACTAAAGACGATACAAGATGGAGGTTTATATGTTCTATTTCATCACCTGGAAGCATCAGCTATCTACATGGTTGCAAAGTCATTATCAAGCGTAGGTATCTCTTCTCAGGGTTGGTAACCTGTTAGAACCATCTACAAGGATCGTAAGGGTCTAAAGGAGATATTTACAAAGTTGGATTTGAGCTTGTGGCATCATCATCATTAGATAAGAATTGATCAGAGAAGAGTGAAGACTTGCAGATCAATTTTATCCTTCTCCCTAGTCTCTTCAAATCTCGGGACGAGATTCCTGTTAAGTGGGGTAGAATTGTCACACCCAAAATTTTCTATTTTGGGTTGTGCGGGAAAAACGCTAAATAAAATAAACTATTTCAATATCTGAATAAATTTATTAGATAAGTTAAGTTGTTGTTAATTTAAATATAGAAAATTGTGGTTTTAAACTTTTTCCTATTAATTTGATAATGTGGTGTTTGTATGATGCTTGTATTTGATGTTGGTGAGTGCTATTATTTTCAAAATACCGTAGGACGACGTTTACTTCTCATCGGAAAACTTTTTGGTATTTTCTGGATCCAAAATTCCAATTTCCGTGAGCTTAATCTTTTTCCTTGATCTCTTCATCCATCTTTTCATAAGCTCCAAATATTTTATTTGGGTTCCTCATGTTCCATAATGTCTCTAGAAAATTCCCTCGAATTTTCGGAGTTTTCGGAGTATTTTTCGCGGCTTAAATAATAATTCTGGACTTTTCTAGAATTATTTTAACCATGAAATTAATTAATTCCGAAAATAATAAATATGGAGGGTTGCAACGTCAATTAGCACCATATCGCTAGTTGATATGAAGGTGGAGAGTCTTCCTCCCTATATATATATGTCCGGCCTGCCCTGCTAGCCCTGTTTTCCGCCGCCGCTGTCGCCGCCCCGCCGCCGCTGTTGTCGCCGCCGCCGCTGTCAAGCCGCCCGCCGCCGCTGTTGTCGCCGCCGCCGCTGCCGAGCCGCTATGCCGCCGCCGCCGAGGACAGTTCCCACGCGTCCGCGCCGTCCGCCACGGAGCCCAAGCCGTCCACCTCCACCTCCTCCTCTTGCGGCAGGAGCAGCGCTCCTTCGATCGGTGGCAACCAAGATGGCCGCGCACTACGTCTCGCCTTCCATCTGCCCTGGAGCGCCATGGCTGACTCCCAGCTGCCGCCACGACACCAGATTTTTGCGTCGCTCGCTTAGACCTTACGCTTGAAAGCATGGAGTTCGCCGTGGACAGTGACCGCCTTTTGACCCGCCTCCTGTCATCGGGCGTGCTGTCCGCAGTTGCTGAAAACTGCGCCTAAGAGACCTTACTTTCGGTTTCGAAAGTAGACAACTCAAAGATGAGGAGGCGATGAAGTTCTCTCCTGCTCCATGCCTGATTCGTTTCGGCACCTCACGCTCCCATGGCGGTCTTCACCCACGGAGACAAAAAGTATTACCATACCACGCAAGATCCTGCACAAAACTCAAGCCGCAGAATCGAAGAAAGCGCGCAAGAGTGCGGCTGCTAAAGCCAGGAAAGCAAGACAGACTGCTGTCACCAACGCCCGGGAACTGCTGAGGAAGCCCGAGGTGCTCTCGGATGCACTGGAGCCGAGCTGCCCAATCACCGAGGCCAAAGTCCTCGAGTCACTTAACGATGCCTCTTACTCCTTGTCCTGGTCGATGTGCAATGCACGCTCCAGGAACAACAAAAACACTCTTCGCAACTACCGAAGGAAGCGGAGCGACATCAAGAAGCTCCATGCTGAAATAAGCGCTCATGTTGTCAGGAGCACAACACTCAAACAAAAGTCACACGTCTCTGAGTTCCTTGACGTTGTGAGAGAGCCTTATGTGCTATCTGTAAAGTCCAAGAGGCCTAATGAAATTGCTGCTGCTTGCTCTGTGTGCGGCCCTGATGATCACCAGTAACCAAGGCCAAAACTGGCAACTCAGTGAAGGATTTTCCAGCATGTGCAAGGTGAAGAATATGGGATTGCGTTTTGCTGATCTGCTGGATCGATTATCTTTGGAATACCCTGAGATGCGGTTCAGGTTTACTTCACCACACCCAAAGGATTTCCCAGATGAGCTACTGTATTTGATGCGGGATAGGTATAACATCTGCAATCTTATTCACTTACCAGCACAATGCAGTTCCCATCCAAATTGCTAGCTTGATGACATCATGCATAAGTTTTGTGGCCGTTTTTCTTTAGTAAAACAAATCCCGAAATACAATGGAAATACATATATACATACAATTTTGTTTAGGCCATATCTTTCACATTTTAACTCCGATTTGACCCGTTCAAGTTGCGTTAGGTTTGTATTTGCGAGCCCTATATGTTAGTGTAGCTGTACAGTAGGTTTGAAAAGTTTAATTTTCGAGTTTATATTAAAATAATTATTTATCTATAGGAAATCTTAGAAAATTCATAACTTTCACGTTTTAAATCCGAATTTCGTGATCTTTACGTCTGTGTGATCGTAGTAACGTGTAGAATAGTTTTGTAAGCTTTTCTAAATGTTTTTCTACTGTTGGTGTACTGTTCTAATTGTATCTTTTGTTTGCTTCATGTATGTTTGCTCGGAATGTTTGTATGTTGATGCTTGGTGATCGAATTTAGACGGTGAGCAGTACTACGATGATTAGGAGTATTATTTTGAGCCGGACCAGCAGTATCTATCGGAGAACTTTGATCAAGGCAAGTATAACATGGGACCATCCTTGTTACCTATTCACTATAATCAATATCATATGCATGTGTCTACCTTGACAACCTTAGAGATTATAACTTAGCTATTGATATCTTGTTTCCTTGTCACCTATGGGTTGTGCATTTGGGTAGCTATTGCTAGTGCTTAATTATGAACAATGATCTTGTAATTTGACTAATGGATTATGCAACCAACCATTAAGATGATTTTATTACTGTTGAAAGGGGGCTAGAGCAAGGGGTTATATTGTTGCTCTGGTTTCTCTCCATAAGGACTTATCTGTAAGCATTAACCGGGATTGACAGTACAACTGTGAGGGCTATATGGCTCTGGCTTTAGTTGTTCAAGAGACCTTTTCTAGCTTGTTAGTGGTTACCTTAAATGGCGTAAGAATGGCTTGCCACGTTGGGTGTAGTGCGAGCCCCTGGCCTAGTGTGTATAGGCTGCGGTTGTTGTGCCACAGGGAAGGGGGGTTCTACATCTGCCTGCCGAGTGAATCTAATGGCCCTAACTTGTTAGACGAACTTTTGAATGGCTTTATATGGTTTCCGATGTTCTGGGCCTTGCAAACCCATGCATTTGGAAGTCATGACTCACAGTGAAAGTGTACACCTCTGCGCAGAGTTTAATAAACTGGTATACTAGCCGTGCTCACGGATACGAGCGGCCTTGGGTATTCTTACAGAATAGTTATTCACCATTGTTATATCATGCTTAATTATTGTTGGTTATTATTATGCTCATGTTAATGCTATTCATTATCCTTATTACAATTGATCATTGATTCATTAATGGGATTGGATTACCTTGATGCTACTCAATTGCTAATTATATGATGATTAAAAGCTAAACGCAGTCAAACAGTGTCTAGCCTTTTTGAGCCTCATGAACCCTGTGTTGTACTTGTTGAGTTCGACATGGACTCACTCTTGCTATTTCCCCCACACTCCAGTGTGTAGTAAGATGCTACTCGGAAGAAGGACAAAGGTGTAGTGGAGTTTTCAAAAGATTAGTAGAAGTGCTAGGCATATGTTACCCCCAGTCAGCCATCCCTGAGAAGAATGAAGCCTGAAGTTTAGACACCGTTCCGCGATACTCTGATGTAAGTGTTAATATAGCTATGTATACGTTATATAATAACATTGTTTCTGATACTTTTTCATTCTGACATATGTGTGGACTTCCTGGGCACACATATGATTAGCCTGGTTCTGTTCTTTAGAAAACCGGGTGTGACAGAAATCCTTGAAACTGCTGTACTGGTTCACTCCATGGCCACCACCTTGATTATTACCTCTCTGAACATTTTCAGCTATGGTACGCAGAAAATCTTCCATATTCCTCTGTGACTATTCGTCATTGCGTTGACTTCCAAGGAACTGCGTGAAGAACACCTCTGCAGTGAGCGGTGGAGGAGGGGGCAAATGTGGCTCTGGCTGTGGCTCCTAGTGGTTGACGTTGTTTGCACCACTTCCACCAGCTCCTGCACCGTTGCCACCAGTTTCAGCGGCTTCATACGTGGCACGGCGAGTGTTTGCCATCTGCATATTTCAGCAACAAGCAATAATTGAGCGAAGTTGTAGAAATTGTATTCGAATGAACAATCATGCCATACTGAATTCATTGGGGAGAACAAGTCATACAAGAAAACAGAGGCACAATAATCACATTCCAATTAAAACAACAACACCAATTAAGTTACTTCAAATGCAACATCACGTTCCATACAACCACGTTGCCAGCATACATACACTGGACTTTTATGCGTTCGGGTATCGCATACACAACCAGATCCAAAAGATCGTCAGTCTCTAGATCGAACAGGATGCAACACGATACATAGAAACCAAAAGAAGGTCATCGCGACAAAGCCTAGCTACTAACGCAGGACACTATCCTACTCTTCGGGGCCGTTGTCGAGGTCGGAGGCATCACCATCGCTACCTTCAGCAGCAGCGTCGTCGTCGACGTCCATCTGGGCGGCGTCCAGAGGAGCATACGGGCCCATCCCGTTGTAGAGGGCATGAAACTCTTCATGCAAGTTGGCATTATACTCTTCTAGCTCCTCGACCCTCTGCCTCAGGAGGTCCCTCTCGTTCCAGGCTTCATTCCTTTCTTGTACTAATTGTTCCATCATGCGGTCTGCATTTCTATTGGCCTGAGTCAACATCTGTACTTGCTGCATGGAACTCTCACCTCTCTCGAGAGCTTGGTCCCGCTGCAAGCTCATGTTGGCCAACTGCCCCTGCAAGCTAGCTATGGCACGTGCTTGCTTCTTCTTCTGCTTCCTTGCTTCAAGCCGATCATCACCACGTAGGCCAGTCAAGGTCCAATAGGTATTCTCCAGACCTTGGTATGCTCTGATGGCCGCATACATGGCACTCATGGTGTGGTTGTCGCTGGCTTGTCCTTCACTGGGGCCTCTAACCAGGGCACTTCCCTGCGGCTGTACCCAAATGGCATCGCGAGGATCATCTCTCGGGAAAGTACCGGCCAAAGCTGCTGCCAACTCATTGGGGAACCTGCTCATGATGTCCCGGATGACACGAAAGGCTGCGCCCTCTGCACCCTCAACTAGAGTGCGTCCTTCAAACTCCAAATGCCAACCATCCCATTCTGGCGCATCACCAAGGGCAGGGACGGTGATCTCCACGACTGCAAGCCCATCCTCAGCTAGCTGGCTCTCGCTCCAAGAGTATACCGGCTCTTGACCCTCCGGGTACCCCACATCATGGAGCACTCTCCAAAGCAAGGTGGGCATGCCAAACTCGCTTAGAAAAGTGTCCGTGTTGCGGTGCTCCCGCGGGGCCATCTGACGACGGGGTGCTCTTCCGCCGGTGGACTTACGGGCAGTCTGCTTCGTGCGGGCCATCTGTAGCACAAGTTTAATTACCCGGTGAGAACATATTTTAGTTGAGGTCACTTTTATCAAAATGGGATAATCCTTTTATAAGGGGAGGAATGCATGTCATGAATGGAATGCACAGACAATATGATGCATGCACGAGTCTTACGTTCTCACAAACTTAGAAAAATAAGAACACCTAACGATGAATTCGGTGGCATACAAACGATCTCTCATATACGAAACTAATTCGGTCTACACGATAACGCTGTTATGTACCTGCAGAAAATTCCTTTCAGCCCATTCCCCATGAATGCATGAAAGCAGTAAATCTACCTACACGCTTTACACGAATCCCCAGATGCGTGTACAACGGTAGTAACTACCCAAACACATCGTCCTATTGACGGCATCGCCTCAACGGACGGAACACCCACACATGCGACACTTTCATAAAGACATGTGTAAAACATGTAATTATTCTAGTATCATATAAGCACTCTCTCTAGATTGGTGGTGTATCCGATCATGCTCTCACAGCTCACACTTACCGAAGCGTAGAGGTAACTGATCCATACATTACCACTCAATTAAGTGGCACTCATACAATAGCACGCCGTATGAGCAACGAAAGAGAAATATGGTGCAAGAACCCCAAGTTAGTACTTAAATAGCCACCTAGAGTCCTTAACTGGGCATACAGGATATGACCACTGGCACACTTTTAGTTTGAAAATCACATTTTTAAACAAAATTTTATTTTAAATACACTTATGAACAGTAATCACGCTAAACCATGCTCCGATACCAGCTGTAACAGAACCGCCCCATTATACGAAATTAAGTAAGAAAATCATCCAACGGAAGGACAATTTAGCAAACTTAAGCCCGTATAACCCGGTAGTCCGTGAAATCTCGACGGATTTCAAACCATTCACATAACAGCCAAGATCGTAATAAGTTTAGCGGTCACCGTCATAAGTTACATAGAAGTTCGCGGCACAAAATACATCGGAGTTTAAACATAGTTATTACAAACCAGGTTCGAATAAAAGTAGCAGAAGCATTAGTTCAAAACACGCACACACACATTGTTTTGAGATAAAGTGCCAGCTTGTGATCATCTCCAGCAAAAGCATCAGACGAGGAGTAGTGATTGACCATTGCCCATGGTCCTAAGCTTCGCCCATCGCAGGGTAGAGATAGTTGATACAATAACCATAGTACATCTGTCCATCTGCAACAAGTGGGAACAAAGCCCTGAGTACGAGAAGGTACTCAGCTAGACTTACCCGACAGAACCAAAATAAAATGACACCAAGGATCATGATAGGCTTTTTGGTGGGGTAGCTGACTCATTTGCGGGGAAAAGCATTTTAACCTAGCAGTTCTTTTACAAAAGCATGTAGTATTTTAATCTTTATTTCCCTGTCAACTATGTTTGCACATATGCTAGAGTAACCATGTAATTAAGCAAGCAAGGATTACCATTGATCATTAACAATAGTTACCCTGTCATTTTCCACATAACTATCCAAGTGTTTCATCAATATTACTACGATGAAGTAACTCAAGTCAAGTGTTCACTATCCAGTGAACGATGGCGATTCGAATCGATTATTGACCAGTTGGTAATTTATTCCTCACACAAACCTCACTCACCCGCTAAAGTGAGGTATTGGTCACCGAGTCAACCATTCAGGTAAAGTCGCGAGCTTGCCAGGAACCACATGTAGTCGGGGGCCGCCCGACTGCTCTTTGGCCTTATCATCGCGCCCCCGTTTCCTACCACTACTGCTCCGGTACAGTGCGTTGCGGGCAATCCACTCGGCCCGAATAATCTCCCGACTTCACGGTCGAAAGGTACTTTATTCGGCCAACTAAATATGAGGCATGCGTTCAACATGACTCGAGGCCCGACAACGGACGGTCCTTAATCGACACAGACGGAAGACACTACAGTCCAGAACCCTGCAAGCTTTCGCCCGGTCTCAAATTCATTTCAACACTTAGTTATTCTCAATTGACATGCTTTCACATAATCCAGGTAATCCCCTATAGCTCGCGGATGACAGGCAATCACCCGACTTCTACCGGTCTAAGCAAGCTAAGCAATTATTGACCGCGGACATCAGGGTAACAAGGATCGGGTAAAGCAAGGTGAAACAAGGTATAATGCAGCAACGTTTGCAAACAACACCTAAACGTAATGCATCAAATTAAGTAAAGTTAATAAATAATTATTTGCAAACCGGGGGAGAAATGCTCCGGGGCTTGCCTCGCTCAAAGGAGCTCGGACGGTGGTCGGGGCACTCCGGAAGCTCTTCACCGGCCTCCTCTTCTGCTTCTGTCAACTCCGGCTCTAGCACCTCGGGCTGCTCCTCTACGTCCTCGAGAACTACTGCCGGGGTCACTTCCTGCGATCCTGTATGATGCAGAAGTATGAGTGCTCATGCATAGGTGCATTGCAGGGGTGACATGAGAGGATGATGATGAATGAATGATATGTAAATGAGCATGTTACGTTCTTTGGATTACGTGGAACTTACGACTCTTCTACAAGGTAGTCTACGTCATCCAAGAACATGTACTCGAAAACTACCAGCATTATTTTCTACCATGCAAGGGCACTTGAACACTCAAGATGCTTCAAAGATACACCAAAGTATCGTTTACTAACTATTTTTGCATTAAAGAATGAATGTAAACCCTAATTAGCCCTATAATGAATAGCAACACATAGTTTAGTAGCACAGAAAAATCTTAGAAAATTACAGTGGACTACTAATATCAAAACTAGCCTAACACAAGATTTTTACTGCATTTGGATTACTAGAACTGACTATACAAAAATAACAAACTAAGGCCTAAAATGAATATTTAAAATACTTTACATTATGAAAAGTATCAAACAACAAATTTAGAAATTTTCCTACTTTCTACACAGTAAACAAACACTATAGAAAAATTATCACTTGCATGTTCTATTCAAATTTATTTAAATAACAAAAATAACACATATTAGTGATAGAAAGCATTTGAACTACACCTATACATTTTTCTACAGAACAGGCATGAGATAAAATTTCCCTACCAACTACATGGTACAAAAAGATTAATAAACTTGGAGTCATATTTTTCTGATTTTTCTAGGATTTATTAATTATTTAACAAGAAAACAACCATTTCACTAGTTAATTAAAAACTCTACAAAAAAGTATCTCAAAATTGACATGCAATAATTTTATATCATAGATCTGGTTCTAGTGCATCTAGAGAAATTTATTTCATAATTTTTGGAGCTGAAATGACTGCTAAAAATATTTTCCAAAGCATTTTTATCAAGAATAATAAAAAGAAAAAAAATAGAAATGGATTTCTTTATACGGCACTGGGCCGGCCCGGGAACTCAAGCGGCCCATGGCTGTCGCGGCCCGGCTTGCGCGCACGGGGGAAATGGCCGAGCCGGCCTGCTCGGGGCTCGGCCCACAGGCGCGGTCCAGCCCACCGAGGGGGGGGGGAAGAACCCGAGCGCAGTCGCCGGCGTTCGCGGCTTCGACGTCGCGGCCATCGGCCGGCTCCGGCTAACCCGAGGCCAACCAAAACGCGCAACACGGTCGCAAGATAATGGTGAACGCGTGAAAGAGGCACGGAGGGGCAGGGATAGGGCGAGCGAGGCGGTGGCGGAGTAAGGCTCGGCGGCACCGCCGCGGTGGCGCGGCGAGGCGGGGAGAAATTGGGCCCTACCATGGCCAACGAGGGGATGGAGATGCTTGTTCGGAGGAGGGGAGGACGGGGCGGAGCTCGGGGCATGACGAATTCGGCGGTGGTGGAGTATCGGCGTCGGAACGGGGAGCGGAGGTGGAGCTCGCGGCGGTGTGCCGTTCGCCCGCTCGGTTTTGGGCGAGAGGAGCGGCTGGCGAGCGAGGGTGGGAGTGAGGGAGCGAGGAGGGCTCGGGCAGGTGGTCTTGAGCGCGCTCGAGCTGGCGGGAGGGCAGAGCGGAGGAGACGCGCGGCGGTCGGCGACAGCGCATGGCCGACACGCGGCGAGCGCGCTCTGTCGTGGCGGCCAGCGGTGCGCGGGGCGAGCGGGAGGAGGAGGGAGGCCGGGGTGGACGCGGGCCGGGCCGCCTGCGCTGCGCGGGCGCGCGCGCGGGGAGCGACGTGGGCCGATTCGGCCAGCGGGCCGAATCCGGGGCGGCGGCCTGCTAAGCCGTTTTAAATATTTTTTGAATTTCTCAATTTCAAATCAAATGAAATTCAAACTTCAAACCCTATTTTGAACAAGAAGAAGACATTTTCTGGAATTGACCCAAAAATAAAAGTTGCTCAGAATTAAATTCTCTACAACTTTGATTAAGGGGCCAACTAAAAATTCCCAATAGATTTTGAATTGCAGAATAAAAGCTAAAATAGGGAGTATTTTTGAATATTTTAAATCAATATTTTTGAACAAGTTTTTGACAAAATTTGAGTCATCTAGTTGCTCCAAAAATTGAACTATGGTTCTAAGTGATATAAAATTTATAGTTACAAGATTTTTGGTGTAATGTGATTATTATATTAATATTTTACATCACATATATCATTTTCAAGCTTTTATTTCATTTAAGTTATAACATTATCACCTATGGTTATGATGATATGAAATGCCATGCAATATGATTGCCATGCAAATGCATTGCGTAACACCGGAGTGTTACACAAAGTACAATGGAATCGATATTCAGAAGATGAGGTTACTTGGGAAAGAGAAGAGGGTCTGAGAAAATCTTACCCGCAGTTGTTTAAGTAAGCATCACCCAATCTCGAGGACGAGATTCTTTTTAAGGGGGTAGAATTGTAACACTCAAATTTTTGCATTATTTCAAAATAGTTAAATTGGATTATTTATGTAAATTATGTGTGCATTCGAATATAGGAAATAATAATTTTTTTATGAAATTAAAATTAATCATAAGGTTAGTTACATGTTCATGCATTCATGCTGCTGCACAATTATTTTGGGATGAATGATTTTGATTTAAAGTTCAAAGGAATTCAAAGTCTTTTGAAAATGGTTTTGGAAAATCAAATTAAAAAAATAAAAACTTCATTTCCCCCACCGGCCCACGCGCCTTTCTCCCCTCCCTCCGCATTCCCTCTTCTTGGGCCGGCCCACGTCAGAGGCAACCGCTACCGCCTTCCTGTCATCCCCCCTCTCAGCAACTGACTGCCCAGGCCCATCGGTCGGCGTCGTCCCCCTCCCGCCATTTGAACGCGCGGACATGGCGCAACCGCCGTGCCCGCGCCCACTACCTCTGAGTCGTGGGAGTGTCCCCTGCTCCCCGGCCTCTTTAAAAGGGAGTTGCACCCTGCTGCCCCTCCCTGCTCCAATCCCACTGCGAGAGCCCGCAACCACAGCACCGCAAACCGCCAGAGCGCCCCATCCGCCCCTCCGCGTCGGCCGTCATCCCCGAGCCATCTCTGCCCTCGGTTGTCACCTTGGTGAGCTTGTCTCTCTCTCCTCTTTCTCCCCGACCATCTCCCGTGTAGGATGGTGGCCTCTAGGGCCGTTTTCACGAGCACCGGCGAGCCTCTCACCGCTGTCCATGGTGACCCTCGCACCGGTCATGTTCCCCGGCCACGATTTTCCCCGGCGTGGACGCGCCTTCATCTCCGCTTCCTCCCGGTACCCTTGCTTTAGAAAATGGAGCACCGTAGCGCCGAACCGAACACTCCGGCGAGCTTCTCGCCGTCAGGCATGGCGGACCACAACACCGGAGTACCGTTTCGGTGGTGGCAGCTCCTTCTCTCTCCCTCCCATCCTTTCACCGCCGTCGGTTTTGAGATCTACGTCCAGCATTAGAACATACCCCTTCATGGATCTTTTTGTTAAAGAAACCCTGTGATTTTTACAAATTGAATCCGCAGTCCTCGGCCGATTCAAAATCTAGATTTTCTTTTTATTTATTTTCAATCGTTTAATCTTCATAGTATTTACAGAACTGCGACTACACTGTTTTGCTCATAAAAACTCCGTTTGCACTCCGATTTGACCCATTCAACTTGCGTTGGGTTCATAATTTCTTTATCTATGCAATGATGCTACTGTTAGACCTGTTAGCAACTTTTAAATTTCATGATTAGGGTTAGTCTTTTGACTTGCTATAGGAATCTAGTTTAAGTCATAACTTTCGCGTTCTAGCTCCGATTTTCATGAATTTTGCGTCAATGTGATCGTAGAGAGACGTAGATGATCTTCATAAACTTTTTATCTTGTTTTATTTACTACTGGTGTACTGTTCTAACCATAGGATTTTTTGCTTGTATGATTGTGTTCGAAATGTGTGTTGTTGGTTCGTGTTGATCGAGTTCAGGCGGTGAGGAGTATTTCAGGAACCCGGATTCTTTCGAGGACCAGCAGGATTTTGTGAACCAAGGCATGTATAGCATGGGCCTACCTTGATGTCCTATTCACTTTAAATCATCTACTCATTTTGTATGTGTCTAATTTTGACCACCGTAAGGACTTCCTAGTATTATATGACATACACCTTGACTCCTACGGGTTAATTGCACATGGGTAGATTGCGAGTGCTCTAACCAATCATGATCTATACAATGGTTAATGGATCTATGGAAAAAAGGTAAAATATATTTTATGACAACTGTTTCATAGGATGATGGTGCAAATGACGTTGATCATGTTGCCCTAACCCTCCATAAGGACTTATCTTTTGGCAAAAGCTGGGATTGACAATGCAACTATGAGAGTCACATGGCTCTGGCTTTAGCTTAGTAATAGGATCTTTTCTAGCTTGTGAGAGGTTACCTTTATGGCGCAAGAGGGGCTCGCCACTTTGGGTATAAGACTGCTCCTGTTCTTATGTGTATAGCCGTGAAGGATTTGTGCCATAGAAAGGGGGTTCCTACATCTGCCTGCTGAGGAAACCTCATGGCCCTAACATGTTAGAGTGACCTATGGAATGCCTCATAGTGTACCCTGCCTGCTTACCTTGAGAGTGTTAGGGGGATGACGGGCCCTAGGCATTTGGGCAACACGACTCACGGGTAAAGATGCACAACCTTTGCAGAGTGTTAAAAATTGTTATAACAGCCGTATTCACGGTCACGAGCGGCCCAGAAAACTCACAAAATAAATGGTTACCTGTTATATTGTTAATTCATGATGATGATGATGATGATGATGATGATGTTATAATGATGTTCAATGACTCTATTTAATTCTAGTATATGATCATGTGGGTTAATTTGGGAGTTTAAGCATAATTTGATATTAACCAATGATAAAATGTTGACTTACTAAAAGGCTAAATGCAGTAAACCGTGTCTACCTTTTGAGCCTTATGAATCCCCATGTTATGCTTGTGGAGTACGAAATGTACTCACACTTGTTTATTTTCTATTTTTGAATAAAAATCCCGGATAGGTAACAGATGGCAATTGGTATGAAGATTACTCAGAGGACTTCTAGGTTTGAGTCAACCAGTTGGTTGTCCCTGTGTTGGAGCTACCACGTTTGAGAGATATCGTTTGTTTTCTGCTTGTCTTGTATAAGACTAAGTGTTGTATTAAACGTGATGTAAGACACACTGTTATGATACTCCCTGTAATTTGTTGACTTATGTGTGCGACTGTCCCTGGGGCGCACATAATGTTTATGCACTCTATCTTGTCCTTAAAGTAGAGTGTGACATTCCTCCTATACATATACATATACATATACATATAAGAGAATTAAGTAGCTTGTGGTGTACAGCCAGGGTTCCAGAAAAGAAAAAAATAAAGAAATCAGAAATGGCAATTTTCACTGTATGAAATCCACTTATCAATAATGACACAAAACAGTTGATTTATGTGAGATCTCCAACAAACCCATCACACTTGACCTTGGGCATCTGGACTCTATACCATATAGTTCCCCCAAAATGAATGCAGAAGCATTTACCTTCTACCAATTTTGAGCACATTTTTTACTGCACCTAACCCAACAAACATGTCTCTACGCTTACGCCCAATTTGTAGTTCAATACTCATTCCTTGTTAAGAAACCCCAGGTCGCTCCATCCTCTCAATGGTGGCACGGGCGGCACCTCAAACCCAGGCCGCCGCCACCCCTCCCCGTCCCCCACACCATGCACCTTGCCACCAACTAAGCAAGGCTGCGGAACTCTACGCGTCTGCTAGGACTGCGGGTGGGGGAGTGGGGTGGGGGTTCTCGCAGGTTTAGGGCGAGGACTGCGCGGATCTGGGCGACACGCGGGAGTCAGCCGGTGAACACTACTGGAAACCTGAATTTCTCTATCGGTGAGAAACTGACATAGAAGGATAATTAGGATATCAATTTTTCTGTCAGTATACCGACAGGAAAACACCAACAGAAATACAGCGAAAGTAAAATAGAATTTTTCTGTCGGTTGACTAATTTTTCTATCGGTAAACCATTTTTTTCTGTCGGTACTTGCATCGACAGGACAATTGTGAGCCACCGACAGAAAAATTCTGAGCCACCAGGTCTAGAAGTCCATATGACCAACAGAAAAATGCAAAGAAACCGACAGAGAAAAGACCTCCCATTTCTACCAGTTCATATATTGAAATCCACAGAATAATCTCAAATTTAACTCGAACCATTTATATTGCATGAAAATTCAATGAAGATATCATATTACACAAGGCACACATAGCTAGATTCTTCAAATGACAAGTATAGAACAATCAATCCATGTTGATAAATTATCAAGTTCAAAAATGGCACCAACAGTTACAAATATCGTAAGTAAATTGGCACAAACCAACTTTACCTCAAAATGGTAATAATCTACTCTAATGTATAAAAAATAATGAATCTTCGGCCACGAGTTCGCCTATATTGCACAGGCAGTCTTTGCAAGGTTCATCCTTGTTTGAACAAAACCTGCAGAAGTATAAAGAAAACTTGCATCAGCAAGGTTTAATCCTTGTTGAAGAAAACATGTAGAAGTATGAAGAACATTCTCTCTATGTATATCAAAAAAAATGATAACACAAGCTGCCCACTGAATTTCCATGTAACAAGCCCTTCACTCTAGGAAAAAAAATTGCCAGGTCCAGCTGATCTGCTTCCCTGACGGAAATGATAATTGTCGGACGGCAAAATGACCATCTAATCATGCATACTGGAACCATACTCGAATAATTAATAATAGCAGGTGAGTGTCTATTCACAAAAATCATTGACATCCTTGTTCGCTTGTGCTTATTAGCGTTTATCAGACAGCCATTCAGCAATGTTTTTCTCTCACAACAAATCAGCATCAGCCAGAATCAACCAGCCAAAAACCATCCAGCGAACAGGGTGAATCTTTTTTCCTAGGAACTATGGCACTATGCACACATACTAGAGCACCAAAAAGCAAAAAATGAGGATAGGAAAATCTGCACAGTTTCTGTTTCACACTTTGACTAGACCTATAGCAGATGCCAAACAAACAACTTCCAATATGCACTTTCTAACAATATATCCCACTACATATATTTCTATACAGTGTGTAGATAAAATAATTCAGCAGTGATCGGCTCAAGTCTAACCTGGAGCTTGGCAAGGTGTGCGCTGGAGCATCAATCACATCTATGCTGCCACGGATACGGAATTGCTCCCAGCTGAGACATAGCTCTAATGTTCTGCACACAGCACACAACATACTACTTCAAAACTTGTTCACTTTTAAGACCTACTTCCCAATAAGACATACTCACATGTGACTTTCACACAAGACACTTAGCTAGCTATAAGAGACACCTCTCTTCAATGTTACACTGGTAATTCACTTCAGTAAGAATCAAAATCCAGAAACTATTATACTAATACTAAGTCCTATAATAATCCACTTAGGAGCTTGTCAGTATCATTCTTAATTGTGTTACCACGGATTTGCATGTGTACCTAAAGCATTGAAAACAATAATATATCCCTACATACACGATAGATCTGGCACACCTTATTACTTTTAGTTTTAGACTTAGTATTCTAGACTTCACTACTTAAGCCATCCAGTAACACACCAATTAATAAGCCATCCACCCAACTGCTGCTGGTAAACTAGAATTGAAAGAGCAGAAACTTCACCTGAACTTACTGTCAATAAACTTGCTTCTCCTGCTGAACTGCTGCTGCTCCTGCAAAACTGCTACAACAGAAACAAATAGAAACAAGTCATGAGCATATATTCTTAGCATCAAAATATATTAAACTGCATGATAATGGTCTTGCAAAATTCCTGGCATTCTATACATTTAAAGCCATTAACCTTAGAGTATGATGTATCTATCTATTCATCTAATTTCTACATAACTTAATCTCTGAAAGCAACGCACTGAAAGCAAGAAAACTATTTTTTGCGGCACCTTGTCCTTGACTGCCGACGAGCAGCACCTTGTCCTTGACTTGATGCCCACCATGTGCAATTGCTTGCGTCCAGCCCTCATCCTCCCCTCGTACATGTGTTGGCACAAGATTAAGGATCTGCAGGAAGACAAACCCCGCAATAACCAGATAGGATCTGGTACATGAATATATGAACTGAAGACGATGCTGCAGCAAGAACACACATGATTGGGTACCTTGCGATTTTGGCCAAGGGGTCTGCACCTGCGCTGGCCTGATCTGCCATGTAGTGGACCGGATCTACAGCGCCGCCGCCACCATCGCCGAACACGCGCTGCCGTGGTTGTGTGACCTGGCGAGTTCACGGTCGTGGATGGCAAGCTCGTCGCTGTGGCCTCATCCAGATCCCGACCATGCACCGCTCCGGCCTTCCGAGCCCGGCCGTCCGCCGCCTGGATCCAAACCTTGCTCACCAAAACAGCACCGAAGCAGGATGTCGCGATGTCTGATCTGCTCGCCCCCATCGGAGGAGTGACAGGAGCAGCGGCGCTGCAGCGAGAGGCAAGGGCACAGGGCGGCGGCGGCTGGATGAATCGAGCCGCATGTGAGGTGTAGTGCGGCTAGGGTTAGACGCCGCTTATGGCCCGTTTGGCTGGAATTATAAGGCGGCTGAAAATTGGCTGATTTTTTGTGAGAGAAAAATATTGTTCCGGCTGAAAAAACTAGAAAATTGTAATTATAGGACATCAAACAACGCACTTCGCAATTATAGGACTTCAAACATCGACTTCGTTAAAATGACCCTTGAAACGTTGACTTCTTGTTTTCATGACATTTGGTGTTTTTCATCAATTTGTTAATCCAAATACATGTATTTTGTCCCTAAGAGTACTGTTTTACCCTTCTGCTATTTTCACATATGAGATCGATGTTTCGTCTTCCGTCCGACTTTTCCTCTGCCGCCGCTCACCTCCTCGACCTCCCGACGTCGCAGCGATGGATCCCCAAGCTGCGCCAGCCGACCAACCCCCGACGGCGGTCGGCAAACCCTCAACGCCGGCCTCCCTTGGCCAGGCCGCGCGGGCAGGCCAAGCCCAGACTGCGACCGTCCAAGGCATGGACCTGGCGACCCCTAGGGCTGGCCACGGCGGCCGCCTAACGCCCGACGCCAGCTGGCCAAGGGCTGGATAGCGACCCTTGGCATGGCCGCGGCCCCCGAAGACCAGGCTGTGCCTCCCGATGATCAGGCTGCACGTGTGGAAGGCCGGTCGCCCTCAGTCCTTCTCACGACGTCCTCAAGCGTGGCTGCGCCGAACCCGACACCATGGATGTCGAAGCCCCACCGGAGGCCGCTGCGATTGACCTAGCGAGGTCGTTGCTGCCCACTGCTCCTCAGGCAATGGCCAGCCATGCCCAGGCGGCAGCCAGCCATGGATAGGCGCCGACCTGCCATGCCCAGGCAGCATCAGCAACGCAGCCAGGCGAGCGGCAACCAAGCAGCCGCCCAATCACAGCAACACAGCACAGGCGAGCAGCAAATCAGCCGGCCAATCAACGTCTTTTAAGGCCACCGACCAGTAAAGGGTAAAACAGTCCTCTTGGAGACAAAATACATGTATTTTGATTAACAAAGTGATTAAATACACCAAATGTCATGGAAAACAAGAAGCCAACGTTTCAAGGGTCATTTTAACGAAGTCGATGTTTGGAGTCTTATAATTGCGAAGCGCTTTGTTTGGTGTCCTATAATTGCAATTTTCTCTGAAAAAACAAGCTGAATAAGACGGATTATAAGCCAGATGAACAGGGCCTATATATGCATACGGGCTAAGCACGCCATCTTTTGGGCCTAGTACAAAGGCCACGTGGGCCGAGCCTAGGTTAGCCACCGGTTTTCATTCTAGGCGCACCTAAAATAAGACTAAGCGACCGACAAAAAAATAGAGCAACGCACAGAATAATTATATTTTTTCTATCGGTTTTGTTATTTTTCTATGTGTATTTTGATAATCGACAGGATAACTACCATTTTTCTGTCGGCTGCACCATACTGATAGGAATATTTTAGTTTCTAGTAGTGGAAGCTCAACGTCAGCGCGAAAGGCCGCAGAACGTGAGGAAGGGTCGGCTCTAGCGTGTGAGGCTGGATCTACACAGGAGAGGAAGGGCCGCGATGGTGGTCACGCGAGGTTGCGCGGCTGCAACGGGCCATGGTGGTGCGTGCAGCTAGAGGCTCGCTGGCGTCTACATGCAGCGATGGGCAGTAGGCGAAGACTTCAGTGTTTGTCACCGACTGAGTAGCTCGATGCCGTCGTAGTGGCCACCCGGGGCAGCTACTCCGATGTTTGCCCTGGCGATAGCCGAACCAGCATTGTGGTGACTAGATCTGGTGCCTTGGCGGCAGATTTGTCGCCCTGGCTGCCAGACTGGTGGCTCCATGTAGCACATCTGGCGTGCTGCGGCTATTCTGGCGGGCGGCTAGTCATGCTGGCATGTGGTTAGATCTTAGCAAGGTAGCAGTGACAGGTTGGCGGCTGTTGCAATGGGCAGGCCGTGGCCATTGTCGTGCACGGGGTTGAGGGGCCATGGCGAAAGCTTTGTCTCTCTTGGGCCGATGACGGCGCCGCCTCCGGGCACCGTTTTCTTCCTTGGAAGCATACATCGAACGGTCCTCTCCTCTTTGCGTGACATGTCCTTCCTAGGTGAAAACCTTGACCCTCTAGTCAAGCGATGACAGCGCCGGTAGCGTCGCATCCCTCCTTGGAGGCGTTGTTTTTGGAAGCACATGCTCGGTCAATCTGTGGCGGGCTGGTGGCCTGCGTTGTGGCGAGGAAGGTGGAGGAGGCCTAGTTGAGAATTCAAGTTTTTGGTGTCCACGATGGAGGAAAGTGGATAGAAGGACGGCATTGGTGTGACGACTGGAGGGCCTCTCATCTATTTGGCAGTTGAGGGTGACAGTTTCATGGGACCGTATGCTAGTTACGACCACGAAGTTGGCGAGGAGGCCAGGGTGAGAGAAGCCCAAGGAGTTGACGATGAGTCCGATGTGGGAGGTGGTGGCCTGCAGATTTACGTTGCGGAGGTGGTCTGTGTGGTGTGGCACCGAGCGATCCCGCTTAGCGCTGGTTGTTTTTGGCACAAGGAGGCGTTCTGACTGTGAAAGCCCAAGTTTGGTTTTGGTAATTAATGACACCAAGTTGCTAATGCCATGTGTTAAGTGTTTTGAGTTAGGCATAAGCAACACATGTGATGAAGGTGTACGTGGCAAGGAGTGGTGGCCACAAGATCACAAAGAGATGGTGCATGGACATGAAATGATAATCATGGTGGAGATGCACATAAAATGATGGACATGATGATCAAGTGAAGAGGAAGGTTCTAAGAGCGCAAGGCAAAGGTATAACCATAGGGTTTTCCTTTTGCTGGTCTAAGTTGAGTAGAGAAGTGATTGACCGGATTTAGGATACATAGCCGACTATCAAGAGGGGCAATCACAGTTAGCTCGGAAATCAAGTGCCACTAGATCAATGTCTTGAGCATATGCATTAGGATCTAGTTGAGAGCTAACATAACGCCTTGAAAAATGACTAAAAATGCTAACACACATGCACATGGTGATTTACACTTGGTGGTGTTATCACATTTGCGAAGGCGGTGAAGTTTAAGTGGTAGAGAGGGGTTTGGGTTCCTCTCTCCCTCCCGCCGAGCTTGCTCGGCAGGATTCAGCGCTTTTTGGGGAAGTGAAATGCCTATTTTCCACTGCGCCGGAAGTTGAAAAAGAAACGGAGGCGGACGGCGGTCACTGTGGTGACCGAACGCTGCACCGGACGCGGTCTCGGTTTGACCGGACGCATCCGGTCAGCTCTCGCAACTGTCAGGTGCGCGGGTGCTAGGGTTTGCAACCGGCGCGTCCGGTCCCTCACGGAACCAGAGCGTCCGATCAGGCACCCAGAGGGGCAGAGCTGGTCGTAGAGCCGACTGGACGCGCGGCGCGTCCGATCACGTGCGATCGGACGCGTCCGGTCGCGGTGGGAGCTTACTGGACTCTGACCAGACGCCAGGTGCAGCGCGTCCGGTCAAACGCTAGAGCGCGTTTGGTCACGGCAATGGTAACTTCTGACGCGCACTGTTCACGCTTGTCCTGTAGTGACCGGACACGTCCGGTCACCCTGATCGGAGCGTCCAGTCAGCACAATTTGCACTGCGTCGTCTAGTAACGGCTAGCTGCGTACCCCTTCGCTATAAATAGAAGATGTCCTAGGTTTGAGGGCAACTCTTACACATTTTGAGACCTAGAGACATCCTTTGAGCTAGAGAACAACCCCTCCACTCATCTCTTTGCTTGATTGCATATCTTGAGTGAGATTGAGTGAGATTCAAGTGCATTGCTTGAGAGTTGCATTCTAGAGGCACTTGATCTTCGAGTTGCTGCGGATTTCTTGTTACTCTTCCATGTTTCCCGACACGGTAGATGGCTTGGAGCAGCGGAGGTGATTGAGCTCGCAATTAGAGATTGTTGGAGCCCTCACCAAGTGTTGTAAGGGGTTCTTGATCCTTCCCCGTGGGAGTTCACGAATTGGATACTCTAGTGGAGCTCGTGGCTTGGAGGATCCCCATCCTGTGTGCGGTTGTGCGGTGCCCGCCGAGGGCTCGACTCTTGATAGTCGATTAGCTCGCGAACCGACAAGTGGGTGCATTGCCACAACGAGGAGTAGCTTGCCAGGAAGCAAGTGAACCTCGGTAAAAATCTTGTGTCATCTCTTTGCTGAGGATTTCTATTGTGGTTGATCATTGTGATTGATTCTTCAAGTGCATTACTTCTCTACATAGTTGGTATAAGAATCAAGTCACTTGCTCTTTACTTTCTTGTACTAGTCCTAGTGTAGTTTGCATAGTGTAGCTTTTATCACATAGGAGTAAGTAGCTTAGTGACTTAGTCTTGTTGGTGTGTATTAGAGATCATAGCCTTGCTTCACTAGTTTTGTATAGGTGGCTTGCATAGTGTAGTTGAGCTAGTGCTAGAATTAGCTTAGCCATCTTTATATACTAACGTGGTTGTTTAGTGAAGCTTGTAGATTTTTAAATAGGCTATTCACCCCCCTCTAGCCATTTGGACCTTACAGACTGGTAGCAAGAGGACGTGTGTGGCACTTCTACCTTTGACGAGGCAGCTAGGTTTTAGAAGCTATGGTGTGCGGACATGGATCTTGGTTGTCGACAAAAGTTACTCAGCAGTCCACCAAGGGGTCTCCCGCGGTGGTAGATTTGTTCCTAGAGGTGAGCGAGATGGTAACAGAGACACAAGACATAAGATTTATACAGATTTAGGTCATCGAGATGACAAAACCCTACGTCCTGTGCTCTATTATTTTGTACCGATTGGGTATGAGATCAGGTATGTTGTCTAGGGGACCCCCTGCCCATCCTTATATATTCTGGAGGGGTTGTGATGATGATTGTTGGCTTAGAATGGCTATGTCGTTTTAAGTCCTTTTCTTTCTACCTTAGCCTTTCGTGTTGTTGTGTGATCAGGTATGTCATTTGCATCACGATATCTTTCTTGTCACACACACTTAGGCACCCCACGAATTGCAAAATTTAGGGGGAGCTTCCCAAGATGTATGCATATTGATTATGATCGATATTGAAATTCAAGTTCAATGCATACACTAAGGGGGAGCTTCTCGTAAAGTTTGGAATTAAAAAAAGGCTTCAATTCTTTAAATTTTATGTAAGCCTAAGTTGGTTGTCATCAATTACCAAAAAGGGGGAGTTTGTAAGTGCATTCGCCGCCGTTATGGGTTTTGGTTAATTAATGACAATCAAATTAGGGACTAACATGTTTATCTAAGTGAATACACAGGTGTTAGCCCGATGAAAGAATTTGAATGGTCACATTTTGTGATGATAGCACCCTCATTCCATTGTTTGAAAAGTGTTCCGTCTCAAGTGGATCGATTAGTTTTTATATTTTGGCTTGAGTTATAGGAAACGCCGCACTATTAAGAGGGATACAAATTAGGCTATCTAGATGGAGAATCTGTGCTCAATATGTGTTTGTTTATGCGATTGAGAGACACCTTTGCACTCACGGACACTTAGTGAGGTGTTTTATGCCTGGGAGCACCGGTAGTACCGGTAAACAACCGGTAGTACCGGTAGGCATAAATCCCGCCTGTGCCAGTGCTTTAGTTCTGTGAGTTTTTGTTCTAGCGGTGGTACTAGTGGTTTACCGGTAGTACCGATCTTGACCGGTGGTACCGGTGAAAGTCCGGTAGTATCGGTAAGTCTTTTTCCCGCAAAACTCGTCTTTACAATAAACTGTCTAGCGGTAGTACCGGTGGTTGAACCGGTGGTACCGGTCGTTGACCGGTGGTACCGGTGAAAGCCCGGTAGTACCGGTAGGCTATTTTCTCGCAAAATCCCCGGTAGGTTGTCTGTAACGGTCAGATTCCTCGGGACCGGTAGTACCGGTGGGTACTCAGCGGTAGTACCGGTACCGCTTCGAAGATAAGTGTATAAATAGCTCTCCCCTTCATTTCTTACCGTTACCCATGCCATTTACTCCCACCTACCTTCAGACAAACAGCTCCCAAGCATTGACTCACCCTCTCTCTCTCTTCCTCTTTGCTCCTAAATCCAATCTTTTGCAAGATTTGAGTAGAGAGAAGAGATTTGAGAGTGGAAAGCTTCGATTCACATCTTGAGCACTTGGTTCCCCTCCTAGTTGGCTTGATTTGTGTTTGTTACTCTTGGGTTCTTGGAACCCTAGCCGGCTAGGCGTTCTTCGTGGTTGCCCGTGTTGTTCTACTTGTGAGGGTACCCCGAAGTGTTTGTATCATCCTTGGATTCTTAGTGGAAATATCGAGCTAACCTTTGTGGTTGCTTGAGGGAGGCAAGGAGGTGGAAGAGACTCCGACCTTAGTGGTCACCTCAACAACAAGGACGTAGGAACTCCTTTGTGGGGTTGCCGAACCTCGGGATAAATCGTGTGTCCCGCGTGCTTGTTGTTGCTACTTGTGATTACTTGAGATATTACTTGTTCGTTGTGTTCTTCCTCTATCCTTGTCTCTCTCATAGGTTGTGGGTGCTCGATCTACGATTTGGTGAAGGAACAAGCAAAAGGGAGTTCATTAATTTCATCAACATCATCTTCGGCAGTGGGGTAAAACTCATATCTGAAATTACTACTCGCAAATCTCTGATTTCGTAGTTTCAGTAGGGTACCGGTAGTACCGGTGGTTTGCGTCGGTAGTACCGGTGATCTCTCACCGGTAGTACTGGTCCAAACCAACCGGTAGTACCGGTAGGTATTTAACTTCCGCGTTGAGTTTTTGAGTTTCAGGTTTTTAGATTCGCCTATTCACCGCCCCCTCTAGGCCTATTAGATCCTTTTAGCTACCTTGCTCGACCTCGCCCTAGAGCATCAGATGTTCATAGCCGCCATTTATTGAACTTGCCCCAAATCCACAATAATTGGATCTGAGAGGGGAGCGAAGGAAGCACATGAATCTAAGAGGGGAACCAGAAAGAAGCAGTCGGATCTTGGAGGGATGGAGGCGGTTGGCGAAGTGCGGGAAGGGGGCTACCTATAGCGAGGACGTTCCCGGCGACCAGTGGCGTGGAGGCCGCCTCCCGTGATGAACCGCTGCTCGAGCCAGCGGGAAGGGCATGGATCCTTGGCGGCCGATCGGAAGTGTGTAGGCAGAAGGTGGCGGTGGCGACGAGGATGCGACTGACGGTGGCCAGGAGGATCTGGCTGGAGGAGCCGCCGCGTTCGTGAGCATGGGTCAGGGAGGAATGTGAGGGGGCAGCGGCGGACGGTGGATTGGGAGAGAAGGGAGGGAGGCAGCCGAGTGGGCAGGATAAGGTTTTTGGTTCTGCTTATATATGCGAGGGGTACTAGGTCTTGGGCTGGATATCCAATACTCTGGATCTTGCATCGTTTACAGAAGAATATGATCTGTGCGTCCAACCGTGACAACAGCTATACCGGTCATCATAGATGTATCACCTCAGGAATGAACCGTCACAGATAATAAAATTCTATGATGCTTTCTTATAACGTCACCAGTAAACCGTCATGCAAAGCATTATTTCTTGTAATGTTAGTCGGATACTTTCTCCTCTACTGTTTTCCATTTAATTCCTTCTTATGACTACCTTCTACGTCTCATTTTAGGTTGAAGGTGCCTACCTAGAAGACAACAAGGGCCTGAGCAATTGGGATGTCTTCACCCATATTCAAGGAGCTTCCATAGGTCTCAGTTATGCATACGACGATGATCTAAGCCATCTAAGCAACTCAATAATAAGGGTATAAGCAAACTATGGCCGCCTTGAGTGGAAGTAACACTATTATAGTTAAGGAGATTCTAGAAGGAATAAAATTCTATGGTTCCGGCACCGCCCGCACGCATGATGCGTGTCCTCTGGCCCCACCACACACATGCTGATACTCTGGCTGGCTCCGTGGCTTTCCCTCCGAAACCGCCCGCATGCATGCGTGAGTCACTGTTCCGTCCAGCTGCTGGGGCTATGCATTGAGATTAACATGGAAGAATATGTGGACGGCTTGTAGGCGGTGCTGTACGGGAGTCACTGCGACACAAGTGCATAGAGTTTTTTTTCCATTATAGAACAAGTGATTCTTGGGGATATTTTCAGCAGGGTACTAAATAGCGGTGGTAGCAATCACTTTAGCAGCCGCAATAGAGGTCACAATCTCCTACCACTACCGCTATAACGAGCAGACTAGATTTAGGAAGTTAGAACTTAGCGGCCACTATTTGAGTTTTGGGGGCCGCTATAGCAGTCTGTGATCCTTCGTAGCAGCCGCAATAGCATGCCATGGCATACAACAAATGAATAATCCTAGCCCATATAAGAGCATCTTCAAGAGATTCTGTATATCCTTGCTAAATGTTAGGAATAGAGATTTTGGTGAAAAACTACCCTCCAACGGTTTTTCTAAATGATCATCTAAATATAGCAATCTTCTATTCCAGATTTTTCGCTAGCTAAAAATAGAAGATGAGAATGACTCTTTAGAGTGCGCATGAGTTATAGAAAAACTGTTGGAGAGTGAAAAGATATAGAAAACGATTTTTATGTAAATAGCTCTCCAAATGATGATTTAGAGAGTGAGATTTAGAAAGTCTATTCGAGATGCTATAAGATATGCATATAGTTTCTGTAACCATAAGAGTATCTCCAAGAGCCTTTCTAAATCTCACTCTCTAAATCATTATTTAGAGAGTCATTTGTATAAAAGTCGCTTTCTATATCTTTTCACCCTCCAACAATTTTTCTATATCTTGTCGGAACTCTAAAGAGCTATTCTCGTCTTCTATTTTTGGCTAGCGAAAAATCCAGAACAAAAGACGGCTATATTTAGATAACCATTTAGAAAAGTTGTTAGAGGGTATTTTTTACCAAAATCTCTATTTCTAGCATTTAGGAAAGATACAGAGTCTCTTGGAGTTGCTCTAATAAGATTGCTACTTTTTTACAATAATGATGAATGGTGGTCTTATGAACTATTTACGGCTCTCATAATGTATTCTTTTATAAGCTCTGATATATGATGACTTATATGTAAATGCATGGAAGGAACACCATATTTTTTATTAATTTAATTTTGTGAGACATCACTTTTTTAAGTACAATTAAAATGTCTACTTATACCCATTATTCATGATATATATATGCTTAAATTTATATGTAATTATCATATGTCGTTATATATTAGAACTTAGCATCCGCAATACTGCCCTCTATCCGTGATCTGCACCAATCTGCTACCAACATATTTAGTACCTTGATTTTCGGTGCTTTTGTTGAAATGACCTGGAGATGTATCCATTTAGGAGGTCACTGTGCACTGCACTTTCCTCTTTCTGTTTTTGTCCCAGGTAGAGAATCATTTCACACTCTTGAATCAGGTGAGGAAGTGAACGTTTTTGGCCAATGAACGCATCTTTTAGAACTGGAAGGGCTTAGGAAATAAAGGGCCCGACTAGAATGACTCTCCGGCTCGAATTCAAATTCTCTAAAGTCGGCCTACTCCACTGCTCTCGACGCGACAGTCAATAGATCAGCGTCGTCTAGCAACATCCAAGCGCTCAGCTTTTTTTTTTAAGGAAAAAGTCCATATTACTCCCTTCAAATTTGGCCTATGTCCAAATAACTCCTCAAACTAAAATTTAGTTCAATTTACTCCCTCCAACTATTTAAGTTGGTCCAACTAACACTTTAAAGAGATTTTTCTTTTTTGTTTGTCTATGTACAAATTATATTTTAGTTTGAAATTGTGTTAGGCAATAAAGGACATTGTATTTTGTGTTAAAAAATGCACTATGAATTTTTCATCATATGTTTTCTACGATATTGTTTTCTAGTGTTAATTTATTATTAAATTTCCTAAGCTACCAAAATAGTGGCAAAAAGTTAAGATATATTTTACTAACATAACTTATGATATTCTCTATCATATCACAAAAGTTGATATTAAGAATCATGTTAAGGGGTAAACTAGACAGTTAAGATATATTTTACTAACATAACTTATGATATTCTCTATCATATCACAAAAGTTGATATTAAGACTCGACTAATACGTGGAAAAACAAAACTATCGAATCATGTTAAGGGGTAAACTAGACCAACTGAAATAGTTGAAGGGAGTAAATTAAGCCAAATATAAGTTTAGGGGTAATCTGGACATATGTCAAACTCGATGAGACTAATATGGATTTTTTCCTTTTTTTAATGAAAATCCAAGCGCTCAGTTTGCACCAGGTTACTGCACAGGGCCAGATGACAGAAATAGCGGCCCATCTAAGCCCACGACGCCAGGACACCGCGAGTCGGATCGCGACATCGCCGTCGTTGTCGTCGCCCCCTAGGTTGCTGGTTCCCGATCACTCAAGCTACGCGAGCGAGGATTGCACGACGAGGTCATCAAGGAGCGGCCGCAATGTGCTGCAGCCGCTCCCTGCATCGCCGGTTTCCAATACGCGAGCATCGCCGCCGGCCTGGCGCGCGGCAACCACCGCCGGCTGCCGGCTGGGTGCAATGGTGCATAAAAACACCTCCGGCAAGGCAGCATGCGCCAGACTCATGGCCAGCACCGCAGCGTGTACTAGGCCCGTGCCAGCACACCAAGGAACTCTCGTCTGCAACGCCCGCATGTGCAGTTGCGCTGGCCGCAGCTGCCGCACACCAGTCGCCGCCTGCCTGCACAACCGTGGCCCCGCGCTTGCCACCCCGCCCACCGTGCGTAGTCATGACCCAGCTGACCACCCATTCGCCGCGCGGGACGGACGCCCGCCCATGCGTTTCGTCGCAGCCCCGTGCCGGCCACCACACTCGCCACCTCTGGCGGGGCGTCACACCATGCAGGGCCAGCTGCAAACGAGGAAGATGAAGACGAAGTCATCTTGGGCTGAGATGGGGGCGGTGCTGAGACCATGGCTCCAATTAGACCACGTTTTTGGCAGGTAATGAGAAGCCGTCCATCAGGAGCCCAAGTGTACTAGTGTACCCGGTAAAGGACCGTTTGGCCAGGCCCGCCCAGCTCCAGCTCTCTCCCTGTAGCAGTCGTGTACAAGCACTGTGGCGGAGCCACACCAACACAGCTCCGACGGCTCCTCTTAGATTGCAGGTGTTCACAGGCAGAACCGCAGCTGATTTTCTGAGAGCTACAGCGATACACAGGATCCAAGTGTGGTACAGTGCCATGGCTGAGAGATCCGGAGCCATCACGAGCTGCACCAAATGGCCCTAACTGTAAGGGCATTCCCAATAGGATATTGAAGATAGTTTCTATCTTTATTAATTACTAGATAGCGTGTTCGTACGTTGCTACGGAAAAGCTAACAATTCATATTAAAAACACACGGATCGCACGATAAGATAACAATACTGTAAAAATTAAATGCCATTGTTAAAGTGACATTTAATTCAAAAAATAAAGTTTGTGTAATTAACACAGTCACGGAGAGCGCAGCGTCGCAGGCTCACAAACTCTACCGTATGACTACATCGATCCCTTTTATCTTCCTATGCTTCTTGGATCCAGCTGCGTCTAGCAGGCTTTTCACATGTTCCTGGTGTGACAGGGGGCGGGCAAGGTGAATCCAGCGAGCGACATGGTGGAGGATTGAGGCACAACTTTTCTCTTGGCCCGCAGGGATGTGGCGCTTCTTTGATTCAGGCTCCAACATCCGGTCTCTCTCGGCTTCTTTCAAATCCGCAAAGGAGGTAGGCTGCAGGCATACCTATGAAGTTTGTAGTCTATCTCTATCTATATTTACATACCCGTGCGTTGCAACGGGAGCAACAAAAGAATTCACAAAATGTTTGGTAGTCAAACTAAAATTTTGATCATGATAATTCAACTTTACCAGAGGATAGGACTTGTTCATTAAGCTTGATTTTGGCAAAGCATGTGTAGAGGATGCTTCTACTACTTTCTCATATGTACAGATAGGTGTGTAAAGAATCTTCACGATGTGTAACATAAGCGACAGGATGTGTTACATAAGCGACATGAAAAAGATATTGAGCTCCTTTCTTGCTTGAGTAGTTGTATTCCATCTAATGCGACTTTGCCCTTGACTTTCCTTTAGTGTGAGGCAGCCTTTTTTTGTGTCCTGAATGTCCTTATCGCCTATGGAATACAGGGAGCTGTAGTTGTTTGGATCGAAAACTCTGTAATTACTGCAAAGAAGAAGCAAGTAAGCAATGCATATGTTAAATGCCATATTGTTGAGCAAGAATGTTCAGTTTGAAATAAGGGAAATATCATGATAAGCCAACTGGACACCCTATCTTTTGTGCTCCAGTGATGTAGGCCATGGATGCATAACAAATGATTCCCTGCAACAAAACTCATCTATAAACATGAAAAATCCTCTCTTGCACCATGGATGTTAATATGACACCCTATCTTAAAGTTGAGTTTTAGTTAGAGTTGCAGTAGGCATTCAGTTGATAAATCAGAAAAACAAATTGGTTACAGTACAATTGTTGCAGTTGTTTAGATCCCACAGCATGAGTCCTGGAGCAGTAGACGGTGAAAGTTTTCATCCACACACACAACTCAAAACCCCATCTCACTATTTGCAATAATAAAAAGAACTTGTTTATTACTTACCACAGGTGGCCACTTGGGAAATTTGACTTGTAATCAGGTAACGAAGCAATGCCTGGCCACGTTTCTTCATTTGGAGTGCCCAAAATGCTGCATTAATAGCCCATATAAGATTTTTTTGCAACATGAAACAAACTAATAAAATAATGACAGGTTCAAAAGGAAAGGAGCAGATACGGAGCATCATATTAACACTTCTTTCATATAAATGCTAGCCTAGATGAGATATTTTGATACTGGAGCACTGATTCATCTCATCAACGAGCAACAACACAACTACCACTACAGAACTTCTTAGGGTGAGTTTAAGGGCCTTTTAGTCGAACGCCTTACGTGCAGACTGTGAGTTGAGCAGGCTAGTGCATAAAACATATCCTTAATCGGCTCCAGTCGAGCAAATACAGATTCAAGTACAATCCAACATGCCTAGCTGGCTAGCTCGTACAATCGAGGAACAAGCACTACCATCCTCTCTCAGCAGCAGCAACCTGCTCTTAAGGTCTGCCTCATCTACCCAGCTGCCTCTGCCCACCTGTGAACTGTGATAGCACACCTCCTGCCCCAAGCAAGTGGTGATGATTTGCCAGGAAATTTGCAGGATGCAGTAGCAAACACTACAGATAAAGGGAATGATTATCGAGATCTGGTGATGATGACGGTGCCGGCTGGTGACCAGCACTTCAACCGAAGCGGAGGACGAGTTCACACCGAATGCAGCTAAGTGACATCCACTACTGCTGCTGTACCGTCGCCGAGCTCACCACTGCTGCACTGTGAGAGACGTGTCGGCGTGTGCGGAGATAGGGGAGCAGCGAAGAAGGTGCTCACCCTCAACTGCCCCCGCCCATGGTGCCTCCTCGCCTGAACCCTCGGCCTCCACCTGGGTTAGGATGCCTCCTCGCCAGATCCACCAAGGGCGAGCGCCTCCACCCTATCCGGTCCGCCTCGTCGCCGGATCAGCCGAGGGTGACGGTCGACGGTCTGCTCACCGGCTAGGCTGCCTCATCTGGATCCATCCTCGGCATGGGAGGGGAGGAGGCAGGGGGGATGACGGCTGGAACTGTCGATGCCCTGGCTGATTAGGTCGCTGGGGGCTTGGCGAGGGAGGCCGCGGCGAGGCTTCCGAGCGACGGCAATGGTGGAGGAGCGAGGCCGGCGGGCAATGGCGGCACGATGGGATCGCAGGGGCGCGATGGGATTGGCTTGGCTACTCCTGATGGCAGCACGACCTCTAGCGATCGGAGGGGAGGAGATATCATGACTGGAAAGGAATGTTTTGGAGCGATGGGATTTGGAGTCACGTGGGAGGAGGTCCCACCTACCGGCGCCGAGCATTTGAAATGCAGGATCGCAAGTTCCACGGACCGACGAGTGGTTTCCTTTTGCGTGTGCGAGGGGTAGCGGGCCGATCGCGGGATCCCATAGGAAGGCAGAGCAACGACAAAAAAAACAATTGTCGCATCATTTGGTTGTCTTAGTTTTGTTCTTTTTAGTTGTAATATAATAAAAATAAAATAATTGTAGGAGATCTTGTTAGCTAAGAAAAAAAACTAACGTGGCAACTGATGAAAGAGGAGAAAATAAGAAAAAAACAGTTTTGAGCAAAAGCTCGTCTTGGGGCTGTTTAGTTTCCGAAAATTTTTAGAAAATACTATTGTAGCACTTTTGTTGTTATTTAACAATTAGTGTCTAATCATGAACTAATTAGGCTTAAAAGATTCGTCTCATGATTTACACCTAAACTGTGTAATTAGTTTTATTTTTATCTATATTTAATACTGTATGTATATGTCTGAAGATTCGATACGACAGGAAATCTTAAAAAAAATTTGGAACTAAACAGCCAACAAGAAACGTACCATGATTTTAGCGTTGGGAGGACGGGAGGAAACGAGCAGTTTCTGCCTGGTGGGACCCGCGATTGGACTACTCGCCCGCGACGGGATTGCTTGCCGCCGATGCTCCTCCGCGCTCGCTACCGCTTAGGCCGCCCTCACCATCCGCCAAGGCCGCGCAGGCCGCGCTCGTCGCCGCCCACGCCGCGCTCGCTGCCGCACAAGCCTCTAGCCGTCGCTCGCGCAGGTCGCTTGCCGTCGGTCGCGATCGTCGCCGCCCAGGCTGCGCAGGTCGCTCGCTGTCCGCCCCAGCGATGCAGGACGTGCTTGCCGTTCGCGCAGGCCGCGCTGGCCGATTGCCATCCGCGCAGGCCGCTCGTCGTGCACCCAGGCCGTGGTTGACGCCGCCGGGCCGCTCTCCTTGTCCGCGCCCGGCCCCTTGGCTCGGCAGCGCTCGCTAGCAATTGCTTGCACAATCCTGCACTGGAGCCCACCCAACTAGAACCATTTTGTGCTGAAATACTGAAACCCAACCAAAATCACTGCTAGTAGACTCGATTCAGGAGGTGCTGTAAGCATGTGCGCTTTGAAAATGTTGCCTGTCTTAGTCTTGGCTATTAACCAAAAATCAGGAAAGATTGAGGATGGAAGCAATGGCGACGTGGCCGCTGACCATTATCATCGATACAAGGTAAGCATCATCAGAAACATAATGACATTTTATCTGCTCATGGATCTTTTTTAACCCTGCATAAATCAGTAAGATGAGGGTGTCGGCAGTTCCCTCCAAATTGTAAAATCTCACTCAAAGTCAGCACTGGCAGGAGGACATAGAAATGATACATTCCATCGGCCTCGACTCCTACAGATTCTCATTGTCCTGGTCGAGAATACTTCCAAGTGAGCTCATTCTCAGAATCTCATGAGTTACACCAACTGTCAATGTCTTTTGACGACCCAGCTCCCAGCTCGACAACACGCACAGAATCCTTCCTTAGTACCAGCGTTTAACTTAAACTATATGCTTATACCTTGAAATATCCCTGGTCAGAGGGTTGCTTCAGAGGTGTTAATCCGGCAGGCGTTAAATTCTACAACAACCTCATCAACGGCCTGCTAAGCAAAAGGTATGCATTCTTTGTTATGTTATTATGTGGCCAGCTACCTCGCTCCACAAATGCCACCACCCTGCAAAACAAGAAAGCCTTTCTGTTCAGTCTCTTTCATCTTGGCCTAGCATTTGATATGCTTGCAGCAGGGATAGAGCCATTTGTAACGATCAACCACTATGACATACCCGTGGAACTCCAAGAAAGATATGGCTCGCGGTTGAGCCCAGAGATTCAGTAAGCCCATATTATAGCTGTATCTACAAAGATGCAGTAAGCTCATATGTGGTTGTTTCTGCATTTCTGTTCAGGGAGGACTTCACCTACTTTGCTGAGCTTTGCTTCAAGATGATTGGTGAACGAGTAAAGCACTGGGCTACATTCAATGAGCCAAATATTATGGTAAAGCTCGCATACTCCGCCGGGATATTTCCACCCAACCGCTGTTCCAAGCCATATGGGAAATGCGATTCCGGGAATTCATCAATCGAGCCCTACATTGCAGTGCATAACAAGATATTAGCTCATGCAAAGACGGTCAACATCTATAGAAAGAATTACAAGGTACAAAAGACACTTTTTTTGCGAGACCCAGTTACAGACGCAGACACTCACATACATGAGCGCACACTCACCCTTATGAATGCACACACACCCAACCCCTATGAGCACCTTCCAAGAACTGAGTTGGACATCTGAAGTGGCATAAGTTGTTTTCCTTCTCCATTTTTCTCAGGCCAAGCAAGGTGGCTCTGTCGGAATTACACTATCTATGATGTGGTATGAACCACTGTCACAGAGGACTACGTGGCAGTAGGCCGAGCTCTATCTTTCGACGCTCCGTGGTATCAGTTGATTCAGTAACCTTCCATCATACTAGTATTTTACTATTGGAACTGACTTTTTGGTCTTCGCGATTGAATGCTCACTTGATGATCTATGCTAAAACAGGTTCCTGGATCCCTTGTTCTTTGGTGACTATCCTCACCAAATGCGCCAAATCTTAGGTCCAAACTTGCCGAAATTCATAGAAGGAGAGAAGCAACTACTGAAAAACCAAATTGACTTCATCGGAATAAATCACTACAATACATTCTACGTCAAGGATTGCATATATTCTCTATGTGATTTGGACACCAAAGCTTCTGAAGCTTTAGTTTCTGAATCAACAGAACGAAATGGGATACCCATTGGAAAACTGGTAAAAGTCGGCACTGAACATTGCATTATTCTATTCAACAAGAATCCTACTTCCAAATTGATTTTGCACAACCTAACACCGCTAAATTAATATTGCAGACACTGGACCACAGCTATGTGGTTCCGAGCTCTATGGAGAAGTTGGTCTTGTATTTAAAGAAGAGATATAAAAGCATACCTTTGTACATCACAGAGAATGGTGGGTTACTAGGTTTGGTAAAGTCTACATATTAGCTAAAAAACATATGCCTTTGTATAGAACAATGATTCACTTCTATGCATCTTTATATATTGATCTCCCTTCTACTTGTAGTACACTGGTACCATAATAATATCTGTATGGACCTATTGATCTCCCTTTTTGGTCTTTCAGGTTATGCCCAAATAGGCAATAGCAGCACCACAACAGAAGAATTAATTAATGATATTGAAAGGTCAAGTTACATTCGTGACTACCTCACTTACTTGAGCTTTGCAATAAGGTTGTTGCATTCCTCAATTATCTTTTCATCTAAACTGCTCTGCTGCCAGGTAATTAATAACAAAACTTTGCTACTTCTGTGCAGGAAAGGAGCAGATGTGAGAGGTTATTTTGTGTGGTCTTTGATGGATACCTTCGAATGGAACTCTGGTTACACCGTAAAGTATGGTCTTTGTCATGTGGATTTCAAGTCACTAAAGCGAACACCGAAACTGTCTGCTAAATGGTACAGCAAGTTTATCAAGGGACATGAACAAATAGAGATGGCCTCTGAAGAATCACCTAAGCATATGGATTCCTAGCACAGAAATACAGAATTCTCAAGGTCCATGTTTGTACATTACTCAGTGATTTGATAAAGATGTCTACATAGGAAATTATTTGGTAAATTTCCTCATGTCCATGTATGCCTGTGTCATATAGAAATCAGCTTGGGAGACGAAAAGATCTCTCGAAGATGAAGCTCGACTACAAGCGTATAGGATTTCTGAAAACAAGCTATCTGTTTTTCTTTCTAGGGTTGATTCTTGTGTTTAGTGGTTCTTTATTTTTCTTCTTGTTCTAGCCTCGCTGTGGATTAGCAGAAGTGTTTTCCATTTGTTTTGCTCAGTGTTTGTTTTTTGAGTTTTAATAAAATATGACAGTGGGGGCTTCCCCTGATGTTTTTCTGGTTAAAAAAAACAATAACAGAATCATGAATGATGCAAAGTTTAAGCATTGAATCCACACATCAAAAAGTAATCAGCAATTGCTTGCACAATCCGGTACTCATATATATTGTCCCTAGAAGAATGGAAGTCCTCGATGAAACAGTACCTCTGCATATGGCATTCCATACAGAAAAGACATTAATTCATTATTTTGTTGATCAAATCACTCTTTCACAAATCTCCTCTGAAGCTTTCGCAATGAAGTCCTCATTCAAAGTTATAAATTATAGTAAATAGCGCAAATCAAGACACTCGCCCTGTTCGCTTGAACTTATCAGCCCGGCTTATCAGCCATGGTACAATGTTTTCTCTCACAACAAAACAGCATCAGCCAGCTTATCAGCCACAGAAACTATCAGCCGAACAGGGCGACTAATTCTATATTACCAAGGTTGGTGAAGCTGTATTTCTTAAGAATGGCATATAACATATTACATATACCCAAACACTCTAGATGCAAAAGTTCTTCCTCAGGGTACTAAAGTGAACTAATATATATATAATGCCATTCATATGAAAAATTGTACATTAGATTTTTAACTGAAATGCTAGATTTTCACTAGCAAATATATTTGTCATCGACATATATCATGTGAAAGCCAACTAAAGCTTTTTGGCTGCAGAAAGAACTGCATCTACTTGCAGCAATAACTCTTCATTGCCACCAAGAAGGCTAGAACTATTCTGTTTGTGTGGGAATAGCTTGGGGAACATGAAGATGACATAGGTATTTTTGTGTGGGAATAGCTGGGGAACATGAAGATGACATAGGTATAGTTGTCACAATGTTGCTCAAGGTTCTCTTAGAGACTTTGTCCCCTTATCATCACTGACTTCCGTTGCAGCTCTCTCCTTAGCCTTTTGGGCTCTTTGTACTCCTTCCTCCAATATGCATCATATACCATACATAAGAGCATTTAGTAGCATGTGGCATAACACCAGGGTTACAGAAAAGAAAAAAATGAAGAAATAGGAAATGGCAATTTCACTGTATGAATCCAGTTATCAATAATGATACAAAACAGTTGATTTATTTGAGATCTCCAACAAACCCATCACACTTGACCCTGGGTATCTGGACTCTATACGATATAGTTCTCCCAAATGAATGCAGAAGCATTTACCTTCTGCCAATTTTCAGCTCATTTTTTACTGCACCTAACCCAGGAAACATATCTCTACGCTTACGCCCAATTTGTAGTTCAATACTCATTCCTTGTTAAGAAATCCCCCTTGTCGCTCCTTCCTCTCAGGGGTGGCATAGGAGGCACCTCAAACCCAGGCCGCCGCCACCGCCGGAGCAAGGCTATGGAAGTCTACGCCTCTGCTAGGACGGGGGGCGGGGGGGGGAGGGGGGTTGTTCTCTCAGGTTTAGGGCGAGGGCTGCGCGGATCTGGGCGGCACGCGGGAGTCAGCTGGTGAAGCTCGATGTCAGCGCGACAGGCTGCAACACACGAGGAAGGGCGGGGTCTAGTGTGTGAGGCCGGATCCGCGCAGGAGAGGAAGGGCCGCGGTGGTCGTCGCGCGAGGTTGGCGCGGCTGCAAGGGGCCATGGTGGTGCGTGCAGCCGGAGGTTCGCTGGCGTCTACGAGCGGCAACGGGCAGCAAGCAGAGACTTCAGCATTTGTCACCGACTGAACGGCTCGATGCCGTCGTAGCAGTAGCCCGGGGCAGCTGCTCCAACGTCTGCCCTGACGGTGCCCGATCCAGCGTTGCGGTGACTAGATCTGATGCCTCGACAGCCAGATTCGTCGCCCTGGTGGCCAGACTGGTGGCCCTTTCAGCAGGTAGCACATCTGGCATGCTACGGTTGTTCCAGTGGGCGTCTGGTCATAGGGGCATGCGGTGATGGTGACCTGTGGTCGGATCTTCACAGGTGGCAGTAACAAGGCGGCGACTGTCACAATGGACAGGACATGGCCATTGCTGTGCATGGGGTTGAGGTGCCCTAGTGAAAGCTTTGTCCCTCTTGGGCCGCCGATGACGACAACGACGTCTCCGGGCACTATTTGCTTCATTGGAAGCATCCATTGAATGGTCCTCTCCTCTTTGAGTGGCATATCTTTCCAAGGTGGAAACATTGACCTTCTAGTTAGGCGACGGTGGTGACGGTGGCATCGCATCCCTCTTTGGAGGCGTTCGGTCGATGAAAACCTCTCTGGTGCCTCTTTGTTCACGACCGGACGCTGGGTGATGGCGAGTCCAGTCGATCGACCGGATGGAGTTCATTTGTGCACGTTGGGAGCCATTGGCGCCCAATGGTAACATTCAAACGTCTAGTACATGTGGCAAGCACAGCATGACCAGACTCTGTATCGGATGCGTCTAGTCATTGTAACAGTGAGTCCGGTCAGTGCGCAGAAATCAGGATGAAGGGGATAACAGCTATTTTAGCCTTTGGGGCTTTAAAAGGAGATGGTGGCCGGCCATTTGAGAGGTTGAGCACCTTAGGGATGTATTGCCCTTGTGTGTGCTTGGTTCGAGAACCCTCTAATTCACTTGTGCTTGCAAGAATGTGAATTGATTGTGAGTGAGTGATTCTAGTACAATTGCATTTTGAGATTGTATCGAGTGGCACTAGGTGTTTGAGTTGCAAGCCGGTGGTGCTTGTTATCCTTGGAGGTTGCCACCTCCTAGATGGCTTGGTAGCGTGATCTCTGTCAAAGCACGCAAAGAAGCTTGTGCGGTGCTCTAGAGAAGATTGTGAAGGGTGTTGTGCTCGTCCCACGGGAGCCGCGAAGAGCAACTGTAGTAGAGCAAGACGTGAAGGACCGCAAGTGGTCCGACTAGGTCAAGTGCTAGAGCTTGTGGTAAGCACTCCACGTGGGAGAGTGTGACTTGCGGATTACCATTATCAAGAGGACCGGCGGCAGCCTTGTAGCTTGTCTCAACAGAGACTAGCTTGGTAGCAACTAAGTGAACCTTGAGATAAAAATTACCGTGTCAACCTTGTTCATCCCGTTGGTTTGCAATTCCCCTACACAATCTTTTATTTACTTTTACATATATGGTGCTTGGTGTAATTGGTCTTGTAATAGTTAGCTTGTGTAGCTTATTACTTACCTTATTGTTTGTGTAGCATAGAAGTAGCTCTCTTGTGTGACTAATGGGCTTGAGTAGCCTTGTTAGTCACATTGCTGAGTTTGTGTAGCTAAGTATTTACGCTCTCTAATTTGGTATTTGTTGCCTTGTTATTGAGCATTGCTAGAGAGCTTAGGCTTTGTGCTTTTGCGTACTAGTTATGTAGGAGCTCCTCCGTGCTTGAAGTACTAGTGGCATAAAGTTTGTGTGACCTTACTTTTAGAATTATTTAGGTGAGCTCTAGCTAGTCTGACATCTTTGTTGCCTAATTAAGATCTTTATAAGGTGCTTGTGAACTTAGATAGAGGGGTGTAGTCTTAGTTGGACTGATAGTTTTTAATTTCGCATTTGTTTCAGTTAGCCAACGCATTTAATTTTAGAAAGAACTATTCACTCCCCTCTAGTCTGCCATCTCAACCCTACAGACTGTATGCCAGTTATGACCACGAAATTGGCGATGAGGCTAGGTTGGGAGGCGCCCATGGAGTTGGTGATGAGACCGATGTGGGAGGTGGTGGCCAGCTGATTTGTGTTGCTGAGGTGATCTGCGTCATGTGGCACCGAGCAACCCTGCTTAGCGGTGGCTATTTTTGGTGCAAGGAGGCGTTCTGACTGGCTGCAAGAGGACGTGTGTGGCACTTCTACCTTCGATGAGGCAGCTAGATTCTAGAAGCTATGGTGTGCACACAAGTATCTTGGTGGATGGGATCGTCTTGACGAGTGCCAGAGGCAGTGCTCACAGATAGCCCTAGTTGGAACATCTTCTAGATAGACGGCGTGAGTGGATCTGATTGCGGGATGGCTACATGGCTTGTAGCGGACTACAGCAGTTAGCCCTACTCGGCAGCGGGCTACCTCAGTGTGGGACAGTGTCGTTAACGACGGTGCAAGCGGTGATGACGGTGTTTTCGTCTAGATGGCTCTGTCATCTGGTTATTGGCGGTGCAGTGTGGTGACCAGTTTGTGGTGGTTCGGAGGCGGTTGAGCGTGTGTCCTGTGTTGAGTTTCGGCCAGTGTGGCTCTCATGCCGATGTCCTATTCTGACCATACCGAGTTGTTTTTCTCCTTCTCTTGGGTTTGAGTTCGGTGATTATTGATAGCCTAATCCAACTGATCGTAGGTTGTTAGTCGGAGTTATATTTTTATTTTGCCCGATCTAGGTTTCATCTTGTTTTTAATATAATCGGCAGCTCCAGCTTATTTTGTTTTAGAAAAAATACTCATTTCTTGTTGCACGTCTTTCATTTTACAGATTTTGGTATTCCGAAACTGAAACACTTGTAAGTTACACACGGATGATTAACACATCATCGAGATGTCAATTACCGAAGAGTTCATTGGTGAATCACCATGGATAAAAGAAATACCGTGAGTGCTCATCTGGAGCAAGGACTGTGTCCTGTACCTGCTTCCGTGGCTCGGCCTACCACTGTTTCTGTGTGCGCGCGCAATGGTCGGAAGTAGGTAACTTGCTTCCAACGGCACTCAGTGGGGTGTTTAGCTGGTGGGGTGAAAAATTTTAGTATGTCACATAGGATGTTTTAAGGAATGTTAGAAGAGCTGTTCGGATACTAATAAAAAAATTAATTACATAACTCGTCTGGAAATCGTGAGACGAATTTATTAAGCCTAATTAATTCGTCATTAGCACATGTTACTGTAGCACAACATTGTTAAATCATGGATTAATTAGGCTCAAAAAATTCGTCTCACAAATTTATCGCAATATATGTAATTAGTTATTTTTTCGTCTATATTTAATACTCCATGCATGTGTCTAAACATCTGATGTGATAGGTTCAAATTTTTTTTTAGAGGAACTAAACACCCCTAGGCTAGGCTGTACAAAGATACATAAAAAATTCTGAGGTCTATCGGAACTTGTGATATAGCCAACTTTCAAAACTCAGCCAAGGTGCCCGTGCTCTGTTCAGAGTAAGCTCAATAATAGAGGTAAGTGCTCGGCTATAAGTCAAATTATAAGAGTCAAGTTATACGACAATTATCTCCTATTTATCTATAAAAATATTTTTTATTATTATGTGGTATGTCTTATTTTCTCTTTTCTACTTCTCCTCACATACACTATTATTTGAGCCTACAGATGCCTATGCTTCTGTGTTCAGCTTGGTGCTAAAATAAGAGCCAAGCTCTCTTCTCTCTCCTCTCTTCTTTTCTCTATATTAGCAAAAATGCTGACTAGCTTGGTTATAAACCTATTACCGTACTTGCTCTCAAGCGTCTCTCAATAGCTTTTAATTAGGGACTTTAGCACTCTATCTTCCTCATATCCACGTGATATGCATCCCTCTTTGTAGTGCGGCGTTTCCTAAACTCAAATTCAAAATATAAAACAAATTTAAACCACTTCGAGTCCAGAAACTTTTCAACCAACGAATTGAGGGGTACCACATCCATGAAATCATCTTTTAATTATTTCACGGAAATAAGAACTACATTATACTTCAATAAACATGTTAGTACCTAAATTGGATATCATTAATACACCAAAACCCACGGTGGGGGCAAATGCACTTTCATCAATTTAGATACAAGATAGGGGTTACTTTATGTATTTTTTTATAATGGCAGAGATGGGTAATTTTCTATCAAATTAAAGGTTAGATGTTTCTGATTATTATGAGAGTTTCTATAGTTTATCTTTTTTCTAGCGCATCTAGTTGTGATATGGTGCCTCGCCATTAGAGCCTCTGACTAATAATAGTAAGATATGGTTTGCGTTTTCAAATTAGATACTTGAAATTTGTCAAAATAGTGCCCGATATTTCGGTAACTAAAATTTCAGGTCTGGATTAAACTACCCAAAATCAACAAAACTGTATAAATATTTAGATGAGATAGAACTACAGATGCAAGTCAAAGTAATATAAACAATAGCTCTTAGTAGTATTTTAGAACAAAAAACACGAGCGCTAAAACATAGATAAATGTGTCCCAATGACATCACAATTAATTAACATTAGAAAATGCACTATCAATCGAATCTCAGATAGTACTAAATAGTCTTCGACTATTTTGGGTAAAATGGGTACTGCAACCTAATACCTGAATTAGCTGAACTAAAGTCTAGTTTTCAGACTTGCTATCCGAAGCAGGTACTTTGAGTTCGAGAATTTTGGATTCGCATCCGGGTTTGAATTTGGTTAACGGGTCGACCGGGCGCAGACGTGCAGTGTATTATTGGTTGAGTGACTAGGACGTACAAACAGCATCACAGCGAGCACGGGGACCGGGGATTGCTGCGAGGTCTAGGCTGCCCGCTGTCATGGCGCGTCTCTTCTTCCTCATCTTTCTCCTCCTCTTCTCCTCCGTCACCGGGCTCAGACGCAGTGACTTCCCGCTGTCCTTCCTCTTCGGCGCCGGCACGTCGTCTTACCAGGTACGGGCCCGTACGGCAGCCTTTGCCGAGCTCAGCAAGCCACGCGTGCACGTAGTCTGCATAGTTTATTGACTCGATTGAGCTGCGTGCCGTCATCATTTTTTTCATCATAAATCATAATTTGCAAATTGGAGGTGGATATGATGCCAGGTTCCTTGGACCGGCTAGTTGCTCTGCTATGGCCGTGTGTCTCATTCTCCTTCTGCCGTTTCCCCTTTTATTACTCAATGAAAACTTTTCAATTTTTGTTTTGCTGATCTGGTCATACCTGCCGTGCCTGATGATCCTGATGATGTAGTGTGTTAGTTGAATACTTTTATCCTCTGTTGTTTTCCGTTTAATTCCTTCTTATGACTATCTTCTACATCTCATTTTAGATTGAAGGCGCCTACCTAGAAGACAACAAGGGCCTGAACAATTGGGATGTCTTCACCCATATTCAAGGTGCTTCCATAGGTCTCAGTTATGCATAAGATGATCTTAGCCATCTAAGCAACCCAATAATAAGAAGTATAAGCAAACTATGGCAGCCTTGAGTGGAAGTAGCCACTATTATATAGTTAAGGACGTTCTAGATCAAGCGATTCTTGGGGATATTTTCAATACTTTTGTTGAAATTACTTGGAGATTTGTCCATTTAGGAGGTTGCACACTGCACTTTCCTCTTTCATGTTTTTGTCTCAGTTAGAGGATCATTTCACGCTATTGAATCAGTGGTTGAAGTGAACATTTTTGGCCAATGAATGCATCTTTTAATTTGTTTAGAATGGGAGGGGCTTAGCCGCTTAGGAAATAAAATAAGGGCCACAGAACGTGGCTCCGCTTATGCCACGTAATTTGAGATGAGAAGCTGTCCAGATGGGGCTAGTGATGACAGTGATGCCTGTCGCAAGGCCCGCACTGGAGCCACACCCAACCCAATAGCCAGCTAGGACAATTTTCTGCACGTGCCTGCCCAGCTATAAACACGTGCGCTTATAGGCTGTGTCCATCGGAGTTATGCATAGGACATGTTTTAAGATCCTGGTATCAACTCGATGTAACAAACTTAAAATTAATAAATCTTTTCTTATTAAAAAAATAAACGTGCACTTTGAAAATCAGACATGCTTGGTTTTGTTGCCTGACTTAGTCTTGGCTATTAATCAAAAATCAGGAAAGATTGTGGATGAAAGCAATGGCGACATGGCCGCTGACCATTATCATCGATACAAGGTAAAGCATTATCAGAAAGATAAAAGACATTTTATCAGTGCTCACGCATTTTTTTAACCCTGCATAAATCTGTAAGATGCGAGGGGGTCGGCAGTTCCCTCCAAAAAATAAAATCTGGCAGGAGGACATAGAAATGATGCATTCGATTGGCCTCGACTATTACAGATTCTCATTGTCCTGGTCGAGAATACTTCCAAGTGAGCACATTCTCAGAATCTCATGTGTTACACCAACTGTCAATGCCTTTTGGCCGAGCTCCAACCCATCGGGGATCAGATTGCACAGAGTCCTTAGTACCACCGTTTAACTTACATTACATGCTTACCTTTCAAATATTCCTGGTCAGAGGGTCGCTTCGGAGATGTTAATCCGGCAGGCGTTAAATTCTACAACAGTCTCATCAACGGCATGCTACAAAAAGGTATATATGCCTTATTTGTTCTGTTAATATGTGGCCAGCGCCTCCCTCCACAAATGCCACCCTGCAAAACAAGCAAGCCTTTCAGTTCAGTCTTTTCTATCTGGGCCAGCAGTCTGCCACTTGATACGCTTGGTTTGCAGGGATACAACCATTTGTGACGATCAACCACTATGACATACCCGAGGAACTCCAACAAAGATACGGCTCCTGGTTGAGCCCAGAGATTCAGTAAGCCCATATTATAGCTTTATCTACAAAGATTTCCCAATAATTTCTAAGATAAATGTCACCGCACCAAGATGCAGTAAGCTCATATATGGGGTTGTTTCTGCATTTCTGTTCAGGGAGGACTTCACCTACTTTGCTGAGTTTTGCTTCAGGACGTTTGGTGACCGAGTAAAGCATTGGGCTACATTCAATGAGCCAAACCTTATGGCAAAGCTTGCATACTTCAACGGCAAATATCCACCAAGCCACTGTTCCAAGCCATTTGGAAAATGCGATTCTGGGAATTCATCAACTGAGCCCTACATTGCAGCGCATAACATGATATTAGCTCATGCAAAGACGGTCAATATCTACAAAAAGAATTACAAGGTATAAAATACACATTTGGATCAAAAGGGAGTGGGGACTAACCGTGTGCTTGCTCTTAAATCCTGATGGAAGTTGTATAAGTTCTTTTTGATAGGATCCTTGATCCGCGGCTGCGAAGAGCGGAGGGATGGGAGGTTTCAGGTCAGGGGCGAGGGAGGCGGCACTGGGGTGCCATGGTTGAGCAGGGAGGTGGCGACTGATGCCCTAGGGGCTTACGTGTGGAAGAGGGCAGGGGGTAGGATGATCACGTAATGGCCCTTGAGGCCAGGCAAATAACTTTTGCCTTGCTTGATTAATTCCAAACTGTCAAAGGGGTATTTATCCCTTCCAATACAATCCAATCACAATTCTATAATTAAAGAAATAGCAATTATCTAATAGGGAGAGCTTCCTGGGCTCCTAGCCCCTCCTGGGCCGCTGGCCAGCCTAGCCACTGGGCCGGGCTCAGCGTTGATACGTGACGCCAGTCATAACATCTCTCCCCACCTCTTCCAAAAGCTTGTCCTCGAGCTGAACGTCAGGGTAGCGGTCCTTAAAGTCCTACAGGGGCTCCCAAGTTGCATCATCCGAAGGTAGGCCCTGCCACTGGACCAACACATGCCAGACGCCCCAGCGAAGCTGGGCACGCAGCATGCGGTCCAGGGCTGGCAGCAACCGGCCATCTTGTACTAGAGGCACCGGTGGTGGAGTCACCGGAGGGTCTCCTTTGAAAGGCTTGAGCAGCCCAACATGGAAGATGTCATGGAAACGGGCGCCCTCTGGCAAACAAAGGCGATAAGCCACCGCGCCAATGCACTCCAACACCTGGAAGCGGCCGGCATAGCGTGGACCGAGCTTGCTAGTGGGGCAGGACTCCAGGGAGCGCGTCGGCCGGTGAAGAAGACGGAGCCACACCCAGTCGCCCACTGCGAACTCCAGTTCACGGTGATGCTTGTTGTAGTGTCGCTTGGCGTACTGTTGCGCCTGGAGAAGACATTTGCTAACCTCCTCAAGGAAGGCATCGCGATCCCGAAGTAGTGTGTCCACCGCCTCGGTCTGAGCCATCCCGACATTGTGTGGGACCAGAGGCGGGGGCGGCCGACATAGACCACCTGGAAGGGCTTGTTGCGCTGGCACGTGGCGCAGGCCCGAGCAAAGTCCTGGACGAGCACGCGATCACCTAGGATGTAGAAGTCCTCGCGCAGGGGGTACCTCGTGGCCAGCGGAATGGGCCAGCGCAATCACCTCGTGGCGCAAGTCATGCAGAGCCGGCACGAAGTTCTGCTTGCCATGGAGGAGGAAGTTGTCATGTGCCGACTAGGGTGCCCCGATGGAGGCGTCAAGCAGCTGCTGCTGAATGTGGCCAGCCTCCAAGTCAGTCGCTGTGGCGGCACGAATGTCATCGAGGATCCTGAAGGAGGGACCCATCAGGGCTTGTAGCGCCACGACAAAGACCGCTGCGTCAGCAGACTCGGTGGTAGTGGCGGCGTCACGGTGAGAGAGGGCATCGGTCGCCAAGTTGAGGCGCCCTAGGCGGTACTCCACCGCGAAGTCGAACCCGAACAACTTACAGATCCATTGGTGCTGGGGCACCATGGACAGCCGCTGGTCTAGGAGGAACTTCAGGCTGTAGTGGTCGGTGTGGATGAGGAAGCAGCGGCCCCAAAGATACGGCAGTGGTCGGTGCGGATGAGGAAGCAGCGGCCCCAAAGATACGGCCGCCAGTGTCGTACAGCCTGAACGAGACCGATCAGCTCGTGCTCGTAGGCCACCAACTTGTGGTGGTGGGCGGCGAATGGCCGGCTGAAGAAGGCCAGGGGCCTGGCCCCTGGTGTAGAACCGCGCCGAACCCGGTGCCTGATGCGTTGCAGTCGACGACGAACTACTAGTCGAAGTCCGGCATCTGCAGAACCAGACCGAAAGAGAGGGCGCGCTTGAGCACCGCAAAGGCCTCGACAGCCTCCAACGTCTAGGCGAACACCTCCTTGCATAGCAGGCGTGTGAGCAGCGCGGCGATGGTGTCGAAGTCCTAGATGAACTTCTGGTAGTACCTAGTCAGCCCTAGGAAGCCGCACACGCCACGTGGAGAGCGGGGCTCCGACCAGGAGGCGACCTCGTCCACCTTGTCGTTGTCCATCGCGCGACCCCATCAGCTGAGATGATGTGGCTGAGGTAGGCGACCGAGGGCGCGCCAAAGGTGCACTTCAATGTCTTGAGGAAGAGGTCGTGGGCACGCAGGGCGTCAAAGACGAGGCAGACATGCTGCAGGTGCTCGGACCACGATGAGTTGTAGATCAAAATGTCGTCGAAGAAGACGAGCATAAACCTACGGAGGAAGGCCCGAAGGACGTCGTTCATGAGCACCTAGAATGTGGCTAGCGTATTGGAGAGACCGAAGGACATGATGAGAAACTCAAAGTGCCCGTGGTGTGTACGGAATGCCGTCTTCTCAATGTCCTCCGGGTGCATTCGAACCTAGTGGTACCTGGACCGCAAATCCAGCTTGGTGAAGTATCTGGCACCATGGAGCTCATCCAAGAGCTCATCAACCACCGGGATCGAGAACTTGTCCTTCGATGTCTGTCGTTCAATGCCCGGTAGTCGATGCAGAAGCACTAGGATCCGTCTGTCTTCTTTATGAGCAGCATCAGCGAAGAGAACGGGGAGGTGCTGGTGCAGATGATGCCTTGCTCCATCATGGCAGCACAATGGTGCTCGAGCTCATCCTTCTGAACCTGAGAGTACCAGTAGGGGTGGACAACCACTGGTGTTGTACCTGGCAACAAGTGGATCCAGTGGTCGTAAGGGTGCGCTAGAGGGAGCTCACGAGGATCATCGAAGATCGCCCTGTACTGTTGGAGTAGGCGATCCAGCAGGGGCTGTTGTGGGTCGCTGGCCACGGTGTGGAGGGCAGGCTCACGGATGTCATCGCGCAGTGAGCCAATGCCCTTCCAGAGGATGCACCGATCGCCCTGCCAGAAGAACATGCAGAGGTCCTCAAAATCCTATAGGATAGGCCCCCATGTGCAAAGGTAGTCAACACTGAGGACGAGGTAGAAACCACCCAAGTCGATGCCAAAACAACTGATAGCAAAGTCCTCCTTGCCGATGCGCATGGCCACGTTGGGGGCCACGCTAGTGCAGGCCATGCGGTCGCCGTTGGCCACCGTGACTCACATGTTGCTATCCCCTGTGTCCAGCCCAATGCGGCGCATGACCCCTACGTTGATGAAGTTGTGGGTCGAGTTGCTGTCGAGGAGGGCAAGGAGCTTGTGACCATGGATGTAGACATGGAGGTGCATAGCCTCCTTGGTGCGGATGCCTGTGAGGGCATAGAGGGAGACAACTGGAGCAATGGGCGGCTCCTCCTCCAGAGCCACCGCAATAGCCACTTCGTCCGCCACATCGTCGATGGGGTCTTCCACTAGGAAGTTGGTGGACTCCAAGAAGAACAGGCGTGGGCACTGATGGCCGCGCACGTAGGGCTCATCGTAGTTGAAGCATAGCCCTTGACGGCGGCATTCCAGCATCTCAGTTGGCGTCAGGCAGCAGAATAGCCGCTATGGTGCAGTCTGCGCTAGAGCCAGCTACTGATGCTAGCCAGGTGCAGCTGCTCCAGGTGCTCCAGACGCGGCGGCACCGGGCGCCGGGACACACGCGGGAGGAGCGGGCAGCGCCAACTACTGTCTCTAGGGGTGCGCTAGGCGTTGCACCGGAGCCTGCTAGATGGCCGCTGCGCGGCGCTCGTATGCCCGAGCCAAGTGCATCGCCGTATGCAAGTCCTGGGGCTCCCGAAGTTCGACGTCAATGCGATGTGCTCTAGAAGGCCCCCCACGAACAAGTCTGCCTTCTGGCGCACCTCCAGGTTGGCGTTGTGGCAGACTAGGGCATTGAAACGCTCCTAGTAGTCCTCCACCGTATGGTGGAAGGCAACCGTGCCAGCTCAGAGAGGCGGTTGCAGCGGACCAGCGACCGAAGCGGAGATGACACAAGTCCTTGAAGCTCTCCCAAGAAGGCACACCCTCATCCTATTCCAGGGCATAGCACCACGTCTGGGCAGTGCGGTGAAGGTGGTACAACGCGAGACAGACGCGATCCAAAGCGAGCATGCGCTGCCCCCTAAAGAATTGCTCGTAGTGGGCGAGCCAATTCAGGGGCCCTCCGTGCCATCATAGGAAGTGAAATCCAGCTTGTTGAAGCGTGGAACACCCCATCCGGTGGACGGCCCGGCGTAGGTGGCGGCACCGGGGCGGTGTAGTGTGGACAACGTCGGCGTGGGGTGTCGCCGAAAAATTGGGCAGTGGGGATGGTGAGGGTGGAAACTGAAGCAGGTGGATGGGAACCCCGTAGGATGGGGCTGGGGCAGTGGACAGCGTAGTAGGTAGAGCGGTAGCAAAAAAGGTGGCGGTGGTGGTGGTGGTGGTGGTGGTGGTGGTGGGTATGGCGGTGGTGGTGGAGTATGTTGACAGCGTCGTCATGCCATACCTCGGCACCCCGTAGGGAAAGCTCGAGGGCATGGCGCCCATAGATGAAGACGCCTGGTGGCTCTCCACGGTGGCCAGGTGTGAGGTGAGGGACGCCTGCTGCGCGTTAAGGTTGGCTAGCTACTAGACAACCTTAGAGAGGGTCTTCGTGATGGTGTCGAGGGTGGCGGGCGGCGCCGTCGGCGGCACAACAGGTGGAACCGGCGGCGCGGAGGTCTTGGCGTCCATTGTGGCAGAAGCATCGGAACCTAACATCGCCGACACCATATTGATAGGATCCTTGATCCTACCGCGGCTGTGAAGAGGGATGGGAGGTTTGAGGTCGGGGGTGAGGGAGGCTGCGCTGGGGCGCCGTGGTTGAGCAGGGAGGCAGCGGCTGATGCCCTGGGAGCTTATGTGAGGAAGGTATGGCCCTTGAGGCCAGGCAAATAACTTTTGCCTTTCTTGATTAATTCCAAACTGTCACAGGGGTATTTATCCCTTCCAATACAATCCAATCACAATCCTACAATTAAGGAAATAGCAAAATATCTAGTAGGGAGAGCTTCCTGGGCTCCTAGCCCCTCCTGGGCCGCTGACCAGCCTAGCCACTGGGCCGGGCTCAGCGTTGATACGTGACGGCAGTCATACCAGTTTTCCTCGTTCTCCATCATTCTCAGACCAAGCAAGGTGGCTCTGTTGGAATTACAGTATATATGAGATGGTATGAACCACTGAGGAATATCACAGACGACCACTTGGCAGTAAGCCGAGCTCAGTCTTTCGAAGCTCCATGGTATCAGATAATTCAGTAACCTTCCATCATTCGTATTTTACTATTGGAACTGACTTTCTTGGTCTTCGCGATTGAATTCTCACTTGAAGGTATATGCTAAAACAGGTTCCTGGATCCCTTGTTCTTTGGGTGACTATCCTCACCAAATGCGCCAAATCTTAGGTCCAAACTTGCCGGAATTCACAGAAGGAGAGAAGCAACTAATGAAAAACCAAATTGACTTCATCGGAGTAAATCACTACAAAACATTATACGTCAAGGATTGTGTATATTCTCTATGTGACTTGGACACCTACGCTGGTGATGCTTTAGTTTCTGAATCAGCAGAACGAAATGGGATACCCATTGGAAAACCGGTAAAAGTTGGCACTGTACATTGCATTATTCTATGCAACATGAATCCTACTTCCAAATTGATTTTGCAGAACCTAACACTGCTAAATTATTTACAGACACCGGTTGCAAATAACTATGTGGTTCCAAGCTCTATGGAGAAGTTGGTCTTGTATTTAAAGCAGAGATATAAAAGCATACCTTTGTACATCACAGAGAATGGTAGGTTACTAGGTTTGGCGAAATCTACATATTAGCTACAAAACATATGCCCTTGTACAGACAAAGGATCAGTTCTATGCATCTTTATATATAGTACACTGGTACAATAATAATATCTGTATGGACCTCTTGATCTCCCTTTTTGGTCTTTCAGGTTATGCCCAAATAGGCAATAGTAGCACCACAGCAGAAGAATTAATTAATGATACTGAAAGGTCAAGTTACATTCGTGACTACCTCACTTACTTGAGCTTTGCATAAGGTTGTTGCATTCCTCAATTATCTTTTCATGTAACTGCTCTGCACCCAGGTAATAACAAAACTTTGCTACTTCTGTGCAGGAAAGGAGCAGATGTGAGAGGTTATTTCGTGTGGTCTTTGATGGATAACTTCGAATGGCTCTCTGGTTACACCACAAAGTACGGTCTTTATCATGTGGATTTCAAGCCACTAAAGCGAACACCAAAACTGTCTGCTAAATGGTACAGCAAGTTTATCAAGGGCTATGAACAGATAGAGATGGCCTCTGAAGAATCACCTAAGCATATGGTATCCTAGCACAGAAATACATAATTCTCAAGGTCTATATATGTACAATACTCAGTGATTTGATAAAGATGTTTGGACAGGAAATTATTTGGTAAATTTCCTCGTGTCCATGTATGCCAGTGCCATAAACTCTCAACCATTTTTTTTATCAAATATGCATCTAAAGGGAGTTTTCTAAAAAGAAAGAAGCGGAGTGCATAATCAGACCATCCTCCTTCCTGGTTCAGAAGCCCCCAAATGTATTACTAATAATATAGCAATAATAGCATGAGGATGGTAACAAGATAATTGCTTCTTTGTGATGGTTACCCGCGCTTGGTCTATATGTCCAGGTTTTGGTGAAATTCTAGCTTATGATCAGGGACTGAGAACTCATTGTGAATTCATCAACTATAAATTGCACACATAATTAGTGGCTATCTGCATTAAAATGTGCATTACGCAGTGTGTTAGAAATGTGTCGAATATTTATTCGTACTAATGGGGTTACAGTGGACTTGTGTTGTAGTTAGCAGTATAGGGTTAGGTGAGCTAGGTGTTGGCTCTTATAACCCGGCCCCTCTATAAAAGGAGGAGGGGGTTGCACTTGTAACCCACTTGAGTCACAAGAGTGAGAAGCAACACAGAGTGATAGGCTCGCGGGGGCTGCCGGCGGCTTTGGCAGGCGCCCTGGGCAGTCGGTGTCATGGTTTCGGGGAGGAGTGCCCGTAAGCATGTCCCGGGGATGTAGGCTTCGACCGAACCTCATTACCAAATATCGAGTCTCTTGTGCAGTGTGAGTGATCTCTCGTGGGCATCTCGCCTAAGTAGATCCTAGCAATAGCTTCCGTGTTAGGCGCCAGTATCACAAAAGTTGGTATCAAAAGCTCCAGGTTGATTTATTTGAGGATCTTAGGAAGGTGAGGGAAGAGGTGAATACTCGAGGATCATGCTCAACGGGTGCCGCGGTGTGCGGTCGGTGGTGTCGGACACTCTAGGCAGGAGGCCTAGACCATCAGATGGGCTGCAGTCAGTGGCAGTCAGACCGACACAGTGCTCGGTGAAGGTTGTGCGGGGAGCGTTGACCTTGGCTCGCGATCCATAATGGCAGGGCCAGATGTGGCGAGAGCCGGGTTGACCGGAGCGCGGGAGCACCATAGTGATGGTGGTGTGACCGTACCGGGTGTTACACAGGGGCTGCGTCACGACACATCGAGTAGAGGGGTTGGTGATGTGCAGCCATGGTGCAAGCATGTCTCGTGCACAGGGTCACATGTGGGCGAGCCATGCGCGACGGAGGCTGCGACAAGGGCGCCAGTGATGTTGATCACGAGGAGCGTAGCATAGGGTTAGGTGAGCTAGGTGTTAGCTCTTGTAACCCAGCCTCTCTATAAAGGAGGAGAGGTCTGCACTTGTAACCCACTCCAATCACGAGAGTGAAAAGCAATAGAGTGACAAGCTCGCGGGGGGTGCCGGCAGCTTTGGCCGGCGCCCCGAGCGGCCGGTGTCGCGGTGGGGGTGCCGGCAGCTTTGGCCGGCGCCCCGAGCGGCCGGTGTCGCGGTTTCAGGGAGGAGCATCCGTAAGCATGCCCCTAGGATGTACGCTTCAGCCGAACCTCGTTACCAAATATCGAGTCTCTTGTACGGTGTATGCGATCTCTCGTGACCATCTCGCCTAGGTAGATCCAAGCAATCGCTTCCGCGTTAGGCGTCGGTATTACAACACAGTGTCATATAGGAATCAGCTTCGGAGACAATATGACACTCATGAATGATGCAAAGGAATCAGCTTCGGAGATAATATGACGTAATCACGAATGATGCAAAGTGTAAGAATTGAATGCACACATCAAAGTAATCTGCAATTGCTTGCATAATCCAGTACACGTACATATTTTGTCCCTGGAAGAATGGAAATCCTCGATGATACAATACCTCTGTATATGGCATTTGATACTGAAAATACATTAATTCATTTATTTTGTTGATCAAGTCACTAAATCTACTCTGACCCTTTTTCAACCAAGTCCTCATTCATTGTTATAAATTATAATAAATAGCGTAAATCAAGACACGAAGTTGGCGTGGAGGACAGGGTGGGAGGCGCCCACGGAGTTGACAATGAGACCGATGTGGGAGGTGGTGGCCAGCAGATTTGCGTTGCCGAAGTGATCTGTGTGGTGTGGCACCAGAGTACCCCACTTAGCGGTGGCTGTTTTTGGCGCAAGGAGGTGTTCTGACTGGCAGCAGGAGGACGTGTGTGGCACTTCTACCTTTGATGGGGCAGCTAGGTTCCAGAAGCTATGGTGTGTGCGCATGGATCTTGGTGGATGGGATTGTCTTGGCGAGCGCCAAAGGCAGATGCTTACGCTTCGATTTGGCAGCTTGCAGCAGTCTATGGCGGCTAGCCCTACTTGGAACATCATCTTGATAGACGGCATAAGTGGATCCGATTGCGGGACAGCTATATGGCTTGTAGCGGACTACGGCGGTTAGCCCTGCTCGACAGCAGGCTATACTACCTCGGCGTGGGACAGCGTCGGTAACGATGACGCAAGCGGTGACAACGGTGTTTTCGTCCAGATGGCTCCATCGTCCAATTGTTGGCAGTGCAGTGTGGTGACCGGTTTGTGGTGGGTCGGAGGCGGTCGAGCATGTGTTCTGTGTTGAGTTTTGGCCTGTGTGACTTGTGTCGATGTCCCATTCCAACCATACAGAGTTATTTTTATCCTTCTCTTGAGTTTGAGTTCGGTGCGTGTTGATAACCCAATCCAACTGATCGTAGTTGTATTGTTTTCTTTTCCTGCCTATTCCGTTTCAGAAAAAATACTCATTCCTTGTTGCATGTCTCTCATTTTATAGATTTTGGTATTCCAAAACTGAAACACTTGTAAGTTGCACACGGATGATTAACGCAGTATCGAGATGTCAATCACAGAAGAGTACATAGGTGAATCGCCACGGATAAAGAAATACCGTGACTCCGTGAGTGCTTATCCGGAGCAAGGACTGTGTCCTGCACCTGCTTCTACTGCTCGGCCTACCACTGTTTCTGCGCGCGTGCAACATAGAAACTTCCGGCACACGTTGGAACTTCCAATGGTCGGAAGTTGGTAACTTTCTTACGACGGCGCTCGGGTTGGGTTGTACAAAGATACATCGAAACTTCTTAGGCCTATCGGAACTTCTGATGTATCCAACTTTCAAAACTCAACCAAGGTGCCCGTGCTGTGTTCAAGTGTCACTCAATAGCTTTTAATGAGGTACTCTAGCACTCTATCTCCCTCGGACTAACATGATTTGCATCCCTCTTTGTAGTGCAACGTTTTTTGAACTTAAATTCAAAATATAAAACAAATTTAAACCGCTTCGAGTCCATAAACTTTTCAACCAACGAATTGAGGGGTACCACATCCTTGAAATCATCTTTTAATTATTTCATGGAAATAAGAACTGCAATATACTTCAATAAACATGTTAGTTCCCAAATTGGATGTCATTAATACACCAAAACCCAGGACAGGGTCAAATGCACTGTTAGTAAGTTAGATGCAGGATTAAGGGTTACTTTATGTATCTTTTTATAATGGTGGAGATGGTAATTTTCTATCAAATTAAAGACTAGATGTTTGTGATAATTATTGTGAGAGTTTCTAGAGTTTAGCGTATGGTGTTGTGGTGCCTTTGTTGGAGCCTCTAATTAATAATAGTAAGATATCATTTGCTTTTTAAAATTTGATACTTGAAATTTGTCTTGACAAAATAGTACCTGATATTTTGGTACCTGTAATCACTGGTAGAGAGCCGACTTTCGGTTTTTGCCGTTAATCCCTGTTGGAACCACCAACTGCGATAGAATTCTCTGCCCAACGGATAGTGTAGCAGGCTTTTGTAGCAGAGACATTTAGTCCTGGTCTGTTGTTCAAACCGGGACTAAAGGTTGCCTTTCAATCCCGATTAGAACCACCAACCGGGACCAAAGGTGTAACAGAACCGACCAAATTATAAGAGCACAAGTACAAAAACAAGCGCCGAAATGTTTAAATTTTCGAACTTGAACCCATATAATCCCGGTAGTCAATCGAAACCACGAAGGATTTCAAACCAGCTCGTTTACAACCAATATCGCATCATTCAACATAACACATCACACGTTACATTTCAGAAGTAGTTCGAAAATTCACTTACAACACACGGAGTCGCAATTATTACAAACTGAGTTTATAAAGTAGCGGAAGCATAACACGCGCATACTTAGTTCAAATACCACTGCCAGTCTTACAGATCAACATCCCACAAAAGCATTAAGAAAAGTAAACTAACAGACGATCACGCCCGAGTGATCTAGTCCTCATCACCCGCGGGGTGGAGGCAATTCTTGCAGAAGCCCTGATAAAGCATGTCATCTGCAACAGGAGGGAATAAACCCTGAGTACTGGAATGTACTCAGCTAGACTTACCTGTCGAAACGGAAAAATAAAAGACACCAAGGATCATGCAAGGCTTTCTTAAGTGGAGCTGGCCAACATCACATTTGCGGAAAAGCGTAAGTAATTAAAACTCTTTTAACCTGTACTAGCAGTTATTTTTAGCATTAACCTGTCATCTATCTTAGCACCTGTACTAAACATTCACTTGATTATAATCAAACAATAATAACCATAGCAGATATAAATTGCGGCATCATTATATCATTCGCTTAACCATCTGTTCAATTTAATGAGATCTACATTGCCGCAGCTCAAGTCAAGTGCTCACTAACCGGGAGCGACGGCGATTCGAATCGAATTCCTATCCAGCTGGAGGGGTATTTCTAACACTCACCGCGCAGGCCCCTGCCAGGGTCGCACAAGCCACCTTTCGTACAATTCAGGAGTCGCGAGTTCGACTGATGCCGCATCTCCAAGGGCAACACTCTGCCAGGTGATAGGGACTCTAACCCCCCTTGTCTCACGCCAATGTCCCCAAGCACATCCTTACTACCTCCAAGATGCGACCTACCACTCGATTCCCGGCCTGAACTGTATTACTCGGCTTCGCGGTCGGAACGACTTATCCAGCCAACTAAGTGTTAGACTGCGTTCAACATGACTCAAGGACGTACAGCGAATCGGTCCTTAAACGACTCAGACGGGCATAGCTCCACACCCAAGACGTGAAGTGTCTTGCGGCTGCACTATCGAACTCCCACCCGGTCTCAAATTCATTTTTAGGCATGGTTCCATCCACGATAGCCAACATAGCCACTCATGACCCATTTCCTACATCTCGCGGATGACCGGAAATCACCCGACTTCTACCGGACTAAACAGGGCTAAGCATTGACATGTGCCTAAACTTAATTTAGGATTCCAAGTACGATATCTGGACAAGGATAGATATAATGCAACAAGTGTTTTCACTCAACTTCTACAACTTAATGCAGTAAACAAGTAAAAGTATTCAAGATTGATATATAAAACAATTGGGTCAGCATGCACCGGGGCTTGCCTTTCAAGAACGAGGAAGGGCGATGGTCCGGGCACTCAGGCAGTTCGTCTGTGGGAACTCCTTCGCCAGCTGGTTCCTCGGGCTCCATCGGCTGCTCCTGATCCTCCTCCGAAATGGCTCCCTCGAACTCTAGGAGTGTCACTCCCTCCGGTACACCTATTGCATGAATGCACAATAAACCTCACGGATGCATAAGAAGGAATGCAGCATGCTCGGAATGAAATGCACTACAGCAATCCTAGTGCTCTATTCAAATTACTTTACAATAAGTGCAAATCTCTTCTCCGGTAGAGAAGTACTTACCTAATCTACACAATCTAATGTATAAGTGTTCCTCCTCAGTTAAGGTCCTAACACCTAACAATCAACAAGAACAACATTACTTACGGTTACCATCAACCCAAGCACAAAATAGCACAACAACACATTCTGGACAGCAGCTAAGTATTTCTATCACAACTGTAGATTCAAAAATCCAAATGGCATGATACAAGACAATCTAGAAAGCTTATAAAATGCTCTATAATTCACTTTCAGACCTCAACACTTAATTCCAAAATTTATCTAGTCGAAATTCTAAAATTCCAGAAATCTATTCTCTCCAAACAGAGAGCAGCCATTTCTGGATAGCCATTTTAAACAGCTACAACTCCTAGACTACTAGGCCAAATGCCACCAAATTTTAACACAAGCTAGTTTAACAAGTTTACTACCACTTTGGTATTCACAAGTTTCCTAGAAAACACCTTTATCAAGGTTTAAACCCAAAAATGCTACCAGCTGTCCAGAGAACCTAGAAATGTAAAAATTAAATATTTATTCATGTGTCAAACTACCCTTATGACCAAACTAATGACACTACTAATTCACATATGACCCAAAACCACCAGAAAGTAAGGTGTGCCAACCCAAATCATTTATCTTAACCCCTTTCTTAATTTACTTAATTAATTAAGTGGGAAATTAAACTTATATGCAAGCTGCTCAGAAAATTCTACAAGAATTATAGGAGACTCTCTACCCTACTAGGAGGCTACTGTAAAAATTTGAACTAAAGTTATTCAAAGAACTCCTTACACAAAATTCACAAGCCAAAAAGGCTGATTTTTGCATAATTAATAAATCACATTGAAAAGTATCAAACAACAGAACCCATATTTTTCTTAACAACCTTAGGGTATCAGAACACTCCCCATAAAATTTCATGAGCATTGCACATACAGAAAAATTATTAAAATTCATTCAATTATCTTCTAATATAACATGACAACATCATAACTTGAAAAGTACTCAAGTACTGGTACCCAAATTTTTATCAGAGCTATTATAGACATGAAGTAGCATACCCACCAAATTTCATAATTTTTCAAACACTACAACTCAAGTTATCCATTTAACAATTTTGCCTTCATTTTAAAACACATTTCAAAGACCTATTTAAATCTTCCAGAAACTAAACGGCACATATATATTTAATATTTTTCCTAAATACTATACTTTATCTAGAACTAAACACAATTGGAATCAACTCAATTGGATCTATATAGCATGAGATATGGATTTTACAATGTAGCAAGAAAATCTATGAAATAATTAAAGAAAAACAACAAAATCAAAACCCTAAAGAGCTACTGGACCGGCCCGACACGCCAGGGCGGCCCAGATCGCGCGCAGCCCATGACCGCGGCCTGATCTCACTCCCGTCCACGCCTGTGCGCCGATAGGAGGGACCCATGTGTCAGCGACACAGGGCAGGGAGGCGGACGGCGGTGGTCGGAGCTCGTCGTCGGTGACGATTCCGGCGAGGCTGTGAGCACCACGGTCTTTACCTCATCTTCCCGTGTTGATTGAACCATCAATCCTAGACTTTACCGGCTTAGGGAGGGGCTATCCGCGGCGGTGGCGGACAGCGGTGAGCGGTGGTGCTGCGCCGGCCAGCTCCGGCCACCTTCGGTCAATCCAAGCCCGGTACGAGCTTCACCGACCTCGAGCACACCTAACTAACCTAGCGCGCGGAGCGGAGACAGACCAGTGGGGACTGACCACGGTGGTGCTCAACTCCGGCGAGGCGCGGTCATGGCGGACGCGTTCGGTGCGGTGGTCCGTTCTGGCAAAGGCTGCGACAATATAGGGCACTACGTCTTCGAAGAACACACTACGACCACCGACGCACCCCATGCGCACCCTAACTCGGCCAAGGGCCATCTACAGAGAGAGAACGGGAAGAAGCTTACCCATGCGGCAATGGCGACCGCGGCGAGAGTTCACTACGGTTCACGTCTGTTCCGACCTCTACAGTTCAAATCGCGAGAGACATTGTATATGCTTTGCGAAACCCAGTCTTAGCGGGAGCCTTCTTCTACGAGGGGCGGAACTTAGCACTCGTGGCAGGAGGATGAGGAGGAGCCCTCGGTGCAGCTGGAGCTCGGGACTGTGAAGCACCCGCCTCAAGAGCCCTCTTGCGGCTCTTAGAAGCAGCATAGATAGAATTATTGTTCTCTTGGGTCAGGGCATCACTGATAAAATCATTGAAAGTGGCACATTTGCTAGTGCCCATGGTCTTCATCAGCTTTGGACTGAGGCCACGCTTGAAGCTAGCAATCTTCTTAGCATCAGTATCCACAAACTCAGTTGCATACCTTGCAAGGTTGTTAAAGGCTTGCAGGTATTCCGTCAAACTCTTATTGCCTTGGGTTAATCTCATGAATTCAGTGTGCTTTATAGCCACCAAACCTGGAGGAATGTAATTCCAACGGAAAGCCGCTTTAAACTGGTCCCAAGTGATCGGGACATTAAGAGGCAACGTGGAGCGGTAGTGACTCCACCAAATACCAGCCGGACCATGCAGTTGGTGGGAAGCATACTCGGTCTTCAGCTCCTCAGTCAGACGAAGCAGACGGAACTTCTGTTCATTGGTATTCAACCACTTATCAACTTGCAGAGGTTCCTCCGCCTCCTTAAAGAGCGGGGGCTTGGTGTCAAGAAAATATTTGAAGTCACTATGCTGATTTGGTTCCGGTCCCTGACGACCATGCCGAGCATCTCGGTTGACTAGCTGGCACATAGCGTCTGCTAACAGGCGCTGACCTTCAACCACCGTCTGCATCAATTCTGCCGGGGTGGGTGGTGGCGGAGGGGGTGGCTGTTCCTCATCCTCAACGCCACGACCACGACGGAGGTTGTACGCCATCTGCAAAATGCATAGCCAATAAGCACTGACGATGTAGAAAATTTGTAGATGAATTGTGTAAATATGCCAAACTGATTTCATTAAAAATGAATTCGCAAACAACCGAAGCATAATAATTGTGTAAATATATATAGGAAGAGTATACTCTATAGCTAGCTATAGAACATACTCTATAGCTAGCTATAGAATACCTTATTTTGTAGCGAGACCATCCCACCGAGTCATTCACCCCCACCGCGCCAACCAGGAAGCAGGCCCGTAAATGCAGGCCGAGCTGCCACCTTGTCCGTGAGCTACTCCGTAGATGGGAAATAAAAACCGTAATTAGTAATTACTTCATGTTAATCAGTGCATGCAGATCACGGTGATTTCGGTGGTGTCCCAACAAGCTAGCGGACTACTTTCAGTGGTTGTTACGAGAATATGTGAACTAATCTACACATGCAAGTATACCAGAATAGATCATGAGCTTTAATTTATTTTTTGTCCAGCCGCATGCAAATATTCTTGTTACGAGAATACAACATACCTTAAAAGGTTACGAGAATACTATTGTGCGCAAAAATAGTAAAGAATATATTCGAGTAAATCGGAATGGTTACGAGAATACTCTATATGCTGGGTAACTGAAAAAGATTTACCATAATTCCATGAACAAGTTACTATAATAATGCATATTGACAGAAATTCTATTTACGAAAATACTAATAATATTTACAATAATTTGCACTAATATTTACAAGAATTCTATTTATGACAATACTAACATTATTTACAAGAATTTTCACTAATAATTTTTACAGCAAGACTCTCTTGTTCATGCATCAGCTCATCTTGCACTCCTTCTGCTGGTGTTCGCCACTCCTGCCATTAAGAAGAAGAGTAGGCTTCTATATAGTTTTAACACAGATCATCAGCTAAGTTAGTTCGAGCGGTGTGTAGCGCAGGTTCAGCATAGAGCTTCTTGATCTTCTCGGTGGTTTGTAATGCATTCAGAAGAGCGGCTTTGACCAAACCTGAGGTACCTTTTTTTGCATTAGTAATGAGACACAGTTAGAATGAACAAACACATCAGTGATTTACATTATAAGCTAACGAAGATACATGATAAATCATTAACAAGAACAAATGAATTTACTGTAACCTTGGCATATGTAACCACCAGAATTAATTGCGGCAATTCAGTTCTGGTTTCTAGATCAAATCGATTTCAATCTGCAAGGGTGAAAAGTAGAAAACATCATTGAGAATGGAGGTGTCACTGGCAAAATAAGAAAGCAAGCTTGTTTCAATCTGCAGGAGCAAGAAAAATTGAGGATAGTTGAACCACGCACATGCAGGCTCGTCAATTGGTGGACACAGTTACCATGACACAGAATTGGTTACTGGAAGATCAATATGCTATTTACGATAATTTTGTACCATAACAGGAACTAAGCTACAATATATTAGTAAAAAATACAGTAACTCCACAATGCTTTACGTCAAATTTTGAATATGATATGATGCTACTAACATCAAGAACTAGTGAACTGCTAGTAACTAAATCCAAACATATGTTATGATGCACAGAATCCTAATCCAACTGACAAAATTGAGAACCACCGGGCAGTTAAAAATCAGCTCGATTACAATCCAGTGCATGGCGGTAACATAGTCGTCAATCCGGCCCGAAAATTATGGACCAAACTGTACAGCGAGACACTAGTACAGACCAAAAGCAAATTGAATCTAGCTGTCCAGATAACCTAGAAATATGAAAATTAAATATTTAATCATGTGTCAAACTACCCTTATGACCAAACTAATGACACTACTAGGTCACATATGACATGAAACCACCAGAAAGTAAGGTATGGTCACCCAAGTCATTTATTTTAACCCCTTTCTTAATTTACTTAATTAATTAAGTGGAAAAATAAACTTATATACAAACTGCTCATAAAATTCTATAAAAATTACAGGAGACTATATACCCCACTAGGAGGCTACTGTAAAAATTTGAACTAAGGCTATTCAAAGAAACTCCCTACACCAAATTCACAAGCCAAAAAGACTGATTTTTACATAATTAATAAATCATATTGAAAAGTATCAAACAACAGAAACCATATTTTTCTTAGCAACCTTAGGGTACCAGAACACTCTCCATAAAATTTCATGAGCATTGCACATACAGAAAAATTATTAAAATTCATTCAAGTATCTTCCAATATAACATGACAACACCATAACTTGAAAAGTACTCAAGCACTAGTACCCAAATTTTTACCAGAGCTAGTATAGACATGAAATAGCATACCCACCAAATTTCATAATTTTTGGAACACTACAACTCAAGTTATCTTTTAACAAGTTTGCCTTCATTTTAAAACACATTTCAAAGGCCTATTTAAATCTTCTAGAAACTAAACAGCAGATATACATTTGATATTTTTCCTAAATACTACACTTTATCTAGAACTAACCACAATTTGAATCACCTCAATTGCATCCATAAAATGGGAGATATGAAATTTACAACATAGCATGTAGATCTGTGAAATTAATAAAAGAAAAACACAAAAAAGAACCCTAACCCGCTACTGGGCCGGCGCGCCTAACGTGCGGCCCACTAACTCACGCGTGGCTCACAATCACGGCCTGCTCCCGCTCTCGCTCGCGCGCGCTGACAGGCGGGGCCCACCGGACAGGAGAGAGGAGGCAGGGGAGCGAGGCCACCGAATTCCGGCAAGCTCAAGCTCGTCGGCGACGGCTTTGCCGGTGAAACAAAGTGTACCGACGCATGCTCCTTGACCCCCCGCATTCACTGACCCTCAACTTGTGAACACTACATGGTCCTAGTGGCGACGGCCATGGCGGCGGCGGCTCGGTGGTGGCGCGCGGTGGTGCGCCGACGAGCTCCGACCACTAGATGGCCAGCCGAGGGGTGCATCAGCTCCTTGGAGCCTTGGCGGACCTAACGATGCTACTAATGAGGACTGGGGTGAAGTGGAGGAGCGTGGCCACGTGCGAGCATCAGCGGCGACCATGTCGCGACGGTGCGCGGCCGTGTTCCGGCATGATGGGAACACATTGCCTGGTTGTGTCATCACAGAAGCATCAACAGGGGAGGGAGAAGGTGGGACAAGAGCCAAATGAGAGGGAAGGGCGCTCAACAGTGCTGGCCGCGGAGGACCGTGAGGGCAACAGTGCGCCGGTGAGCTCCGCGCGGGGAGAAGTCGGCAATGCGCCCTTACCCTAGCTCGGTTACTCCAAAGGGGAGGTCGACAAGGTGCGTGAGGTGGTGGCAGGGCTGTGGATGTGGTGTAGTGGCCGGTGGTGCGATGGCAAGCGTGCACGGCTGCGGGGAAGCGCACGGCAGCGATGGCGCCTCGGTGCTCCGCCCTGGGTTTGGAGAGGGCGAGAGAGGGCAGAAGCGGAAGTGAGGGCAGAGGCAGCGTCGTGGTGCTCAAGAGACCCGCTCGGACCTGACCGGTGGGGCCACGGCCGGCGTACGGATGCCACGGCGCATCCACGCAGCGGCAACGGCCTGAGGCCGGTCGGCCACGGTCGACTGAAGAAACTGAATGGAAGCCCGAAAACGATGACTGACAGAGCGATTTCGTCGTTGATTATCTCCTAAACTGGCCTGATTTAGCAAGAGGTGATAACAACAAAGTTGTAGAGCTACATGAGTACTACAACTTTGGACTGGTTCAGCCTAGTTTGTGAGTTACATGGCTTTGAAGTGAGGTACTTTGAAACTGTAACTTCAATTTCAGACTTAGAAATTTTCTAAGTGTTGGGCAGCCCTCAAACTGACTTGTAGGACACTTTTGAGCATGTTCTGGTCATTTTCATGAGATGGCCATATTAGAACTTTTGTTCCTTATGAAATTCTCTACAACTTTGATAAGGTTGCTTCTCCATGCAAGATCTCTAAGCTAGACTCTTTAAACAGTCAAACTAGAGCATTTTAGGGCTAAGGGCTTGGTCAACATCACATAGGAGGGCATTTTGGTCAATTTGGTCAACATGAACATTATTCCACTAATGATCCTAAGTGTAATTAAGATGTTGTATGGAATAATTACCCACACCACACATTGATCACACCAAAATCAAGCATCACATGCATTGGAACAAGGAAAAACAAGTGAGTTGCTACTTTTGTTTCCAAGCCATGTTTCATTTGTTTCATGAGTGTGTTGCATAGCACTTGCTAATCATGTTTCACTAATGTGGGTGACATGTATCAAAAATAAGTTGCACATGTTGCACTTGGGTGTTGCACACTACTCATTTCATAAACACACATGGAGTATAAGCATATGTTGCAATGTTTCAAAAGCATGTTTCACATTATAAGCTCATGCATGAATGAATGATGCTCAAGTTTATGAAATGCAAGTGCAATTATGGAAGCCAAACACCTGAGATGTTACAGCATAGTTGCTAGAGAGATACCAAAATTACCTCTGGATAATATCTATCATATCTTGGTAGTCTTGTTGTGGTTTTCTCATCGAGTCATAGATTATCAATTGACTTTTGACCAGATCGATATCCATCAATATCCAGTGATTGTTGCATGTGTTTATAGGCATATAACGCATTACACTCATTAATTAACTAGAATCAACATATGAGCCATTAAGGATCGATGATCGACACTATTAAAACTCACTTGAAGTTGTAGGGGATGAGTATATCCTGCTTGTGGCGTTGGTTCACTAAGAACTTCATGAGGTTGCTCTTTGACTCAGGCTTCCAATTAGGCTTGGGAGTAACTGGGTCTTTGAATACAATATTGGGATCAACAAAGCCAACTTCATTGCAGCCTTTCTTTTTACGCTCTGTCATTGTAAATCTACATATATATATACTCGTTAGGATAATTTATATGCATATATTTGTAATAATAGATCTTCGAAATTATTACTTACAGGCAATAGCAGCTAATCATAGCTTTGTCCAGAGAGTTTAGGTGGCATAGTTGATGAAATTCTGCGTAATGAACATACATAACGTCATCGCCACGAAACCAATGTTCGTCTCTAATTCTGACACCAAGATATTCGTCTCCTTTAGCAGACGCCTGCATGTACCACTTGTTTAATAGGTACATTTACGTCCCCAGATCACCTAAGGCTTCAGGGTTGTATAAACTCTGGCCTAGTACAAATTTTTGCTTCCAAAGATCAGCCTCCTGCGCACTCTCAATGTTTCCATGACCAAACATTTGGTAAAGGTCGAGACCAGTCTCTTCAATAAATTCACCAAGGTGATCCAAATCGACATCCGGAGGTATGTTTGCCTGATGCATCAATCCTAAATTCGAACCATATTCATTACCAACAACTAGCAGGGGGACTGATTGGTGCGATTGTTGTCCGAGTTGTGCAACTCCTTTCCCTACCCACTTCTTTTTTTGTGCCATCTCAATTGACTTGGTGAGAGTGCGGTCATAGTCCGTTAACGTTGCTTTGGATGGCTTACGAGATTCCCGCTGCTGTTGCTGGTAAGAAGCCACCTTTTTTCTTAGAATATCTGGAGCTATGAAGAAGTACGGTTTCTCCGGGTTTCTCCTTGCTTCTTGATCCTTTTTAGTTTGTCATAGAGTCTGGACATATCTTTTTTATATGCATCAGTTACTTGTTCCTTCTCTTCAGATATTATTTTGAGAATAGCCCTTGGTTTCATGGTGGCTTTCTTTGCTGGCGGGGACTGGTTCTTCGTTTGCGGGGCGGGCCTCTTGCTAGTACTTGGCTTCTTGGTAGGTGGGGCGGGGGAGGCGTTGGAGACCTCCTTGGAGGTGGTGGCAGCGGCGTTGGAGACCTCCTTGGAGATGGTGTGGATGCAGCCTCACCTTCCAACACATTGTCATCGTACAGAGCACTATGATGATCTGGCGATTGAACAATTGGACTTAGGTTGGGGGAGGATCTAGTACAAAAAAGGAATGACATATTATTATGAGCAAATTGTTAATTATTTAAGCCAATATAAATTAATGAGTTAGTGTTTTCATCCGCACCTATGGTGAGGTAGTTCAGGAGGAGGTGGAGGCGACATCCTAGGAATGATGATGTAGCGCTTGCGCCATACAATGAATGTCTTCTCTGCTTCTCCTAGAGTCTTCTCGCTATCACCTCTAGGAATGTCAAGAGGCAAATCACTAAAACCTTTTTTAGCTTTATCTACCGAGATGGTAGCATATCCTTCTTGGATTATATTCCCATGAATCCTTGGTGTCTTGGTTCAGTCGATAGGATTAACAAGACCGATAGCCACCTTGATTGTGGAATTCCCCTTCGGAATGTGTAGCTCACACGATGTACAAGGTTCAGTGATGTCATCCACAGGGAAGCACAGTCATGTGTCCCCTTGATTTGGTATCTCCATGGAAGCGTAGCTGCTTTTCATCTGAGCAGGGGGGCTAATGTTGATTCCTGGCTCTGATGCCTGCTTGCTTGCACTCATTGCTATTTGCACTTGCCTTCTGATTTCCTCCTTCGTTCTCGCTTCAAGGATTTTTTCCCGCTCCTGTGATTCATGCACCGCTTCCTCCAACCTCTAGAGCCGTTGTGCCTCTTCTTCCTTCTTTCTCTAGCGGCTTCTGTAGGAAGGTCTATCCTGAGGGAATCCATGCTCCCATGAGACACTTCCTTTGCCTCTAGTTCGACCACCGTGTTCAGTAGTCCCGATGGCGTATGTCAGTTCATCCTTCTCTCTGTTGGGCCTGAACACACCACTAGCAGTAGCTCTCTGAGCATAAAACAATCTTTCTGCTGCTTCTTGTAGTCTTGCGCCATAAACGCACTTCCCTGTCTCCTGGTCCAGTGTTCCCCCAAAAAACCAATTCTTTGCACGCTCTCCCCACTCGAGTGATTCTGGTGTGATACCCTTGGCAAGAAGGTTTGCTTCCATTTTGTTCCACTTCTTAATGGCAGTCGGGTAGCCACCTGATCCCAAGTTATGGTGGTATGTCTTCTGTTGGGCATTACGTTGGTTCTTTATCACCCGACTCACACCCTCTTCCGACGTCTTGTACTGTACAAACTCATCCCAATAGGGCCTCTGCTTTGAGATCGGGCCTGGGACAGTGAAATCTGGTGCTACGTTCTTCTTGACATACGTCGTGTATAGGTGTTTCTTCTAAGTCTGAAACTAGGTGGCCATCTTCTTCATTGCCCAATCCCTAACTCGCTCTTTCAATTCATCACCATGTATTATATCATCATAACCATCGGTTTGGAGCGTGAAATGTTCCAAGACATCATTCCAAATTAACTTCTTGTCACGATCGGAGACAAAACTGATATGAGGAGCATTGGTCTTCTTCTTCCATTCGCGGGTACTAATCGGGAGCCGATCCCTTACAAGGTAACCACAGTGGTGCACGAATTTTGTTTTATTTGCCCCCTCGGTTCGCCTGTATCCACATTGAACTTCGAGATGATGAAGCAGCCCTCCAATGGCTTTTTGGGACCTCGAACATTTTTACTCTTCGTTGTAGTTGTTGATGACGATCTAGAGGGCTACAAAACATAAACATTATTTTTAGTGTCATGAGCACACATAAGACGTATGATAATATATATAGCTAATAATAAAAAATATATACTTGGCCAATATCTTCTTGCTCATTTTGTTCAAGAGCTAAGTACTGACTCCCGTCATCTGCATCCTCTTGCACGTTATTTTTAGCACCATCATCATCGGCAACTTGAGTGCCGGTGTTGATCAAATGCATCATCAACTCCTCCTCATCCATGTTTCTCAGGTCGGCCATCTAGCTTCAAAAAACAAAACCAATATATAATACATCAAATCTTTGCTATACGTAAATGGCCGAGGGTGAATTGCATCGGTGACTAGGGCGAACCACGTCGGTGACATCAACAACGCGGTTCGCCCTAGTCACCGACGCAATTCGCCCTCGGCCGTTAACGCTAAACCCTAAAACTTGATCAACGTATAATTAACGATAACCCTAATCAACGTTCGTTAACGCATATATCGTTAACGCATGGATTACATCATCATAATCTTAGACATAGAGAGTATAATATATATGTCATCACCGACGTACATTGCCCTAGTCACCGACACTCAATGTACATCGGTGATGACATATATATGTTATACTCTTTATGTTTCTCGGGTCGGCCATCTAGCTTCAAAAAAACAAAACCAATATATAGTACGTCAAATCTTTGCTTACATGCGTATACTCTATGAACAATATGCATCATTAACGCTAAACAATCACACTAGGGCGTGTTATTGTTATCGTTAACGCTAAACAATCACACACTAGGATGAAGTCAATATACAGTATATACATCAAATCTTTGGCTTATACATATGCACTCTATGTCGTGAACAATAAAAGCTTACTTTGCGTCAAAAAATAAATAAAGTTTACAATAGGTTTACATATACTCTATGTCTAAGATCTTGATAATGCAATTCATGCGTTAACGATATATATACATATAAGTTAGGTTTAGGGTTAACACACGTTAATTATATGTTGATTAGGGTTAACGTTATTTATATGTTGATTAGGGTTTAGGGTTAACACACGAGGGCGGTGATGCTCCGTAGTATACAAACACACGAGGGCGGCGATGCTTCGCCAGCGGCGATGCTCCGCGGTATACGAACGACGACGACGAATGATGACTTACGGTGATCTAGGACAAACGACAAACAAAATCCCCTAAAAACATGGGCGAATGAGGGCACGATCGAGGACGAACGATGATCGACGTACAGTGGACGAACGACAACGTGCAGAGGACGAACGACGGCGGTGGCGGTGCTATTCGTGCGAGGCGCCGGGCGTTGGTCAAGCGAGATGGTCGGGGCGAGGCAGTGGGGTCGGTGGAGGCGCGTGGTGGAGCGCCGTGCCGGTGGAGGCGATGGGGTCGGTGGAGGCGCGCGGTGGAGCGCCGTGCTGGTGGAGGCGGTGGGGTCGGTGGAGGCGCGCGAGGACTTCGATCGTCGGTCGTCGTCGGTGGAGGAGCGGGCGGTGCGGCGCAGTGTCACCGAGGGGTTGTCATTGGTGGGGTTGGCGGCCGCGCGCGCGAGGCCGGCTAGCGTGGGCAGATCGGAGTGTGGGGGGCGCGCGCGGGCTCACCGGCGTCAGCAGTGCAGCGTCAGGGGCAGCACGCGAGGCGAGGGGCGCAGAGTCGGCGGCCGCGCAAGGCGAGGGGCGCGAGGAAGAAGAAGGGATCGGGGATCTGCACAAGCACTAGCGGATATACAGGGACCTTTACTCCTGGTGCGTATTACCAACCGAGAGTAAAGGACCTTTACTCCCGGTGCGTGTTACCAACCGGGAGTAAAGGTAACACACACCGGGAGTAAAGGTTTTTTTGGCGGGCCTCTAAAATGCAGCCCACCTTTACTCCCGGGTGGGATTACAATCCGGGAGTAAAGGTGGGCTACATTTTTGTTTCTCGCCAGTATGAAGGAAAGTTTCTTTTTTTCAATATTTATTTTAATACAAATGCTAAAATCTTGTTAAATGCATAGTAAATTAAATAAAAGGCAGAAAATTATTTGTTTGGAAATATGGATTTGCTTTTTATTTATTGCACATAGGTAAAATCTATAATCTAATTTTTTTATGTTTTGTTATAATTATGAAACATAATGTAACTAATATTTATTATTTCGTTAATGCAAAAATGTAGTACAACAACAACATAGCCTTTTGTCCCAAGCAAGTTGGGTAGGCTAGAAATGAAACCCAAAAGAGACAAGAAATAGAGAGACACATAAAGGGACATAAAAGGCACAAGACAGAAAGAGGTCACGGTTTATGTAACACCCTAAAATTTGAAGAAAAGAAAAATAGGGAAAATGTGTTTTTTTTATATTTATTTTTGTGAATCATGCAACTATAGAATAAGAATAATTTTATAAATTTAAAATCAAATATAAGGGTAGAAACATGATTGAGCATTCATGCTGCTGCATTTGGAGTTTTGTATTGAGTGGTTTAAAATCAAATTCAAATTTGATTTGAAAATCTTTTGAAAAATGGATTTGAAAAATTGGAAAAAAAAAGAAAAAGAAAGAAAAAGAAAAGGATTTTTACCTTCTTACCGGGCCGCATCCTCCCCCGCAGCCCAGCTTCTCGGTCTGCTGCGGCAGCCCGCTCACTCCCGCACCCGCGCGCCTTCATCTTCTCTTGGGCCGAGCCGAGCCCAGCAAGCCGGCCCGTCTCGCGCGCGGCCGCTTCCCCCTCTCTGTGTCGCCGACAGGTGGGACCCGTTTGTCAGCATCATCGTCCACCTTCCTTTCTTCTTCCTCTGGCTTTCCAACCGCGAGCTCACCTTCCCTCCTCTTCCGATTCGATCGGGCGGCTCGAATCTTCCTCCCTTCCATAGTTAGCGACGTCCCCGAGCTATAAAACGGAGCCCTCGGCCCTCCCCGCTCCTCATCCCACCTTTTTCCGCAGCCTAGAACGCCTAGGGTTGCCTCGCCGCGAGCTCCGCCTCCACCGCCGCCTTGCCGAGCTAGCCGCCGCCCTCCAGCTGCTCCTCGGTCACGTGTTCGCGCGGGGTAAGATCGCGACGTTGTGCTCTTTCGTTTGGTGCCCTCGGTTCGGTGTTTGGTGATCGGGAGAGTCTTCTTCACGAACTCCGGCGAGCTCATTTCAACCGGCAATGGCTCCGCCGCCTGGGCTACTGTGGCCGCCGGCGGGATCCTTCCCTCTCTCCTCCGATCCAATCTCGACCATCCAATTCTAATCCAACGGTTGAAAAGAGAGGATACCGGTTCGGCGGATGATTTTGCTAAAGAGCCCCTGCGGTTTTGCCTTTTTGAACCCGCGGTCCAAAGCGTATTCTGGAAAAATACGTTTTTAATAAAGGAAAACGTAATTCGTTTCAGAAAAAGAAAAATACGCTTTCTGATATTTACAGTTTTGCCACTGAGATTGTTTTAGCCGTAGAATCTTCGTTTTAACTCCGATTTGATCCATTCAAATTGCGTTAGATTCATATTTGCGAGCTCTATCTAATGGTGTAACTGTACAGTAGGTTTAGATTAATTTATTTTCGAGTTTTAATTAAAGTATTTATTTTTCTATAGGAAATCTTCGGAAATTCATAACTTTGTCGTTTTAGATCCGTTTTTCGTGATCTTCGCGTCTGTGTGATCCTAGCGAGTTGTAGATTCATTTTAAAGACTTTTTATTTTATTTTCTTACTGTTGGTGTATTGTTCTAATTATAGTCTTGTTTATCTATGCATGATTGTCTCTGGATGTGTGTTGTTGATAATGGTTGATCGAGTATAGACGGTGAGCAATTCGTTGGAGATCAAGAGCCTTACTTCGAGCAAGATCTTCAGGACCAGTTTGAGCAAGGCAAGTATAGCATGGGATTATCCTTGTTGTCCTATTCACCTTATGCAATTAAAATCATTATGCATTTATTCCTTGTTAAGGATGACTTAGTGATTGATCCTATACCTTGGTACCCATTATGATGCATTGATTAGTATGGCTAGTGCTTAAACATGGACTATGATCATGTAAATTGATTAGGGGAATATGCAATAAACATTAAAATATGATTTTGATTCTTGTATAAAGGGGGTTAGAGCATGTGTGTTGTTTTGATGCTCTAATTGCTCTCCATAAGGACTCATCTATAAGCGACAATCCGGGATTTACAGTACAACTGTGGGGGCTATATGGCTCTGGCTTTAGTCATATAGAAGGACCTTTTCTAGCTTGTTAGAGGTAACCTTTTTGGCGTAAGAATGGCTTGACGAATCGGGTATAGTGCGGCCTCTGTCCTTATGTGTATAGGCTGCGGGTCAATGTGCCATTTGGAAGGGGGGTTCTACATCTGTTTGCCGAGTGAATCTAATGGCCCTAACTTATTAGACGAACCTTCGAAAGACTTCATAGTGTTTACCCTGCCTGCTCACCTTGGTAGTGTTTTGGGAGTAATTAACCCGGGCATTTGGGTAACACGACTCACAGTGAAAGTGTACAACCTCTGCAGAGTGTAGAACTGTTATAACAGCCGTGCTCACGGTCACGAGTGGCCTTGGACCCTTATGGAATAGTTGAATAATTGTTTATGTTTATGTTTTTGCTATTCATTAATCATTTCACATGGATCATATGTTTATTGTTTACATTGAGACCTATTGATGCTATTGATACGCTAAAATCATGTTCACTAAAAGCTACATGCTGATAAACCCATGATTATGCCTATTTGAGCCTCATGAACCCCATGTTACACTTGTTGAGTACGAGATGTACTTACGCTTGTTTATTCTTCTTATTTGGATAAAAATCCCGGATGGGTAACAGATGGAGGTAATAGCGACTACTACGCCTACTTCCCTGAGGATTACTAGTCTTGCTGTCAACCAGTCAATGTACCTGTGACTGGAGCTACCACGAGAGAGATTTTTATTTATACTTCCGCTACATTTGTGTTAAGACTATGTGTTTAAATATCGTGATGTAATAACATTTGCCATGATACTTCTGTTATAATTTGTGAACTTATGTGTGATTGATCTCTGGGCGCACATAAGGGTAAGCATTCCATTTGGTCAATAAATGGGTGTGACAAATTGGTATCAGAGCTCTTGTTGACTGTAGGACGCAAGCCTAGCTAGCAATGGTCGAAGTAGTGTCATCTTTATACTATTTTTATGCTCACTATCTTGCTCTTGTTATTTGATAAATTTTTATGCTTCTTATGTCTCATTCTATTACGAAATTTTGCCTCTATTCTAACTTCATCTAAAAATTCTGTAGATGACTCGTGACCGTAAGACTGCCCGCATCAGCTTTGGAGGATACTACCCACCTCGTGCCCTGCTTGCAACTGAAGAGCCACAAGAGCCAGAACCTCAGGAGCAAGAGAAGACCCCTGTAGCACCAGTCCAAGCACCAGCACCTCCTGAGGAAGAGATTGAGCCTGAAGAAGATCCAGAAATCGTTGAGATTGAAGATGGTGAGGAAGAAGATAATGGAGGAGAACAACCCCCGTCTCCACCACATGAAGCTCCTGAAGATATGCCACCTCCTCCAATGGGGTGGACTGTGAGGATCTACCACAGGAATGGAGGGGATGCTGTCTCTCATATTCGCCTAGTGGGGATGCTCACTGCTTACTTCGCGGATTGGCATCCAGCTGTGGAGTACGTCTGCTGGGAGTACACTCATCCACTAGAGAGCACGTACTGGAAGGCAAGGGCAAGCATCTTTGCACACAAGTAAGACAAGGGGGCATATCAGCTGGACAGGATGTTCTCTCATGTGGGACATCGAGCTACCATTGAGGATAGCATTGAAGATGCTGCTTTTGAAGCATGTATGGGTCTTCGCTATCTTCGCTTTAACCTCATGAAGCATGACATCCATCGCTTCCTTCCTCGTGCACACCCCGAGCTTGGTTGGGCTATGACAGATCCAGTGCAGCTAGAGCCACTACCTCGGGTGATGGTGAACTTTGTCTATGACATGATGGACAGGAAGCTGCAACTAGAAGAGATGGTGAGGACACAAGGGAAGACTATCAAGAGATGCCAAGCAACCATTGATGAGCTCCGAGCAAACCAAGGCATGCCCAAGATCTACGAGAAGTTAGAGCATGAGCCACTTCCTTAGGAAGTAGGAGTCCTTTTATGTAATAAGAACATTCTTAGTAACGTCAGTTGAGTCAGTCGAGTCTGTCGTGTGGTTTGAACTTTGGTGTGCTAGTTGCTTTATTATTATGCTTATGTGTGAGTTGGATCTTTGTTTGAGTGTCTGGACTTGTAGGCATGTCTACAAGTTCCATTATTAAGAATAATAAGTTTAATAGTCAAGGAATAATAGTTGGGTTTGATAGTATCTAGTTTCTGTCCTTGCTGTTTTCTGGAGCAGTCTCTGATGTTTCTGTTATAGTTTAAAAATGGTTCGTGCAACATTTATGAAATTTTTATGAGGGAAACTAGACTCAAGCATCTTTCAAATGCCACTGGAATCACCTTTTTATCTAATCTGGTTCGAGAGATATAATTTTCACAAGTTAAAGTTTCTGCACAGTCTGGAATCTGGAACAGTTTCTGTTGCGCCTTATTTTTCATAGACTTAACGACAGAATCTGGTCTTGAGGTCTGAATAGAAATTGTGGATAATTTCATAAGCTTTCCAACCATATAAAGCACGCCTCTTTTGGACTTCTGTAGCCCGAGATATGATTGAAATACTGAACTGTCAATATTGCTACTCGTCCAGAAAACTTTCAGATCTCATTCTTAATCTTATAAGTGGTTGATAACCTGGATTTCTTAAAGTTGGCATGTTTATGGGTGGCAGATGGCCGGAAGAGGAAGAGGCAGAGGTCGTGGCAACATTCCCCCGAATCCACCACCACCACCGCCACCAACTATTGAGCAATTGCTGGCAGTACAGACGCAGTTGATGCAACAACTGGTGCAGAATCAGCAGAATCAGCCAGTTGCTGGAGTTCAACCACGTGATAAGCGTGGTGAATTTTTGAAGGGTCGTCCCCCAGTGTTCACACATGCTACTGATCCTTTGGAGGCCGATGATTGGCTTCGTGCTGTGGAGAAACAACTCACCATTGCACAATGTGATGACCGACAGAAGGTGTTGTTCGCTTCTGGACAACTTCAGGGAGAAGCTCAAGATTGGTGGGAGTCATATGAGTATGGCCGTCCTGCTAATGCTCCTGCAGTCACCTGGCAGGAGTTTAGAGAGAACTTCAGGGCTTACCATATACCTGAAGGGATGATAGAATTGAAGGCGGAGGAATTCAGGAACCTGACCCAAGGGTCAATGTCTGTAGCTGAGTACCGTGATAAGTTTGCTCAGTTGTCACGATATGCTCCACATGAGGTGGCCAATGACAATGATAAGCAGCGCTGCTTCTTGAAGGGATTATATGATGGACTACAGTTGCAGTTGATGTCCAATACCTATCCCAACTTTCAGACGCTTGTGAACCGCGCTATTGTGGTGGATAACAAGCGCAAAGAAATGGATGCTAAGAGGAAGAGGTTACAGGGACAAGCCTCCAATAGCAACACCCGTCCACGCACTGGCTTCCAACAGAATACTCAGCAGAGGCCTCCTTCTGGACAGTGGAACCGTAGTCAGACCCCATTCCGTGGACAGTTCCCTCAACGTCCCCCATTTCAGCCACAGAGTAACAACCCACGCCCACCACAGCAGAATGGGAATCAAGTGCAGCGCCAGGGTCCTTCCAACAACACTCCTACAAAGACCAGTGCTCCCAACACTCCCAACAGGTGTTTCCCTTGTGGAAAAGAAGGTCACCTGTCTTACAACTGCCCAGAGAAGCCTAACCAGCAGACTCCCCAGAGACAGAGCAGCCACCAGAAGCCCGCACTTAACTCGGGTAGGGTGAATCATTTGTCCCAGGAAACTGCAGTGGAGGAGCCAGAAGTTATGCTTGGTACGTTCGATGTCCACTCTACTTCCGCCACTGTTCTTTTTGATTCTGGAGCATCACATTCTTTCATATCACAATCATTTGTTAGAATACATAGAATCCATTTGTGTGCCATGAAGAACCCTATCTTAGTAAACTCACCTGGTGGAAGCATGCCAGCATCTTATCGCTGTCTTCCCATTAGTCTCAACTTAAGGGGGGTAGAGTTTTCAGTTAGCCCTATAGTATTGAGGACAGCCGGGATTGATCTTATACTGGGAATGGATTGGATGATGCAACAACAAGCAGAGATTCAGTGTAAGGATAAATCAGTTGTGCTGACTACACCAAAGGGGGATAGGATCAGGGTTGAAGTCAAAGTGCAAAAACAAGCGACTGCTACAGTGAACCAGCTCAATGATGGTGCCAATCAGGAGGATCCAGTTGTGGAGGAGTTCCCAGATGTGTTTCCGGAGGATTTGCCAGGTATGCCACCAGACCGTGACATTGAATTTATTATTGAATTATTACCTGGAACTGCACCTATAGCTAAGCGACCATATAGAATGGGAGTAAATGAACTAGAAGAACTTAAGAAACAAATTAAGGAGTTACAGGATAAGGGTTTTATTCGTCCTAGTTCGTCACCATGGGGTGCACCAGTGATTTTTGTGGATAAGAAAGATGGAACTCAGAGGATGTGTGTAGATTATCGGTCTCTTAATGAGGTTACCATTAAGAACAAGTACCCATTGCCTAGAATTGATGATCTGTTTGATCAGTTGAGAAGAGCTTGTGTATTTTCCAAGATTGACCTTCGCTCTGGATATCATCAATTAAAGATTCGTGCCAGAGATATACCCAAGACAGCATTTACTACACGTTATGGGTTATATGAGTATACAGTGATGTCATTTGGTTTGACTAATGCTCCCGCATACTTCATGTACTTAATGAATAAGGTGTTCATGGAATATCTGGACAAGTTTGTAGTGGTATTCATTGATGATATACTAGTGTTTTCCAAGACAGAGGAAGAACATGCTGAACATTTGAGGTTGGTCTTGCAGAAGCTCAGAGAACACCAACTATATGCAAAAAGGAGTAAATGTGAGTTTTGGCTTAAGGAAGTTTCTTTTCTGGGTCACATCGTTTCAAATGGAGGAATATCAGTAGATCCTGGCAAGGTGAAAGATGTATTGAACTGGAAACCACCTATCAATGCAAGTGAGATCCGTAGCTTTTTGGGATTGGCTGGTTACTATAGAAGGTTTATAGAGGGATTTTCCAAGCTTGCAAAACCAATGACTGCATTGTTGGAAAAGAATGCTAAGTTTGTGTGGTCCGAGAAGTGTCAGGCTAATTTTGAGGAATTAAAGAAAAGATTGACTACTGCACCTGTCTTAGTTTTGCCAGACCTGAATAAACCTTTCTCTATCTATTGTGATGCATCTCGATTGGGATTGGGATGTGTTATGATGCAAGAAGGTAGAGTTGTGGCATATGCATCAAGGCAGTTAAGAAAGCATGAGCTAAATTACCCTACTCATGATTTGGAATTAGCTGCAGTAGTTCATGCATTAAAAATATGGAGACATTATTTGATTGGACATAAGAGTGATATATACACTGATCACAAGAGTCTCAAGTATATCTTCACTCAAACAGATCTGAACTTGAGGCAGCGTAGATGGTTGGAGTTGATAAAAGACTATGATCTTGAGGTGCATTATCATCCCGGAAAGGCCAACGTGGTTGCTGATGCTCTTAGTAGGAAGAGTTATGCAAATGAAATACAAGTAATGCCTATGCCTAAGGAATTGTGTGCTGAGTGTAAGCATCTAAACTTAGGATTTACTACTAATGCAGTGGAACTAGTATTGGAGCCTACTCTGGAGCAAGAAATCCGTAAAGGTCAGCTGAAAGATGAAAAGTTGAGAGAGATAGCTGAAAACATAGCGAAAGGAAAATCTCCAGGATTCCATAAGGATGAAAATGGTACGCTATGGTTTGGGAAAAGGTTGTGTGTGCCCGAAGATAGGGAAATCCGAATGGCAATTCTGCGTAAAGCTCATGAGTCAGCTTATTCCATACATCCGGGTAGTACTAAGATGTATTTAGATCTGAAAGAGAAATATTGGTGGTATGGTTTAAAGAGAGACGTAGCTGAGTATGTTGCTTTGTGTGACACATGTCAAAGGGTGAAAGCGGAACATCAAAGACCTGCAGGATTGTTACAACCTATGCAGATACCCGAGTGGAAATGGGAAGAGGTCGGTATGGATTTTATAGTTGGGTTACCGCGGACTCAAAGAGGATATGATTCAATTTGGGTGATAGTGGATCGTCTGACTAAGGTTGCTCATTTTCTGCCTGTGAAGACTACATATAGCAGTGCGAAACTGGCAGAGTTGTATATGGAAAGAATAGTGAGTCTACATGGAGTTCCTAAGAAGATTGTGTCTGATCGAGGTACTCAGTTTACATCTCATTATTGGCAAAAGATACATGAATCATTGGGGACCAAACTGAATTTCAGTACAGCTTATCATCCTCAGACAGATGGTCAAACAGAGAGAATTAATCAGATATTGGAAGATATGTTGAGAGCTTGTGCTCTACAATATGGTACTAGCTGGGATAAGAGTTTACCATACGCAGAGTTCTCTTATAACAATAGTTATCAGAAGAGTCTTCAAATGGCACCGTTTGAGGCTCTGTATGGACGAAAGTGTAGGACCCCGTTGTTCTGGAATCAGACAGGGGAGAGTCAAGTGTTTAGACCTGATGTATTAAAGGATGCTGAAAAGAAAGTAAGAATGATTAGAGATAATCTAAAAATAGCCCAGTCTAGACAGAAAAGTTATGCTGATACTCGCAGAAGAGAGTTGACATTTGAGGTAGGAGATTATGTTTACTTGAAAGTGTCACCCATGAGAAGTGTGAAGAGATTTAACATGAAGGGTAAATTAGCACCAAGATATATTGGACCTTTCAAGATTATAGAGCGACGTGGTGAAGTGGCATATCAATTGGAATTACCAGAGAGTCTGGCAGGTGTACATGATGTGTTCCATGTGTCACAATTGAAGAAATGTTTACGAGTACCAGAAGAACAGATTCCGATAGAGGAACTCACTGTTAAGGAGGATCTTACATATGAAGAGTTTCCGGTTAAGATTTTGGAGACTGCGGACAGAGTCACAAGAAGTAGAACAATCAAGATGTGTAAAGTACAGTGGAATCGGTATACTGCAGAAGAGGCTACTTGGGAACGAGAAGAGGATCTGAGAAAAACCTACCCGCAACTGTTCGAGTAAGAACCAGTCGAATCTCGGGGCGAGATTCATTTTAAGGGGGGTAGAATTGTAACACCCTAAAATTTGAAGAAAAGAAAAATAGGGAAAATGTGTTTTTTTTATATTTATTTTTGTGAATCATGCAACTATAGAATAAGAATAATTTTATAAATTTAAAATCAAATATAAGGGTAGAAACATGATTGAGCATTCATGCTGCTGCATTTGGAGTTTTGTATTGAGTGGTTTAAAATCAAATTCAAATTTGATTTGAAAATCTTTTGAAAAATGGATTTGAAAAATTGGAAAAAAAAAAGAAAAAAAAAGAAAAAGAAAAGGATTTTTTACCTTCTTACCGGGCCGCATCCTCCCCCGCAGCCCAGCTTCTCGGCCTGCTGCGGCAGCCCGCTCACTCCCGCACCCCGCGCGCCTTCATCTTTTCTTGGGCCGAGCCGAGCCCAGCAAGCCGGCCCGTCTCGCGCGCGGCCGCTTCCCCCTCTCTGTGTCGCCGACAGGTGGGACCCGTTTGTCAGCGTCATCGTCCACCTTCCTTTCTTCTTCCTCTGGCTTTCCAACCGCGAGCTCACCTTCCCTCCTCTTCCGATTCGATCGGGCGGCTCGAATCTTCCTCCCTTCCATAGTTAGCGACGTCCCCGAGCTATAAAACGGAGCCCTCGGCCCTCCCCGCTCCTCATCCCACCTTTTTCCGCAGCCTAGACCGCCTAGGGTTGCCTCGCCGCGAGCTCCGCCTCCACCGCCGCCTTGCCGAGCTAGCCGCCGCCCTCCAGCTGCTCCTCGGTCACGTGTTCGCGCGGGGTAAGATCGCGACGTTGTGCTCTTTCGTTTGGTGCCCTCGGTTCGGTGTTTGGTGATCGGGAGAGTCTTCTTCACGAACTCCGGCGAGCTCGTTTCAACCGGCAATGGCGCCGCCGCCTGGGCTACTGTGGCCGCCGGCGGGATCCTTCCCTCTCTCCTCCGATCCAATCTCGACCATCCAATTCTAATCCAACGGTTGAAAAGAGAGGATACCGGTTCGGCGGATGATTTTGCTAAAGAGCCCCTGCGGTTTTGCCTTTTTGAACCCGCGGTCCAAAGCGTATTCTGGAAAAATACGTTTTTAATAAAGGAAAACGTAATTCGTTTCAGAAAAAGAAAAATACGCTTTCTGATATTTACAGTTTTGCCACTGAGATTGTTTTAGCCGTAGAATCTTCGTTTTAACTCCGATTTGATCCATTCAAATTGCGTTAGATTCATATTTGCGAGCTCTATCTAATGGTGTAACTGTACAGTAGGTTTAGATTAATTTATTTTCGAGTTTTAATTAAAGTATTTATTTTTCTATAGGAAATCTTCGGAAATTCATAACTTTGTCGTTTTAGATCCGTTTTTCGTGATCTTCGCGTCTGTGTGATCCTAGCGAGTTGTAGATTCATTTTAAAGACTTTTTATTTTATTTTCTTACTGTTGGTGTATTGTTCTAATTATAGTCTTGTTTGTCTATGCATGATTGCCTCTGGATGTGTGTTGTTGATAATGGTTGATCGAGTATAGACGGTGAGCAATTCGTTGGAGATCAAGAGCCTTACTTCGAGCAAGATCTTCAGGACCAGTTTGAGCAAGGCAAGTATAGCATGGGATTATCCTTGTTGTCCTATTCACCTTATGCAATTAAAATCATTATGCATTTATTCCTTGTTAAGGATGACTTAGTGATTGATCCTATACCTTGGTACCCATTATGATGCATTGATTAGTATGGCTAGTGCTTAAACATGGACTATGATCATGTAAATTGATTAGGGGAATATGCAATAAACATTAAAATATGATTTTGATTCTTGTATAAAGGGGGTTAGAGCATGTGTGTTGTTTTGATGCTCTAATTGCTCTCCATAAGGACTCATCTATAAGCGACAATCCGGGATTTACAGTACAACTGTGGGGGCTATATGGCTCTGGCTTTAGTCATATAGAAGGACCTTTTCTAGCTTGTTAGAGGTAACCTTTTTGGCGTAAGAATGGCTTGACGAATCGGGTATAGTGCGGCCTCTGTCCTTATGTGTATAGGCTGCGGGTCAATGTGCCATTTGGAAGGGGGGCTCTACATCTGTTTGCCGAGTGAATCTAATGGCCCTAACTTGTTAGACGAACCTTCGAAAGACTTCATAGTGTTTACCCTGCCTGCTCACCTTGGTAGTGTTTTGGGAGTAATTAACCCGGGCATTTGGGTAACACGACTCACAGTGAAAGTGTACAACCTCTGCAGAGTGTAGAACTGTTATAACAGCCGTGCTCACGGTCACGAGTGGCCTTGGACCCTTATGGAATAGTTGAATAATTGTTTATGTTTATGTTTTTGCTATTCATTAATCATTTCACATGGATCATATATTTATTGTTTACATTGAGACCTATTGATGCTATTGATATGCTAAAATCATGTTCACTAAAAGCTACATGCTGATAAACCCATGATTATGCCTATTTGAGCCTCATGAACCCCATGTTACACTTGTTGAGTACGAGATGTACTTACGCTTGTTTATTCTTCTTATTTGGATAAAAATCCCGGATGGGTAACAGATGGAGGTAATAGCGACTACTACGCCTACTTCCCTGAGGATTACTAGTCTTGCTGTCAACCAGTCAATGTACCTGTGACTGGAGCTACCACGAGAGAGATTTTTATTTATACTTCCGCTACATTTGTGTTAAGACTATGTGTTTAAATATCGTGATGTAATAACATTTGCCATGATACTTCTGTTATAATTTGTGAACTTATGTGTGATTGATCTCTGGGCGCACATAAGGGTAAGCATTCCATTTGGTCAATAAATGGGTGTGACACCATCTCTTGAAGTTTACCAGGATTAGGATCAAAGGTAACCTGCCGAGGCAACGGCAAGTCCTGCTTCTGGATGACTTGTGCACTTTTGTTCACGCTGAATGACTTCAAGCAAAGCTGTCTATATTCTTCAATAGCCCTCTCCATAGCCTGCTTCTGATCGTCCTTAAGATCTTCTTCTGTTACTGCGATGATATTCCTAGCATCGATCTCATGATTAGGCATCTTGACTAGATTGGTCCCACCAGGCGTGCCAAAAGATGTGTTGATGCAAAAGTGAATCTGCAAACACAAAGGGCTAATACCCGAAATCGATATCCAAAGCGTGCCAGTCAATTTGACCTGTTAATCGACAAGGATGAAGATACGAGTACTTTGATCCTGACAACAGCGATACGCCCGGAAGTCACGGTCAAGAGGTACTCACGCGGAACTCGAGGATCGACAAAGATTGCACTTAGAGCAATGCAACTCGCCGAATCGATGAGAACTCGTAAAAAGGAAAAATATACAAATTGACGAAGTCGCCGAAAAGTAGATGTAAATAAGAGTAAAAGCTGGTTTTTGATGTTTTGATTGATCCTTTATTACATTGCCCTTCACTCTATATTTATACCCTGATCTATAGAAACATAACCAAATACGACTAGGACACTAAACCCAAGCCTAAGGAAAAGAACATGACTTTGACACAACTCAGACTCTACTAATCGTAAACAAGGAAATCAACTCCTATTTTATTCCATAGTCCGCCTTAATCACGATGGTATTCTTATCGACCTCCTTTTCACCAGCACAGCCCCTGTTCCATCGGCAACAACCTTCGATCTCCTTCCATCGGTACATTCCCTGTTTCATCGGCTGCAGTCTTCATACCTTCCTTCATCGGTACATTCCCTTATCTTATCGGCAACAGTCTCCAAACCCTCTTCCATCGGCATCGGCAATAACACCCTTGACCTCATCGGCAACATTCCAAATTAAATTCATACACTGTCACCGCTTAAAAACAAACTTATTCTCCTTGGCTATCAATTTACACGACAATCTTTCCCTTGCTGATTAGCCTTTCCTGATCATCTTGACACGTGCTAAAAATGATGTCAACAGATATTAACATGTGCGCTAATTTTCTATCATCTAGAAGACTCCAGAAGACACGTGAACGAACGGGAGGCCGAACGGGGCGCAGCCCAGGGCGCCCGCCCTAGGGTTTGGGGCGGCCGCCCTACTCCCGTGGCCAATCAGCGTCAACTTCGCGGATTATGCTCCACCGACCTAAAGGATCAAGGAAAACCGTGCGATTAATGTCGGTTTGATCCGACGGCCCACGATCATTTGAGGGGGCTATATAAGCACGGCCTCTCCACCCCAGCGGAGGAGGAGAAATCATTATCAGAGGAAGCCATCAAGTTTAGGGTTTAGAAACTCTCTCTCCCGTAGAGAATTAGATTTAGCTACTCCCAATTCTTTCAAGTTTTATAGGATTGATTAGATAGAATTAGAGAAGTAGGGCCTAGCGCTCTGGATTTCGGATCTTCGTCAATAAAGATTGTATTATTTCATATCTTTCTCTATGACTTTATTCTAATTGCATTATGTCTTTATTTATTATGTTCCTAGTTTGCTCTAGTTCTATAAGTGATATAGTTATGATTGATGATGAGTTCATGCATGAGTTTGCAAAGCGCTTAGCTCTTTTCACGTGGGAGTTAAGTGGTAGATCACATGTACGCGTGGTGCTTAGATGTTATTTACCTGCAAATGTATCCTATTGGCCGGGTCGTGTGGTAGTTCGCGATGGTGACAGCTTCGTTGATTCTTATATAGTCCACCCTCCATTGATAGGACAGGCAGAATTTGTATTGCGGAGTAAGTCTTGCTATGTTCTGATTTACTTTAGCAATGTTCCTTATACATGAATGAAGAGTCTTTTGTGCTATATATGATCTTGTAGATGCTTAGAGTAGATTATGACTTAGTAAATAGTAGATACTTAGAATCCATTCTCTTGCTAGTCCGACATCACCTTACATTTATGTGTAGTAGTCTATTTCTAATCGCTGTGTTATTTACCCATGAGCTTATATTTCATTATCTTTATTATTATGGCTTACCCCCTGCCAAAGCAAGTGACTATGTGACAAGTTTCTCAGTAGTAATCATGTTCTTGCAAGTTTATCTCTAGTCTAAGCCATGATAGATTTTACCCCTGTTTTCGCTTTCACTGTTCTCTTAAGCAAAATTATAAATAACGATACCTGGAATACTTATCCTGGTGAAATGCTATAATGAGATATTTTATCTGTGCGCTTGCGAATAGAATAGATTATTTTCTAGAGAGCCTTTATTTTTATAAATACCTTAGCACGCTCTAGCACCATGCTAGTGATGACAACCTAGTATTCAAGTGGTGTTAGCTAGTGTCAACACGGTCAGAGTCAGAGTTGGTCCTAGCCCGTGCGTCAGTGGTAGTGGGTAGCTAAGGGGTGAGTAAGAAGTGGTTTTGGCGCTGAAAAATGTTTTAATTTTTTCAAAAAATGCTAATATGTGTTATTTCTTGCAAAATTCATAAGTAAATCTTGGAGCTTGTGAAAAATAAGAAATTTTGTGGGTAGCCTTTTCATGTTATGGTCTATCATACAAAAATATGAATTGGTAATTTTTAATAATTTTTCTATGGTTTAAAATTACCTCTTTTAATTAATAAATGCACATTCCATGATTTTTATAGGCTAAAATAAATATCCAATGGTCATGAAACTTTTTGTGTAACTGTTTTACGCAACTATCAACCTTTACAAAAAGTTTGGGATTAGTTTGATGATGTTTAAGTATATCCTTAATTATAAGCTTTCATTATTAGTTAATAAATATTAAAATGATTAGCATAAATCATGAAATGATTTGAGTGTATTTTGGGATTGGTTGGTGACCATGAAACTATGGGAGAACCTCCTAAATTATATGACCCATATGCACTTATCATTGTCTCAAAGACCTCTGATGGCTATGCACGTGCACCAGATAACTTAAGAAGTTTGTCGGGTGTCCTTGGAAAACCCGAATCATTCACAATTTACAACTCACACAGGATCAACAAAGGAGTAACTACAACATTACAGCATGTTCTACAAAATTTTACATCAAAGTGTAGAAGAATTTAAAACAATATTTTACATATAATAATAAGTTACTTTTACAACTTAACTTTAATTGCGAAAGTCAAGTAGAACTACAGAAGACAACTTAGGTAGCGCACCTAAGTCAGGAGAGAACAACCAGATCATGTCGGGCACACTGACTTGAGCTGATTAGCAACAGCAGTCAGTTCCTGCAATAGGTGTTAACAAACCTTGAGTACTCAATTGTACTCCGCAAGACTTACCTGATGAAAAGAAAATACTCCAAGGATATGCTGGCTTAAGGGAAATAGTGGAGCTAGAAAAAGGAGAGTTTTGTAAAAAAGCTTTACTATAAGTGCATCCTTACTTTCAATATTATAGTCCAGGCTTTAACATCAATTTTAGTGAAACTCATTGTAGTTCAATTTTGCACCTATTCTGTCTCAATCACTTGCATTAAGCATCACATCTCATTTCCATCTCTTCATTTCCTTTCCATGGTCACCATGTTCCATTGTTAACTATGATGTAGGTCAGGTGATTGAGTCTCCATGACCGAGGAGCAACGATGATTCAAACCGATTATACCCAGCTAGGGAACCCTAACCACACGATATATGTAGGACTCAAACCTACATATATTAACCTTTACCCGGATCCTCCAAAATGTGACCGGGTCTAGCACCACCCGAGAGTGCAGTACACCTCCAATCCAGCCCTTGGCCATGAGGGTACACACTACTCTCGCCATCTCTCCACTCCCAGTGCATGGTCGGCCGTTCACATGATAGAATTACCGAGGTCTTAAGCTTACCAGAGCATGAGGTCAGTTGCAAAGTCTCAAAACACAGGCAAGCCAACAATGGTATGGTCTTTAACCAACACAGGCGTAGCACTACATCGACTCATTTCACGATGCAAGCCACCTGCCTACTCTCTGCTTAATATTACCATATTCATATTCATATGCTCTCATGACCCATCATTAGGTCAGGAGAAGCAAAGGTAAACCTGTTTCTCATGAACGATGAAACCACCATTCGATATATGTGATAATGACATTCTTACTATTATGTTCTACTTTCACGTGATAATGTTTTTGTCTACATATGCGATAGTGAAGTAGAACGATCCCTCAGCAATGTTAAGTTATAATGCTTCCCCAAACCTTGCACAGTCATATGTCTTGTACAATCGATGGTGGGTCTATGAAATTAGGGCACCACTGATTTTCCTTGACTAGGCAGGTTCGTATCGGATACTTACAGTGGAAGGGTTGGTTACTTGAACAAGGTCATCCTAACGGTTAGGGACCTTGAAGCATGAGTAGTTGGGCATTCAACATAGAGATGCTACCCAACAACAAGAGTCATATGTGATATGATTAGCAAAGAGTTGCTTACCGATCTACCATGTCTTCTAGCGGTGATGCTAAAGCTCACTAGTCGACTTGTTAGTTGTGGGTCTTGAATCACTAAGTTTCAGTTGAGGGATATTGATTTTAGTGGGAGTAGATTCTATTAAGATTTTAATATGATTTACTCTGTCTTGGATACTTTGTCTTAGTATTTTGCATTACTTTTGTTGTAGACAAATGGCGCCTAGCAATCAACCATTTACTTTGCGTTTAATTCTTGAGAAAGATAAGTTGAATGGAACAAACTATGCGGATTGGATCCGCAACCTAAGAATTGTTCTCAGGGCTGAGAAAAAGGAAGAAATTCTAGACAACCCATTACCTGAAGCACCTGCTGACAATGTACCCGCTACTGAGAAAAATGCTTACAAAAGGGCATGTGATGCTGATCTTGAAGTGAGTTGCCTTATGCTTGCATGTATGGAACTAGATCTGCAGATACAATTTGACAACAACCATGCAGCGCACGATATGATCGTGGCGCTGAATGATATGTTCCAGAATCAAGCTAGGACTGAAAGGTTCAATGTCTCTAAGGCATTTGTTGAAACCAAGCTTGCAGAGGGCACACCTGTCAGGCCACACGTGATCAAAATGGCTGGTCACACTCAGAGGTTGGAGAAGCTAGGCTTCCCAACTGGTCCAGACTTGGCTACTGATTTCATTCTCACATCTCTTCCGACCAGCTATGGGAACTTCATCTCGAACTACCATATGCATGGGGCAGATAAGGGCTTGAATGGATTGTGTGGCATGCTTAAGATAGCTGAGGCTGATATTAAGAAAGGTGCTGGCACTAGCCACGTGATGGCAGTCCAAAACAAGCCTAACTTTAAGAAGAAGGGCAATGCTTGGAGGAAGCAAAAGGGCAAGGGCAAGGCCAAAGGTGAGACCTCTAAGCCAAACCCACCTATGCCCAAGGCTAGACCATCTGCTGATGAAGAGTGTTTTCATTGTAAGGGTAAAGGTCACTGGAAGAGGAACTGCAAGCTGTATTTGGAGTCCTTAAAGAAGGATGGTGGTAAAGGTACTACCGTTGCTCATACACTTGTTTATATTATAGACATTTTTCTCGCTAACTCTTATATTAATTATTGGGTATTTGATACCGGATCGGTTGCTCATATTTGCAATACGATGCAAGGAATGATAAGAAGTAGAAGCATGGAAAAAGGAGAAGTTGATTTCCATGTGGGCAATAATGTAAGAGTTGCTGCATTGAACGTCATGATGATGCAACTCCACCTGCTGTCAGGATTTATTTTGGAATTGAATAATTGTTATTATGTTCCTAGTATAAGTCGAAACATTATGTCACCTTCATGTTTGATAAAGGATGGTTATTCATTTGCGAGTAAAGACAATGGTTGTGTAATCTCCAAGGATGATACGTTTGTGGCTTTTGCATCCATTGTGAATGGGATATTCATTTTAAATCTTGATGATGCACCTGTCTGTAATGTTAATGCTAAAAGGCCTCGACTTAATGATTGAAGTCCTACTTATATGTGGCATTGTCGTTTAGGTCATATAAGTGAGAATCGTATGAAGAGGTTCCATTATGATGGGCTTCTAACTTCGTTTGATTTTGAGTCATATGAGACGTGTGAGGCTTGCTTAATGGGAAAGATGACCAAGGTGCCTTTCACAGGTTTTCCTGAGAGGGCGGCAGACTTGTTGGAACTTGTACATACTGATGTATGTGGACCAATGAGCACGACAGCTAGAGGCGGATTTCAATACTTCATTACCTTCACTGATGATTTTAGTAGATATGACTATGTCTACTTAATGAAACATAAGTCTGAGACTTTTGAAAAGTTCAAAGAATTTTAGAATGAAGTAGAGAATCAACGTGGCAAGAAAATTAAAGTCTTGCGATCTGATCGTGGAGGCAAATATTTGAGTCATGAGTTTAGCAATCATCTAAAGAGTTGCGGAATTGTTCCACAACTTATGCCACCTGGAACGCCTCTGAGAAATGGCGTGTCCGAGCAACGTAATCAGACTTTGTTGGACATGGTTCGGTCTATGATAAACTAGTCGGACCTTCCGTTATCATTTTGGGGATACACTCTAGAAACAACTACTTTCACACTGAATAGGGTTCCGTCTAAGTCCGTAGTTAAGACACCATATGGGATGTGGACTGGTAATAGTCCCAGTTTGTCTTTTCTGAAAATTTGGGCCTGTGAAGTTTATGTCAAACAACTTATATCAGATAAACTAACACCCAAGTCGGACAAGTGCTTTTTTGTGGGATATCCAAAGGAAACCTTAGGGTATTATTTCTACAACCGATCAGAGGGCAAACTGTTTGTTGCTCGAAACAGTGTTTTCTTAGAGAAAGAGTTTCTCAAAAGAGAGAAAAGTGGACAGAAGGTGTATCTTGAAGAAGTTCAGGATGAGCCAATAGGGAATGATTCTATGAGTGATGCTAATGTAGCAGAACAAGTTGACATACCTATGGTAATAGAGACACCGCCACAACCATGAAGGTCAGCTAGAATCCGTGCATTACGTGGTGATTTGTTATTGTTAGACGATGACGAACCTGCGACATACGTGGAAGCAACGATGGACCCAGATTCCAAGAAATGGCAAAGTGCCATGAGATCTGAGATAAATTCCATGAGTGAAAATCAAGTTTGGAACCTGGTTGACCAGCCTAATGGGGTTAATCCTATCGAGTGCAAATGGATCTATAAAAAGAAAAAGGATATGGATGGAAATGTTCATGTCTATAAAGCTCGACTTGTCGCAAAGGGTTTTCAGCAAGTTCAAGGAATTGACTACGACGAGACTTTCTCACCTGTAGTGATGCTTAAATCTATCCGGATCATTCTAGCAATAGCTGCTTATTTTAATTATGAGCTTTGGCAGATGGATGTTAAAACAGCCTTTCTAAATGGAAATTTAGAAGAGGACATGTATATGATACAGGCTGAAGGTTTTGTTGATCCTAATAATGCTGGAAAAATATGCAAGCTTAAGAAATCTATTTATGGGTTAAAGCAAGCATCTCGGAGTTGAAATATTCATTTTGATGAGGCAGTCAAAGGGTTTGGCTTCCGTCAGAATGATGAAGAACCTTGTGTTTACAAGAAGGAAAGTGGGAGCGTTGTAGTATTTCTAATCTTGTATGTGGATGACATACTATTGGTTGGAAATGACATTCCCATGTTGCAATCTGTAAAGACTTTACTGAATAATACTTTTTTATGAAGGATTTAGGAGAACCAACATACATTTTGGGCATAAAAATCTATAGAGATAGATCAAAGAGGCTTATAGGTTTAAGCCAAGATATGTACATTGACAAGGTGTTGAAACGGTTCAACATGGAGCAGTTCAAGAAAGGGTTCTTGCCTATGTCACATGGTATGTGCTTCAGTGAGAAATAGTGTCCTTCGACAGCTGAAGAGCGGGAGCGCATGAGTAAGGTTCCATATGCCTCGGCTATTGGTTCTATCATGTATGCCATGATATGTACTCACCCAGATGTCTCATATGCTCTAAGTGTTGCGAGCAGGTACCAAGCTGATCCAGGTGAGAGTCACTGGACACTTGTCAAAACCATCCTTAAGCACTTGAGAAGGACTAAAGATGTGTACCTAGTCTATGGAGGTGAGGAGGAGCTCGTTATAAATGGTTACACTGATGCTAGCTTCCAAACTGACATGGATGATTCACAATCTCAATCAGGTTTTGTGTTCATAATAAATGGTGGTGCTGTAAGTTAGAAAAGTTCCAAGTAGGAGATGGTGACCGATTCTACAGCAGAAGCCTCTAGAGCTGCAAAGGAAGGTGTTTGGATGAGGAAGTTCCTCATTGAGCTTGGTGTGTTTCCTGATGCATCTAGCCCATTGAATCTACATTGTGATAATAGTGGGGCGATAGCGCAGGCTAAGGAGCCAAGGAATCACCAGAAGAACAAACATGTACTGCGGAAATTTCATCTCATTCGAGAGTTTATTAGACGAGATGAGATCAAGATGTGCAAGATACACATGGATTCAAATGTTGCAGATCCTTTGAAAAAGGCTCTTCCACAGCCTAAGCATGAGGCGCATGTGAGAGCTATGGGTATTAGATATCTTTGAGATTAACTCTAGTGCAAGTGGGAGATTGTTGGGAGTATGCCCTAGAGGTTATCATAGAGATGATTGTATTACCTTGTATCCATGACATATTATGAGTCCATTGAATATCTATTAAAAATAACTTGTATCGATTAGCAATTATGTGAATTGTTTGTGAAACTTTTTACTTGTATGGTTATTCTAGAATGGTCCCTCATCAGAGTTCATATTAGGATGCACATTCATATTAGATTAGCACATTATTAGTTGATGACTATGTTTCACAAGTCATAGACATAGAGATGTCGAACTAATAATGTGGGCACATGTGTGACATGTAGGCTGGACTGACCCAACGTGAGATGTTGTTATTGTCTCGATTCACATCATGTACATTATGTCCTTAGACCTGAGATTGTTGTATGTACTCAAGATGTGAAATGATCTACTTAGAGACTATCAAACGCTACTCCATAACTGGGTAGTTATAAAGGTGGTCTTCGGGTTTGTCAAGAAACATGCTATGAGACATAGACAATCAAGATGGAATTTGCCCCTCTCTATGTGAGAGAGATATCAATGGAACACTCTAATGATTGGATCAATAAATGCATGGTTGTGCTTAGGTTAAGTGTTAACCTATGAGTTGGACCAAATATCGTGTGGCAAAAGGAATAACATGTATATGGTTTGTGGTGGTTCGTTTGATTTGATCTTTGCGTACACATAGGAGTTGCACGTCTTGCTAGCGTAGCACCCTCATAACCCTACACAGTCACCTTCATCGAGCTCTGAACGTGCCTTTGTTTTCAAATCGGCTGTGGCCGACCACGCGCAGAAGCCGAGCACCATGTGGCCGCCATGCCTCGCCATCACCCCATGCACACACGAGGTGCCTCTCTTCTCCTGCTCGAGGCCAAAGCAGCTCGCCACTCCATCCATTCACTCGCACTCTCCTCTCCCGCTCTCTGCTCTTCACTGCGGCACCTGCCATAGTCGCTGTGCTATCGCCGCCGCGCAGCACCACCTTCACTGCACCATTTCTCAATCCACCACACCAGTAGCTCTATAGCGCAGCGCTCTATGAACTCCATCCACCAGCGCCACTGTTCGTGCCATAGTAAGGCATGAAAGTGCATTTCCATGGTTGTCGCTATGGCCGGAGCACCACCGAGCTCGGGCTCAACGTGGCCAACCCTTCTCAGAACCCCTCTGCCATTCCTCTTCTGTGTTTTAGCTTCGCCTTATGACCTATCGCATCCGTGTTGACGCTACCGCAGCAGGCTCACCGGAACACCACCACGCACTGTCGCACCATGGCCGCTGCTGTGGCATGCACGCGGCCAAGCTCACCGGCCACCCGCACTTAGCCCTAGGTGGCCTCGTTAGCTCCGCCTCGGTCCCAAGAAGCCGTAGCGTGCCTTGGTTGGGCCAGTCACGCATGGAGCTGGGTGGTGTACCACCGGGCACCTCCACCGCTCCGCCAGCACCGCCGACGACCTGTCCCCAGTGAAGCCTAGGTCACTTTAGGCACAGCACCCGACGCAGATCATCGTGAGGAGTGCAATGGTGCACTTCTCCTCGCTGGATTTCTCACCAGCAGTGAGCTAGCGACGCCTAACCGTCAACTCTGTTCCTGTGCAGCTAATGCCTGGGTCCCACATGTCAGTGTCCGTATTAGGGTTTTTCTTTTTGTTCTTTTCATGAAATGCTTTGTGAACTTTGGAAAATCATATAAAATCATAGAAAAATGAGAAAAATGAAAATAAGGACTTTTTAGAATCCTTGAGAATAAATCTATGCAATGGAGTCCAAATATGATAGGTGTTAACAGAAAGATTTTGCTTTTTTTATTTATCTATTGAAATTAGATATAAATTCATATCCAGAGTTACTGTGCTCCAAATGAGGTGAAATTTTTATGGTAGGCTGTTGATACTGTGATAAAAATTTTAGGGTCAGTGGGTACTGTGTGCTTGAGTTATTGATTAAACTTGCTCTCACATGTTTATTGCCATAGCACTTTGTATTTTCCTTACAGGTTGTTGTGCTTGTTCAATTGGTATGAAATTTTTACAGTATACTATTGGAAACATGTTAGAGCTGCTGTAATTTTTGTAGAATTTATTGTGCACTTTTAATGTATGTTCATATTTCCACTTAATTATCTAAATAAATTAATAAAGAGATATAAATAATTTATTTAGAGTTGGCCACTATGTTTTCTAATGTTCATTTGATATATATGAACTGTTGGTAATCTTAGTTTTGCCCAGAATACAATCTCTAATATAAGTGATATATTATTTTCCTGGAATTCTTGATTCTGGAGCAGTTTTGGAAATAAGCAAATTGAGTAATGCTAATGATGGTTGCTGAGAATCTTTATATTAACAAAGTTGTAGATAAGTTGCTTATCTTGCTTCTATTAAAATTTCATGGTCATAGGTCTTTTGGTTTGAGAGTTGCAGCTGTTTAAAGTTTGTAGTTGGAAATGCTTGCTCTCTGGAATTTCTGGACAGTCTGGAAAGATGGCTCTCTTTGGGCTAGTTACTTTTTGAATTAGCTAAAATCATATATAAGAAAGTTGTTGGTCATTTGTTAAGCTTTCTAGAAAGTCCTAGTTCATGTCATTTGGACTTAAGAACTCCAGTTATGGTGTCAGCAAGTAACTGGTGTCTAGCAGTCCAGAAAATGCCTGTTTTGCAATGTACTTGTTTGGTGCATGTGATGCTTGTTAAAATGATTAGGCTAATTAATATAAGTTGATAGCTGCAGGTTTTAGGCCTCTCACAAGTGATGAACTTTTGTATCTTAGATTGTTAAAACGTGGTAAGTGTATGTCTACTTTCTAGAGAAGAGATATGCACTTACTCAGTAAACGGAAGTAACTTGATTAAATCAAAATGAATGTTTGGATCATCATGTTTAACATAAGCATCTCATTATGACATCTTAAATGTTTCATATCATGTGCATTCCCAGTATTCATTCATGTATGCATACATACAGGATCGCCAGAAGGAGTGACCGTGCTAGAAGTCGAAGCAGTCGAAGCAGAGGTGCCTCAAGAAGTGTAGCAGACCGAGGAGCCCAAAGGAGAAGGACTAGCCACTGACCTGCTTGAGTGTCCCGATCACCAGCCCAGCACCTTTCTCAAAGGCAAACCCCGGAGCATTCTAAGTCTCCTATGTCTTTGCAAAACTTTGAATTGAATCCTTTATGTTTGATGCATTAAGCTATAGGAATAGGGTGAAACCGTTGCTGCATAGATTGTTCCTTGTCCACCATGATATATTGTTATCCTTTCTAGGTCCAAGATCGAAACTAATGCTTGGTCATGCTTAGACCGGTAGAAGTCGGGTGATTCCCTATCACCTGCGAGCTATAGGTAGATACCTTATCATAGTTGGCTATATTTGCTATTGTGGAAATTAACCATGTGTTGATGAATAAATGGAGACCGGGTAGGATGTGGTGTTGATATTCCCGTCTGTGTTGTTTAAGGACTGTGTGCATTGTTGGACTTCAGTCGAGATTGAACGCATGTCTCACACTTAGCTGGAAGGATAAGTCATTCCAACTACGAAGCCTAGTAGCTCTGTTCGAGCCGAAAATCTGGTATGTATGTCACGCATGCTAGAGGAAGGAAGTATGTGTGGGGACACAGTTTCATCCAAGGGCAGGCAAGGCCTGAGGCATCCTGGCAACAGGTTGGTCCCTGAGTATGTGGCTTAGCTCGGACTTGCGAGGGAACTCGAATAGTACCAACGGTGACCTGTAGCTCACTTGGTCGGTGAGTGTAGTTTGTGTGGGAAAAAAATTTCACCAGCGGGTTAGGAATCGATTCGAATCGCCATCTCTCCTGGATAGTGAGAAACTGGACTGATCTTCCTGCATAGTAGTAATGTGACTATGAAACTTGATGATGGTTATAATGATGAAAAGGCAAATATGATATGGTTATTATTGATTGCCTAATTTTAATCAAGCGATTGCTCTAGTACAGGTGCTAATCAAGAGATGTCTAAATGAATATGTTTAACTTGTTGCTAAAAAATTGATTTGCAAGTTATGTGCTTAAGCTTTTATGCAAAATGTTGGTCAACTAGCTCCACCGATAAAGCCTTGCACGATCCTTGAGAGTCACTTTGTTTTGGTTTATGGAAGGTAAGTCTAGCTGAGTACATTCTTGTACTCAGGGTTTATTCTCTATTGTTGCAGATGGCAATATGTATGTGGGCTACTGCAAGAACTGCTTCTATCCCGCTGTGGATGAAGAGCAGGACCGTGGGCATGGTCTTTCCATAGATATTACCTATGATGCTTTTGCTAGATTGATCATGAACTGGCACTGAATGGAACTAAGTGTGTGTGAGATGTTTCAAACTAATTGCTTCCGCTACTTTATTTTCAAACTTGGTATTGTAATAACTTTAGGTTGAACTCCGATGTATTTGAACTATGTGCGATCTTTCTGTAACATGTGATGTGTGATTGCTGAACCATGTATGATCTTGGATGTATGTTGTTCAAAGATTGAAATCCCTTGTGATTTCACGGACTACCGGGTTTATATGGGCTCAAGAGCGACAAATCAACTGTCATGGCAGCGGTTTTAGTACTTGTACTCTTATACATTGGATGGTCCTGTTACATATGGTGTCCCATATAAACTATCTTTGAGTTATTTGGCAGATGTACTACATCGGTGTTGTCCAAGCACTCGACACATCCAGTATAGCCATGTCTTTTCTCCAGACAAGCAACCTTGACCTGGTAGGCCAGTGATTGTAGCGATAAGTCCTACCTTGATCGTGACATGTTTCTTTTTGCACTCATCCCAAACATCCTCCGCACCCTTTTCAAACATCTCCATTAGTTCATCGATCACTGTTTCCAGAAACACATCGATGTCATTTCTAGGTTATCTTGGACCTTGGATCAGTAGTGGCATCTTGATGTACGATCGCTTCATACAGAGCCATGGAGGAAGGTTGTATATACAGAACATTGTTGGTATTTATTAACTTGACACCTATTTGAGTAGCCACCTATTAATTACCTGCACCTCTAGCTTACTTGTACTAGGTTGTCATCCCTAGTGTTAGAGCTAAAAGTGATTGTAGGCACTACCTAGCATTACTACTAAGTAGTTATCTTATTATTTCATGTGACTAGAAAGAATATGAAGATAAGAATGGAAAGGTATCTGCCAGTGCACAGATAATTATACCATTGTAGCAGTTTACCTAGGAGTACTCCAGGGATTGTTATTTATATTTTTACCACTAGGAAGGGATGGCTAAAGAAAATGTGATGATCACTTGTACATGCAATGGAGAGTTAACCATGTCTCATCCATCTGCTCATAATAGGGATAAGTCATAAGATAAATGATAATGAATGATAAATGTCAAATTAAAAATAACATAATTCACTTAGAGCACTCCCTTCTATAGCCTTAGCATGGTTTAGATAGAGTAAAGGAATATTCCTAAGTCATTCTTAATCACATGTCAAAGTATCCTATAATTAGTGCAATTACACCTAGCAATCATCGCAAGATAACTTCATATCTACACATAAGGGACACTACTAAGGAAGATCAGGAACAGAGCAAGTCTTTGTTTGTAACTAGGTCCTACTTGTCCTAAATTTGGGGAGTGGACTACAAAGGACTCAATGGAAGTATCACATCCGCGATCTACCACTTGGCCCGAAATATAGGGTGCATCCGCAGGTAAACAACGTATAAGCACCATGCTTACACAATGTTGACCACTCACCCATTATACTTCAAGGTGAGCGATATACGATCTTATGCTTGAATATAAAGATACTCTAACTATACTAAGCATATAATCAAAGTAGACGATGAACAATATAACTAAGAACATGAACAATATTAATATAAAGAGTAATGTCAAATCCATTGTAGCTAGCAAATAAATATAGAAAGATACAAGAGAGAGGATAAAGAAGGCTTTACCAAGCCTCGCTCTTGACACGATCCAGAATCTAAGCGAAGCTTGCCTCCCTCTACTTCTAGCCTAGTTAGCTATGCCCTAGAATATGGTGCTGCTCTAATGAGATTAGGGTTCCTAGCCCTGATAACTTGATCAAATGACTTCAATCCCCATGAACTAGGGGGTAGGGTCTTGCTTATATAGGTCGGTGGAATGAACCAGAGCCCTTGGATCAAACTGATCTTGATCAATAGTGAAGATGCAATCCCTAAGGTGGTGGGGGAACTAACGTAGAAGACTGAGACTGATAGGTGGGCCCCTAGGTCGGCTGACCTAGGGGTGGGTTCGACTGACCTGGCTCAATGCTAGGTAGGCCCCCCTTTGGTCACCTTCTCGTGTCTTCTAGATCCTTCTCAACTTAGTTCGCACATAGGATACACTTTTTAGCCCAACATGTGGGTCCTCTTTGGCTCTTTTCCTAAGTAACCCCTGCAAAAATACAGATTCACCAAAACCTATGGAATTCTGTCAGTTTAACCCCTAATTCTATGTTGGAGATTGATTTATATCCTTATTCATGTTTCGTTGATGGTTTATAATAGTAGTTAGTGATCGTCGACAACTCCCCCAAGCTTAACCTTTGCTAATCCCTTAACAAAGCTAAACTCAACAATGGATTAGGAGATGCTTCAATACTTCCACATCTCAAAAGTACCCATGCCTTCAACACAGGAATTCTCCTCTACATTAGAATAAACTTGTTCTGATTTTCAAACATACCCATATTACCTTCAACCATGGGGCTTCTTAGCCTTTAGTCTGGTCTTGAGTAATTGAAAGACAGAATGGTCAAGTCAAGCACTATGTCTCAAGCTCTTCATTCAACCATCATTCCAGAGTTTTTATAAGTTTTCAAAATAAAACTCAGAGATTCCTTTGTATGATCCTCTTAAGTCTCTCATATATGTGGTATTTGTGGATCCTCACCAAGGCAATAGTGATGTTATGCCTTCTCTCTCACCCTACAACTAAGGGTTATGTGGAGCTCATAGGTATGGAGACAGCTCATACATACTTGCAAAGCATATATTTTAAAGTCAAACAATGGATCCAGAGAAATGAGTCATACAATCAAGTTAAGATGTGCATGTGTGTGGATATGAGGAGTGGAATGGATATATGGTGGGAGTGGTTATGAATGGTGTCAATGGTGGTAATGGTGAAAACCTAATTCTACTTTTGCTCCTTGAAAAACATACCTCTCTTTTGAAATTTGGAAACAACCTTGTAAGAAAACATGGGCTATCTTATTCATTTCTTCTCTTTTTTAGGCGAGCATCAGAGTAACCATTATTTTAATATTTCAAACACTTGTCTATTTTTCCAATACTTTTCTTTTTTTTGAATAACTTTTGCATAGCCACATGTTTCTTTTCTGCCACAGAATTTCGAGAGATAAAAACAAGAATATTGGAGCTTTATTTGGTGGTATTTGGGGTGATTAGGTAGATGGATGAAAAACATATTTTTGGTGTTCACTCCTAGTGTAAGAGTGGAACATTTTTGGGTGGATCTAAATGGGAAGCATGTTGTTGCGTACTTCCAGTGTAGAAGCAGCATATTTGGGTGGAGTATGCGTGATCTTGATTTTAAAATCATGACAAGTCTCTAAGAGTCAACACAGCTCGACAGCACTCAATGCAAAGCAAGTAACATATATATGTGGAGGTTTTCCTAGTCTAAACACTCATGTATGGCTGTGGTAGGAATCCAAGTTTTGTCATACAAGGAACTCATCATGTAGCATTTAAAATTTTTAAAAGATAAATCTCTAGAACTCAAGTATCACTAGGAACAAGATAAACAGTAACTCAGACCTTCTCATATCATATCCGACAGTTACCTAGACTTGGATCAAGCATTTGCTACCCACAAGTTTTAGGCTTAGAGTAAATCTTCAAGTCAAAACAATTGTATCTAAAACTTGGAAGAATTCAAGGTTGAAAACTAGGTACTTGAAAGGAATTATGGCAAAGCAACTATTCATCATTTCCATAAAGAGATTATCTTAGAGTCTATTTTATTTAAGTAGAAAAGCAAATTTTTTGAACACTCTTTTTTATTTTATTTCAAACTTAAAGATCACACCAATCTACTATATTTATAGAGCTAAAAAGGAAATCTTTATTTTGTTTTATGGTTCTACATCTTTTTATTGTTTTTAATGAATAGCACAGTTAAAAGTAGTAAAGTAAAAAGAGAAAAGGAATATTTAGCTAGATACATGGGGGATGTTTTTCCCCCAAGTTGGATGATGAAGTAGCCGTTCATTCTTGCTGTGTAGCAAACTGGCAGTGGAAATGTACTCACTCCTCTATCGGAGTATTGATTGATGATGATGATGGTTGAAGCAGTGCTCTAACAGTGGATAGAACATCTACTCGCTTGTCAGTTCTTCTTGATCCTTCAAATCCTACAAAGCTCAAATAGACAACAAAACTTGTGGAACATATTAAGCATTAGTGGTTAACCACCTAAGTCTCTGTTCCATGTTTCATTATGTTTCTTTTAAGCATAATTGCAATAGGATATTTTTCTCAATATTATTTTTGGATTTTATATTTTATATGATGCAATAGAAAATGTAACAAGATGAATGAATATTTATTTTTATTTTTATGCCACTGCGGTGAATATTCATGTAGGTTTTATGCCACAAAATTATTCAGATAGGGCTTAGGATTATTGGTGCAATGCAACAAGCAAATATTTTTATTCTCTTTTTTCTAATGCACATGTAGTAAAGTAAATATGCAACATAAATTAATTATACTAATGTAGGAAAATAAATATGCTAAAAGACAAATTATGCAATGCTAAAAAGGCAAATATGGATGACTACCGAGATTACCTCCCAGCGAGGGTTTGGTGATTTAAGTCCTCCGAATAGGACTTCTTGTGTCTTGTTCATTCTTCCTAGAGTGCATCACTGGGTCTGAATGGTGACCCTGGTTGCACCTCTTGTGATGGTGAACTGGACAATGATCCCTTCTCCTTCCATACCTATTTAGTTGGTGAAGTTGAGTTTGATGTTGGGGACTTGTTCTTCACAGGTTCTTCTTCTTCATCAGTCTTTTCTTCTTCGTTCTTTGGGAGCTTATTCTTACGGTGTTGGGCTGAACGGCACCTCCTCCTTGATCTATTCTTCTTTGGCTATTCATAAGTTGTATAACTATTGAAATAATAGCGTACCTTCTCGGTAGGGAACTGGAAGTGGACTTCCCCCAATCTCATGTAGATGATTGCTCAAGTTGTGTTGAGGAACGGTCTTCCTAGTACAATCAATGGATCATATTCTTCTTCTCCCATGTCTAGGACCATAAACTCAGTGGGGACACAGTGATCTCAAATTTGCACCATGAAATCCTTTGCTATCCCCTTCGGGAATCGAAATGTTTGGTCTGCCATTTGCAGCTGCACATAAGTGGGGTACAAGGCTTCCTTACCAAATAAGTACTCATAAGTTACCTTGGCAATTATGTTGACTCCTGACCTAGTGTCATAGAACGTCTTGTGAATTGTATTCCATGTGGACTGTGTTGATCATCTTCACTGATTCTACTAGTGACTGTTTAGTCTTATTCCTCCTCCTACTTGTCTTCTTCTCTGCTGTCTTGTCCTCATATATGTACACCCTTCGTAGATGAGCAGGAGATTGTAGTGTCCTATTCTTGAAAGTGAATATCTCCTTTCTATACTTGATAGTGAAACAAATCTTGGCATTATCGGTGTAGATGATGGCTTTTGCAGTACTTGAGAATGGTCGACCCAAAATGATGGGTGCCTTCTCATCACCACCTATCTCAACTACCACAAAGTCTGCAGATACATATGAGTGACCAACTCGCACACAGACACCTTCAACGATACCCTTCAGATAGCAGAGTGACTGATCTGCAAGCTGTAAACACATGGTTCTGTACAACAATGGATCTCCATGAATTTTCCCATAAATTACCTTAGGCATGATGTTGACACTTGCACCGAAGTCACAGATAGCTTCTTCAAAAGTATTTGGCCTGATGGCTATTGGGGTGATAGGTCTTCCTAGGTCACCCTTCTTTTCTCGCAAGGACTCATCTTTCTATCCTCCTGATGGTTGATCTTATAGTACCATCCTACATTGAATTTGTCAATAAGATTTGCAGTTTCTAATTCTTTCAGTTGCCCCAGAATCTTACCTTTATTGGCCGGAGGAACAGAAGATGTCAACTGAGCTATTTGTGATTCTATCATTTTGTTAAAGCTATGCTAGTTCTTAATGATAGAAGAAAAGCTATCAATTCTATTATTAATGGTTTCTAGCAATTTATCATTTTAATCTATCTTCTTAGACATTTGATCCAATAATCTAGATTAGCCAGTGACTAAATCTCTCAAAGTTGTATTGAAATTATTGAAGTTATTACCCCGATAGTTACCTTGGTAATTACCTGAGTAGTTAGGCCTCTATTGCTGATTCTAACCTTAATTCTGAGGACGGTAGTTGGTGTTGTTGTTGATGTAGTTCACATCCACTTGGATCTCTGGGTAGTTGTGGCCTGAGTGCCTAGTGCCTCCACACTTTTCAAATGTCATGCAGGAATCATGAAAGTGCATGACCTCTTTCTTCTCACTGGCTTTGTCATCGAGCCTCTTCATTAGAAGGTCCATCTTGGCAAATAGCATGTCTACCTCCTCGAGCTAGTGCATACCACCTCTCTTGTGGGTATGAGTTTGTTCTTCATTCCAACCTTGGTTGGAAGCCATCTTCTCAACAAGAATGGTTGCATCTCTAATAGTGAGTGACAGAAAAGCACCTATAGCAGTAGCATCCATTATCTCACGGTGCTGGTGGTCAACCCATGGTAGAAGGTTTGCATGAGTAGCCAATTCTCCATTCCATGATGAGGACACTCTAAGATGTAGTCTTGAAAGCGTTCCCAATCCTTAGGGACAGATTCATTGTGCTATTGCTGAAAACTCGACATAGAAGCATTTGTCTTGCCCATGGGGAACAACTTTGCTAGGAAGACAGTGGAGCAGATATCCCATGTAGTGTTCTTGTCTTTATTAGCATAGAACCACTGTTTTGCCTTTCCCAACAGTAAAAATGGGAAAAGCCGGAGTAGAATAGCATCTTTGGTTACCCCTTGATGGTGAAAGTGCTGTAGATCTCCAGAAAGTGTTGGAGATATGCACTCGCATCCTCATGTGCCTTTCCACAAAACTGACTCACTTGCACCATGTTAATGAGAGCAGACCTGAGCTTGAATCCATTCTCCCCCACATTGGTTCGTGGTCTAGTACGGATGTTGGCAGTGGTTGGAGCAGAGAATTCACGAAGAGTCTTGTTAGCCATAGTTTCAAATTCTGGTGTCAAACTTCTTATTCGGTTATCCTATGACTCTAGAGTGAGAACCTTCTTGAGACTAGCTTTAGCTTTCCTGAGTAGTACTTCAGGATTGTCTAAGTAGTTTGTCGAAAGATCAAAACCAATTATACATTACCCTACATAAGATACAAAAGTAGACAAAACAAGTGATATCAGTATTCCTTTTTGAATAGCCTTACTGTAACACCCAAATTTTAGGAGTAGTAAATTTTTAAATAATTTAGAGAAGGGGAATTAAAATTTTTAAGAAAAGATTTGGTGTTGTATTCATGCTGTTGCATTTAATTTATTTTGTGTGGATATTATTTTAGTTTATTGGTTGAGGAAATTTCATGTGAAAAGATTTTGGAAAATAGATTAATGAAGAAAGAATGAAAAAAAAAGAAAACACACTTACCTGTCTGTTGGCCGGCGGCCCAGCTGCTAAGCCCGCTCCCGCGCTCGCGTTATGGCAGGCCGCGTCGGTGGGCCGGCCCAGCAGACGAGCAGCCCAGTCGGCCGAGCCAGCCCAAACCAGCAGCCACGTTTTCCTCTCTTGGTCGCTGACTGGTGGGTCCCAGCTGTCGGATGTTTTTTCTAACTCGTGTAACCGGGCCGGACTCTGAGGAGGATTCGGTTGGCCACGGGATCGACTCCGGATTCACCACGAGTCAAAATCTTCCTTATAAGTAGTGGAGGACTTAGTCGATGATTGTTTTTCTTTTAGTAGATGCCCTAAGCTCCGCGTTTTTAGCTAATTTTGCTATCCCTTGCCGCCGGGATAGAGCCGCCGCGGTGGTGGGAGTTTTTGTCGCGCCTCCACCGTCCGTGTTTGGTTGCCGAGATTTCTAACAAGGTAGTGAAGCTGTTCCGAGGTTTTTATCAATCTTTGCTTGCTCCGGTGCTTAGTTTGACTATGCCGAACTTCCAGGAAAACCCTATCGGAGCGGGGGTCGTGTGTGGTCGCCGTCGAGGAGTTTTTGGCCCGGGTTGGTGGTCTAGGTGAGCTCGCGTAGGTCGTTGCTCCTCTCCTATGTATTTTCTTCGGTCGGGAGTGGTCGGATGTCATTTTCTAGCGAGTTCCGGCGAGTTCCTGGCGGCGTCAATGGAGTCCACCGGCTGGAAGTACTGTAGCCGGCCTGGTTTTCTTTTTTCTTTTGTATTGGATCGTTGTGAGCCGTTCGTTTTCAAATCAATGGCCCAGATTAGAAGGTACCTCTTCACATGGCAGATTTTCTAAAGAGACCCTCGGGTTTTTAGTAATCAACCTGCGGTCCTTAGCGTATTTCTGAAAATGCGTTTTCACGTTTTGAAAGCGTATTTTCTTCCGGTTTAATCAAAAATACGTTTTCAGGAAATTACAGTTTTGCCACTAGAATTGTTTTGGTCATAAAAACTTCGTTTTAACTCCGATTTGATCCGTTCAAGTTGCGTTAGGTTCGTAATTGCGAGCTCTACATGTTAGTGTAGTTGTACAGTTAGTTTTGATAATTTATTTTTCGAGTTTATAATTAAGTATTTATTTATCTATAGGAAATCTTAGAAAATTCATAACTTTCACGTTTTAACTCTGAATTTGGTGATCTTTGCGTCTGTGTGATCGTAGAAACATGTAGAAGAGTTTTATAAACTTTTATTACTGTTTTGCTACTGTTGGTGTACTGTTCTATTTATATCTCTTTGTTTGCTTCGTGTATATTTGATTGGATGCATGTATGTTGTTGATTGATGATCGAGTATAGAAGGTGAGCAGTATCTGGACGATTCGGAGTATTACTGTAACACCCAAAATTTTAGAGATAACAAATTTTGAATAAATTAGATAACAATTAATGGCAAGTTAAAATTTTTAAAAAACTATTTAGTGATGCATTCATGCTGTTGCATTTAATTTATTTTGTGGTGTGCATTTATTTTATTTTGTCTTGGCTTAGAAAATTTGATTTGAAAAGGTTTTGGAAAATAGACAAATAAAAAAAAGAAAGAAAGAAAGAAAGAGCTTACCTGCTACTGGCGGCCTGGGAATCCACCTAGACCGGCCTGTTTCTTTTTCTCGTGGGTGGGCCGGCCCAGCAGTTTCACGCGGCCCAGACGTCCGAGCCAGTAGCCGCGCGGCCCAAGTTGGCCCAGCGCCACAGCCGCTCCTTTCCTTCCCCTCTCTGAGTCGCTGACTGGTGGGGCTCCGATGTCAGTAGTCTTCTTCTTCCTCGTAACCGGACCGGAGTCGAACATCCACCGACCGAACTTCAATCGAATCTTGTGTCCGGGATTTGTTAACCGAAATCAACGATTTGAGGCTATAAATATGACGCCTTGACCCTCTATTTTCCGTTTTTTCATCTAAAATCGCGAGTTCCCCCTGCAAGAAGTCGAGTTCTAGGGTTGGGCGATGCCGGCGAGTTCGGTTGGAAGAGGGAGAGGTCTTCGGGTGTTTTGGTGGTTAATTTCTCCGCTTGAGTGAGTTTGCCATCTTCTCCTCTCTCTCTCCATGTTTTTCTTTTAAGCTTTCGTGCTATATCTCGCGGTATTGGAGCTTCTCGGGGTCGGTAATGGTGCCGCCGTCCTTTCCCTAGGGGCGCTCTTTCCTCGGGCCGTCATAGTCCTCTTAAGTTGCTTAGATAGGTTCGTGGTGACTCCCTCACTCGATTGGTGTCGGATTTGAGGTGAATAGTGGTCAAAATCAAGGAAGTTGGAGCTCGCCGGCGAGTTTTGGGCGGCCGGCCATGGTGGCCACCGACCGGTGATGGAGATGGTGACCGTGCTCCCTCTCTCTTTCTTCTAGATTCAATAGCAGCCGTCCATTCTCAGATGGACGCACAAGATTAGAACTTACCCCTTCGCGGGGTAAAATTCATAAAGAGACCCTCAAGTTTTTAGTAATCAACCCGCCGTCCAAAACGTAATGCTGAAAATGCGTTTTCGCGTTTTGAAAGCGTATTCTCTTCCGGTGAAATCAAAAATACGTTTTCAGGTATTTACAGTTTTGCCACTAGGATTGTTTTAGTCATAAAATCTTCGTTTTAACTCCGATTTGATCCGTTCAAGTTGCGTTAGGTTCGTATTTGCGAACTCTACATGTTAGTGTAGTTGTACAGTTAGTTTTGATAATTTATTTTTCGAGTTTATAATTAAGTATTTATTTATCTATAGGAAATCTTAGAAAATTCATAACTTTCACGTTTTAACTCCGAATTTGGTGATCTTTGCGTCTGTGTGATCGTAGAAATGTGTAGAAGAGTTTTATAAACTTTTATTACTGTTTTGTTACTGCTGGTGTACTGTTCTAATTATATCTCTTTGTTTGCTTCGTGTATGTTTGATTGGATGCATGTATGATGTTGATTGATGATCGAGTATAGAAGGTGAGCAGTTTTTGGACGATTCGGAGTATTACTTTGAGCCAAATTAGCAGTATTATTTGGAGAGCTTTGATCAAGGCAAGTATAACACAGGACTATCCTTGTTACCTATACATCGAATTATCATACATATGCATGTGCTTACCTTGACAACCTTAGAGATTATAACTTAGTGCTTGTTGTCTTGATTCCTTGTCAACCTTGGGAATGCATATGGGTAGCTATGGCTAGTGCTTAAACTAAGAACAATGATCTTGCAATATGATTAATGGATCAAGCAATCATTCATTAAGATGATTTAATTTTTGTTAAAAGGGGGCTAGAGCATGTGTATTATTTTTGATGCTCTAGTTACTCTCCGTAAGGACTTATCTGTACGTGATCATCCGGGATATACAGTACAGCTGTGAGGGCTATATGGCTCTGGCTTTAGTTGTTCAAGAGACCTTTTCTAGCTTGTTAGTGGTTACCTTAAATGGCGTAAGAATGGCTTGCCACGTTGGGTGTAGTGCGAGCCCCTGGCCTAGTGTGTATAGGCTACGGTTGTTGTGCCACAGGGAAGGGGGGTTCTACATCTGCCTGCCGAGTGAATCTAATGGCCCTAACTTGTTAGACGAACTCTTGAGTGGCTTTATATGGTTCTCTAGTGTTTGGGCTTGATCTCCCCACTCATTTTGAAATCATGACTCATAGTGAAAGTGTACACCTCTGCGCAGAGTTAAAAACTGGTATACTAGCCGTGCTCACGGATACGAGCGGCCCTGGAACATTTACAGATAGATGATCACCATTGCTATATTATGTTTAATTATTGTTGATTACTATTATGCTCATGTTAATGTTATTCGTTATCACTATTGCAATTGATCATTGGTTCTTTAATGGGAAGTGGTTTATCTTGAAGATATTCAATTGTCAAATATATGATTAAAAGCTAACCGCAGTTAAACAGTGTCTAGCCATTTGAGCCTCATGAACCCTGTGTTATATTTGTTGAGTTCGACATGGACTCACTCTTGCTATTTCCACCATAACAGATGAAGATTATGAGGAAGATTATCGTAATGAGTACTAGTCTTGGTGTCAACCAGTCAACCGTGTCCCTGTGTGGAGTTTTCCGCTGGAGATTATTATTAGTTATTATTATTTATCGTTCAAGACTATGTCTAAACTATTTATTCGCTATGTAATAAGCACTGTGATGATACTATGTAATTTGTCAACTTATGTGTGCGATCATGACCTGGGGCGCACATGAGTACTTTATGCATCCTATTTTTGTCTTTAAAAATGGGTGTGACAATTACTTTGAGCCAAGTCAGCAGTATCACTTGGAGAGCTTTGATCAAGGCAAGTATAACACAGGACTACCCTTGTTATCTATACATCGAATTGTCATACATATGCATGTGCTTACCTTGACAACTGTAGAGATTACAACTTAGTGATTGTTATCTTGATTCCTTGTCAACCTTGGGGATGCATATGGGTAGCTACTACTAGTGCTTAAACTAAGAACAATGATCTTGTAATTTGATTAATGGATTAAGCAATCAACCATTAAGATGATTTTATTACTATTAAAAGAGGGCTAAAGCATGTGCATTATTTTGATGCTCTGGTTTCTCTCCATAAGGACTTATCTGTACGTGATCATCCGAGACGTACAGTACAGCTGTGAGGGCTATATGGCTCTGGCTTTAGTTGTTCAAGAGACCTTTTCTAGCTTGTTAGTGGTTACCTTAAATGGCGTAAGAAAGGCTTGCCACGTTGGGTGTAGTGCGAGCCCCTGGCCTAGTGTGTATAGGCTGTGGTTGTTGTGCCACAGGGAAGGGGGGTTCTACATCTGCCTGCCGAGTGAATCTAATGGCCCTAACTTGTTAGACGAACTTTTGGATGGCTTTATATGATTCTCGGGTGTTTGGCCTTGATCTCCCCACTCATTTGGTAATCATGACTCACAGTGAAAGTGTACACCTCTGCGCAGAGTTAAAAACTGGTATACTAGCCGTGCTCACGGATACGAGCGGCCTTGGAACATTTACAGATAGATGATCACCATTGTTATATCATGCTTAATTATTGTTGTTATTATTATGCTCATGTTAATGCTATTCATTATCTTTATTACAATTGATCATTGTTTCATAAATGGGAAGTGGATTACTTTGATGCTACACAATTGCTAAATATATGATGACTAAAAGCTAAATGTAGTTAAACAATGTCTAGCCTTTTGAGCCTCATGAACCCTGTGTTATATTTGTTGAGTTCGACATGGACTCACCCTTGCTATTTCCACCATAACAGATGAAGATTATGAGGAAGATTATCGTAATGAGTACTAGTCTTGGTGTCAACCAGTCAACCGTGTCCCTGTGTGGAGTTTCCGCTGGAGATTTACTATTAGTTATTACTATTTATCGTTCAAGACTACGTCTTAAATATTTATTCGCTATGTAATAAGCACTGTGATGATACTATGTAATTTGTCTACTTATGTGTGCGATCATGTCCTGGGGCGCACATGAGTACTTTATGCATCCTATTTTTGTCCTTAAAAATGGGTGTGACAGATTGGTTTCAGAGCCGTGTTGACTGTAGGACGCAAGCCTAGTTAAAATGGTCGTTAATAGCATCCATACTTCACTTAATTCATGCTTCCTCTTTTCACCTTGTTAATTACTAAAGTTTTATGCTTCCTCTACTTTATTCTATTGTGAAAATACATTGATTCTATCTAATCTATGTCTAAATCTTGTAGATGCCTCCTCATCCCCGTCTGTCAGCTGCACAGTACGTTGCCCGTTTCAAACCCCAGGAGCCGTATGAAGATGGTGATCAAGAGCTATCTGATGCTGAATCAAGAGTTGGTGATACACCAATGGAAGATGTAGTTATGGGGTGGACTACGAAGCTTCATATCATGGTTCCTAAAGCTGATGCTTTCTTCCATGACATGTTGACAAGAACCTTGGACAACTACTACTACGATTGGGAAGCTACTTTGGAGTATCACAGTGCAGAGTATAGTCATCCATGGATGGATTCCTATTGGGAAACGGAGTTATGGGTCAAGAAAAGGGATCCTACCACTAAGGAGCCTAAGGTGGAGTCAAAGTTTATTACCAGAGTGAGCCGGGCAACCATGGAGACAAGCATGGAGGATGTCGCCTACAATGCATTTGTTTACTACCATGGTCTACGCTCGGACAAGACGTTAAAGGGTGCACTCCGGCATTTTCCTTGTTTCCTACATGACAAGGGTATTTGGACCGTGCCGCTTGCAGATGATTCTTCCTTGACTTTACAAGCTACGGTGGGATTAGCTCGTGAATTGGCTCTCCACGAGGTGGATTTGAAGGATGAGTTGTTGAAGGAAAAAGAACCTAAGGAGCAAGCTTATAAGGAGATTGACCAATTAAGGGCGGAGTTAGGTCATCCCAAGATTTATGAGAAGCTTAATTAGGAAATAGGAAAAACCCCTATGTAATAAGAACGATAGTAGTTGCGAGTTAATTTTAAGTTTGGATTGTTTTAAGAGTCAGTTTGTGGTGTGAACAATTGTGTGATTGATGGATTGCTATTATGATAATGTGTGATTTGGATCTTTGTAATGTGTGCTGGAGTTTTGTAGACATGCCTACAAGTTCCATGGTTGAGAATATTAAGTTTTATCAAAATATATTAGTTGAATATGAGGTTAACTTAGTTATGTCCTTTGCTGACTTTTGGATCAGTCTGGGATGTTTTAGAAATAACTTAAAATCCGTTCATGAGAAATTTAAGAAATTTTACTAGAAATAATTAGACTTCTATATCTTTCCAACCCCACAAGAATCACTTTAATATCTATTATGAGTTAAGAGATATACCTGTTCCAAGTTGGGGTTACTGCACAGTCTGGAATTCTGAAACAGTTCGGTTAAGTTCAGTTTTTGACCAATTTATTGACAGAATCAGAAAAAGTGTTGTGAATAAAAGTTGTAGATAATTTTGTAAGCTTTCCAACCATGTAAAGATCATCTGAATTGGAAGTCTGTAGCTCGAGATATGACAGTTTTACTGAGTTGCTGAAATTGGAGTTCGCCCAGAAAAATCAGATTTTGCTTATCCAATGAATACATCATCTCGGATCGTACTGAATTTTATTTTCTGTGTTTTTGGAAATAGATGTCAGGCAGAGGTTGTGGCAGAGGTCGTGGAGGTGCTAACCCACCTATTACTATGGAGGAACTCATGCAAACTCAGAATCAGATGATGCAAATGTTTTATGCAGCACATGCAGAACAATCCCCCTGCGGGAGGACCACCGCCTGTGCAAGTGAGGGATAAGCGTGGGGAATTTTTGAAGGGACGCCCTCCAGTGTTTTCTCATGCTGCTGATCCTTTAGAGGCAGATGATTGGGTGAGAGCCGTTGAGAAACAGTTGAATATAGCCCAATGCAATGATATGGAAAAGGTATTATATGCATCTGGTCAGTTACAGGGGACAGCTCAGACTTGGTGGGAGTCGTATCAAGCTGCACGCCCTAATAATGCTCCTCCTATCACTTGGAATGAGTTTGTTAGAGATTTTCGAGCTCGCCATATTCCTGAAGGTATAATTGAGCTGAAGCAGGAAGAATTCAGAAACCTTAGGATAGGACAGATGAGCGTTGATGAATATCATGACAGGTTCACACAATTGGCTCGCTATGCTCCTAATGAAGTGAGGGAAGATGCAGACAGGCAACGTCTTTTCTTGAAGGGAATTTATTATGATCTTCGCCTGCAATTGAAGGGGAATAACTATGCTAGTTTTCAAGAGCTAGTGAATAAAGCTATTGTGCTTGATAATGAGCGCAGAGAGATGGACAGGAAGAGGAAGATGAAGGTACAAAGCTCAGGAAGCAACAACCGTCAACGCACAAATTCTCAGCATGGTTTTCATCAGAAGTTTCAGGGACCGGTTAGCCAGTGGAATCGTAATCCGAATCAGAGGTGGTCCCAAAATTGGCAAAGTAATCAGTCGCAGCAGCGTTCATCATATCCACAGCGTCAACAGTATCAGCAGACTGGGCAATAGACTCCTCGCATTGGAAATCCCAATGTTACCCCCATGAAGAATAGTGCTCCCAGCACGCCTACTAGATGCTTTGTCTGTGGTAAAGAGGGCCATATGTCTTATCATTGTCCTGAGAAGCAGAACCAGCAGACTCCTCAGAGCCAGAAGAGCAACCAGAGGCAATCTGGTACTGGAAGGGTGAATCACGTGTCTTCTGATACAGCTCATGATGCACCAGAAGTTATGATTGGTACGTTCAATGTACATTCCACTCCCGCAACTGTTCTTTTTGACTCTGGAGCATCTCATACATTCATATCCAACATTTTTGTTAAAATGCATAGTATACCCATGCTAGCTATGAAAGAACCTCTCTTAGTAAATTCACCTGGAGGTACCATGCAAACCAGTAATCGTTGTCTTCCAATTAGTATGGTATTAAGGGGGGTAGAGTTTAAGATAACTCCTATAGTGTTGAGGACATCTGGTATTGATGTGATATTGGGTATGGACTGGATGAAGCAAAATCAGGCAGAGATTCAGTGTCAGCAGAAAGTGGTAGTTGTGACTGCACCTAATGGAGATAAAATCAATGTGGATGTAGCAGTGCAGATGCAACCAACCGCTATGGTGAATCAGCTTGAAGATACTATTAAGGAGAATTCAATAATTGAGGAATTTCTGGATGTCTTCCCTGATGAATTGCCAGGTATGCCACCTGACCGAGACATTGAATTTCTTATTGAATTACTTCCTGGAACTACACCTATAGCCAAACGACCATATAGGATGGGAGTAGATGAATTAGAAGAACATAAGAAACAAATTAAAGAATTACAAGATAAAGGTTTTATTCGACCTAGTTCATCACCTTGGGGAGCACCAGTTATATTTGTTGATAAGAAAGATGGTGGTCAGAGGATGTGTGTTGATTATCGGTCACTAAATGAGGTAACTATCAAAAATAAGTACCCTTTGCCCAGGATTGATGACTTGTTTGACCAGTTGAGAGGTGCTTGTGTGTTCTCTAAGATTGATTTACGTTCTGGTTATCATCAGTTGAAGATTCGTGCCTCTGATATTCCAAAGACAGCTTTTACTACAAGGTATGGATTGTATGAGTATACTGTTATGTCGTTTGGATTGACCAATGCACCTGCATACTTTATGTACATGATGAATAAGGTGTTCATGGAATATTTGGATAAGTTTGTGGTAGTGTTTATTGATGATATACTGGTATTTTCCAAGACAGAGGTAGAGCATGCTGAACATTTGAGGTTGGTATTGCAGAAGCTTAGAGAGCATAAACTGTATGCGAAGCGAAGTAAATGTGAGTTTTGGTTGAAGAAAGTTTCTTTCCTTGGTCATATTGTTTCTAATGGAGGGATATCAGTGGATCCAGGCAAGGTAAAGGATGTATTGAATTGGAAACCACCTACTAATGCTAGCGAGATTCGCAGTTTCTTGGGATTGGCTGGATATTATAGACGGTTCATTGAAGGGTTTTCTAAACTTGCTAAACCTATGACATCTCTGTTAGAGAAGAATGCTAAGTTTGTGTGGTCTGATAAATGTCAAGCCAGTTTTAAAGAATTGAAGAAGAGGTTGACTACAACGCCTGTGTTGGTTTTCCCAGATTTGAGTAAGAAGTTTTCTATTTATTGTGATGCCTCTCGTCAAGGTTTAGGATGTGTTCTTATGCAAGAAGGCAGAGTTGTGGCTTATGCATCTAGGCAGTTGAGAAAGCATGAGTTGAATTATCCTACGCATGATTTGGAGTTAGCAGCTGTAGTTCATGCTTTAAAGATTTGGAAACATTATTTGATTGGACATAAGAGTGATATATACACTGATCATAAGAGTTTGAAGTATATTTTAACTCAGTCAGATCTGAATTTGAGGCAACGCAGATGGTTAGAGTTGATTAAGGATTATGATATTGAGATACACTATCATCCTGGTAAGGCTAATGTAGTAGCTGATGCTCTTAGTAGGAAAAGTTATGCCAATGAGATACGAACATTGTCTATGACTAGGGAGTTATGTGCTGAATTTGAATATTTGAATTTGGGAATTGTTACTAATACAATGGAATTAGTGATAGAACCTACCTTAGAGCAAGAAATTTATAAGGGTCAGTTAAAGGATGAGAAATTAAAGAAGATAGCAGAAGATATAGTGATTGGTAAGTCACCAGGCTTTCGAATGGATGATAATGGGATTTTGTGGTTTGGAAAGAGGCTGTGTGTACCTGAGGATCAAACTGTTAGACAGGCAATTCTTCGCGAAGCTCATGAGTCAGCTTATTCTATTCATCCTGGTAGTACTAAGATGTATTTGGATCTTAAACAGAAATATTGGTGGGTTGGATTAAAACGAGATGTGGCTGAGTATGTGGCATTGTGTGATACTTATCAGAGGGTGAAAGCAAAGCATCAGAGACCTGCTGGATTGTTGCAACCAATGAAGATTCCTTAATGGAAGTGGGAGGAAGTTGGTATGGACTTTATAGTGGGGTTACCGCGTACTCAGAGAGGTTATGATTCTATTTGGGTGATAGTGGATAGATTGACTAAAGTTGCTCATTTTATACCAGTCAAGACTAATTACACGGGAGTACAATTAGCTACCTAATATATGGAAAGAATAGTCTGTTTGCATGGAGTTCCAAAGAAGATTGTGTCTGATCGAGGTTCGCAGTTTACGTCACACTTTTGGAAAGCTGTACATGAATCTTTAGGAACCAAATTGAATTTTAGTATGGCATATCATCCACAGACAGATGGACAGACTGAAAGGACCAACCAAGTATTAGAGGATATGTTGAGAGCTTGTGCATTGCAATATGGAACTAGTTGGGATAAGAGTTTGCCTTATGCAGAATTTTCTTATAATAATAGTTATCAACAGAGTCTTAAGATGGCACCGTTTGAAGCTTTGTATGGACGTAAGTGTAGAACTCCATTGTTTTGGGATTAGACAGGTGAATCTCAGGTGTTTGGTATAGATGTTTTTAGAAACGCAGAAGATCAAGTGCGAGTGATTCGTGAGAATTTGAGAGTGGCACAATCTCGTCAGAAGAGTTATGCTGATAATAGGAGAAGAGATCTAGTTTTTGAGGTAGGTGATTATGTCTATTTGAAGGTGTCACCTATGAGAAGTGTGAAGAGGTTTAACATGAAAGGTAAACTAGCACGAAGGTATGTTGGACCATTTAAAGTTATTGCTAGACGTGAGGAAGTTGCTTATCAATTAGAGTTGCCTGAGAATCTATCTGGAGTGCATGATGTGTTTCATGTTTCACAACTTAAGAAGTGTTTACGGGTGCCTGAGGAGCAGATACCTTTAGAAGAATTAACTGTTAAGGAGGATCTTACATATGAAGAGTTTCCGATTAAGATTTTAGAGACTGCTGAGAGAGTTACTCGAAGTCGGGTTATTAAAATGTGCAAGGTGCAGTGGAATCGATATTCAGAGGCAGAGGCAACTTGGGAAAGAGAGGATGTTTTGAGGAAATCATATCCGCAATTGTTTGAGTAAGCAGTCCAATCTCGAGGACGAGATTCTTTTAAGGGGGTAGAATTTGTAACACCCAAATTTTAGGAGTAGTAAATTTTTAAATAATTTAGAGAAGGGGAATTAAAATTTTTAAGAAAAGATTTGGTGTTGCATTCATGCTGTTGCATTTAATTTATTTTGTGTGGATATTATTTTAGTTTATTGGTTGAGGAAATTTCATTTGAAAAGATTTTAGAAAATAGATTAATGAAGAAAGAATGAAAAAAAGAAAACACACTTACCTGTCAGTTGGCCGGCGGCCCAGCTGCTGAGCCCGCTCCCGTGCTCGCGTTATGGCAGGCCGCGTCGGTGGGCCGGCCCAGCAGACAAGCAGCCCAATCGGCCGAGCCAGCCCGAACCAGTAGCCGCGTTTTCCTCTCTTGGTCGCTGACTGGTGGGTCCCAGCTGTCGGATGTTTCTTCTAACTCGTGTAACCGGGCCGGACTCTGAGGAGGGTTCGGTTGGCCACGAGATCGACTCCGGATTCACCACGAGTCAAAATCTTCCTTATAAGTAGTGGAGGACTCGGTCGATGATTGTTTCTCTTTTAGTAGATGCCCTAAGCTCCGCGTTTTTAGCTAGTTTTGCTATCCCTTGCCGCTGGGATAGAGCCGCCGCGGTGGTGGGAGTTTTTGTCGCGCCTCCACCGTCCGTGTTTGGTTGCCGAGATTTCTAACAAGGTAGTGAAGCTGTTCCGAGGTTTTTATCAAACTTTGCTTGCTCCGGTGCTTAGTTTGACTATGCCGAACTTCCAGGAAAACCCTATCGGAGCGGGGGTCGTGTGTGGTCGCCGTCGAGGAGTTTTTGGCCCAGGTTGGTGGTCTAGGTGAGCTCGCGTAGGTCGTTGCTCCTCTCCTATGTATTTTCTTCGGTCGGGAGTGGTTGGATGTCATTTTCTAGTGAGTTCCGGCGAGTTCCTGGCGGCGTCAATGGAGTCCACCGGCCGGAAGTACTGTAGCCAGCCGGGTTTTCTTTTTTCTTTTGCATTGGATCGTTGTGAGCTGTTCGTTTTCAAATCAATGGCCCAGATTAGAAGATACCTCTTCACATGGCAGATTTTCTAAAGAGACCCTCGGGTTTTTAGTAATCAACCCGCGGTCCTTAGCGTATTTCTGAAAATGCGTTTTCACGTTTTGAAAGCGTATTTTCTTCCGGTTTAATCAAAAATACGTTTTCAGGAAATTACAGTTTTGCCACTAGAATTGTTTTGGTCATAAAAACTTCGTTTTAACTCCGATTTGATCCGTTCAAGTTGCGTTAGGTTCGTAATTGCGAGCTCTACATGTTAGTGTAGTTGTACAGTTAGTTTTGATAATTTATTTTTCGAGTTTATAATTAAGTATTTATTTATCTATAGGAAATCTTAGAAAATTCATAACTTTCACGTTTTAACTCCGAATTTGGTGATCTTTGCATCTGTGTGATCGTAGAAACGTGTAGAAGAGTTTTATAAACTTTTATTACTGTTTTGCTACTGTTGGTGTACTGTTCTAATTATATCTCTTTGTTTGCTTCGTGTATGTTTGATTGGATGCATGTATGTTGTTGATTGATGATCGAGTATAGAAGGTGAGCAGTATCTGGACGATTCGGAGTATTACTTTGAGCCAAGTCAGTAGTATCACTTGGAGAGCTTTGATCAAGGCAAGTATAACACAGGACTACCCTTGTTACCTATACATCGAATTGTCATACATATGCATGTGCTTACCTTGACAACCGTAGAGATTATAACTTAGTGATTGTTATCTTGATTCCTTGTCAACCTTGGGGATGCATATGGGTAGCTACTGCTAGTGCTTAAACTAAGAACAATGATCTTGTAATTTGATTAATGGATTAAGCAATCAACCATTAAGATGATTTTATTACTGTTAAAAGAGGGCTAGAGCATGTGCATTATTTTGATGCTCTAGTTTCTCTCCATAAGGACTTATTTGTACGTGATCATCCAGGACATACAGTACAGCTGTGAGGGCTATATGGCTCTGGCTTTAGTTGTTCAAGAGACCTTTTCTAGCTTGTTAGTGGTTACCTTAAATGGCGTAAGAAAGGCTTGCCACATTGGGTGTAGTGTGAGCCCCTGGCCTAGTGTGTATAGGCTGCGGTTGTTGTGCCACAGGGAAGGGGGGTTCTACATCTACCTGCCGAGTGAATCTAATGGCCCTAACTTGTTAGACGAACTTTTGGATGGCTTTATATGATTCTCGGGTGTTTGGGCTTGATCTCCCCACTCATTTGGTAATCATGACTCACAGTGAAAGTGTACACCTCTACGCAGAGTTAAAAACTGGTATACTAGCCGTGCTCACGGATACGAGCGGCCTTGGAACATTTACAGATAGATGATCACCATTGTTATATCATGCTTAATTATTGCTGTTATTATTATGCTCATGTTAATGCTATTCATTATCTTTATTACAATTGATCATTGTTTCATAAATGGGAAGTGGATTACTTTGATACTACACAATTGCTAAATATATGATGACTAAAAGCTAAACGCAGTTAAACAATGTCTAGCCTTTTGAGCCTCATGAACCCTGTGTTATATTTGTTGAGTTCGACATGGACTCACCCTTGCTATTTCCACCATAACAGATGAAGATTATGAGGAAGATTATCGTAATGAGTACTAGTCTTGGTGTCAACCAGTCAACCGTGTCCCTGTGTGGAGTTTCCGCTGGAGATTTACTATTAGTTATTACTATTTATCGTTCAAGACTATGTCTTAAATATTTATTTGCTATGTAATAAGCACTGTGATGATACTATGTAATTTGTCTACTTATGTGTGCGATCATGTCCTAGGGCGCACATGAGTACTTTATGCATCCTATTTTTGTCCTTAAAAATGGGTGTGACACTTACAACCTTCTCTGGCAACAGTGCTAAAAATGCTTGTTGGTATTTATTAACTTGGCACTTGTTTTAGTAGCCACCTATTAACTACCTGCACCTCTAGCTTACTTGTACTAGGTTGTCATCCCTAGTGTTGGAGCTAAAAGTGATTGTAGGCACTGCCTAGCATTACTACTAAGTAGTTATCTTATTATTTCATGTGACTAGAAAAAATATGAAGATAAGAATGGAAAGGTATCCACAAGCGCACAGATAATTATACAATTATAGCATTTTACCTAAGAGTATTCCAGGGATCGTTATTTATATTTTTACCACTGGGAATGGATGGCTAAAGGAAATGTGATGATCACTTGTACATGCAATGGAGAGTTAACCATGTCTCATCTATTTACTCATAATAGGAATAAGTCATAAGATAAATGATAATGAATGACAAATGTTAATTCATAAATAATATAATTCACTTAGAGCACTCCCTTCTATAGAATTAGCATGGTTTAGGTAGAGTAAAGGAATATTCCTAAGTCATTCTTAATCACATGTCAAAGTATACTATGATTAGTGCAATTACACCTAGCAATCATCGCAAGATAACTTCATATCTACACATACGGGACATTGCTAAGAAAGATCAAGAACAGAGCAAGTTAGGGAGAGTCGGGCTACACTCAGGTTCTGGAGAATTCTTTGAAGGTCTGGTATACCTTTGTATCTTACCTTTGCAAGACTTATGCTTTAATATATTTATCTTCTCTATTTACTTTTATGCCTTCATATGTGAAGTTAGTATAGTTGTTATACTTTTGCATGAGATCTTCACTCATATTGAGTGCACTAGTTATCACGTGTGACTAGATTAGTAATTGATGGTGTAGACATGATGTCTAGACTATAGGTTACCTGAGATTGCGCCCAGTCCCACAGATAGTTGTTGTAGCCCCAGAGGTGACAGCTCTGACCAGGCCTTTGTATTCCGCACCACGTTCAGATTGGTGTTCATAGGGCTTTTTGGCAGCCTTCCTCCGACTACCCCTTTCTAGTCTTTTCGAGAGTCGGAAAGGTACTGTTGCTCCAAAGTGTCATTGTGTGATTGCTATATCTACCTATATTTCAGTTATCATAGAACTAAAGTGATAGAGAAGTATTTAGAAACCTTGAACTCTCCTGTTTTCCTCTCAATTTAGCTATGCTACTCTTTTATCATGGAATTCTCCTATGTGTGCGTCATTGTGCATAACTCCTATCATTTATCATTTACCCCTACTTTAGTCTAGTTAGTATATTAAGTTATTAGATGCATGATGGTGAATTATTAGCTTCTTTAACCATTGTTTTCCTATGGATAAATATGATACCCTAGAATACTCTTGGGTAAAAGCTATAACGGTATCCGTGCGCTTGCGGAATTTTTTGTGTGCGTTAACAATTACCAACAATAACTTGATCAAATGACTCCAATCCCTCCTGAACCTTGGGGGTAGGGTCTTGCTTATATAGGCTAGTGGGATGAACCAGAGCCTTTGGATTAAACTGATCTTGATCAATGGTGAAGATGCAATCCCTAAAACGGTGGAAGAACTGACGTAGAAGACCGAGATTGATAGGTGGGCCCCTAGGTCGGCCAACCTGGCTCAATGCCAGGTGGGCTCCCCCTTCAGTGGGTTACCTTCTTATGTCTTCTAGATCCTTCTCAACTTAGTTCCCGTGTAGAATACCCTTTTTAGCCCGACATGTGTGTCCTCTTTGGCTCTTTTCTTGAGTAACCCCTGCAGAAACACAGATTTACGAAAATCTATATAATTCTGTCAGTTTAACCTCTAATTGTATGTTGGAGATTGATTTATATCCTTGTTCATAGTTCGTTGATGGTTTATAATAGTAGTTAGTGACAGTCAACAAGCGTCACTGTCCAGGTGCTATGATTGCTTCTAACCTGGTCGAAAGGGTTCATCCCATCTGTGCTCAAACCAAACCAAAGGTGCCTTACCTTTCTATCGATGTTCTTATAGAACATAGTATTGACAGTCCTCTAGTCCTTTCCATCGGCGAGGTGCCTCATCATTGTATCTTTCTTATGCTCTTCGCCATGCAGCGCAACAGCTTGGCTGCTTTGCACATGCAAATAGCCTATGCACCCGGAGAACTATAGAGAAATACCAAACAACCTTTACCGGACCTCCTCTAGTCTTGGTACCCTCATCTGACGGCCCTTCTTTATACCGTGGAGCTTTACACTTGGGGCACACATCCAAGTCTTTGTATTTGTCTCTATGGTACAATATGCAATCATTTGAACACATGTGGATTTTTTAACCTCGAGGTTGATGGGGCAGATCATTTGCTTCACCAGATATATCTTTTCTAGCAACTCATTTTTTTCTGAGAGCAATATTCTTATTATACCTAACCACTGATTGAAGCCTTTATCACTCAATCTGTTTGTCGATTTGAACTCTAATAGCATGATGTCAGCTTCCAGTTTGCTCATTGGACAATTCTTATACAATGGTGTTTTGCCATCTTGTCTCATTTTATCTAGCTTTCTCAGTTGTATTTCACTAAGACATCCGGTCTCTACATTATGTAGCAGCTGAGAAATGCCATCATTGTCCTTAGTGTCATCAGCTAGCGTGTTTCTAAACGCATCATTAACTGTAGCTATAGGTTCCGTGTTGACACTAGGTTCCTCGTCAGCATCGTGGATGTCTACATTAGGCATGGCCGCATCATCATTGTTTTCCTATGGAATATTCACACAAACCTCGCCATGCATAGTCCATATCGTATAGTTTGCCATGAACCCCTGGTAATCAAGTGCATTCGTATAGACTCAATTTGATGAAAGTTCCTTTGATTCATGCAATCTTTGCATGAGCAAAAGACAGGGTTCCCATTCCCAGCATGGCTTTGGCATTGGTGATAAACTAGCTGACACCATGCATGTACCGCTTGTCCGTTCGGGATAGATGCATCCATTCTCAATCCATCTCTACATAGAAAAAATATTGAGACAGTAATTACGGAGAAATTAATAACAAGTCTTGCTTCATGAACAACAATTGTAGCTTGAAAGTACCATTTATTCTACACTTATTTAATTTACTCACCCATTTTTGGAAAACATTATTGTACACTAATTATTGGAAAATTAAAATTGATAGCCTCAACCATATAAATTGAAAATCGTAACCTCATAAAGAAACAATTATTGCACAATAATGAAGAACAATTATTCTACTCCATGCCACATAAAATGGAGACACTAATTTAAAAAAAGACTAAAATTGGAGACATGGTCATGAACAACAATGTAGCTCCAAACAGTGCATTGTTAGGTGACACATGGATTAATTTGCTCATCAAAATTGTAAAAGAATCTACTCTACTCCTAAGAACTAATTATAGCATCACATATTAACAATGACAATCCTGACCACCATATAATAATTAGCTAGAAATTTAAATGTGTTCATAGACACAAACCTTTTGGATGATGGATTCACTACAATTTGCTTGGAAGCCTTGCGCAAAGTCCAATTGGAAAAGTGCTCTCTAGAATGGAGAAAGAACTAGAATGACAGTCAATAATATAGCCATCAAAACAACTCTAATTAAGCAACAAAATCAAAGGAGTGGATGCTTGTTACTAACCTTAAAGCAAAAAGATCAAGCCATTTTTTTCAAATCCAAGAGCTAGCTTCACGGTGAAGAGGGGCCGCAACAATGGAGGGAGTGCCACAAATGGGCGCCTCTGTGCTTCTGAAGGAAAAGAGGAGGAAGGAGAGGACTGCGCCAGCTTTTTGTACTGTCATTTTATCAACGTCGGTTCTTGGGTAGAACCGACTGTGATAGCACCAAATCACTATCGGTTCTTGGCTAGAACCGGTAGTGATAAGTGTCTGCCAACTCATTGCCGGTGCAAGCCACAAACCGGCAGTGATGTGGTCCTTCACTGCCGGTTTTAGCCCAGTCCCAATCATTTTCTCATTTTCAAGCTCAGAATCGGCTGTAAACGTATATCATTGCCTGTTCTCACAAATCCGGCAGTGATGTCCAATTCTGTAGTAGTGTTATGTATCGATTGGTCGTATAGGTGGTAGCAGCCTTGTTCTCTTATGGGTAAAACATGTACCCCTCTACAAAGTTGGAATTGACTTAAGCATTTTAAAACGTAGCACTCACATTTATGGGCATGTTCATGACTTCTAGATTCAGAATAATTGTTGTGATGAAAACTACATGCGAAAGATCAATGTACACCCTATACTGATGTTCATGCTATTTGAGATACCACTTGCTTCGTCTAATGTAGTTGACAGACATCCTCGAGTTTAATTTAAGCATAAATATTTTTAAGAACATCAACTTTATAACTTGCTAGAGCTTAAATGCATACTCCTTTGCTTATTACATCTGGTAATTAAGTCTTGCCAAGTACATTCATGGACTCATGATACTATGTTCAAGTTTTGAAGGTGAGATGGTCGCGACAAGGCTATTTGTACGATCCAAGCCAACATGTGCAATGACTAGGAGTGATGCATGGCTATTTATAGATGAATATGGTCATGAGGATTCCAAATCTTATATTTCCACAAAACCAACACCTACCAGTACATTACTTAAAGGGCTATTATCGCTTAGATTTTTACATAACCATCGAACGGATACATTGCCTTCATAACTTTTTTTTGATGTGTGATGCAAAGAATGTCATGATACCATGCTATACTGACAAATCTAATTTTGACTTGATGGCTTGCAGCACAAAACCATCAAGTTGTACAATGCGCACATAGCCCCAACATGATGTCATTATGCAAGCACATGTCCATCCTCATTCTTAGCCTAGTCCGTCAAGTCCTTTGCACTCCCACTTTGACCTTAATGCAGGCATGCCATGACATGATTAATGCTATTTTCATCATCTTCATGTACTCTTGCTATTCTTGTGAACAATGTCAAATACATTATATGATCATGCATAGTCCCGAGCCTCCTTGTTAGTCTTTCAACCGCATGGTGCAAGGGCACTAATCTTCCTTGAAATTTAAAGCCCACCGTAAAAACTATGCCGTATCCATCATCTGCGCATCATAGCCAAGACATCCATTTCCATCACATGCAAGCACGGACTATAATTTGCAAATTCTTGTAGGATCAGTTAGTCACAACATAATATGCAAATTAAAATCAACAAGATACCTGAAATAGATGCAGTTCTTGTAGTCCTCTATATATGCGGTGTGTGGTGTTGCTGACGTTCGTAAAAGAAAATATCATTTTTGGATGTTGTTCCTCTTCTTCTGTGGATACAAGCGACGATATGACCAGGTAAAAATTATGCCATATCCATATATCAAAAAAAAATTATGCCATATCCGTCATCTACCATTGGGCTTTAAAATTAGAATGAAACCTTATTGCGAGCAATTTGTCCATAGCTTTTGTCGGACGCATGGGGCTGTAATTAGGTGTAGTACACAATTTAATCAGTTTCCATTTGCAAGTGGTTAAGTGGTGTCATATTTAATGCTTATGGAACTTTTGATCTCTCTCAACATCATCCAACGCCGGCCCATGCTTGAAACCACCAATTGAAATTGAGTATGGGATGGGCTGTTTCATTCATTGACTAAGCCTTAAAAGATGACTTCACACTCTTGGAAACTGCATAACGAAACACTCCAGTAATAATAGCCGTAGGTCGTCTATAAACTAGATAGATAGCAACTCCCTCTGCCCCTGAGTAAATAGATTTCTACCACCAAAAATTGTCTACAAATAAATCAATCTATTGGAGACTAAATGGTCCACTAGCATATTTATTTTCCTCGGAGTGCCCTCACATTTACTACACCTCTCTTCTCACTCCTTTCCACCAATCCAAGATTGAGATTTTGTAGTTGGATGGGTGCAGTAAATACTATAATTACTGATCAGTGTGCAACTACTTCAATTAATGAAGGGTAGTATGGTCTTTTCTCTGTCATACTAATTGTCCTAAACTTGCTAGAAATCTATTAATCTAGGGATAGAGGGAGTATTTTAAAAATTATCTTCTACTGAAAGGTGGTTGTATGTAACTACCATACCGGCCTTGATTGGCGTTTCATGAATATTCAATGGCCTTTTAATTTTTCCTTTCAACAAATGACCATCGGACCCAAAGATAGCAACTTTGGCAGCTTAATTAGTCAACCTCAATCAGTACAAGTCTAGTCTCCCATACATGTTCATAGGAGGGCGTACGTGTGTCATCTGTACTGTGTTTAATACAGAAAAAAAGCAAAACACACCTCTCTCACACCCTCTCTCTAACAAGGCAGTCGGTGAACATAAACATTGCACTCACAGAAAAAAAAAACAAATGGATTCTAGAGCAGATTCTCCGACCGTCGGGGTAAAATGGGAAATTGTATCTATTTTCGAATGAATGACATACTCTCACGCATATATATAAATACAGAGCCATATGATCCTGCGAGCCGGTAACTAGCTCATTGATGTTCTGCTCTCTTCCAATTCGTGTCTCAAAATATAATGGCGTTCTTTGTCTTATTGTTGCTCTTAACAACCCCAGCAGCTGTTGTGGTCGGACAGCCAGGTTAATTCATTTCTGATTGCTGCCTAATTCGATACATCCATCGCATCGTAGATTCGCAGGTACTCCTATTATGTAATAACTATGTAGCAATTAACCGGTTGCTAATTAATTACAGGCTTCCTAAGCATCGACTGCGGGCTGGATGACAAGTACAGCGGGTATACAAACCCTTCTACCGGCATCGAATACGTGTCCGACAGCCCCTACATCGACACCGGAGAGAACCGCGAGGTACCCGAGCTCAAGAGCCATTGGTTGCGCGCCTACGCAACGGTGAGGACCTTCCCGTCGGGCCTGCGGAACTGCTACGCGCTGCCGACGGAGGCCGGCGCTAAGTACCTGGTCCGGGTGGACGCCGCGTACGGGAACCACGACGGCAGGAACGACAGCTCCATCGTGTTCGATCTCCACCTCGGGGCCACCTTCTGGGACACAAACTACGTTGACAACGACGAAGTGTATGAAACCATCTTCGTCGCGTGGGCGAGCTGGGCGCCAGTGTGCCTGGTCAACACCGGCCGCGGCACGCCGTTCCTGTCCCTTCTGGAGCTCAGGCACATCCCGGCCACGCTCTACCCGTTCGTCACCTCCATCCAGGCGTTGAACTTGTTTGCACGCCGAAATATGGGTGGTATACGGACCAGGTATATATATATATACGTGCTAGTATGTTTTACGCTATTCTTATGTTTTACGCTATTCTTTTACTTTATTTGGTATATGGATATGGACTAGTGTATTTTTAGCATTCTTATGAAGGATTGCCAGGAAAAAAAAAAATGAAAGATTGCCAGCTGCGGGGGCTGGATTTTGTGTGCTCCTTTCCTGACACTTGTATCTATTCGGGATATCCGTCCTTCTCAATTTAGCTGCATCCAATTTTAAAATTAGTATTTAGGGCCTCAAATGATTTCAAATGAAAAAATTGTCAACTACAAAGTTGCATAACTCTTTGAGATCTACAACTTTTGTTTATGTCGTTTCTCCATCTGAAGTCGTTTGACAAAAATCAAATTTCACTATGCAGCTCCTACTTTCAGGGGGCGGCGACTCACTTTCTGGTAACTAAAGAAACTAACAAGTTAACTACTCTCTCCATTTTAATTAGTGAGGGTTAAGGTGATCTTTTGCCAAACTTCTTATTTTGTCTGAAGAACCCTTAGATCCCTTATAGTTTACGATGAAGGGAGTAGCTAGCTAGAGTCTCTCAATACATGATTTTTAATTAATTTAATGCACAAATCTACGGTTTCATAATAGATCTACTATTGCTCTAATAAAAACTAGTATAATGCCAGTACTAACGCTACGAAATCATATAACGCAAATCAAATGACCAAAAGACATATATGTCAAGTTATTAAGCATGACTGAGATATATTTATGACTCACACAAATTAAATGAGATATACTAGTGCAAGACCACACGACTCGGCAGGAAAAATGTCTTCGGCAGGTCTCCAAGCTCCCCCTACATTCCGAAGTCAGCCTCAGATCATGCAATTTTACCAGTGATCTGGATTCATCACGACGGAGCTGGCGGCCCTGTTCGCGCGCGCACTGCTCGTCAAGCAAACTGATCATATCGCTGCTCCTACACACATAAAACCAAATTTTATTATAACAAACATCTCATTTTACCAACTGAGGAACTGAACCTAGCCCATTTGCCGAGTAAAATGTAGACCTCTCCAACTCCAATTTGGATGGCTATTTCTTCTTAATGGAAAAGACACCTCATTCCCCTAGGATGTTTCTAATTGTAGATGTAATTTCAATTGCTCATTGAAAGCAACAAAAAAACAAAATTTATCCATAATTTTAGACTAAACCCCAACATTTGTGAAATCCTTGTGACATCCTAACGCATGATTCATACCAATCACCAACTCAACTGTCCATATGCCTGATATCAACTGAACCCAAGCAAACACACTAGTAGTGCAGTGGCTTGTGCTCCTGGTGGTTGAGCCAGCCGGCCAGGGTTCGATCCCTGGTCTTGCACCTTATTCAGGTGGGAGTCCCTCCCCCCGGTGACATTCAAAAAAATCAACTGAACCCAAAATAGAAATGGGAAAAACACTAAAGCAAACCCAAAGATATTACACAAAGTCCACTACATTTTTCTCACCTTCCTCTACCTAGCCCTTGGTCGATCAAGCTCCTTCTTCATCCGAAGGACACATGACTGCATCTTCACACTAGCATCCGGCGTCCTCCAGAGTATAGCCTGCCTCGCCACCCCTTCCCAACGCTAGGTCCTGTAATTGTCAATTAGTCATTTACTCAAATTCTGTTGTGCCTCCACCATGGTCGCTGTCGGCGTAGCGCACTCCACTACTACAAAAAATATTTACCGCGACCTTTTGACAACCTCCTCCAAGGCGGGCAGGAATGTCAATTGCCTCGGTTAATGCCTGGCATTAACTGAGGCGATCGCTTTTTATTAACCGAGGCGATTACAAGAAACTGCCTCGCAAAATTCATTAACCGAGGCGGGCATTATAACGTAACCACCTTGGTTAATAGACATTAACCGAGGCGGGCATCCTAACACAACCGCCTCGATAACTCATTAACCGAGGCAGGCATTGTAATTGAACTGCCTCGATAAATCAAGCCCAGCCCGCTAGCCCACACAACCCATTACCAGCTCCAATATATAAACGAAATGAGTAGCAAACCCTAACTCCCTGACTCTCCCTCTCAGAGCCACACCCGCCCTCCACGCCCTCCACTGCAAACCCACACTCCCTCAATCTCTTAGACCCAAACTCTCCCTCCCCTCATTGCCCTTCCTATCCCCTCCCCTCCCTCCCAATCCCCTCCCCTCCCTCCATGGCGCGGACGGCCTAGCCCCTCCCGGCGGCAGCGCGGGGCGGCCCGGCCCTCTCCCGGCAGCGCGCCCCTCCTCTCCTCCTCCACAGTGCAGGGCGGCCCGCCCCTCTCCAAGCGGCGGTGCGTGGCTGCCCGGCTCTCCCCCGGTGGCGCACCCCTCCTCCCCACACTCCACGGCCACGGGGCAGCGTGGGGCGGTGAAAGCTCTATGTTTGGTGTTGGTAATTAGTGACAATGCCTAAGTACTAATCCTATGTCTAAGTTGTATGTAGCATATGAGGATTAGTACACTCCAAGGTTGGTGGCAAGATGGACATGGTGATCATGATGGCCACACTTGGATTTGGACGCAACCCTACGCGATCAAGGCTGTATATGCTTAAGGGTTGTGTTTTAGTAACCAAGACACCTAGTGGGTGTGGTTACATTATAGGATAGATAGCCGTACTATAAAGAGGGGAATGACGCGGCTATTGAACTCCTAAGTGCCCCTAGATGTGCATTTCATGATCATATGCATTTGGATAGAACTAATAACGCCTCGAAAAATGATTGTGAAAATGCTAACACATTCGCACATGACATGATCACTTGGTGGTGTTAGCACGTTTGTGACGGCGTTGGAGTTTGAGCGGTAGAGAGGGTTTGGGGGTCCTCTCTCCCTCCCGCCGAGCGTGCGAGCGCGGGATTCAGGCGATTTCGGGGAAATGAAATGCCTATTTTCCACTACGCCGGAAGTCGGAAATCGAACGGAAGCGAACGGAGGTCACAGTGGCACCGGACGCTGCACCGGACGCTGCACCGGACGCGGTCACTGTGCGACCGGCGCGTCCGGTCAGTGTCCAGTGACTGCGCGGTTTTTCGGGTGTTTCTTCGGACGCGTGGCGCGTCCGGTCACAGGCCACCGGACGCGTCCGGTCGTCCAGGGAGCTTACTGGACTCCCACCGGACGCGGGCACTGTGGCGTCCGGTCGGTTTACCAGCGCGTCCGGTCGTTGGTTTGTTTTGCGCGACTCAGAGTTCACCGGCGCGTCCGGTGAGTCACGGGACCGGCGCGTCCGGTGGTGACCAGCGCGTCCGGTCGTTACGACCGGCGCGTCCGGTCAGTGTTTCGAAATTTAGCCGTTGCGGCACCGGCGCGTCCGGTCAGTTGGACCAGCGCGTCCGGTGAGCGCGACTGCTGCTGATTTCAGTTTCTAACGGCTATATTCGAAGGGGTACGTCTATATATACTCGTTGGCCGGCTCAAGGCTCTCTCTCTTGGACATTTGACATACTTGTGAGCACTTTGAGCTAAGCAACTCCCCTCCCACTCATCTCTCTTGCTTCTTTGCATATTCGAAGTGAGATTGAGTGATCCAAGTGCATTTGCATCGTGAGATAGCATCTAGTTGGCACTTGGTGGTTGATTTGCTGCGGGATTCTTGTTTCTCTTGGTGGTTGCCGCCACCTAGACGGTTTGGAGCAGCTTGGAGGCATTGGCAAGAGTTGGTGTTTGTTCTTGGCCACCTCCGGTGATTGTAAGGGGTTTGTGCCTACCTCGGCGGAGCGCCAAAGGCAACATTAGTGGATTGCTCGTGTCATTGCAACCTTTTTGCCATTTGGTAGGTTCTTGTGGTGCCTTTTGAGAGGCTCGGTGTGAGACCGATTAGCCACCGAACCACGTGGTGAAGAGGGACACAACGGGGACTAGCGTGCCGGCAAGCACGTGAACCTCGGGATAAATCTTCGTGTCATCACTTTCATATTGTGATTGATTGATCCCGGTGTTCGGTTATCTTGGTATTCATTGTTAATCATATTGGTTGGCTCAATACTTCGCCCCTCGGTGATACCCTCCTAACCCTCACTTGTATTACTTTCTTAGTTATCTTTGCTAGCTAGTTAGCTTTGCTAGAGTAGCTCTTTTGTGTAGCTTGCTAGTTGTTGTTGTAGTTACCTTCTCGGTTTAACTTGTGCGGTTGAGTGCCCATATACTAGAATTGTGAATTGGATAGGTGGCTTGCAAACACCCCGTAGGCTAAGCAAAACTCGCATCTCGCTATTTGTTATATTGATAAACTTGTTTAGCTTGTCTTTGTAGAAAGTTTTAAAAGGCTATTCACCCCCCCTCTAGCCATCTAGACCTTTCAGGCGGCCACGGTGGCGGCGTGCCCCTCCTCCCCTCCCTCCACGGCCAGGAGAGGGCTAACCCTGGCGGTCGGAGGCCAGATCCGGTCAGGAGAGGACGGATTCCAACGGATCCGTTCATGGCGGCGCGCACACAGGCAGTAGGCTGGGCAGGGTGGTGCAGATCTCACACCCGGCGACGTGTGCTTGGATCTCGTGCCCAACTCCGTCTCCCCACCGGCAACCCTCTCCTCTTCCTCTCTCAGATTTGGCGGTCATGGATTCGGCGTGGGCTGTGCGGATCCGTCCTTCCTCGAGCAGATTTGGCTGGGGGCGGTGGCACTCCCCTCCTTCTCCGACCAAATCCGGTGCCACCACCGTGGATCGGGCTCCACATGCGCGGCGGTGGCGGTTGCTCTCTGGCGGTGGCGCACGCACGGCGGGTGCAGCGGCGGATGCGCTCGATGTCGTGCCCTGGGTGGGCTCGCGTTTGGAATTGTTGGTTTTTTTATTTTATTAACAGAGGTGGGCAACTGAACCACCTCGGTAAACATTCCATTTACCATGACCTTATGTGTGAGGCGGATGGGTAGCCCGCCTCTGAAAACCACTTTTGCCCGCCTCGCAAAAAAATACTGTAGTAGTGCGGCAAGCTCTGAAGCTTCGGCATCACCCAATCTAGCGGCCATTTTGTGTAGAGGGACGGTGGTGGTGTCTCATGTTGGGCGGCTAGGCACGCACGCGGAACCTCCACCTTCTGTGGCTGCGGCCCCTTACCATGGCTCCTGCTCTCCGCCATCTGCCATGCCATCCACGGCTTGTGTGGCAGTGGCTACCGGCTTCATGGGCACGGGTGACGGGGCCTGTGCTTCCACATGCCACAGGGGCCAGAGAATGCCGCCGTGAACTTGTGCAGCGGGAGATCGGGCGGCGGCGGTCGGCCCCCAATGCCTCGCAAAAAACAATGTTGATGCATCGTCTTCCACGGTCGGTCGAGGGAAGAGGATGATGTTTCAATTTTTTGGGAAACAAAAAAGACAACTGCAAGGGATCGAACCTTGGCCACTGGGGCATAGGTGTGGGGGCTGGGGGCGGAGGAGGCGGGTGACCGTGGGAGGTGGAGATCCATTGAAGCGTGGTCGTTGGATATGGTAGAGTAAGGAGAGAGGATGGATGATAGAAGATTCTGTGTGTACATTTTTAAGATGTTGTATTTCTGGGTGCATATGTTTGGGTGGACATTGAGAAGGTTATCTCTGGTGAGCAGGTAGATTGGTGTGGGTTTAGGAAAATTCTAACTCAAGGTTTCTTTAGGGGTATAGATAGATAGGGTGAGTCGTCAGATGGCCTATCATTCGTAAGCATCATCTCGGATGCTAATAATAATGCACACTCGATTTATTGTCGCTAATCCGATAGGCACACAAACATGGAGAACAAACGCGGAAACCAAAAAATAAAAATAAAAATCAGATGCTGAAGGGAGGAGGCACTCTAAATAGGTCATTCTCTCCCTCAAAACCAAAATGTAGTTCACTTAACTTTCTCCTAAGTCAGACTTGTCGAAATCCAACCATCTTTTCTACAATATATTAACATATAAAAAAATGTCAAAACGTAATTCGTTAGGGAATTTAATAAAACTAATTTAACATTCCATATAGAAGTTGACTTGGTCAAAATAGATGAAGTTTCACTTGTAATTATGTTAAAATGAAATATTGTTTAAATAGAGATGTATTATTTAATAATTTATATTCCAAAATAACCATACTAATTTATATTCCAAAATAATGTTTTGCATGTTTCCTAGCATTAAAATATAATCATCTAAATTTCAGCGCAGAGAACAGGCATGGAGCGAGAGTCTCATCAACCTCGTTACGCATGCTAATGTGACATGTATGTCATGTTGTCGTTTATTATAATGTTGGCTAATAATGATTTCATTCGTGAAGGTTTCCTGACGATCCATACGATCGTATCTGGTGGGGAACCTTGGGCCCACAGTGGGGGAACCTATCGACTAGTCAGAACATCCAACAGGATCCAAGCTACCTTGAGCCCATCAATGTCCTCCAGACAGCCGTTACGGCAACTGGCAACGAAACAACAATCAGTTACGCGTGGGCCACAGGCAGCAGGTTGTACTCGTTCATGGTGTTGCTGCACTTTGCAGACTTCCAAAGCGCCCAGGCCCGCCAGTTTCGTATCTACTTCAACGGCGATCGGCCGGGGCTGAGCGAGAAGCCCTACAGCCCACCGTATCTGGCTTCATCTACTCTGTACAACTATGGATGGTATAGGGCCACCGACAAGACCTACAACATCACCCTCACGGCCACTGCCGCCTCTGTGCTGCCGCCGATGTGTAATGCCATTGAGATCTACACTCAACTCGCACTCGATGGTCCCACCACATTCTCTAAAGATCGTAAGTTCCATATCGGCCTCACCAAATACATACCGCCTCCATTTGCATCTAGAGCTTTTTATTAGAACAGAGGGAGTATATATCATTTGCATCTAGAGCTTTTTATTACACAATAATTAGGGGCTTAAACACAGGGTCTCTAATCTAATTAGTTAAACATCAACTAATCTTAGGTGATTAAGAGACTAACCCGAATACGGAGTTGGATAGCTGGCTATCGGTAGTGAGGTAGATCGTGATGTCGATGAGATCTGTTAGTGCCTCCTCTGAACCCGATGAGGAAGCAGGTTCAGCAACAAGTGGTAGTGTCGATGGTGGCCAGAGTCGATGTCAGTTGTGCACTCACCCAATGCACGGGCACTACCTCTTATTGTCCAGAAGGAAGACGGGCGGCGGCCTTCAAGAGGATCTAGCACCCTCTTGAGGAATGGCGGTTGTGACAGTTAGGGTATCGGGGTGTGGAACTAACTCGTGCTTGCGCTGTCCCACTTGAGTAGTCGGTCATCCCTTTTACCTTGTGCTGGATCGCCTAGGACCGCAACCATTACTTGCTTCGGGCTGCCCCCGATCGTGGCTCGTAGAGGAGCTACGTGAGCTCCTATTTGACCCGGCCACATAAACTATTAGGGCGTTGGCCCAAACTGGTCCATGCGCCTGAGATCACTTTTCCAACACATATGAGGTCACGTAGATAACATTGTTATTCACATTGAGAACTACAACTTTCATTAGGACCATATCAACATATGAGGTCATTTAAAAATTTCTAAATTTTAAACCTTAAAATCTGAGAACTCAAAACAAATTTTGTGGACTTTGAACAGTTTCAAATAAAAAACATGTCATTTACAAAGTTTTAGATCTCATTGGGCTCTACAGTCTGTGTAAAATTCGTTTCCATCCAACTTTATATTTAAAAACTGTTCGAGCCAGGCGGTGCCCTGAACTCTCACGCGAATGCTAGCGGCAGCGTGGCGACCGCGGCGAGAGCGAGTAGATGAAAAACGCGAACACAACGAACAAGAGAGAAATATGTGCTGCACAATGTCGCAGCCTTTTCGGTCCTTTGTTCACGCTCTTCATACACATGATGCAGATACAATCTCGGGCTCAACCGAACCCGATCCACCGCGCCACCCCATGCACCGTGTGCGTGCCATTGCTCAGTGACACATGCCACGTGCGCGATACTCGGCGTGGCGCTAACAACTCGACCGACTCGGGCTGGATCGTGATCTAGCACGCCACCGATCATGTCCATCCCCTAACTAACTGATTGCATGATCTAACTGAATAAAAACAATTACAATGTGTGCTATCAAATTTAGCTAACAAACTCCCCCTAAACTTGATGCACCTTGATCACGCCCAAAGCTTGCCTCAACTCTAGAAACCTCACCCTTCCCAACGCCTTGGTGAACATGATCGATCTCCACCATGCCTTGCTCAATGCACTCACAAATAATACTTAGTATCTATGTGTTTACTTCTATCATGATGCACTAGATTCTTACTCAGGGCGATGGCCGACATATTGTCCATGAGCAGCTTAACCGGCGCTTCCTTCATTCCCATTAGATCACCAATCAATCGACTTAGCCAAACACCTTGACAGGCTGCTGCTACATATTCTGCTTCACACGAAGAGAGTGCAACAATCTTCTGTTTTTGTGAAGACCAAGTGACCAAACTGCTCCCAAGGAAGTAGACAACCCCTGTAGTACTTTTCCTATCCTCGGTGTCACCTGCAAAATCACTGTCACTGTACCCAAGTAGGAAGGGTTTCAGTGCAGTCCACGCTCATACTTGCAGCCAAACTCTACTGTGCCCTTCAGGTACCTCAGTATATGTTTCACAGCAGCCCAGTGTTGCTTGCTTGGAGCTTCCATGTACCTCTGACAACACCAACTGAAAACGCCAAATCTGGCCTGGTGTTCACAATGTACCTCAAGCTCCCAATTATACTTCTGTAAGCTGTAGGGTTCACAACATCATCCTCTGCACTCTTTGTTAGTTTGAGTCTAGCTTCCATAGGTGTTGCACATGGATTGCAGTTCATCATACCTGCATTTTCCAAAATCTTCAGTGCATAAGAGCTCTGACTCAGAGTAATTCCATCACCTCCTTGCTTCACTTCTATGCCTAAGTAATAGCTAAGTAGGCCTAAATCACTGATGTTGAACTTTTTTTTATCTCCTGCTTAAACTGAATGATATCACTCACATGTGGCCCAGAGATCACAAGGTCATCAACATAAACACCCACAATCAAGAATGACTTCTTGTTGCTTCTCCTGTACATAGCATACTCAAGCTTGCTCTTCACAAAGCCGAGAGCAATTAACTCCTTGTCAAGCTTAACATTCCAGGCCCTAGGTGCCTGCCTCAACCCATAGAGAGCTTTCTTGAGTCTCAACACTTTTCCCTCGCTGCCCACACTAAATCCAGGAGGCTGTTGCACGAATACAGTTTCAGTTAAGTCTCCATTCAAGAATGCCGACTTGACATTCATATGGTGTACCTCCCATCCACTCTGTGCTGCTAGTGCCAATAACACCCTGACTGTTTCAATTCTGGCAACAGGTGCAAATACCTCATCGAAATTCACTCCTTGACGTTGGGCATTGCCCTTTGCCACCAACCTCGCCTTATGCTTGACAATGTTCCCTTCAAGGTCCTCCTTTGCTTTGAAGACCCATTTCAGCCCAATGGCTTTTTGCTTTGCTGGCAGATCACTGACCACCCAGGTCTTGTTGTCTTCAATCGCCTTCATTTCAGACTCCATCGCCTGTCTCCAGCATTTCTTAGACATGGCTTCTTCTACGGTAATAGGTTCCCCAGATGCAGCTAGGCAGAGCCCACTATACTCAAGTCCCTGTACCTCATCGGTGGTATCGAAGAGATTTGGGATGGTTCTATATCTTCTTGGTTCTCCATCAAAATCCTCAGAAGCATCTGTAGGTGGTGTTGCCCACTGAATATGCGGTGCTGATCCCACGACTGACCCAAGTGGCGTGTGTGGAGGTGTACTGGGAGTACCCCCAACCGATGGAATCGACACCGCAGGTGAGGGCGGCTCAGCAGCTCCAGGCGCCAGGCCAGCAGATGGTATCGGCTCTATTGTCGGACCATGAACAGTACCATCAGGGCCATCAGCAGCATATTCCACTGAAAAATACGGCGCTGCTGCTGCTGCATCATTGCTCTCCCTGCCATCTTTCTCCAACCAATTCCATCCTCGCTTGTCATCAAATATCACGGCCCTGGTCACTATCAACTTATTGTTGACCAGATCATATACTCGATAGCCTTTTGTTCCCGGCTCATAGCCCAAAAATACCCCCGGTGTTGATCTATCTGCCAGCTTGTTTATACCCGGTCCCGTGCGCTTTGCATATGCCGTACAACCAAATGTGCGCAGATGCCGGACACTCGGTTTTCTCCAGAACCAAGCTTCAAACGGAGTTTTTCTGTTTAGGCTCTTAGTCGGCGCTCGATTCAACAAATACACCGCCGCCTTCACTGCTTCTCCCCAGAATCTTCCAAGCACCCGCATGCTCTTGAGCAAGCAACGCGCCATCTCCACAACAGTCTGGTTACGCCATTCAACAACCCCGTTCTGCTGTGGGGAGTAAGCTGTGGTGGTGTTGCGCTTGATTCCATGATCATTGCAGTAAACCAAAAATGCACCTGATTTGAACTCACCACCGGTCTGTCCTGAACGCTTTGAGGCGACGGCCTGACTCAACCTCAGCTACCACCTTGATCTTCTTGAAGTAGCTCAGTGCCTCATCCTTGGATGCCAACAGTTCACTTCCCACCTGGCGTGGGCGGTGTGATCTGACCACATAGGTCACCGTGGACAAGCTCAAGCCCCGCACTTGCATGGTATGCCAAGGTCTGAGGGAATGGTGTACGATGCTACTTCCCGAGGGCACAGCCATCACACACCTGTTCCGCTCGACGGATCAATGGAATGCCCTCCACCATCTCCTTGGCACCAAGATCGCAGAGTGACCCGAAATTAAGATGCCCATACCGTGCATGCCACAACCACGCCTCCTCATCCATCTTGGTCAGTAGGCAGACAGGAGAGGTCAGGTTCACCTTCATTATATATAGGCGATTCCTCCTCTCCGCCCGGATCAGCACCCCACGCTTCTCCACACCAGCTTGGCGTCGCTCGAGCACCTTCAGGACGCCGTCATCTATTTTGATGCGGCACCCCCTTCTTCCAACTGACCTAGACTCAGGATATTGCTCTTAAGAGACGGGATGGAGTATACCTCAATAAGTACTCGATGATCTTGGTTCTTCCCGGCGATCGTCACTGCACCGATCCCGTGGATCTCCACCGTCGATCCATCTCCAAACCTCACCGTGCCCCGAACTGACTCATCCAGAGTTGCTAGAGATTCTCGGCACCCCTTCATATGGTTCGTGGCGCTAGTGTCTAACACCCATGCCCCTTCACCATATTCCACCAAAAATACGCGTTCCTGATTCAGGAACACGCGTTGCGTGCTCGGTGTTGCAGTCCACACGACGTTGCAGACTTGCGCCATCATAAGCACCGGTTCAGCATCAGCGTTAGCATGGTGGGCGGCCTCCTGCCGCTCCTCATTCTGGACCTTCAACTTACATTCCTTTGCGAAGTGCCCGTAGATGCCACACTTGGGCACTTTCCTTTCCGTCGTGGGGTGCCCATCGACGTGAGCTTCACACCGGAGTCACGTGCTTCACCGCCGCCGCGTGCTCCGGATCGTTCCTTCCTGACGTTGCAGCCACCACCCTTGCTGCCAGACCCCGATGATGAGTCCGGCGCAGGACGGCTCTTGTTTCTGGCCACCCAATCTTCCTCCGTCAATAGCAACCGACCAGCTTTATCTGTGACCTGCTCCACCGAGGGTTTGAAACAATCCTCAGCCGCCCGACGACGACCCACGAGCTCCTCGATAGTCAGGTCTTTCATGTCACAAAACATTTCGATCGCAACTACCACTTGATTGTACCGTGGCGGCACCACACAGAGAAATTTCCTCATCACACATGAGTCATCAACGCTCTTCTCCCCGAGGCCACGCAGATCCGTGGCGAGCTTGGTGATCCGAATGGGGAAATCATCAATGGTCTCGCCTGGCTTGAACGAGATGGCCTCGAACTCAGCCACGAGCTTTTGGGCGTTCACCTCCTTGACACGATATGCACCAAAACGCATCATCTTGATCGCCTCCCATGCCTCCTTCACTGATTTCTTGTTCAGGAGCATCGAGTGCATCTCCTATGGAACGACGCAGAGCATGGCTCCAAGGGCCAGCCGATCTCGATGCCTCTCCACCTTGCCAGATTCTACTGCATCTCAAAGGAACATCCCCTCTAGATTGCACTGGATGTGTGATGACCACTCTTGGTAATTAGTATGGGTGAGCATCGGCCACACCAGATTGCCGGCTGCCTGATTGAACGCCCGCTCCATCACCTCCTTCTCGCTCGGATCACCCATCTCCGACGACACTGATTCACGCCTCCTGCCTCTCCGATCCGGTGGATCTCTCCACCCTACGTCTTCAGCAACTGCTCACCGCCACCACATGTCTCCTCCTCGGCAACCTTCGGCTTTGATACCACTTGTTGGAGCCGGGCGGTGCCCTGGGCTCTCACGCGAACGCTAGCGGCGGCGCGGCGAGAGCGAGTAGATGAAAAACACGAACACAACGAACGAGAGAGAAATATGCGCTGCACAATGTCGCAGCCTTTTCGGTCCTTTGTTCATGCTCTTTATACACATGATGCAGATACAATCTCGGGCTCAACCGAACCCGATCCACCACGCCACCCCGTGCACCATGCGCGTGCCATTGCTCAGTGACACACGCCGCGTGCGCGATACTCGGCGTGGCGCTAACAACTCGACTGACTCAGGCTGGATCATGTTCTAGCACGCCACCGATCAGGTCCATCCCCTAACTAACTGAATGCATGATCTAACTGGATAAAAACGATTACAATGCATGTTATCAAATTTAGCTAACAAAAACTATAAACATTTTGAGCCAACTATTTCAAGAGATGGACCTCTGAATACTACCGCGTCGTCTATTAAGAGGTTAATAGGCACGACACTCATAAATTTTGTAATAGATCTAGTACAAAATGTATTGGTAGCATTGATACTAAAAAAAAAGAATGTATTGGTAGCATTGTCAAGGAATGCCTTGAATTGGAAAACCGTTGGTGTTGATTTAGAAGTAATGATCAAAATTAATCGATTACAGTCAACAATGACTAGCATTTTAAAGCCATCAAAGGATGTGCAGACTTTGACACATCATATTAAAATATTCATTTAAAATTACAGTGTTTCGTAACTTTTTTAGCTCAAAAGTAAACTGCAATGTGAAGACATGAAAAGAAATAACACCAGTTAAGTTTGGAAGAAAATATAAATGGATGCACATGTAGACTACAACAAGGATCCAACTGGATGCGATGGGTGGTTAAGTCAGTCCCTAGTCTATTTACGAACCATAATTCTTGCTTTCAAATCGTTAATATTTGATTTGGAGGCTGCTGATTGTTTCCTCTTGTACTGTCTATACGCAATTGGCCTGTGGAAACTGAAAACTGTACTTGCTTTCGGTGCAAAACCTCGACCCCTTTTATGGCCACACCAGTTGATGCCATGATGGCTATAAAGCTCGAGTATGGAGTGAAGAAAAACTGGATGGGTGATCCATGCTTTCCATCCAAATATGCTTGGGATGGCGTGAAATGCAGCAACAAAACTGACAACACCACGAGGGTTACATCACTGTGAGTACCTGAAGCATTATATTTGCATTTACTTCTTTATGAATGAATTTTACTTAGGCTGAACTGCAAATTAAAATGCAGAGATCTCTCCAACAGCTTTTTGAATGGAGCAATGTCTAAGAACTTTACATTGCTCACGGCACTCGAGATTTTGTAAGTGCTAAACAATGTACTCACATCGTTTGCATCCATATATCACTTGTATCCCATTTTTTTAGAAAAGGAGGTTTCCCCTGCTTTCATATTTCAAAAAGCAAACATCATTTAGGTTCTGCTTTCTGGCGCGCCTGCCTTACCTAATGGCAGCAGTTCAGACATATCCAATGATCCCCTGTCAGCTAAAAGCGCCTGGCCAGGAACCAGTTCATTTTCTTCACACAAATTTGGTGCAGCGCTGGAAGCCGTATGCTGAACACCCAATGGTTCTGACCTTGATGATAAACTCTCCAGGCTGTGCCACATCAGTTGAGGCGGTGATGACACTCATAGCTCCAGCTGGACGACCATCCTCTCTATAGCTTCTCCTATCCCTTGTTGCATCATTGGCACCCATCTTCTTAACATCTTGGAGATCTTGAACAGCATATCCTTGACCCCATCCATTTGCGACCCTGAAAACACAGTTCATTTCGAAATTTCCAGATTGACCACAAGACATCCGAAGAAACAGTATTTGTAACTTTATGCCTCTTATTGGCTAACCAAAAGCGAGCAACCGATTCAAAATCTTGACCCAAACTTAAATCCAGTAACTCAGAAATGCATTCCCAAATTATTTTAGCAATGCAACACTCATAGAACAGGTGATTAATTGATTCAATCTCAGCACACAGGAGACAAGTGGGATCACTTACCCTGCTCCTTTTAGCTAGATTATCTCTAGTTAACAATTTGTTTTTAGACAAGTGCCAAAGAAAAAATTCCACTATTGGAGGTATATTCAACTTCCATACTGAACTGACAAAAACCGGGGTAATCCCCCTAAAATTCACTACAGCATACAAGGATTGAACCATGTACTTTCCTGACGAATTGTAAGTCCAAATAATTGAATCCTCCTCATCAGATAGGTAAATACTACTCACCAAACCAACTAAATCCCACCAAAGATTCATAATTTGTTCTGAAACAGTCCTCCTGAATGTAAGCTTCAGATTCAACCATCCCACACCTCTTTAACAGTACTACCTTGTTGGTCATTAATGACATACATGGGCCAATACATGATAGATAAACTAGTATTGCCTAACCATTGGTCCTCCTAGAATCTAATTTTTTCACCATTTCCTATTTTCCAGTGAATACCCATCCTAGCAGCCTGCATTGCCCGGGATCACTTACCCTCCTCCTTTAAACTAGATTATCTCTAGTTAACAATTTGTTTTTAGACAAGAGCCAAAGAAAAAATTGCACTCTTGGAGGTATATTCAACTTCCATACTGAACTGACAAAAACCGGGGTAATCCCCCTAAAATTCACTACAGCATACAAGGATTGAACCGTGTACTTTCCTAACGAATTGTAAGTCCAAAAAATTGAATCCTCTTCATCAGATAGGTCCGGCTGCCAAACCCATCTAGCTTCTTCAGCCATCGGACTCTTGAGCGCTTCAGCGTATGATCGCTTCCCAGTCCTTGATCACCACATGTCCTTCGCGAAATTGATGTGCACCAGTTTCTGCCCAAATTGGTCAGATCTTCGGGCTGGGAAGCAATCCTGGGATGTGAACTCCTTCGATTCGAGCAATTCCTTCCGGATCCCAAAGAGGTGGCTAGGACGATCGAATCTGGAGGAGGTGGCTAGGATCGTAGGGTTGCGCAGAGGGGGTGGGGAGTCGATGACCCATAGCTGACTGAAGAAATTGAACACTGCTTCGTCCTCCTCGAGTACCCCCTTCTCACGAACCCTAACCTTACTGGGCGACCCGACCCTTGTTTCACTGAGTGGTGGGGGACGCACCTTCCTCTCGTTCTGATGAGTAGCCCCACCTGAAAGCTGGGGACACGTAGTCAGCCAGGGAGGGTGAGGCCATGGCGGTGGGTCAGGGACGCGGTCCTGTCGTGATGTGGAAGACAACCCCGTGTTCATGTCATCTGTCTCTCTGCTTGCAATTAGCCAGTTCTTTTCTTTGCTAACTGCTTGCAGCTAGAATATGAGGTGAAAAATAGGCAAGGTTGCAGAGTGGGAGTGTGAGCTTCAGGCCAATCCCAAACACATGGCGCACACGGAGATGCCATTGGACTCTGGCGCCGTGCTTCAACCTGCACCCTCTAAAGAGAGGGCAAGCAGCTAAACGTCATGGCCTCCATTGCTGCCTTCGTCCCTTAAACAGTGACTGCACTATCATAATAATCAACATTTAGAGATGCCATATGTTCTTTGTTCAGGGACAGGTCAAAAAGGCCACTGTCTCTGCTGTACCTGTACATCAAGGGGCCCAATAGCTATGCCCCTCTTCTAGTTCTAGATAAATCAATTTCTCACTGCACGTCTCATACAACTGTGTATAGAAATACCGTTTCTAGGGTTGGTTGTCTTAAGAAACTATATTGTTAAATAGAACTATTTCTAGAGGAGGTCGTCTTAATACACATTGCCTTAGAAGTTCATTATAGATGGCTTTCTTAAGGAATCATCTTTGAAAATAGCCATGCAAATAAATTCACAACTTTCTCGAACAAGGTAGGATGAAGACAATAATATTAAAAGAGGTTGAAACTTTGTATTTGATAAAAAATTTCATCTGAGGACATTTGTGCCTTAGGTACCGAAATATTAGTAGAAGTTTCATGATTTTTGAAATGACTTCGGATGGAGAAATGATTTAAAACAAAGCTTTAGTGCTTGATGAGATCTACAACTTAATACTTGACAGTGTTTCTTAATGTTTCTATAGTACCAGGTACATGATATATAAGTGCAAAAATTGGATACAAAACATCCCATATCTAGCTATGTAAGAAGTGGTGTATAGGCTGAGAGTGCGTTTGGTAGGGATCCGGATTCTCGTAGAAATGTTTTGGATACAAATTCTCTTAACAAATGTTTTGGGTGACAAATTAGAATCACTTAATAAAACTGTTTGGCAAGTAGATTAGATGCAGCATCATAACAATATATATTATTCTTAAAAGTCATAGAAATATAATTATGCATCAAAAAATTCAAAATTTTGTGTGGACAAAGAACAATAGACTACAACCCATTTTTAACTTGTTGCATTGGAAAATTTTTAAGTGAAATAAATTAGACAGAGGTAGGAAGGAATAGGAGGAGAATCACTGTGAAACCACCCTCGCCGTTTCACATGTGTATGTAAAAATGGAGAATTGTTTCTCCTATCCAAACCGGGCCTGAGATGGTAAAAAGCATACATGTGGAGAAAGTCCTTATGCTAGCAAACACAGGCTGTCAGGCACGTAGATTTTCTGTGAAAAAAACACAGATGTGACTGTCGTGACATTTGTGGGTTAGCTACCCGCATATCCTATGTAAAATGACTTTTCACACACAAGTGGCTATCTTAAAACATTCATGTCCACAGATACGTCTCTATTTCCAGGTGTAGTTTTCTTAAGGTTTACTAGCTATGAAAAATGTATGTTTCTAGTGATGATTGTTTAACAAAACTGTCACTAGGAACTAATTATGAGCTGCCACAGATAAGTCAGGGATTGGATGCCAGTAAAAATAAATTTGCATTAGTGCTTCTTAATAGAGGCTTGGATTTAGTCGCATTCCACTGGTGTACAATACTTCTTTAATATGTGACTTATTTATAGAACTTGCTCACTGTAGTTATTGTGCAAATATTTCAGGGATTTGTCATATAACAACTTAAGTGGATCAATACCTGACTCCCTACCAAGTCTGCCCTTCCTTAGAGTTCTGTAAGCGGATATATGCAGCAAAAATTCTTACCTAGCCAGGAACGACTTTACTAATCCCTTTCACTCTATACAGAAATTTGTCTGGCAATGATCTACGTGGAGACGCCCTATGCAAAAATTATACTGCATCACTTGTTTTCAGGTTTTCATTTCTTTTTTCTTAGTTTTCCTTATCGAGTACTATATGCTGCTGAATTTTAGTTGTACCTCTTGCTGTGGTCATCACAAAAGTGACTGTTCCATACCTTTTCTCCTAACATATGTTACACTTGTATACCTGGTTCTCATATATATGTAATCTCAGATATGACTCGGATGGATATAACTGCAAAGAAACACCAAAAGCATCAAACAACAAAGCAACTGTCATATCTATTTCAGTAGTGGTTCCTGTGCTGGTAGTGGTTGTACTTCTTCTTGCATATTTCATCTGGAGGGAGAAAAGAAGACCAAATGGTGTGTCACCCTGCCCACCCCCCCCCCCCAACCCCCCGCTATATTGTTCAATGGCATGTACAAGATATTTTCATCATGTAATACTTGATCATATGGTTTTATATCTGATACTAGTGCAACTAGTCATCGTGCATGACCCAGCAATAGATCTACAAGTGGATAATGCTCATGGAAGTAGAAAAAGTCCCAAGGACCACAAGATAATAAGCACTGTGAATCGTGGGTTCACATACAGAGAGCTCGAGAAGTTCACCGACAACTTTAAACAATTCATAGGACAAGGTGGTTTTGGGCATGTGTATTATGGCCACTTAGAAGATGGTACTGAGTTCGCTGTCAAAATGCGTTCTGAGTCATCATCACATGGGCTTGATGAATTCTTAGCTGAGGTACCAAATTTCAGCCGAATAGAGAAGTTTAACATGCATTAGAAATATATATTCTGATTTTCATTTTGTTTTGTATCTTGCCACAAGGTTCAAAACTTGACAAAGGTGCATCACAGGAATCTAGTCTGTTTGATTGGTTACTGCTGGGAGAATGAGCATTTGGCACTGGTTTATGAGTATATGTCTCAGGGCAGTCTTTGTGATCATTTGAGAGGTTTGCATTGTCTACTCAAATCTCTTGAGTCATGATTAATACATAAACAACAGTGTGATTTTCTTTAGAAACTACATCTGTAATGCATATGCATGGTTTGTGCAGAGGTCCTCTTATAAGTTACCTATGAGTATACATTGTATAACTCTGGACTTGTATCTGAAAAACAGAGGCCCTTTTTTGGTATTTGCATGTGCATAGATTGTACCTTAGGATCTATAGTGGGACGTTGAACATGAATTAAGTATCAAAACAGTCTGAAATGGTCGGTAATGATATTAGTCAGGAATTAAAACTATTCAGTGACGAGAAACTAGAGTGGTCCAACATCCTATTTTACTGAATTAGCTATTCTCTAAAATAAACTCCACCTAAAAAAACTAGAGTGGTCCAATATCCTATGTTAAATTGGCATTGACTATATTTGAAACCTGCCATGTCACCTCAAGGTTTATCGGAGCATGATGGTGCTGCCAGCGGCGGTTCCACATCCCTGCCTTGTGCTCGGCAATTTTGGCATTGACAAACTCCTCATACTCTAGTGTCTTTCAAGGTTCATCTGATGGAAAGGAAGAAGTAGTTCCACGAGCGCAGACAACATTGCTTTACATCCCATATGGACACCCCAAGCTTGGCAGAGAGGAGAGTGGGTGACCGAGAGGGCCTTGCGGTCGGAGTCTAGTTGGTAGGAGGAGTGGGAGTGAAGAGCGTGGCGGGGTATGGGAGATCCGCCTCTAGAAATAGGTGTTACCAAAACAAATTCATAACTTTTCAAATGATGTTAGAACTAGACGGAATCTAAACTTTATAGTTGACTACCTTTATATTGCTTTCAAATGATATTTAGGGGACCAAATATTCATTACAAGCTATCAAATCTAATTTAATATTTAAAATTTCCTTTATCCTCATTCTTGGAGGTTTCCACAATAAATAGGCTGACCTCTTGAAATAATTTCTAGAAATGGCTCCTAAAGAGTCTCATCTCTAGAAATCATTCTCACCTTAGCTACAGTAGGAAAGTTTCTACTATTGCAGTCAACAATAGGCATGTGGTGGGATGGTAAGGAATGCTTGAGTTCATGATTTTTCGTCAAGAGGGCAAGCACATGATATGTGTGGCGCAGCCGCATAGGCAAGAAATAAAACATCTGTTTTTTGGCGTTGTTTTTACAGTTTTATGAGAACAATTTTTAGAGCAGGTATGAATTGCCCCTTATTCACCTCTAGAAAACAATTTTCAGGGACCATTGGTATAGTTAGATACAGCTACCAATATGTCATTTCTGGAGAGCAATGGTATAGGTAGATAGGAAACTGCCTCCGCAAACCAATTACAGCTGTGGCTCAAATTGGTTTGTGTACTACCATTATAAAGGCAGTTTGGCATCTGTGGATAACTATACCCATTATTGTTTCGTCCTTATCATCAAAGCTTCTATAAAGATTTTATAAATTACATTTTTTGGGAGGCAAGTATGCCTGTACTGTGCAATATTTTAATATAGGACATTACATAGTCTTTATATTGCCACAGTTCAATCTGCTAATATCCAGCTTAAGGTCCCATAAAATTTCTCAAACATTCTTACAATATCTTCCATAACCATTTCCAAGGCAAAAAATACAAAAAAATAATTGGTATATGATAACTCCAGGCGGAATGTTTTTTCTATATAGTGAAAACTTCATACCAATTTTCAGTTTCAGAAAACTTTGTTGAAAAAAAAAATCATCAGCCTATCACTTACCTTTTCACAATATTCGTAGCATTAATTATTGGACTAGCAGAAGGTCCAAACGTATTGCTATAAATTTCCGTGGCATGAGTGACTAACTCATCATCTTGAGAACGTAATAGTGGGCTCATCTGTTTGAGCAAAAAATATATATATTTAATTGATCTGGATAATTCTTTGTATTCTTCAAGTGTGTGAAATTATCAGCCAATTTGTGTACTCAAATTGTCCAAATGTCAGCTTATTTTTTTCACTAATTTGTTAATTCCATTAGAGAAAGAGCATAAGAAAGCTTGGAATAAAGCAACATTACTACATTGCGTAAAATTGCTAAGATTAACATTCGAAACTGTTAAATGATTCTGTTCTGCTAAAATATTGAAGGTAAATATGGTGCTGCTCAAACCATGAATTGGAGAACACGTGTGCAAGTAGTGCTTGAGGCTGCACAAGGTATGCTGCAAATATGCAATGAAGTCCATAATTAACCAACTACATTCTTTGTAAGCAATCTATCATATATGTTTCGTATTTCATCTTCTGACATTCTTGTTATATGTAGGCCTAGATTATTTGCACAAAGGCTGCAGTCCACCAATTATCCACCGGGATGTCAAGAGTAGCAACATTCTCTTAGATCAAAATCTGCGATCTAAAATAGCAGATTTTGGGCTTTCTAAAACCTTTCTTAGCGATGCTCAGAGTCACATATCAGCTACTGCAGCTGGCACAGCTGGTTACATGGACCCTGAGTATGTCTCTAAATCTGTTTACACATTTTTGCACTTTCTTCTAGTCATTTTTTTGTCGATACATGTATATCACATCTCTACGAATCCTCACATGCACAATCTTGTCCTATGCGCATATTCAAGAAACAGACGAGGCTCATCTTAGATTGACAATGTCACTACAGGCACTACTACAGCGCAGGGATATAGTAACACCAACTTGTATTACTATAGGTTAGAAAAAGTGTTACTAGCTCTCTTGGTAACACATTTTTATTTGTGTTCCAATTGGCCATGTTACTATAGACTAGTTTATTGTAACACATTTATTTGTCTCCAGGAACATTTGTTAGTGTTACAATAATGTTCTATTGTAACATTTTTTTTTCTCTAGTAACACTTCAAGTTATGGTAGAATGCATAGTTTGTAACACATTTACTAACCTACTAGAACATTTGCCTAGTGTTACAGTAATTGTCTACTGTAACACTTTTTTTTAGTTCTAGTAACGCTTCTATACTGTGGTAGAGCATAGAGCATGGAACAAAGGAACATATGGTTTGTAACACTTGTTTTATCTATTGTAACACATTGAGATTATAAAACAAATATTTATTTCGTCCATACATATGGCACACAGATTATTGTAGAATCACACAAACATGACGCATTGCAAAATCACACAAACCACAAATTTCAATAATCATAGCAAGATCCACATATCATGGGAAGGTTTCAAACATAGTTCTTGTTCAGATCAACTTGTAGTATATGTACATAATGATATGGCTCTAGAGAGCAAACACACATAGTGTTGAATAGTAGAGTCCATACTAGAATGAAAAAAATCAAGAACTAGTATTCATAAATTCCATTGCTTCTTTGTCCATTCTTCGTACGCATCGATGTAGGAATTCAACCATTAATCATTTTAACCTGCAAAGAAAATGTAACATTACAAATTAGGACATATATGTACATTGATTTCAAGTTTAGAAAGCTAGTTTGAACATACAAACATCAAAGGTCAAGCAATTGGGACTCCTTAGCATGGGCATCACCAATATTTGTTGCACCCAGGCATGGGCCTCACTAATGGCTCATCATCTTTTGTTATGGGATGATTGATACACATGTTATAAAATTGATTTTCTATCTTAACTCACCAACAATGGCTTCTAGATTGGTGCTCAAAAGAGTTATATAGGCCACATAATTCTTATTGGGATATTTTGAAGTCATTAGTAGCATTGTGGACCCAACCTATATTAATTTGACATAATCTTATAGTGACCAACAACCCTTAGTTGTACATCAAGATCATGCAGTTAGAATAAGTGATACTATGTTCGTCTACCTTTCATTAGAGGACGTTGCTTATGTGTTTGACGCTTGTTGCATGTAGCCCTGTCATGAGCCACCTTCTGTTGTGCAATAGTTGTAGTCTCCAAGCCCTCCGTGATGACCCTTACACATAAAATGAAGTATGAAATAACAAGGCAAAAATTCTACTATAACTATAGAAAAAGTGTAGTCTACAGATATCTTTTACTTTGTTATTCTACTTGTGGTGGAACTCCTTCGACAAGAATCAAACTAAAAGGAAGAGATAGGTAATTGTATGTATACATTTTTACAATTTGATGCATCTTGAATAAACTGACATGAAGTCTAATATATTTTATTCAATGGTATATTGAAAAGGTGCACCTTTATTTGTCTGGAATCATTATCGAAGCATCATGGAGATATTGCTTCTACTTTTGCTTCTGCTTCTGCTTCTTCTATGGACAACATTTCTTTGTCAACATTGTCATCTTGGTACTGGTTCCAAAAACAAATTCATTCAAATGATAATTACTAGTTAGAAATATTGACATGTAGTGAAGTAAGAGTATATTATTATTCTTCAATACAAGAACCCAGTTGATAACCTTTTTGGTGGAAAAAAAAAGTAGATGCCATCGTCACTAAATTCAGACTCACATGTTTCTTTATTCTAGTAAAGAGGAGAATGGAACATGAGTTATTATAAAAAAACCTTTTTAGATAAATTAGTATTAATTCACAAGCAAGTGATTTTACCAATTCGCCCTTCTGTTTAAGGAATTCACATGCTCTATCATTCATAGCAGATTATGATTTATTTTTTCAGGAAACTAATTAAACACTTAGATCCTTAGACCACTTGTTGTGCTATCTAAACCCTGAAACCATAATTTTTTTGTAGCTCATAAGTTCTATGTCATTTGAAACCTTGATTACAAATGAAATCCAAATTAGAGCAATAAAAAATCTAATGTCACCTGGTATTTCTAATTTGTCACTATCTCTTCTCCAACATTCACTGTTATCCTGTAGAACACAAAGAAGTTAGGATTAATACCAAGGTACAGATAGAGTACTCCTAATTGCACAAAAAAACTTGTGGTTTCCTAATTCCAATTTTGGATGGAAATTATTTTTGGTACATCAAAAAATAATCCCATGCCTTGTTTTCTGCGGGAGATAAATGAGGTTGGAATTATGGTGCTCTAGTGCAGTAGAAAATTTCAACAAGGAGTGAAGAATTTGGTTGTAACAGGCAGTGCAAGGTTGTCAAATTTTGAACTGAAATTTGGAGCGAAAGTATACATATACCATATTACGAAATGCAGGTGATCATCGATTGTTGATATGAATCATGAGGTAAAGATAAACTGAAAAGTATGCAGTATAGCTTTGGGAAGTCGATTAACATTTGTATGCATATAAACACAGAGTGGTTGCACATGGAAATTAAGTAAATGATGAGGTAGAATAGGTCAATCACTTTTGAATCAGGAAAATTACATGCTAGCTTGTTCAATCTTCACAAACGCATGTCTCTGACCCCCAGCTCATCTAGCTCCTGCATCCAACACACAAGGCAAACGATGAAGGTGGAGGGAACATAGCAACATGCAAGTCCTGTGGCCTGTGGGTAAGACAATAAGCAGATCCTTAAAATTAGTGTCAATGTAGTCATGTGCATGATCCAACTATATTCTTTATTTGTCAGCACGATTGATTTTTATTAAGCCAGTTACATGCCTGCAAGACTTAAATAACCATTGGAATATTTAATATGAATTTAGAAGTATTGAAACTGGAGATACGACTGCAAACTATCCAGACATAGCACAGGCACCCAGCAGACAACAGGACCCCATGAGGGCCAGAAGGCCATTACGATGCAAAAGTGAATGTGGAGAACAGAATTGCACATGTACAGCTGTAGTCTAGGCTACGGTAAAGTAAAATCTTACAATAGAAACTAATCAAACTTACAACAAATCAGGGCATCAATCAAGATAGTTGCCGTGGATGTCTAGTGATACCTGTAGGCAACAGTCCTGCCGCGTTGCGAGATTACTGAGATATCAGGTATGCATATAGTTGTATAGTATAACACTCGTTACTGTCATCAAGAGACTGCGGTAGATCAAATGAAAGTAAATTCATCGGTACAAACTGTTGTTACACCACTTAAATCTGAATAATCTAGACAAAGAGATTTGGTTCTAGGGTTCAGATGCATGCGACAAAACTTGAATCCATTGGGATCAGATAGCACATCAGATCGGGAGTTGACGGCATACCTTCAAAAGGAGCGATCCACGTGGGAGTGGCAGAGTCAGTCAAGATTTTCTGCTCGATCTCCACCTTGCCGAGCGCCAAACTGCCGGCTTCGCCTTGTGAGGAGGAATATAATAACGAAGGGAAGAAAAAGAAAAAGTCGGTTATTTGGGTTATCCCCTTCTATTTCGGTGATGGGCGGTGGAAAATGTGTGGGAACAATTCTAGCCATAAGAAGGTAGAGGGAAACGGTACGCCAATAAGGAAATTGGAATTCGGTCACACTGTTTGATAGAAAAAATGAGGTTCGCATCGAGTACGGATGGATTTAATCTTTTTGGGGACCAGAGCTCTAGTCATAGCACTTGGCCCGTTAATCTATGTATCTACAACCTTCCTCCATGGTTATGCATGAAGCGGAAGTTCATTATGATGCCAGTGCTCATCCAAGGTCCGAAGCAACCTGACAATGACATCGATATCTACCTGAGGCCATTAGTTGAGGAACTCCAGCTGCTATGGAGCAAACCAGGTGTGCGTGAATGGGATGAGTACAAACAGAAAGAATTCGACCTGCGAGCATTGTTGTTCGTGACAATCAATGATTGGTTAGACAAATAAGGAATATAATGCATGCATCCATTGTTTTGGTGATCTTGAGGCTGTCTATTTAAAAAAATGTCGAAAGGTTGTGTACCTTGGCTATCGTCGATTTCTTACGAAGAACCACCAGTTGAGAAAGAAAGGCAAACATTTTAATCTCCTTGATTATCATATTATGTGATGCGTATAATCTCCTTGATTATCATATTTGAATCGGTGATAGACATTAACGATAGGTATAATTAAAAGAACAACTCACAAGATATAAATTATATTCTTTTCTAGTTAAATAATGACAAAATGAACAACAAAAAAAATCGGACGCCAAAAATATAAATAAAAGAAGTGTAAAAAGTTAAAATTATAGGCAACGGGGTATCTCAAACACCTACCTGAAACACACTTTATTTCTAAACAGACTTTTCACGGAACGAGAGTTTTCACCAATTATTTTCGCGATAGCTTTTCCCACCATATTTTACGGGATATGTTGTTCCCCACCAATATTTCCCGCAGCCCACCGAGGCCCTGTTTAGTTGCAAAAAATTTTGCAAAATTTTTTACCATTCCCCGTCACATCGAATCTTTGAACACATGCATGAAGCATTAAATATAGATAAAAAATAAAACTAATTACACAGTTTAGACGAAATGGACGAGACGAATCTTTTAAGCTTAATTAGACTATGATTAGACACTAATTACCAAATAACAACGGAATTTGCTACAGTGTTATTTTGCCAAATTTTTTAGATCTAAGCCGGCCCCAAATTTGGCTGGAGGGGAGGGGATAACTCCCAGTCCCAGATATTCACGAGGTAGCGCTTGTGTTCGGCCAGGATTATGGCGAGCAGAGGAACCTGGCGCCGCGTACGAATAATCGACTCCCCACGCCCTCGCGAACACATTCTGAATCCAACCGCTGTAAAGGTGCATCAACGCCTGATTAATCGCTCGCTCCTATCTGATTCCAAACACATGAGCCCTAGGATCTGATCCCACGATGCATATGGATATTTTGCAGATCGATTACTAACTGCTCCTTTTCTGTGCGGACCCATTCGCTTTCAATTTGTGCAGGTTAGCGTGCCCAAGGCAGCGCCATTCACCGTGGTGCGCAAGTTGGCCGCAGAGGAGTTCAAGGTCCCGCTCAGACTAGCACTACAGCACCATCATCACCAACAGTACGGCATCTCTCGTCCCAGACTTCATTTGGAATGTGATTCCGATATATCTTGATTTAGATATGATGTGTATGTTTTGTCCTTGTTTAAATTAGTAACTATATTAAAAGTTATCATATAAAACACTTTATAAATTTCCATTCATTTTTATAACCAAATTTATATCCATATGACTCTTATGAAGTAGCATATATAATTAGTTTCATAAGACTCCATCACACTAACATGAAACATATTCTCAAAACTTGGTAAATAGTAAACATATATTTATAGATGATCTTATTTGTAGACAGATTCAATTACTAATCAGTACACAAATTATATACAATTAATGCCGCATCATATATTTACTTGTATGAATCATACTCCGTAGATAGATTTTATATATAGTTATCATTTATACACGGTAGTAGGTCTAATAACTGTTCGTAGTGGTAACAATTTATGACCATCAGGATGGGAATGTACTGCTCATTGTTCTTTCTCATTCTCTTGTAAATTATTAGGTAAAAATTTGACGAACTTTGATCCTAACATACCCAAAATAAATAAAATCATTGGATTATCATGTACTTTAATGGAAATCATAGTTGGATGCATATACGGGTGCTTGCTGCAATGGGGTGCTATGTATTTTCCTACCAACAACTGGGAGCACATTTTATTTCAGTAAACCAACTAACGATATCCAAGTTCAGAAAACCAAATTTGTAGAAACTATTACAAACATTTTGCAAGAAGATTGCCTAGTTATTTAAATCTAAAGTTTTCCTTACATACTAAAATTGTAGATGTATTTTAGATTCATTTATATGTAGTTCTTCTCCCAAGCATTGTTGTGTAGGACTAATGATTTTTTATTCTTCTCACAAATTTGGAACCTAATGCTGAGATTATTCTTTTTGCAGTCCTTTATCTCTCAAGAAATATCTTAATTGGTTGATCATCGTAGTTGCTATAGTTTGAGGCTATCGGAAGCATAGTAGAAGAACATAATTGACAAACATGTCTGGTTTCTCAAAAATTGTCATCACCCATAGCTATTTATATTTTTTCCTCAAAGTTGACATGAAACAAACTTCTTGAGTCCACTGCATATTCATAGGGCAAATTCATAGATCTTTTTGTATTTCCTCAAAGTTGAGATTAAACAAGCTTTATTATTTTTTCCAATTAAAGTATAGAAACGTTCTTAGACTATTTCCTTTTTGGAATTGCAGGTTACAAATGTTATGTGGCATCCCTAGTAACCTTGTTCAAGCCTAAAGTATGATGGATGCGTTGTCATGAAGTTGGAGAGAATACATTTTTTTATTCTTGAACTCTTTGAGAATTCACATTCTATATATAAACGTTCTAAATGATGGTTCACGATATTCTGAATATTACCACAAAACATGTTAGAGTCTATTTTCAAATTTCCTAATTCATTTGTGATGGCCCTTGTTTCATATTGCCTCAAATATCATTGAAAGGACATACTGAAATGTGTTCTTTTGTGGCCTCTTTATGCATTTTATAACATTGCCTTTGCTCACTTATAATTAAATATATATCCTGAGACAATGTTTTCTTGGGTGACTACTTATTTGATTTAACTTTTTTTTGGCTGCCATACAAGACTAGCAATCACATTTTTCTTATAATAACCAAGTTAGATTGATTGATAGGTGCATCGAAAAAGTGTGTGGCTCAAGAGTATTTGTTTGAATTTGAGCATTGTTGTCATGAGACAATGGTAAGTGTTGCAGATGGACTCGACTAAAATGAAAATATAAGGTGGTTTGTTATATTCTCAAAGCCTGAAAGAAGTAGAAGGAACGAGTTTTTGCATAGCCTTTTTGTTAGGCTCGAAACCCCAAAAAACATTTGCACTCAGGTTTGGACCATAGAAAACAATATTATATGAAAACATGTTGTTAATTTGACTGGCATTCTTGTGGATAAAAAAGATGAAATTCTAGATCACCCTATATAGTGGTAGGGTCGAGGTAAGCAGTGGGTTCGCGCAACAATGTCAAAATATGTATACTATTCCTATTTAATTTCAATTTTTTGGTTTTTCATTTTTTCCCCTTCCCTATCATACTTGTTCCACTTATGATGAAGAGTGTCTTGAGCTCGGCCTAAAAAATTGATAATAGGCTCTATCATCGAAGTAACTTTTTTAATCGCCTACTCATTGCTAGTTAGTTCTTATGTGATGACCACGATGTGATTGCCTAACAACCTTGACGACACCTAGGTGTGATGTCCGTGTCGCCTATGAATAGGCAGGTCCATATGTATATGTTCCTTTGTAACACTTGGATTGTAACATTATTTTGTGTTACTACAGGGCATATATTTGTAAACACATTTTCTATGTTCCATTTATGTGTTACAATATAGTAGACTTTTGTAATATTTTGCTTGTAACATTAATATTGTGTTACTATAATTATTGTTAGTAACACATTTTTATGAAAAAAGTGTTTTGTGTTACAACCGAAGTTTGTAACACACTATTTTGTGTTACTATGCAGTTTCACTGGAACACATAGATGAATATGTTACAAGAAAGTGTTACAATATCCTTGTTTTGTAGTAGTGAGGTGTTCATACTGACGAGCATGTCACCTATCATTAACTTAATAATATGAGCACCTGTGATGAGTGTCAGAGCCTAGCCATATTCATTTCACTGCATACATATGTAACAAGATTATGAAATGTTAATATAACAAAATAATGCATAGTTGTATCGAATACTACATAGACATGTGGACTCACCTATTCGATACAAGATTATGAAATGTTACCAAAATAATGCATAGTGCAGTGATATATATCATACAAGACTAAAGATCATCGGTTCAGAACCTAGAAAGAATGAGCCTGTGTAAAATAGTCTGCCCTCTAATAGTAAAAAATAATACCCACTTTATCACTCTATGTTAATAGAAAATATCAGCATCTAAAAATGCTTCTCATAGTAGTGGTATTTGAGCAGCCATTGCACCCACAAGAAATCAAACTACTTACCATAGCTTAAGTTACAATGAGCAAATTATAACTAGCTGAATTCAATGTTTACATGAAACCGGTGCCGTTGTAAGCAACATGTTACATGAAACATGTAACAAAAGGAGACACTATATGCAGCATGTCATTCTTTTGTTGATAGTTATTGGCTGCTGTTTCTTTAGGTACTATCAAACTGGGAGGCTCACCGAGAGAAGCGATGTGTACAGTTTCGGAGTTGTTCTGCTTGAGGTTGCCACCGGTGAGCCTCCATTAGTGCCAGGCCATGGTCATATCGTCCAGCGTGTTAAAGAGAAGGTTGCCACTGGTGACATCACCCCTGTTGCCGATCCCAGGCTTGGAGGTATCTATGACGTCAGCTCTATGTGGAAAGTGGTCGATACCGCTATAATGTGCACTGCAGACTCTGCTGCTCAAAGGCCAACGATGGCGGCTGTAATAACACAGCTGAAGGAAAGCCTTGCGCTGGAGGAAGCTCGCCAGAAGGGCAGTAGCATCAGCGCTGGCCGAGGGGTTCATATACAGGCTACGGTGTCAACATTTGGTCCATTGGCAAGATGAAGGTGTATTACCGTGCTTTGCTTAATTTGATGGGCCTTCCCTTCAAGTCTACAGTTGGTATGTTTTGGTAATGTATAAACTTCCTATCATGCGAAGGACAGTTGGGTGTGTGCAATGGTTTTTGAAAACCCGTGCTTGCGTGTGCGAGACTCCAATGCTTTGTATATATTTTAAAAAGATGATTTTCATGTTTGTATGTAACATTAATCATATCTGATAGTAACATTGATGAAAGCAAAATATCGTCGAGATAAGTTTCTGATCGAAGGAATTAAAATTTAGATCAAGTTGGACATAAGTCGATGAATTTGAGAAAACCAACCTACGCTGGTTTGTCCTAGCCCTTGCGTGTTGGCTCAAGAAACGTGTTTTGGCTGGGCCTGTGCAGGCAGCTCAGAAAGTCAGTAAAATACGTAGTGCAAAGCACCTAATGGGTGGACACATAGAAACTAATTCAAAAAATATACTTTGGTAGTCAAAGTTATTTTGAAATTTGGTTTATATAAATACGTACTAACATATAAACATTGAGATGGAAATTCAAACTAACAAAATTCATATAGAAAGGACAGATTTCACATCCATGTGCATCTGAAGACAAAATCCCTGACAAATTTGGCATGTGCCAGTTTTAGCTGTCCGGGTGGGTTTCAAACATAATTCATTGGAAACTCACCTGATCTCATTAGAACCATTTAGATTGTGTGTGGGATAGGTTTCATAATGGGACAAGACCACCTCCTCTGGTATAGATATTTGAGAGGATCATGGCCGACTGAGGTATCCATACACAATCCATCAAAAAACCAATCTAGTATCCACTTTTCCATCACCTAACATTTTAAAGCCCCCTGTCGTGAGGTTGAAACCGCGGCAAGCATGTTGTTCGAGTCAGTGTCAGAGCACGAAGGTCTCCGGTGGCTTGGGTGGACTCAGGAACACAAGAATCACACAGAGGAGACGCACAGTTTATCCTGAGTTCGGGCCAAGTTGGTCCCTATGTTTAGCAGTTGATGATCCTTATACTCAAGAGCACCCTAAACCTGGGGGGTTACAACAGAGTGTAAGGAAGAAGAGGTTTGGTAGGGGCTTAGCTCGGTGCTAATCCTAAGGTGTCACACCCCAAAATTTTTATTTTGGGATGTGAGTAGAAAACAATAATTAAAATGAAGATTTAATGATTTTTATAAAATGTGCCAAGCTTTAGGTAGTTTATTATCAATTTTTTAAAATGAAAATGGATTTATAAAATTTTTGCTAATTAATTTTCCTAGGGGTGTTTCATTCATGCCGGTTGCATCCATTTATTTTATGTGAAAAATGAGTTATAAAAATTCGGATAAGCCTCGATTAGATTTTTGTCCTATTTTCATAAAAAAGATTTCAAAAGATAATTTTAAAAATAATTATTAAAAATAAGTTCAAGATTTAGTTTTGAAAATACAAAGCTACAAAAGTTCAAATTTGTTTAAATAGAAAATAGCAAAAGTTTCAAAAGTTGTCTTGGGCCAATTCTCTATTTAAATCCCAATCCAAATATCTCTTTCCCTTTTCTTTCTTTCAGCCCGGCCTGCCTCTTCTCCCTCTAGGCTGAGCCCAACCCACTCCTGGGCCACCTGCTCTCTCTAGCTTGGTCTGCCTCTCTCTCTCTCCCTTGCTCACTAGCCCCGCTCGGCATAGGAATGACCCGCTCCGCAGCCTGCTCGTGGCGGCCCGCGACCGCCTGCTCCACTCCGCTCCCACCCTCTTCCCCTTTTCCCTCTTTTCGCATGGGACTTGGCTCATTGGCCTGGAGCGCCACCTGGCCAGCAGCTGCACCACGGCAGCCGCTCGGCTCGGCCCAACGCACCGGCCCCTACAGAGAAGCCCACCAGTGCCCTCCTCTCTCTCTATCACCGCTACGCGGGCCCTGCCCCTTGCCTCACCGACTGGTGGACCCCGCGTGTCATCTTCCATCTTTGGCCACTCCCCCTCCTCCCTCCATGGCCATTGTCGCCGCCACTGTACCCGGCCGCCATCTCGTTGTTGATATTTGGTAACGCAATTAGGAAATGATCCGCAAGCGCACGGATATCGGTGAGCACTTCACCCGGGATGTTATCCAGAGTATCGTATTTATTTTTTTACCACTAGGAGAAAGCGTGCATCTAACTAACCAAATCTATTACTACTAACCTTTAGGCTACAACCACTGTGATTTGATGTGAGCGATGTATAGAGAAGACTGCAACTGCACTCTCGTTCTAACCTTGGTAAGGATGATCTACTGCTCTATTGGGAAGGCTCACGGAATCTAGACACCTCAAAGGATGTTCGACCCGCACCTATAAACCCTATCGATCCTGCTAACGGGATATGGAATACAAAGGTAGCTACGGAAATGTCACGTTCCTCGCTACTACCACGGTCCGGCTAGATAGGGGATATCTATGAGTATCCTAGCCCAAACACCTCGTTTACGCTAGAGATGATTACTCTAAACTCTACGTGAAGAGATTAAAGTAAACTCATAAACCAAAGAACAATAAAACAAAGAACTTACTAGAATTTAGAAGTCGAAATACTGAAGAATCCTAGGAGCAAGCCTCGGGTTAGGAGAACTTGATCCTGCAGGTACAACCTCGAAGTAGTCACCGACAGGCCGGGCTTCCTTCGATCTATACCTCCACTCTATCTCTCTCAATCTAGAAGAACTAAGTCTAATCTCACATTGGATGCTAAGCCCTAATGAGGTGGGAACCCTAAAGGAACCTCTCTCTCTCTCTCTGAATCCTCTCTGGAAAATATGAAAATAATAGACTTGGATTCTCCTCTCCAGGGGCCAGGGGTCCTGCTTATATAGTCCCTTCAAGTGAACCTGGGCCGTCGGATCAAACCGACATTAATCGCACGGTTTTCCTTGATCCTTTAGGTCGGTGGGGCATAATCCGCGAGACTCATCCTGATTGGTTGCAGACCTAGGGCGGGTGCCCCAGGGTCCAGGGCGGGCGCCCTGGTCCCGGGCCCGTTCGGCCTCCCGTTCGATCCCGTGGCTTCTGGAGTCTTCTAGATGATAGAAAATCGGTGAACACGTTAATATCTCTATGTAATTCCGACGTGTGGGCCTTTCCTTTGTATTTCCTGATAACCCCCTGCAGAAACAGATAAACAACAAAACTTGTGGAATTCTGTCAGATCAAACCCTAATTCTAGGTGTTGCTTGCATATAGGTCATTTTTCTTATTTATTGGATAATTAAAATTGATACTTAAGAACCGTCAACAAACACCCCCATACTTAGGCTTTTACTCGTCCTCGAGAAAAGGATGGTTCAGAAAAATAACTGGGGTTGAAACATTGTAAAGCATTCTTTTTAGACCTGCAGGGTGTTGTGAATGTCCACTGTGCACTGTAGTCAGAGAAATATATGGTTGAAGTAGAGATCCTTTCTTCTTCTCAACCCTGTCACTTGGAGTTTTTTATATATTTTTGAATAGAAAACTTAGCATACCTTTATCCTCATAGGGGCTCTTAGATCACTCATTTATCTTTTGTATATCTCACTGAGGCTGTTTTAATTTGTAGAAATTCTCAAGCATACTTACTTTGCATATATTGCCTGGGTCAAAATGGGATCCGAGGAGAAGAATGCCATACTCTTAGATCAAAGACTTTGAAAATTAAAACTTGTCAACTCTTACTGGCATATTGCTTATTAGAGGGAGCATGGGCTATCATTTTCTTTTTACCATATATATATTTTTATCATCTCATTTTTTCAGGTGGATACTGAGGTACCCCTAATTCTACTTCCGGACAGTTGTCCATTTTTCTGTGAGGTTGTCGAGCACTTGCTCCTTTTTATTTCCTCGAAATATATTTTTGCATAGCCGATGCCTCTAATGCAATAATACTTCGGAAGAGTGAATCTTTCTGAATAAAAATGTCTTGATCTTGGGAGCATGATAAATCTCTCAATAAGGGTCTAACTCGTTTTGCACAAACTCAATACAAAGCAAATTAGTATTTTTAGGTTTATCAGGCATATAAAATATTGAGGATGGTAGCTATATTTTTGAAGTTTTTTGAAAAGAAAATCTCCAAGCGACAAAGATTTCAAGAATAAGATACTCATATTCTACCATCTCACATTCCACAATTACTTGAGTAACACATGGTTTTTAAAATGATTTTCAATAAATGCAGGTTTTCAGAAATATCACAGAGTGAGATTGATCATGATTAAAAATATTTTTGTCTTTTTAAATTATCATGTTAGGAACAATATTCTACACAGCCCAATATGTATTTGTATATATGTAAATAAAGCGTGCAGAGTATGTACCTGAATCGTGGAGTGGTGCAATCGAAGTGCATTTACCATGTCGGGGGGATTCCCCCATACTTGTTTCCTGCTTTCTTGCATAAAAATAAAGTGGAGATACACGAGGTATAATAATAATAATAATCTTTATTTGTCTTGAGGTATTTATTACACTAACTAATGAAGCGAACTAATCTAAACTGAATTGAATCTAATTGAATCTAATGATGAAGACTAACACACACTGCCTCAAGGTCTAATCTAGATAGCTCAGTGTTGCTCTAAATCCCTGATCCTAGCAAGGGCATCAGAAAGGTCACATTTAAGCGCGAGCACAGTAGTGTTCAGGTTGGAGACCTGCCTACTAAGGGAGCTAACTGTGGACTGAAGTTCCATAATATGTTTATTTGCTGTCCTGATGTCCTCATCCACATCTGCTATGGTCCTGCGGCGCTTCGGTGGTGTCTTAAACGAATTAAGAGCGTGCTTAGGAGCTTCCTTTGGTGGGATGAAGGGAACTTTTGCTGTCCTAACTCCTTCGAAGTGGGGCCTCTCCTTCTTCGTAGTGTAGTGGACGCTGCTGATCTCGCCGCTCCGGTTGGTCTTGACGCCTACAACCCGCTCATTGGGTTTAGGTGGCAGGATTTTCGTGCCGGCTGGTACCTTGACGATGGCTTCTTGCTTGGACGACGGTCCCTTGAGAAGAAGGGGCTGCTGTGGTGCAGTAAGAATTGGTTGGGTGTAGTAGGATGAGATTGAGCTGCGCTGGTTTGATGGTGGGGCTGCTAGCTGTCGCTCTGTGTTGGCCGGGACGTAGGCGTCAGGGTCATCCTTGGGCTTGCGGTTGAGGTCGTAAGGGACGATCTCCCAGTTGCGGTGGGTCTTGTCGGCCATTGGAGAAGCAAGGAACTAGACAAGCTCTAATTGAGGAGGAGAGAAGGATTGAATGAATTGGTGTTGAAAGCTGACGTCAGGGGTCTGTTTATATAGGGGTCAAAAAGTGCCTCTAGGGTTTCCATAGATGCATCCCGCTGTCGGGCGTGTGTAACAACCCATTCGCGGAATTTTTTGGATAACCATAGATGAGGAAAGCACGTCGGAAGAGGCCGGGGCCGAGGGGACACCAGGGCAGGGTGCCCGCCCTCATCCTCAGGGCGCCCGCCCTGGGCCTGCCTCCTCTGCGGGCCCGCTTGCTCGAGCGTGTTTCTAGAAGTATTTTTATCCCGAAAAATATATACGTGGCCCAAAACATCAGATTAAAAAGGTCGGGCTTTAATTCTCCATCGGAAGGTAAAAATGGATCACGTCTATTTCTTCTAATTCTTTATTGGGTTCTAAAAATAATTTAAGACGTTGACCATTTACCTTGAATAACGTACCTTCGTCGTTTTGAAGTGTAATAGCTCCGTGGGATGATGAATTGACTACCTTGTATGGTCCTTCCTATTTACTCCGGAGTTTTCCATGCCCGAAAAGCTTCACCCTGGAATTAAAAAGTAATACCTTATCTCCGGGTGAGAACTCCTTCTTCTTGATCCTCTTGTCATGCCATCTTTTGACTCTTTCTTTGTAGATCTTCGAATTGTGATATGCTTTCTCTCGCCATTCTTCCAATTCTGATAGTTGCATTCTTCTATGATCTCCAGCAACATCTAGGTCCATATTCCATCTTCTTATGGCCCAGTGTGCTTTGAACTCTAGTTCAACAGGCAAGTGGCAAGTCTTTCCATACACCAATTGGTATGGGGTCATTCCAATTGGGGTCTTGTATGCTGTCTGGTATGCCCAGAGTGCATCGGGTAACTTTTCCTTCCATACTGTTCCCATCTCATTTACTGTTTTCTGAAGAATGTTCTTGATTTGCTTGTTGGAAGTCTCTGCTTGGCCACTTGTCTGAGGATGATATGGGGTAGCAACGTTGTGACGGATTCCATGTTTTGCTAGATAATGCTCAAAGCGTTTGTCAATGAAGTGTGATCCCCCATCACTTATCACCACCCTAGGGACTCCAAATCTTGGAAATATAATCTCTTCAAACATCCTCTTTGAATTAATATTGTCGGCACGCTTGCAAGGTAGTGCTTCTACCCACTTGGAGACGTAGTCAACTGCCACCAAGATGAATTCACACTTCTTTGATGGAGGAAATGGACCCATGTAGTCTATTCCCCAAACATCAAAGAGCTCAATCTGAAGGTTGTTGGTGAGTGGCATAGCATCTCTTGTATTTATGTTTCCGTGCCTTTGACATGGCCCACATCTTCTGATATATTGCCTTGTATCTTCATACATTGTAGGCCAATAGAATCCACATTGCCAGATCTTTGAATGTGTACGGAATGCTCCATAATGACCTCCGTATGGTGATGAATGGCATCTGTCGATGATCTTCCACCCTTCCTCAGTGGTCACACACCTTCTGAGTAAGCCATCAGCGCATACTCGGAAGAGGTATGGCTCATCCCATATGTGTGAACGACTTTCTTGAATAAGCTTCTTCTTGTTCGCTCCTGGTGGTACATACCCTGAAACCATAAAATTAACAATATCTGCATACCAGGGGTCAGACCTGTTGATTCCATAGAGCATGTCGTCCCGGAGTGAATCATTAATGGGTGTTTCCTGTGGATCCTTAAAGTGCATTCTAGACAAGTGATCAGCAACAGAATTTTCTACTCCCTTTTTATCTTTTATTTCTAAGTCAAATTCTTGGAGTAACAAGATCCATCTAATTAGGCGAGGTTTAGCATCTTTTTAGTGAGCAAATATTTTAGTGCAGCATGATCAGTGTAAACAATTATTTTAGCTCCTACTAAGTAAGATCTAAATTTATCAATGGCAAAGACAACAGCCAGAAGCTCTTTTTCAGTGGTTGCATAATTAAGTTGAGCTCCTGTCAAAGTTTTACTAGCGTAAGCAATTGCATGATGCTTCTTGTCTTTTGTTTGCCCCAAAACTGCCCCCACAGCATAATCACTAGCATCACACATAATTTCAAAAGGCAACGACCAATCAGGGGGTTGAATGATTGGCGCAGAGATGAGTGCATTCTTTAATAATTCAAAAGCTTTTAAACATGCATCATCAAATTCGAAAGGAGCATCCTTGGCTAGCAAAAGAGTGAGTGGTCTAGCAATAAATGAAAAATCTTTTATGAATCTGCGATAAAAACCAGCATGGCCAAGAAAGCTTCGAATTCCTTTTATATTCACAGGTGGAGGTAGTTGTTCTATTACTTCAATTTTAGCTTTATCTACCTCAATACCTCTTTCAGACACTAGGTGTCCTAGAACTATTCCTTCCCTAACCATAAAATGACATTTTTCCCAGTTAAGGACTAAGTGCTTTTCTTTGCATCTTTGCAAAACCTTATCTAAGTTTTCAAGACAATTATCAAAAGTTTTTCCATAAACAGAAAAATCATCCATGAAAACTTCCATAATCTCTTCAATCATATCAGAAAATATAGACATCATGCATCTTTGAAAAGAAGCTGGTGCATTACATAGCCCAAAAGACATTCTACGATAAGCATAAGTTCCGTATGGACAGGTAAAAGTGGTTTTGCTTTGATCATCAGGATGGATCGGGATCTGGTGGTACCCTGAATATCCATCTAAGAAACAGAAGAATGAATGGTTCGCTAACTGCTCTAACATCTCATCTATAAAAGGTAAAGGAAAGTGATCCTTTTTCGTGGCTTTATTCAGTTTTCTATAGTCAATGCACATCCGCCACCCTGTGACGGTGCGTTGCGGAATTAGCTCGTTCTTCTCATTTGTAACAACAGTCATGCCTCCCTTTTTAGGCACAACTTGAACAGGGCTCACCCACTCACTATGCGGCACAGGATATATAATCCCTGCATGCAGCAACTTTATAACTTCCTTTTTAACTACTTCTCTCATCGCGTTGTTGAGTCTACGTTGGGGTTCCCGAGAAGGTGAAACAGAAGGATCTGTCGGAATGCGATGGGTGCAAATCATAGGACTGATTCCTGTAAGATCTTGGAGTGAGTAGCCAAAGACTGAGTGATGTTTTTCTAAAACGGTCATTAATCGCAGAGTTTGTTCCTGAGTGAGTTTATTACTAATGATCACAGGAAACTCTGGATTATTGTTTAGGAAAGCATAGATAAGACCGGGTGGTAAAGTTTTAAGCTCTATAGGAGGTCTGGGTGTTTCTGCAAACTCATCTAAAGGTTCAGGTTCAGAAGGTTCAGCTTCCTCTTCTATGAAGAAAGGGACTTCTTCTTCTAAGTCTGATTCATTTAAAAGCTCTAGAGACGCAGCTTTTACCTCTTCCATAGGATCAGGCAAAAGAGATGACTCGATCTTATTATTTAGGAGTGAGAAATTGTCATAGGGAATTTAAAATCCTTTCCAAAAGAAATGTGTAGCTTTCCAGTTTGACCTTCATAAAGGAGTCTTCTAAATGGTTGTCCTATCAACAGGTCGAAGTCCCATGTATCAAAGATATAAAAGTTCAAATGAATCATGGAGCCTTCTACCATAAAGGGTAGGACATTCACAATTCCAAGACTGGGGACCAATCGTCCCGAAGATTCCTTCATGAACTTTGTTGTGGGGGTTAAAATTAATTTTCCAAATAATTTAAGTACAAAAGCTTCAGACATGATATTGATCCCCACAACAGGATTATAGAGAGCATCAAATTGATCAGAATCATAAGCACAGCGTATAGTGATAGGAGGTGTATCCAAACGGATCACTTCAGAGGAAAGCTCTGACTCCTCCAACCATTCGCTACTCATGACTGAGATAAGCTCACTCAATTGATATTCACTTGGTAAACAAATGCTATAATGGCCGCTTTGGGGTTTGTCTATAGAATGGTACTTTAAAATGTTTTCAAAATCGGCAAAAAGATCGGATTCTATATCCAGCATGAAATCAAGTGGTGGAATTTCTTCCTTTTGTGGCTCAAAACTTGGGATAGCTGAAGTAGGTGAAGAATTCGGCAGAGTGTCTACTTCGGCTTCGTAGGTTTCATCATGGAGGGTATTATCCATCTCAGCTTCTAGGATTCTATCTAGGATCGCTCTAGCTTCATCAGTAGGGATACGAAAGAAAGAACCTCTAGACATTGTATGTAGCATTTGTTTATGATCTTTCTGAAGACCTCGAAAGAAATGAAAAAGGAGAATAGGGTCTTCAATATTGAGTTTTGGACCAGATTCTAAAAGATCAGAAAAACGTTTCCAGGATTTTCCCAAAGTTTCATTTTCTTTTTGTTTAAAAGATAGAACTTCGAGTCTAAGGTCGGCGATACGATCGAGGGAATAAAAATCTAAACAGAAGTTGGCTCGTAAGACTCCCCATTCACCTCGTTGTTGACTTACCTTCTGACTATACCATCGTCTAGCTTCTCCTCTTAAGGAAAAAGGAAAAAGCTTCCAACGTAAAGTCTTATCAGAAATGCCTTCAATGCGAAGACAATCGCATGTTTGCTCAAAATCTCTAATATGAAGGTAAGGATTTTCGTCTTCCTTTCCCGAAAAGGATAGGTTCTCAATCATGGCAATTAACCTTGAACTTAACCTATACTGGGATGTTTGGATAGGCTGTGATGACTCCCATGGTAAAAGGTCAGTTTCCGAAGGTGTTGCAAATTGATAGATTGATTTAGAATCTTGGTTCTCCATAAGGTAAGAATAAAGAAAAGATAAGGAATAAAAAGATAAAGAAAGATAAAAGTATAGGTACAAGCTAGTAGTAAGATTCAAGGTTATCTTAGCAAACCGTCTTTCTCCCCAGCAACGGCGCCAGAAATGCTTGTTGATATTTGGTAACGCAATTAGGAAATGATCCGCAAGCGCACGGATATCGGTGAGCACTTCACCCGGGATGTTATCCAGAGTATCGTATTTATTTTTTTACCACTAGGAGAAAGCGTGCATCTGACTAACCAAATCTATTACTACTAACCTTTAGGCTACAACCACTGTGATTTGATGTGAGCGATGTATAGAGAAGACTGCAACTGCACTCTCGTTCTAACCTTGGTAAGGATGATCTACTGCTCTATTGGGGAGGCTCACGGAATCTAGACACCTCAAAGGATGTTCGACCCGCACCTATAAACCCTATCGATCCTGCTAACGGGATATGGAATACAAAGGTAGCTACGGAAATGTCACGTTCCTCGCTACTACCACGGTCCGGCTAGACAGGGGATATCTATGAGTATCCTAGCCCAAACACCTCGTTTACGCTAGAGATGATTACTCTAAACTCTACGCGAAGAGATTAAAGTAAACTCATAAACCAAAGAACAATAAAACAAAGAACTTACTAGAATTTAGAAGTCGAAATACTAAAGAATCCTAGGAGCAAGCCTCGGGTTAGGAGAACTTGATCCTGCAGGTACAACCTCGAAGTAGTCACCGACAGGCCGGGCTTCCTTCGATCTATACCTCCACTCTATCTCTCTCAATCTAGAAGAACTAAGTCTAATCTCACATTGGATGCTAAGCCCTAATGAGGTGGGAACCCTAAGGGAACCTCTCTCTCTGAATCCTCTTTGGAAAATATGAAAATAATGGACTTGGATTCTCCTCTCCAGGGGCCAGGGGTCCTGCTTATATAGTCCCTTCAAGTGAACCTGGGTCGTCGGATCAAACCGACATTAATCGCACGGTTTTCCTTGATCCTTTAGGTCGGTGGGGCATAATCCGCGAGACTCATCCTGATTGGTTGCAGACCTAGGGCGGGCGCCCCAGGGTCCAGGGCGGGCACCCTGGTCCCAGGCCCGTTCGGCCTCCCGTTCGATCCCGTGGCTTCTGGAGTATTCTAGATGATAGAAAATCGGTGAACACGTTAATATCTCTATGTAATTCCGACGTGTGGGCCTTTCCTTTGTATTTCCTGATAACCCCCTGCAGAAACAGATAAACAACAAAACTCGTGGAATTCTGTTAGATCAAACCCTAATTCTAGGTGTTGCTTGCATATAGGTCCTTTTCCTTATTTATTGGATAATTAAAATTGATACTTAAGAACCGTCAACACTCGTCTAGGTGCGCACCGCCTCCCCTTAGGCCAGCCATGCCGCAACCCCACCGCACTAACTCCCCCTCTGTTACTCCTCTTCACTCCCCCTCTTCAATCCTCCATGGCTTCAATGGCCTTAATGCCATTGATGGAGTGGATGAGCCCCGCCTCGGCCCCGCGCTTCGCCCCACACCCTATAAAGAGCCCCTTGGCCTCGCCAGCTCACGCCGCAACCACTCTGCCCCTCCGTGAGCTCTCTTCCCTACTCCAGCTCCCCATCCGCCGCTGCCGCCGCCATGTGTGAGCCGAGCTTGAGCTCGCTGATCTCCTCCTCCACCCCACCTTTTACCTCCTCGTCTTCTCCACTGGCATCACAGGAGCTTTGCGCATCCGCTTAGCCCCTCCTTAGTGTTTGTTCATGCGCGCAGCACCGCTCCCCATGCTCACCGCCAGAGCTCCGCCCACCGCTATCGCTCTTTGCACCTTCCGCGCGACATGTGTCATTGCGGTCACCACTGGCATGACCACCATGGTCACGCGCATCCCCTCCGCTGCTCGTTGGAGCGACACGGCCGCTGGAGCCACGCACTGGCTGACGCCGGTGACCCTCCCCACCACCGGGAGCTTCCCTGGCATCCCGGCCGAGCCACCTAGGCATGGAGCCACCCCTAGGCCATTCGATCAAGAGTAGACGGCCCGGATGAAAGTCCTATGTTTGGTGTTGGTAATTAGTGACAATGCCTAAGTACTAATCCTATGCCTAAGTTGTATGTAGCATATGAGGATTAGTACATTCCAAGGTTGGTGGCAAGATGGACATGGTGATCATGATGGCCACACTTGGATTTGGACGCAACCCTACGTGATCAAGGCAAAGGTATATGCTTAAGGGTTGTGTTTTAGTAACCAAGACACCTAGTGGGTGTGGTTACATTATAGGATAGATAGCCGTACTATAAAGAGGGGAATGACGTGGCTATTGAACTCCTAAGTGCCTCTAGGTGTGCATTTCATATCATATGCATTTGGATAGAACTAATAACGCCTCGAAAAATGTTTGTGAAAATGCTAACACACATGCACATGGTGATGATCACTTGGTGATGTTAGCACGTTTGCGAAGGTGGTGGAGTTTGAGCGGTAGAGAGGGTTTGGGGTCCTCTCTCCCTCCCACCGAGCTTGCGAGGCGGGATTCAGGCGTTTTCGAGGAGTTGAAATGACTATTTTCCACTACGCCGAAAGTCGGAAATCGAACGGAAATCGAACGGAGGTCACAGTGGTGACCGGACGCTGGACCGGACGCGGTCACTGTTTGACCGGACGCGTCCGGTCAGCGTTCAGCGCCTGCGCGTTTTTCAGTTGGTTGATCGGACGCGCAGCGCGTCCGGTCACCGTCGACCGGACGCGTCCGGTCGTCCAGGGAGCTTACTGGACTCCGACCGGACGCTGGCACTGTGGCGTCCGGTCAGTTCTCCAGCGCGTCCGGTCACTGTTTCGTTGTGCGCGGCTCAGGGTTGACCAGCGCGTCCGGTCAGTCACGGGACCGGCGCGTCCGGTCGTGACCAGCGCGTCCGGTCGTTGCGACCAGCGCGTCCGATCAGTGTTTCGAAAACTAGCCGTTGCGTGACCGGCGCGTCCGGTCAGTTGGACCAGCGCGTCCGGTCAGCGCGACTGCTGCTGAATCAAGTTTCTAACGGCTATATTCGAAGGGGTACGTCTATAAATACTCGTTGGCCGGCTCAAGGCTCTCTCTCTTGGATTTTTGACACACTTGTGAGCACTTTGAGCTTAGCAACTCCCCTCCCACTCATCTCTCTTGCTTGTTTGCATATTTGAAGTGAGATTGAGTGATCCAAGTGCATTTGCATTGTGAGATTGCATCTAGTTGGCACTTGGTGGTTGATTTGCTGCGGGATTCTTGTTTCTCTTGGTGGTTGCCGCCACCTAGACGGCTTGGAGCAGCTTGGAGGCGTTGGCAAGAGTTGGTGATTGTTCTTGGCCACCTCCGGTGATTGTGAGGGGTTTGTGCCTACCTCGGCGAAGCGCCAAAGGCAACATTAGTAAATTGCTCGTGTCATTGCAACCTTTTGCCATTTGGTAGGTTCTTGTGGCGCCTTTTGAGAGGCTCGGTGTGAGACCGATTAGCCACCAAACCACGTGGTGAAGAGGGACACAACGGGGACTAGCGTGCCGGCAAGCACGTGAACCTCGGGATAAATCTTCGTGTCATCACTTTCATATTGTGATTGATTGATCCCGGTGTTCGGTTGTTTTGGTATTCATTGTTGATCATATTGGTTGGCTCAATACTTCGCCCCTCGGTGAAACCCTCCTAACTCAACTCCGCATTACTTTCTTAGTTATCTTTGCTAGCTAGTTTGCTTTGCTAGAGTAGCTCTTTTGTGTAGCTTGCTAGTTGTAGTTGTAGTTACCTTCTCGGTTTAACTTGTGCGGTTGAGTGCCAATACTAGAATTGTGAATTGAATAGGTGGCTTGCAAACACCCCGTAGGCTAAGCAAAACTCGCTTCTCACTATTTGTTGTATTGATAAACTTGTTTAGCTTGTCTTTGTAGAAATTTTTATAAGGCTATTCACCCCCCTCTAGCCATCAAGACCTTTCAAGTGGTATCGGAGCCGTGGTCACCGTTTGTAAGGCTTAACAACCTCGGTGTAAGATGGCTCAAGTTGTGTTCAACCATGTCGGGGGCAAGCCTCCATTCTTTGATGGTGTCTCATCTTTTGATCATTGGAAAAGAAAGATGAAGCAATATCTTGGCTCTATCAATGAGAAGGTTTGGGAAGTGACACATCATGATTATGCTATGATTGATCCCGACAACCTCACCAATAATGACCGCATCAACAACCAATGCAACACTATGGCTCTCAATACTCTCTACAATGGGATTGATGCAAAGGTCTTTGAGAAAATCAAGGATCTTGAGATGGCAAGTGAAGTGTGGACAAGATTAGAGGAAACATATGAGGGCACTTCAACGGTAAAGAGTGCCAAGCTCTATATGCTCAAGGATAAGTTTGCAAGCTTCAAGATGAAGGATGATGAGTCCATACCGGAGATGTTCTATAGGCTACAAGTTATTGTCAATGATCTCAAGAGCCTAGGAGAAGATGTCAAGGACAAGGACTTCTCACATAAGTTCTTGATGAACTTACCTAAGAAGTTTGCTATCTTGAGGAAGATGATCCAAAGAGAGGGTTTGGACAAAGTGACTCCAAACCAAGTGCTTGGAGATGTCATGACCGATGCTCAATATGATGATGATGAAGATGAAGATGAGAAGAAGGAGATCAAGGTCAAGCAAGAGAAGCCCATTGCATTCAAGGCTTCATCTTCTAAGAGCAAGAGCAAGGTGGAGAGCGATGATGATGATCCATTCGATGATGAGACCATGGCTCTCCTAGTGCACAAGATGGGGAGGTTCATGAAGAAGAAAGGATATGGTGCAAGAAAGAGAAGGGACTTCATGAAGGCAAAGGAGATGCTTTGCTACAATTGCAATAGCCCCGATCATGTAGTGGCAAAGTGTCCCTATGAAGACAAAAGATATCATGATGGGGAGTTGAAGTTGAAGAAGAACAAGAAGGACAAGAAGGAGAAGAAAGAGAAGAAGAGCTTCACTATCAATAAGAAGAAGAAGGGTGGTGGCTATGTGGTCACTTGGGATAGTGATAACTCCGATAGTGATGATGATAGCTCTAGTGATGATGAGAGGACCACTCGGCGAGCCATTGCAAGCATCGCCCTCTCCAACAAGCCATCCATCTTCGACACTACATCGACATGCCTTATGGCCAAGCCTACCAAGGTAAAATATGATGATAGTGATGATGATTCTTGTGCCAGTGATGGTTGTAGGAGTGATGATGAGGAGGATGAGGACTACTCCAAGGATGATCTATTGGGCATAATAGATCAAATGAGCAAGGGCTACAAGAGGACAACCAAGAAGTGCAAAATCTTGGAGCAAGAGCTCATTGCCAAGAGCAATGAAAATGATGCCTTGATGGAAGAGCTTGTTGCTCTCAAAAAGAGTAAGGAGTGCAAAGGAATTGAACAAGAGCTCAAAGCTCTTAGGAAATCCTTTGATGAGCTAGAGGCCTCTCGTGAGTGTCTAAAGGAAGACCACGAGGACCTTGAAGTTGCTCACACTAGGTTTAAGGAAGCCCACTCCTCTCTACTTGAGCTCATCAAGGAGAAGGACCTCAAGTTGGAGAAGCTCATGAAGGAAGCTAAGGAGGAGCAAGTGATTGTCACTTGTAATATTGGACTAACATGTGATATTATTGATGATTCTTTATTTGTTGGTCCTACTAATGCTTCATGTAGCTCATCATCATCCACCACAACCAACTCTACCTCTACTACTAGTGATTCATCACTTGTGGTTGAGAATGAGACTCTCAAGAGAGAGGTGGATGATCTCACCCACGCATTAGGCAATGCCTATGGTGGGGATGCCCGCTTGCTAAAATGCTTGGGTAGCCAAAGGTTCTCTCTTAACAAAGAGGGTTTGGGCTATACTCCCAAGAAGGGCAAGGCGGCCTTTGCTACTCCAAAGTCTCGCTTTGTGAAGAGCAATGGTCGTTATTGCAATAGATGTAAGCAAGTTGGGCATCTAGAGATTAATTGTAATAAAATGAACAAGAACAACAACAAGTTTCATGCTAAAATAGATTACATTCCTTTTGATTCTTGTTATGTGCTTACCAAGGGTGAGAAAGGTGTGCATGCTAGGTTTGTTGGTACACCAATTGTGGGTCCAAAGAAGAAGGCCATTTGGGTACCAAAGAACTTAGTTACTAACCTCCAAGGACCCAAACAAGTATGGGTACCTAAGAAACATTGATTTATTTTGTAGGTAAATTACAAGGCCGGAGGAAGGCATTGGGTGCTTGATAGTGGGTGCTCTCAACATATGACCGGTGATTCAAGAATGTTCAACTCTCTCAAATCAAATGATAGTGGCATTGATAGTATCACATTTGGTGACAATAGCAAGGGTGATGTGAAGGCTCTTGGAAGGATTGCAATCTCAAATGATCATAGCATTTCCAATGTGCTCCTAGTTGAAAAGTTGAACTTCAATCTTCTCTCGGTTGCTCAATTGTGTGATCTAGGTTTCAAGTGCATATTTGGTGTTGATGATGTGGAGATAATTAGTGTTGATGGCTCCAATTTGATCTTCAAAGGTTTTAGATATGAGAATCTATACTTGGTTGATTTCAATGCTAGTGACACTCAACTTTCAACATGCTTGCTCACCAAATCAAGTATGGGTTGGTTATGGCATAGAAGACTTGGTCATGTTGGCATGAAGCAATTAAACAAGTTAGTGAAGCATGACTTAGTTAGATGCTTGAAGGATGTCACATTTGAGAAGGATAAGCTATGTAGTGCATGTCAAGCCGGAAAGCAAGTGGGCAACACTCATCCATTGAAAAGCATTATGAGTACTTTCAAGGCATTTGAGTTGTTGCACATGGATTTATTTGGGCCAACTACATATACAAGCATTGGTGGCAACAAGTATGGCTTTGTGATTGTGGATGATTTCACTAGATATACATGGGTATTCTTTCTTGGGGACAAGAGTGATGTATTTGACATATTCAAGAAGTTCATCAAGAGAGTACAAAATGAGTTTGAGACCACAATCAAGAAAGTGAGAAGTGACAATGGAAGTGAGTTTAGAAATACAAGAGTTGATGAGCTATGTGAGGAGCTTGGAATCAAGCATCAATTCTCGGCCAAGTATACACCTCAATCTAATGGCCTAGTTGAGAGAAAGAATAGAACCTTGATTGATATGGCAAGATCAATGTTAAATGAGTATAAGGTGAGTCATTCATTTTGGGCCGAAGCAATCAACACGGCTTGCTTCTATAGCAACCGCCTCTATTGCCATAAGTTCTTAGAGAAGACACCATATGAGATCTTAAATGGAAGAAAGCCCAACATTGCATACTTTCGGGTATTTGGTTGCAAATGCTATATCTTGAAGAAGGGCACTAGATTGAGCAAGTTTGAGAAGAAATGTGATGAAGGATTCTTACTTGGTTACTCCACTACTAGCAAAGCTTATAGAGTTTGGAATTTGGCTAGTGGTTTACTTGAAGAAGTTCATGATGTTGAATTTGATGAAACAAATGGCTCTCAAGATGAGGAAAATAACTTGGATGATGTGAGAGGAACTCAATTGACCAATGCTATGAAAGATGGATATTGGTGATATTAGGCCAAAGCAAGTGATTGATGTGGATGACAACAAAGATCAAGTGCTCCAAAGTCCAATTACACAAGCTAGTGGGTCTCTAATGCAAAATCAAGCTAGTACATCATCTCAAGTACAACAAGATCAACAAGTGGCTAGTTCATCATCTCCAACTCATGATCAACATCAACATCCAAGCAATCAAGTCCAAGTGCTTCAACCAACTAACATTGCAAGAGACCATCCATTGGATTCCATTATTGGTGACATACAAAGGGGAGTTCAAACTAGATCAAGATTGGCATCATTTTGTGCTCACTCTTCTTTTGTGTCAATGGAAGAACCCAAGGACATTGATAAAGCATTAAGAGATCCGGATTGGGTAAATGCAATGCATGAAGGGCTCAACAACTTTAAGAGAAATGAAGTATGGGAACTAGTTGAGAGGCCTAAGGATCACAATGTCATTGGAACAAGATGGGTCTTTCGCAACAAGCAAGATCAAGATGGGATAGTAGTAAGGAACAAAGCAAGACTAGTGGCTCAAGGTTACACACAAATAGAGGGTCTTGACTTTGGTGAAACTTATGCCCCGGTTGCTAGATTGGAAGCAATTAGGATTTTACTTGCCTATGCTTGTGCTCATAATATCAAGCTATATCAAATGGATGTGAAGAGTGCATTTCTCAATGGGTACATTCAAGAGGAGGTGTATGTGGAGCAACCTCCCGGTTTTGAATATGACAAGAAACCCAACCATGTGTACAAGTTAAGGAAAGCTTTGTATGGATTGAAGCAAGCACCTAGAGCATGGTATGAAAGATTAAGGGACTTCTTGCTATCCAAGGGATTTGTCATGGGTAAAGTGGACACTACTCTCTTCACCAAGAAGATTGGGAAAGACTTGTTTGTATTGCAAATAAATGTTGATGATATCATCTTTGGTTCAACCAATCAAGATTATTGTGATGAGTTTGGGAAAATGATGGCAAAGGAATTTGAAATGTCAATGATCGGTGAACTTAGTTTCTTTCTTGGACTTCAAATCAAACAAATGAAGGAAGGAACATTTGTGAGCCAAACCAAGTACATTAAAGATATGCTCAAGAAATTTGGCATGGAAGATTCAAAGGGCATTACAACCCCAATGAGCACTAGTGGAAGTTTGGATAGTGACAAGAGTGGCAACATGGTGGATCAAAAGCTTTATAGATCAATGATTGGTAGCCTACTCTATGTGACGGCATCAAGGCCCAAAGAGAATGCATGTGTGCAAGATTTCAAGCCTCACCAAGAGAAAGTCATTTGAAAGCAACAAAGAGAATATTGAGGTATTTGAAGCATACACAAGATGTTGGATTATGGTATCCCAAAGGTGCAAGCTTTGAGCTAGTTGGATATTCGGATTCCGACTATGCCGGTGACAAAGTGGAGAGAAAGAGCACCTCCGGGACTTGTCAATTGTTGGGAAGATCACTTGTCTCATGGTCATCCAAGAAGCAAAATAGTATTGCACTATCTACCGCCGAAGCCGAATACATCGCCGCGGGTAGTTGTTGTGCACAAATCTTGTGGATGAAGGCAACATTGAAGGATTTTGGAATCAATTTCAAGAATGTGCCATTGCTATGTGACAATGAAAGTGCCGTGAAGCTAACCAACAATCCGGTTCAACATCAAAGAACAAAGCATATTGATGTTCGTCATCATTTTATTAGAGATCATCAACAAAAGGGCGACATTGCTATTGAGAGTGTGGGCACCGAAGATCAATTAGCCGATCTATTCACCAAGCCACTTGATGAGAAGAGATTTCACAAGCTAAAGAATGAGTTGAACATACTTGACTTCTCCAACATGAGTTGATGCATCCCAATGTTATGACATGCCTCTCCTTCGAGTCCCAAGGTACAATTGGTTGACATGTCATACATTCTATACTAAGGACATGTTTAGTGCATCTAGTCATGATTTCTTATGTTCTAGGATCATTCATGAAAATCAAATGATTTTGAAGTTTATATGATGCCACTATTGTTTCCTTGTCTTGTATGATCTAGTGGTAGCATATAACTTGTTTGTGAGCTTGTGATCCTAAGTGTTTAATCTAGAAAACTTGTCTAAATATTTGCTTCAACATGGTGCATGATAACCCTTCTAGTGAGGTGTGAAGAAGCTTGCCCTTGGATCAAACCGAAGCATTTTATTTATGCAAGCAATCTAGGTTGAATCACAAACTTGATCCTCACCCCATAATTCAACATGATAATCTATCTAAGATTGGTCCCTTGTGGTCATTGGTGCCAAAGGGGGAGAAAGTGTTGTTCACAAAGATAGAACTCAAAGGGGGAGAAAATGTTGTTCACAAAGATAGATTATGAGAGAAAACCTAAAGGGGAGAATTGGTAAAAGAAGGGGATCAACGAAAATTTTGAGCACACAAGTAGGGGGAGCAAGCTCTTAAACATGAATGTTGCATTTCTTTGTGCACTTCATATGTATGATGCATAGTTATGCATTTCTTTTTCTCCAATACTTTGCTTGTGTGATGTTTTGCTAGTATACAATTAAATGGTGTATTGAAGTACTAGCATAAATAGGAAGTAGTTAGATTTTCTTGCTTCATGTTTTTCAAAGTGGTACTAGAGCCTTGCTTATAATGTTGATCTCACGAGGTTTCTAGTTATGTTTGTGTTTTTCCAAGTGGTATCTAACTACACAAGGTGCTAAGATGGTGTTTATCGCCACTCCGATGGTATCACGCTTCAAAGGTCTATAATCTAAAACACTTAGCACCTATTGGTAGTCAATGCTCCTAATCTTTCCTATCTAACATGTATGCTTCCAAAATCCAAACATATAGCATACATGTAGGGGGAGCCATTGCTATCAATTTGAATTCATGATCACTTGTCCATACTTCTTACACATGGTAATATACTTGGACAATGTGACATGGGTTCAATCAAAATTTTATCATAATATCTTTGTGAAAGGGTTGTCACCAATTACCAACAAGGGGGAGATTGAAAGTCCTATGTTTGGTGTTGGTAATTAGTGACAATGCCTAAGTACTAATCCTATGCCTAAGTTGTATGTAGCATATGAGGATTAGTACATTCCAAGGTTGGTGGCAAGATGGACATGGTGATCATGATGGCCACACTTGGATTTGGACGCAACCCTACGTGATCAAGGCAAAGGTATATGCTTAAGGGTTGTGTTTTAGTAACCAAGACACCTAGTGGGTGTGGTTACATTATAGGATAGATAGCCGTACTATAAAGAGGGGAATGACGCGGCTATTGAACTCCTAAGTGCCTCTAGGTGTGCATTTCATATCATATGCATTTGGATAGAACTAATAACGCCTCAAAAAATGTTTGTGAAAATGCTAACACACATGCACATGGTGATGATCACTTGGTGATGTTAGCACGTTTGCGAAGGCGGTGGAGTTTGAGCGGTAGAGAGGGTTTGGGGTCCTCTCTCCCTCCCGCCGAGCTTGCGAGGCGGGATTCAGGCGTTTTCGAGGAGTTGAAATGACTATTTTCCACTACGCCGAAAGTCGGAAATCGAACGGAAATCGAACGGAAGTGAACGGAGGTCACAGTGGTGACCGGACGCTGGACCGGACGCGGTCACTGTTTGACCGGACGCGTCCGGTCAGCGTTCAGCGCCTGCGCGTTTTTCAGTTGGTTGATCGGACGCGCAGCGCGTCCGGTCACCGTCGACCGGACGCGTCCGGTCGTCCAGGGAGCTTACTGGACTCCGACCGGACGCTGGCACTGTGGCGTCCGGTCAGTTCTCCAGCGCGTCCGGTCACTGTTTCGTTGTGCGCGGCTCAGGGTTGACCAGCGCGTCCGGTCAGTCACGGGACCGGCGCGTCCGGTCGTGACCAGCGCGTCCGGTCGTTGCGACCAGCGCGTCCGGTCAGTGTTTCGAAAACTAGCCGTTGCGTGACCGGCGCGTCCGGTCAGTTGGACCAGCGCGTCCGGTCAGCGCGACTGCTGCTGAATCAAGTTTCTAACGGCTATATTCGAAGGGGTACGTCTATAAATACTCGTTGGCCGGCTCAAGGCTCTCTCTCTTGGATTTTTGACACACTTGTGAGCACTTTGAGCTTAGCAACTCCCCTCCCACTCATCTCTCTTGCTTGTTTGCATATTTGAAGTGAGATTGAGTGATCCAAGTGCATTTGCATTGTGAGATTGCATCTAGTTGGCACTTGGTGGTTGATTTGCTGCGGGATTCTTGTTTCTCTTGGTGGTTGCCGCCACCTAGACGGCTTGGAGCAGCTTGGAGGCGTTGGCAAGAGTTGGTGATTGTTCTTGGCCACCTCCGGTGATTGTGAGGGGTTTGTGCCTACCTCGGCGAAGCGCCAAAGGCAACATTAGTAAATTGCTCGTGTCATTGCAACCTTTTGCCATTTGGTAGGTTCTTGTGGCGCCTTTTGAGAGGCTCGGTGTGAGACCGATTAGCCACCAAACCACGTGGTGAAGAGGGACACAACGGGGACTAGCGTGCCGGCAAGCACGTGAACCTCGGGATAAATCTTCGTGTCATCACTTTCATATTGTGATTGATTGATCCCGGTGTTCGGTTGTTTTGGTATTCATTGTTGATCATATTGGTTGGCTCAATACTTCGCCCCTCGGTGAAACCCTCCTAACTCAACTCCGCATTACTTTCTTAGTTATCTTTGCTAGCTAGTTTGCTTTGCTAGAGTAGCTCTTTTGTGTAGCTTGCTAGTTGTAGTTGTAGTTACCTTCTCGGTTTAACTTGTGCGGTTGAGTGCCAATACTAGAATTGTGAATTGAATAGGTGGCTTGCAAACACCCCGTAGGCTAAGCAAAACTCGCTTCTCGCTATTTGTTGTATTGATAAACTTGTTTAGCTTGTCTTTGTAGAAATTTTTTATAAGGCTATTCACCCCCCCTCTAGCCATCAAGACCTTTCATCGGATCAATCATTGACTTGGGGTCAACGCAGTGAAACCCCCCGCCACCTCAGTGCCCCAAGCCAGTCCGTGAGCACCATGTGGCACTGACGTGGCGATGGCGCGAGTGATGATGCAGTCAACTGCGGTCAGCCATGGCAGTTTTGCGGGCTAGCCCCTGTGTTTCCAAGTAATCAACCCGCCATCCACATCAGTTCAAAAGTAATTGCTTTAAGCCTCGTTTTCTTCCGTTCTAACCCCTGAAGTATATAGTTAATTATGTTTTAATTCAAAACAGAGTAAATTTCTACTAAAATGAATTTAAATGTGTTTTAAATGTAAAGAAAAATAGTTGTGTAATCTATTTTCATAAAATATTTAAGATGTAATAAATATGCTTTTAATATAAAAATATGATAAAATGTTTTCTAATATTTTGTTCTAACCAAAGTAATTCTTGAGAATGAATTAAAAGGGTTAAAGCCTATTGAAATGCAATCAAAGTGTTTTCTATTTATAAAATAAATTAGGAAAACTAGTTTTTGATAAAAATAATTATTAGAAAGGTAACCTAAATCTATTTTCACAAGAATAATTGTAAAATATAATTAACTTGTTTTTCTAAAAAATATTAATAATAACCAAATAATCTTTTAACAAAAGTATGTTTGTAATAGTAAAAGTAAGTCTGAATAATAAATGTTTCATATCTACAAAAATAATAGCAGCATACCTTTGTTTTATGAAACTAATATGCTCTCGATGTTCTCACAAAAGTAAATACTAAAAAAATCTATTTTGCTTTTATTAAAGAAAATGAATTAATTTGCTTTCATAAAATTATTAATGATATCATAATTTTTTTGTAATAATAATAAATTGTTTTAAGTGATAAAATAATTCTAAAAATAACAAAAGACCTTCTTACCTTTTATAAAATAGCTTTGTAATCTAAATAATTTACCTTTTGGACCATGGTTTTAGGAAATAATAGTAAATAAATGTTTTTATTTACCAAAATGCCACTGAAACTTAATGTTTGGTGTACTGTTTCTAGGTTCATATGATGATTGTAGAATTGATTGCTATCGTTAGAAGTGGAGCTCTATAAGGACGGTCAAGAAAGGAAAAGTGATGAGATTGGAAAGCTTTTGGAAGGCAAGTGTAACATGAGTTCCCTTGTTACCTACTAACCCTTTAATCACTTTCATATGCATGTGTCTAATTTGTTGCTAAGTACTTTACCTAGAACTTGATATCCTGATTCCTTGTTTACCTATGGGTTTTGCATATGGGTAGCTTGCTCAACCTGCAATCATCAAACCATTATGCTATTAATCTTGACTAATGGATTATGCAATCAATCTTAAAATGATACTTTTAACAAAGGGGGCTAGAGCACGGGGTTTTGGTGGTCTGAATTTCTCTCCATAAGGACTTAATCATTGAACATACCACCCAGGATATACAGTACAGCCACGAGGACTACATGGCTCTGGTCTTAGCCAATTACTCTGATTAGTTCTAGCTTGTTAGTGGTTACCGAAAGGCACAAAAGGGGGGACCATGATGCTTATGAGCCCTGTCCGACAAGGTGAGTGCTAGGCTATGGTAATGAAGTGTGCACTTTGGAGGAAGGTGTCCATGACTCTTAGGTATCTGAAACCTAGCGGCCACTAACTTGTTAGGGCGTCTTTGGAAATGCTTCGTAGTGATCCCTATCTGCTCACCTTGGATGTGTTTTGGGGAGTCATGACCCCGGGCATATGGGTATCATGACTCGTGGTGAACGTGTACAGACTCTGCAGAGTTATTTTAAAACTGATATATCAGCCGTGCTCGCGGACATGAGCGGCTTGGACCTTTTAGTGAATAGTGGTTACTTGGTTGGTTTGGGATATGATTAATCTTGATAATAATTATACTTTCACCTTGAGAGCTTAAGCATAACATAGCAACATAGGTTTAATAATAAAACATGATCAACTAAAAGTGCTTACCGCAATTCAGCCGTGTCATCCTTTTGAGCCTTGCATCCCCTCATGTTATACTTGTTGAGTATGGTGCGCTCACACATGTTTTACAATCAACAAAAATCCCGGATGGGTACCAGATGGTGATTCAAAGGCGGAGTTTTCATGAGATATTCCAGAAGTACTAGGCGAGTGTACCCCCAGTCAACCGTCCCTATAGAGTATGGAGACCTGAAGTGAAGATTAAGAATAGTCATTTCCGCTATGATTTGTAATAGTGTAAGATTTGATGTAACTATGTTCGATATATAATAAAGCATTGTTCTTTGATAATTTCCATTTTTGTTGCTATATGTGTCATGTGGACATCCTAAGCACACATATAGTGAGTACTTGGTCTTCTTTGGAGAACCGGGTCCTACATATATATTGAGTACTTGGTCTTCTTTTGAGAACCGAGTGCTACATATGGTTTTGCCTCGCCGCCGGTGGGATCTCTCCCTCGTCGGAGAGGAAGGAGACAACGGATGGCTTGAGGGGCTCTCGGTGCCCCTTGGTGGGTTGCCTTGCTCTCGGTGCTGAGCAGAGGTGGATGGAATGGAGTCTAGTGATCAAATTGGGATCCTCCCCCTCTAGGTCTGAGCATATCCCTTATATAATGAGATAGGTCAGGTACAAGGTGGTTTGGAGGTTCTAGCCTATGGTCTACGTGTGCAGGAGTCTAGGGAGGTCTTGCAACGGAGCGTCGTGGACCGTCGAGGAGTCTTGGAGCCAAAAAAGCCTAGACATCATCCGGCTACTCTGTTCTGACACTCTATGTGTCAGGCTTTGTTGGCTAGGATCGGCCTCCCCTAAGTGGGACCTTCAAGAGTCTTCTTGGTTGCGAAGGAGGTTGGCTCCGGGGGCTGACATGCGGTCCCGAAAGCCCCTGAGCCCCCGAAGGCCGCTGGGAGGCTTTGTCTTCTTGTGTCACACCCTGGACATGACCCTGTCAGAGAGGCAGCTGGCAAGGGCACGCCTTAGGAGCATCACCGGGGAGCCCCCGAGTGTTGGTAGCCTGAGACCTTATCTTCTTATTCCCGGGCCTTGGCTGGCATCGGTAGCTAGGCAGGAGCTGAAGGCCGGGCATGGAGATGGCATAGATCGGGTGTCCAGGGCTCGGGAAAGCCCCTGAGCCCCAGGCAGAAGCTGCGATCGATTTAGGCTTGGTCGGGTCTTCTTTAATAGAGGGTGCGTGCGAGCGTGCCCAATGGGCATAGCCCCCAAGCCCTCAAGCGATCTAGGAGGGATCGGCTGGGGGTCTTCTTCGACCGGGAACCATTGGACCCAAGGCCTAACATACCCATATGTTAGGACCTCGATAGGAGCCCTCGAGCCCTGTGTGGCCTCACCTTGGTGTGATGGCGACGGAGGGCTGAATTCGATCCTATGGTGACCAAATCCTTCTTGGCGGGGATGACTTCTGCCAACGAGGGTACTGCGCCTTGCTTGGGGTCTTCATCTGCAAAGTGATGGATGTGGCTCGGTTGTCGGGGGCTCTTGGCGGGGATGACTTCTGCCAACGAGGGTACTGCGCCTTGCTTGGGGTCTTCATCTGCAAAGTGATGGATGTGGCTCGGTTGTCGGGGCCGAGCACTGGTGGTGCCAATCCCTTCATGAGCCTATGTTGCATAGGTCTCTGACTCGAGCGAGGGCTCAGCGAACTCGTCTGGGAGTTCCCGACTATAGGCCCGGGGGTGCCCTCCTTTTTGACTAGAGCGTGCCGTGGGTGGGTGATCAAGAGCACTTGGCTCTGGCTCAGGGCCACCTGATAATCCAATGTTCCACACCCTTTTGAGGGTTGCAATAACTAACCCCAATCGTCTCGAGCCGGCCTTCTGGGGCTGACCCTTTGCAACCATAGGTCGGGGAAGCAGGAGCGTGCTAAGCCTTGGACGGGGGCCCTCATTGGGCCCACTTGAAAGCTCTAGCTTGGTGGTGAATTGATGAAACCTTAGCTACTAACCTATGTGCTCTAAGTGTATGTGAGATAGTGTCGGTACCAATGCCATAGGGGTACCCACATTCAACGATAATGTAAACTAAAACAACCCAGCCACGACAAAACACCGCCCACTTCAAAATACACGACAGGTCCGCCCCGTACGAGACCGGCTCGACGGGATGCCTCGACCGCATCCCACCTCCGGCTCGTACGAGGCCCCCTCGACGGGATGCCTCGACCGCGTCCCACCTCCGGCTCGTACGAGGCCCCCTCGACGGGATGCCTCGACCGCGTCCCGCACGATAAGGCACCTCGACTGAGCTCCGACTCGCGTGAGCCCGGGTCGGGGCGCTCGACCCCCTCTCTCTTTACCTACCTCCGGACAAAAGCCTTAGCATTTAATGCAATTACCTACTACCACCTACCGGCATGGCTGCGTGCGTGGTCGACGTGGGAACAATACCAGTGTCAGTCCTCACTGTTTCACCGCCCATCCCGTGATGGGAGGTGAAAAACGTCACTGTATCCACCTTACCGCACACTGTACGTCACTAGTTACCCTCGAGGGAGGATACGAAAAGGCCTGTACACCGCGATTCCGGGGATTCGGACTTATCCGTTCAGCCTCGACCCGGCCTCGACGCCTAACACAGCGCAACAGGGAAGGAAGGACGGTATGGCGCAGCGCTCCGGGTCATTTCAACACCTCGTCCTCTACGACATCGCGTCACCATGGTGTCCAGGAATGGCCCTCCATCTCTAGGGCACGTCGCTACAGCCACCTCAACAGGGATCGACAAAACATCAAACATCATCTCAAGGCTCCCGTCGTCCTGGCCTCCTCTCGTCCTATAAAAGGGTAGGCCAGGGCTCTGGAGAAGGGGACGGACGACCAGTCATACACAAGATAGCGATCAACATCTCAAGCAATCATCTTGTACTCTTTCTTTTTCTCCTTTGAGACTTGGGCTCGACGCCCTCTCTCGCAAGCTTGTAACCCCTACACAAGCACCTCAGTGCAAGGAAATACAAACCTCTCCTCCCCCGCTGGACGTAGGGCCTTCTTTTGCCCGAACCAGGATAAACCCCCGTGTGTTCTCCTTGCATCACCATCCAGGAAAGGGACACGCAGCATTTTACTCGTTGGTTTAGGACCCCCTCGGGTCCGAACACCGACAGTTGGCGCGCCAGGTAGGGGATCGCTGCGTGCCAACGTCGCTTTCCCGCCTTTTTTCCTGGATGGCTGACCCCGAACGCCCTATCCCGTTGGCCACGGTAATCTGGTTCGGAAGTTTGGAGTTCATGTCGCTCGGCTATGGCTACGATATGGTCCTACTTCCGCCAAGACACCCTACTGACGAGGATTACGAGCTCTCCCAGCCTGGGGGAGCAATCCGCCGGTACCGTCGCTCCAGGCAGGCGTGAGCCGCCCGACGGCGACGAGCCCGGCGCAACCATCGTCTCCACCTCGCGGAGGGTAATGGGGTTCCCCGATTCGGCACTTCCCAGCCAGACGCCAGCCCAGATTTTCTCGTAGAAGGTCTGGGTAGGATAAGCCTGGCCGAGGACAGCATGCCAACGGAGAACCCCGCCGCTCCTCCGCCCGGTGCGACGCCACTGCCCCGTGCATCCTTTCCGGCGTGGGCATCAACATCGCCTTCGCCGTTTCCGTTTGGGCTAGTTTCGGCTGCCCAGGTGTACGCTTCTTCCGTAAGCACTTGCATGAGTGCTTATGAGGAACTCCCTGGGCACCATCTACACTCCACTCTGGACCTCGTCGCGTCCACGCCGGCTTCTGATTATCCGGGCTCTACTGGGGCGCCAGAAACAGAACCCCGTGAGATCGCTTCCCCACGCTGCAACCCCAATGGCGGCCCGCAACGGCCGTGCATTCCCCCGTCATACTATTATTTCGGCGCCCCTGACTCCGACTCGGCTGATGACACCTACGATCCGACCCGCGAGTGCTTCAACGTCGATGTTGAAAGCGCGTCGGATTCGCAGGAAGAATAGCCGGTCGGAGGAAGGCACACGCCCCCCCACGACGGGCTTCCTGCCGAGCAAGGCGAGGCTCAACTCCTTGCGGATCAAGGGGCGCAGCTTGACCAAATCCGCGAGTTGCAGGAGAGGCTCGACGAGGAACGAGAAAACATGCGTCTACTCCAACAAACTCTTGAGCATGAGCGTGCGGAACGCGCACTTGGCGGGAGAGCTTGCGGAAGAGCTCGCGACGTCAACCGTCACATCGACGAGGACCGGGTAACCGACCCCCCGGTCTTCGCTCGAGCCAGCCAGAACGTCGTCGCCGCCGCCATGCTCCTCCGCAACATGCCCGAGCCGTCGAACCCCGAAGCGCGCCGGGCTCGAGATGAGATCCGAGAACTCCTCGAGACCGCTGCCCTGCAGCAGGCCGAGAGCTCTGCCTCGAGGCGACGCGAGCCCGCCTCGGAGCGGCCCGCAGAGCCCTCCCGATAGGAGAGAGAGGCCTCGGTTCATCCCGAACCTCCCCGACGGATTCGAATGGCTCCCGCCCCTGAGCACATGACTCACGACCAAGGGCCTCGAGACCCCCGTGGCAACATCGTCGAGCGCCGCATGCGCAAGCACGGTGACGGTGTGGCTCGAGGCTACCACGTGCATAGGGGCGGGCGCTACAACAGCTCGGAGGATCGCAGCCCTTCACCCGAGCCTCCGGGCCCTCGGGTCTTCAGCAAGGCAATCCGCGAAACGATACTGCCAGCGCGGTTCTGCCCTCCCACGACTCTTGCCAAGTACAACGGCGAGACCAAACCCGAACTTTGGCTCGCCGACTTCCGCTTGGCATGTCAGCTGGGCGGGGCCACCGACGACCGAGTCATCATCCGACAGCTCCCCCTGTTCCTCTCCGACACCGCTCGAGCCTGGCTCGAGGGTCTCCCGCCCCAGCAGATCCACGACTGGGGTGATCTCGTGAGGGTGTTCGAGGGAAACTTCAAGGGAACTTACATGCGCCCCGGCAACTCGTGGGACCTCCGGAGTTGCAAGCAGAAGCCAGGTGAATCCCTCCGGGATTACATCCGGCGTTTCTCCAGGCAACGCACCGAGCTCCCCAACGTCACCGACTCTGACGTGATCATGGCTTTCCTCTCGGGCACCACTTGCAAGGAGTTGGTCCGAGAGCTAGGCCGTCACACCCCCCTCACTGCCAACGGGTTGATGGACATCGTCACCAACTTCGCCGCCGGCGAAGAGGCAGTTGGTGCCATCTTTGGCGGCGAGCAGGACACGGGGAAGCAGAAGATCGACGATCCCGCGAGCTCCACCCGAGGCCCCAAGAGGAACAACCACAAGAAGAAGAAGGGCCAGCAGGGCAAGCTCGAGGCCCCGGCCGACGAGCTTGTCGCCGCTACCGAACGCAAGAAGCCTCGAGGCCCCCCCGGCGGGGGCATCTTCGACAAAATGCTTAAAGAGTCATGCCCTTACCACAAGGGACCCATTAACCATAACCTCGAAGATTGTCATATGCTCCGCAGGTACTTTGAGGGCGCGGGCAGCAAGAACACTGACAAGAAGGAAGACCCAAAAGGTGATGACAAGGATGAGGGGTTCCCCGAGATCCACGACTGCTTCATGATCTACGGAGGACCCTCGACCCGCCTCTCAGCGCGCCAGCGCAAGCGAGAGCGGCGAGAGGTCTTCTCCGTACAAACGGCGGTCCCTCGTTTCCTTGACTGGTCTGCGGTGGCCATCACTTTCGACCGTGATGATCATCCGGACTACATCCCCAATCCGGGGGTCTACCCTCTTGTCGTTGATCCCGTCATCGCCAACACGCGCCTCACCAAAGTGCTCATGGACGGCGGGAGCAGCCTCAACATCATCTACTCCCAGACCCTTGACCTCCTGGGGGTCGAGAGAGCGCGCCTACAACCTAGCGTCGGGGGCTTCCACGGAGTCGTGCCAGGGAAGCGGGCAGAACCCCTCGGACGGGTCGATCTGCCCGTTTGTTTTGGCACACCGGCCAACTTCAGGAAGGAGACCCTCACCTTCGAAGTGGTTGGATTCCGTGGGACATACCACGCCATCCTCGGGCGCCCGTGCTACGCCAAGTTCATGGCCGTGCCAAACTACACCTACCTCAAGCTCAAGATGCCCGGCCCAAATAGCGTCATCACTGTAGGGCCCTCATATGAACATGCCTACGAGTGCGACGTCGAGTGCGTCGAACACGGCGAGGCGGTTTTGGAATCGGTGACTTTGGCCGCAGACCTCGACGGTCTCGCTAACGAGATTCCCAACCCAAAACGCCACGCCGGTAGCTTCGAGCCCGCAGAGGACGTCAAGCTCGTGCCCCTCGACCCCGCTGATCCCAACGGGAAAGCGCTGAGCGTCAGCGCCACCCTCGACCCGAAATAGGAAGCCGTGCTCGTCGACTTTCTCCGCGCAAATGTCGACATTTTCGCGTGGAGTCCCTCGGATATGCCGGGCATACCCAGGGAAGTCGCCGAGCACGCCTTGGGAGATCGCGGCCGGGTCCAAACCGGTGAAGCAACGCCTGCGCCGCTTCGACGAGGAGAAGCGCAGGGTCATCGGCGAAGTGATCCACAAAGCTACTGGAGGCCGGGTTCATCAAGGAGGTTCACCAATCCGAGTGGCTAGCTAATCCTGTATTAGTTAAGAAAAGAATGGGAAAAGGGAGGATGTGTGTAGACTTACTAGTTTAAATAAGCTTGTCCAAAGGTTCCCTTTCCTTTGCCGAGCATTGATCATATCGTTGATTCAACTGCGGGATGTGAAACCCTTTCGTTCTTTGACGCTTACTCGGTTACCATCAGATAAAAATGAAGGAGTCCGATCAGCTCGCGACTTCATTCATCACCCCGTTCGGCATGTATTGCTACGTTACGATGCCCTTCGGTCTCCGGAACGAAGGGGCAACGTACAGCGATGCATGCAGCACGTTTCGAGGAACACATCGACCACCGTCGAGGCATACGTCGATGACATCGTAGTCAAGACCAAACGAGCCGATAATCTAGTAAACGACCTCGACGTTGCCTTCAAATGCCTTCAAGCAAAGAATATCAAGCTCAACCCAGAAAAATGCGTTTTGTGGCGTCCCCGAGGGATGCTTTTGGGTTCATCGTTATCTAAGCGGGCATCGAGGCCAATTCCAGAAAAAATCTCTGCGATAACCAAGATGGCCCCCATCCGAGATCTGAGAGGCGTACAGAGGGTCACGGGCTGCTTGGCGGCACTCAGCCGTTTCATTTCGCGCCTCGGCGAAAAAGCGCTCCCTCTGTACCGCCTCTTGAAGAAATCGGAACATTTTTCCTGGACCCTCGAGGCCGAAGAAGCCCTCACCAAACTCAAGGTCACACTCTCTAACTCGCCAATTCTCGTCCCTCCGACCCCAGGAGAACCGCTCCTACTTTACGCCGCGGCAACGTCACAAGTAGTAAGCACGGTCCTGGTCGTCGAACGGACCGAGGAAGCTCACACCTTGCTCGTCCAGAGGCCGGTCTATTTCATTAGCGAAGTACTCTCAGAAACCAAGGTCCGGTACCCTCAAATCCGGAAACTGCTTTATGCTGTCATCTTGACACGGCGCAAGCTCCGACACTACTTTGATGGCCACCCAGTTACTGTGGTTTCTTCTTTCCCCCTGGGAGAGATAGCCCAGAACCGGGAAGCCACGGGTAGGATCGCCAAGTGGGCGGTCGAGCTCATGGGCGAGACCCTATCTTATGCGCCGCGCAAAGCTATAAAGTCACAGGTATTAGCAGATTTCCTGGCTGAATGGACCGACACCCAGCTCCCTCCCGCACAGCTCCAGGCCGAGCTCTGGACCATGTACTTCGATGGGTCGTTGATGAAAACAGGAGCAGGCGCGGGCTTGCTCTTCATCTCACCCCTCGGGGCTCACATGCGCTACGTCATCCGGCTTCATTTCCCTGCATCCAACAACGTCGCCGAATACGAGGCACTCGTCACGGGGCTAAAAATTGCCATCGAGCTCAGGGTCCGACACCTTGATGTTCGAGGCGACTCCCAGCTAGTGATCGATCAGGTCATGAAGAGCTCGAGCTGCCGCGACCCCAAGATGGAAGCCTACTGCCAAGAGGTACGACGCCTCGAGGACAAGTTTCACGGCCTCGAGCTCAACCATATAGCACGCAAGTATAATGAGGCCGCCGATGAACTCGCAAAAATCGCGTCAAGTCGAACTACGGTCCCACCTGACGTTTTCGTAAAAGATCTCCAACGGCCATCCGTCGACCTTGGGCCAGATGGAGGGGTCGACGGGACGTCACTCGACCCCCACCTGAGGCAGAAGCCCCCTCGACCGGGGCCGAAGCCATGCAGGTGGAAGGATCGACCCCACAATCTGACCTCGAGCCTGACTGGCGCGCGCCGTACCTCGACTATCTTATCCAAGGGGACCTCCCCTCGAGTAAGACCGAGGCTCGACGGATCGCTCGCCGGGCCAAAACCTTTGTGATCATTGGCGACAGTAGGGAGCTGTACCGCCGCAGCCCTACGGGCATTCTCCAACGTTGTATCACAAACAAGGAAGGCAGGGACCTGCTCAGCAACCTGCACTCGGGGGCTTGCGGTCACCACGCTGCGCCTCGAACCCTCGTCGGGAACGCCTTTCGACAAGGATTCTATTGGCCGACCGCGGTCTCCGACGCTGTCAAGCTAGTACGCTCCTGTAAAGGTTGTCAGTACTATGCGAGACAAACTCATCTCCCGGCACATGCTCTGCAAACCATTCCCATCACGTGGCCATTTGCCGTTTGGGGCCTCGACCTTGTCGGACCTCTAAAGAGGACAACTGGCGGCTTCACCCACTTGCTCGTCGCTATCGACAAGTTCTCCAAGTGGATCGAGGCTCGCCCCATCACCAGTATTAGGTCCGAACAAGCTGTGCTTTTCTTCACCGACATTGTCCATCGCTTTGGAGTTCCAAACTGTATTATCACTGACAACGGCACCCAGTTCACTGGTAAAAAGTTTCTGGATTTCTGCGACCACCATCACATTCGCGTGCTCTGGTCGGCCGTGGCTCATCCAAAAACAAACGGCCAGGTAGAACGTGCCAATGGCATGCTCCTACAGGGCCTGAAACCCAGAATCTTTGACAAGCTAAACAAACACGGCAAAAGATGGGCTGCCGAGCTACCCTCAGTCCTATGGAGCCTAAGAACGACGCCGAGTTGAGCCACGGGGTTCACTCCGTTCTTCTTAGTCTACGGGTCCGAGGCCATGCTCCCGACTGATATAGAATACGGATCCCCAAGGTTAAAGGCCTACAACGAAAGAAATAACGACGCCGCAAGAGAGGACGCCCTCGACCAGCTCGAGGAAGCCCGAGATGTGGCTTTGTTGCATTCTGCCAGGTACCAGCAGGGTCTCCGACGTTACCACGACAGACACGTACGCAAGCGCGACCTCAATGTCGGCGATTTGGTGCTACGTCGGAGCCAGAACACCAAGGGGCGCCACAAGCTCACGCCACCTTGGGAAGGACCGTACATTATCGCAGAAGTACTGAAGCCGGGCACCTACAAGCTATCCAACGAGAAGGGCGAAATCTTCACCAACGCTTGGAATATCGAACAGCTACGTCGCTTCTTTCCTTAAGAAAGCCTCGTGGCTCTGTAATTTCTTTTCCATCAATAAAGAATACAGCAGTGTTAAAGTTTTCGTCTCACGATGAGGGAGGATCGACTCTGTACTACCAGAATCGACCCTCCCTCGGGGGCTACATAGGGGGGAACCCCTCAGTCCCCGAAAAATTTACACTCTTTTTTAAATTTTAAAGAACCGCTCCTTAGACTAACGGTGCTGTGAGAACACCCTAAGGATCAAAAGAACCCTCGGGCCAGGAGTATCACCCACGCCTCCGGGCTATGGTGCCTCCACTCACCCCTTACGCCTCCCAGAGGTGCAACTTCACGCTAGAAAGGTCCAAATAACGGTTCCTAACTTTGGAAGAGAACACACCCCCTGCCGCTTAGACCAGGTTCTCACACGATCTGCGAAGCCGCAAGAGCATCCTAAAGCTTAAGGGCAGCCGAGCCGTGAGATCACTTACGCCTCCGAGGCTACGGTACCTCCACTCGCTCCCCTACGCCAAAGGACGCAGCTGCGTGTCAAGTAAATCGTACGAGGGCACGATCCAAGCCATTAAGGGAAGAAAAGCTCGAATAAAACCAAACTAACCACAAACTGGTTCATGTCTCGAGATTCTTAGGGCCCCTACGGCCACCACGACCAAAATTCAAAGTAACTAACTTATTACACGGGCCTCCGTGCCCAGATTTGGCTCACAGGCCTTCGTCGTCAGCGGGCGGGACCACCTCGGGTTCAAAAAGTGAGGCCAGACGGCTCCCAGGCCCCTCCGCGGCTTCGATCAGATCCAAGCAGGCGTCTTCGTTCTCCTCGTCTGTCCGCTCCGGGTCTGTGATGAAGCCGTCGGCAACGAGCTCCATGTCGAACACAAAACCCGAGCGGACGACGGCCAGCGCCCTCTTCACGCCGTGGTGGAGGCTGTCCCGTATCTTCTCCCGGGCGAGGTGGCCTAGCGCCGCCACCCGACGGATGAAGGAGTTCCCCGGAGCGTCCTCTCCGGTGTCGACGTCGGGCTCGACCCCCAGGCCGTCGCACACCGAGGTGATCGCGCCCTCGAGCAGCTGGGTCCTCCGGGTCTCGGCTTCGAGGAGGCTCTGCAGGGAGTTGGCGGTCGAATGGGCCTCCCGGTTCTCGCTCTCCAGCTCTGAAACACGACAAGGCAAATTAGCACCTAACGCGATGCCTCGATTATATGGCCATAGCAAGCTACTTACCCCCGACGTGGGTCTTTAAACCCACAACCTCATCACGGAGCCCCCCGCACGTCCGCTCGAGCCCCAGGAGGGCACTGTCCTTCTCACGGACGGCCGCTTTCAGTGCCTCGATCTCCTGCCGGGCAGTTTGGAGCGCCGCGTCCTTCTCTTGGACGGCCCCGTTCAGCCCCGAGATCTCATCCTTCAGCGCACTAAACCGGGCCGTGACCTGCCCGATCTGGACGTTGAGGAGGTCACGTTGACGGCTGACCTGGGAGACGTCCTCCTCGAGCTCCTTGACCCGCGCCGCCAGGGGCTCGAGGTCCCTGCGGGCCTGGGCAGCCTCTTCCCGGACCATGTCCACCTCGGTGCGCATCGTGGCTTCAGCCGCCCAAGCCTGGATCGCCTCCTCCTTCACCGTCGAGTAGGCGGTGCGCAGCTCCGCCATCTCAGCGGTCCGATCGGCGAGCCTCTTTTGGGTCTCCTCGACCAGGGCCCGTTGCCGGGACAGCGACGCCCACACGCCACTCTCACCTCGGATGAAGAGTGACTTGCGGCGGGAGGTCTCCTTCAGGTCCTAACCCAAAGAAAAACAAAAAGATAATGAAACCAAAGAAAAAAGACACTGAGAGCCACGAAATAAGCTGACAAATTAAATCGTACCTCGGTGGCATCCCGCATGCCCCGCGAAACGGCGTCGGACGCCACACGGAGCAGCCGGTCGAGATGTTGGCGGACGCCCTCGAGGTACTGCCAGCGGTGTACCTCATCTCTGTCATTCAGAGTGAGGATGGGCTCGGCGTCGAGGTTCGCGGCGTCCCTAAACTGAAGAGGCGGCCCTCCCCACCTCGGGATCTCCTCCTCGGCCCGCGCTATCGCCAGCGCGGCGAAGTCAGGCCACGACGATGACGACGCGGCCGGGGCACCTCCCGGCCCGGTCGAAGGGCCGGCCTCGTTGCCCTCGCCCGCAGCTCCCGCGACTCCGGCGGAGGTCGAGGCGTCGGCCTGGCTCGTGGTCTCGCCCTCCTCGGCCCCCATTATTTGTTTCCCCCTGTCTAGGGGGGCGTCGTCGAGGGTAATGACCACGGGCGCCCGCCCCTCGGTGGTGACCGGCCCCTCGGCAACCAACGCCTCCGGAGCTGGCGCCTCCGCCGTCGACGCCTCTGGGGCCGGTACCTTGCCCGACGGTGGCTCGGAAACCGGCGCTCCGACCGCCGGTGCCCCCGCAACCGGCACCTCAACCTCCGGCGCCACTGCCTCCGGGGCTCCGGTAGAGGGCTCGGCGACCTCGCCCACTGCCGCGCCCACCGTCCGCACCGGCGGGTCCTGCTGTGGCTGCGGCCCCCTCGCCGATGCCACCTCCTGTCCCGCCGCCGGTGCGGCCCCCTCCACGGTCGCGTCGGCGGCCGCCCCCTCCACGGCCGCTTCCACGGTGGCCTCAGCCGAGGGCAGCGCCTTGGGCTCCGCCTCGACCGGGCCGGGCGCCACCACCCTCGCCGGCTCTGACCCCGCCGCGGCAGGGTCAGGGCCGGCGACCGTCGAAGCACCTACGGCCTCCTGCCGCCGACGGCGCTCCTTCGCGGCCTCGACCTCGCGGACCCAGGCCGCGTCCTGTTCCGCCGACCGGTTAAGGACGGCGGCGCTGGCTCGGAGGGACTTCACGGGGGTGGGCCCCATGGTCTCCGCCTTCCGCTTCAGCCTGAAAAATAAAAGATAAGGTCGGTCGACGAATTCGAAAAAGAAGACAAGTCCCCTTAAGCTCGAAAACTCACCCGAAGATCGGCACCAGGGGCCTCGACCCCCCACGGTCCGAGCCGCTCGAGGCGGCAGGCGGTGGCCTCGCGGCAGCCCCACCCACTGACCGAGCGCTCCGTGGGGCTCTCGCCGGCGCGCCACTGCGCGCCTTCTGCACCTCCGAGGCCAGCTGGCCTCGGGTCTTCACGCCCGACGGTGGCGCCACCGACGACGATGTCGGCACCACCGCCCCCGTCCCCGCCCAAGCTTGCGGGGCCTGGGCTGGGGCAGGCGCCCCCGTCGACCCCGCTTGCTGGGTCCGGGGCAAGGCAGCCCCTCCTGCCGAGGGGCCCGTCTCCTTCTTCTCTCCTTCTTCTCTTCTTCTTTCTTCTTCTTCTTTCTTCTTCCTCTTCTTCTCCTCTTCCTCGTCGTCCTCCTCGACCTCCTCGACCACGATGACCGAGGAGGATGACCCCGCGATGGGCTCCAGCAGGGGGCGGATGTCGGGGAGGCTCCCCAGCCCGGTCGCGGCCTCGTACCGCGACAAGGCATCGTCATCCTCGCCGCTGCTGTCGTCGTCCTCCCCCGACATGGTCTCAGAGGGCGACGGCTCCAAAGGGAGCCCGTCGAGGGCCTGTTGGCGCCGGAGTTTCTTCCGCGCCTCCCCCTCCTTGGCCTTACGGGCCGCCCGCTTCTTGGTCGACTCCTTGACCGCCTTCTGCTTCGAGGCATGCTGCCGTCGAGCGTCCCGGGCAGGCTGGTCCTCCGGAACCGGCGGTCGCGTCTCCCGCAACGCCGACAGGTCCTGCACAATAGGTGTCGACCGGGTTAAGGGAGTCCAAGAAATGAACAAAACCAAAAAACAAGCGTACCGACCCAAGGAACTTACCACGGGCTCGAACCCCTTAGTGGGCCTCATGGGGAGCAGATCGGCGTCCTCCGCCTTGAAGGTCCCCACCATCCGGCGGGCTCGACGGAGCCCCTCCTCGAGGGTGAGGGCTTCATGAGACATCCGGCTCCCCTCCAGAGACGCCTCCAGAGTCATCTGGTCGAGCCGCAGGCGACGCCGGCACAGCGGCATCACCCGGCGGCGATGGAACGCCGTCGCTACCGCCGCCGCCGTCAGGCCTCGAGCGCGCAGCTGCTGCAGCGCCGCCAACAACGGGTCCAGACGCGGCTTCTCGACGTCCGGGACTCCATACACCCAGCGGTCCTCCCGGGCGGTCAGCACGCGGCCGGTGTACCTCGGCAGCTGGTTGTCGTCGTTGTGAAGGTAGAACTAGCCCTCGTGCCACCCGCTGTTCGAGGAGATGAGGCGAGCCGGGATGTACTGGTCCGCCCGGCTCGACCTCAGCTGCAGGACGCAGCTCCCTACCCGCACTGCGTAGAGGACGCCCTTCTCCCCCGCCCTCTGCGCGAAGAGCTCGCCCTTGAAGTGGTGAAGCCACAGGTTCCACTGCGGTTCCACCCCGAGATACCCCTCGCAGACCGCCGCGAAGATGGCAGCCTATGCGATGGCGTTGGGGGCGAGGTGGTGGAGCTCCACCCGGTAGTAGTGGAGAAGCGCCCGCATGAACACCGACGAAGGGACGCCGAAACCCCGCTCGTGGAAGCATACGAAGCTCACCACGTAGCCCTCCGGGGGCGCCGGCTCCCGGTGGGCCGGCGGCGGCGCTATCCACTCCGGCCGCGACCGGTTCGTCCTCGGCCGCAGCAACCCATCTTGAACCAACTCCTCCAGCTTCCTCTCCGTCACCGAGGAAGAGGCCCAGTCTTCGGCGGGGAGGATTTGGCTCTTTCCGGCCATCGGCGCTGTCGGGAAGGGAATGAGCGGAGGGGAAGGCGGCGGCGGCAGAAGCAGTGTGGGCGGAAGGTGCAAGAGGGCTAGGGTTTCCTGAGGCTAGGGGATGGCAGGAGCGCAAGGAATCGGAGGGAAGCACGGACCCCTGGGTCTCGCCTTTATAGGCCGAGAGGAAGTCCAACGGCCGCGCGAAAAGGTAGGAACAGTTTCCCGCAATAAATGCGCTCACCTAACCGTCCCCCACGCCTTACAGGAACAAGGCACGTGGCCGTCCCCCACGTAGTAACCGAACGCCACGCCGCCCACTACCGCGCCGATCTCGCCCTAAAAAGGCGCGTCAGGCTAACGGGCGGGGCGAGATCCACGGACGGATATTCCTAGATTCCCATAACGGGCTCCGGGCCCATTTTAAGTCTCGAGGGAGCGGAGGCTGGCCCTCAACCTGGGTTCGACAGCTGCCCTCGAGCGACAGAGCAAGGGACGACCAGGGATGCGCCCGTACATGGCCAGGGCTCGAGCCACGCTCTCGAGGCACCCCAAGACGTATTCGAGGCCAAAGGATGAGGACGAAGCAGGAATCCCCTCGGGGGAGGCATCGAGCCCTCGGATCCCGTCACAGGGAACCGACATCCGCACGACCACTCCTTGGCATCTTTGAAGAGTGCCCCCGGGCCCCAAGCCGACTCCTAACGACTGGAGCACGGACTCTCACTCGAATCTCCCCGCTAGTAGCTCACCGGAGATCGCCGGACTCGCCCGAACGGGGTAGTACGACGTTCCCCACCCCTCCTCCTCCTCTCCGAAGGATGAGCGTGAGGGCCGGACAACGAAAGACGGCAGGGACTCCGATCGACCTCGTGCGCGCGAGGCTCGGGGGCTCGGCCGCATCAACTACTCCCTGGTGAATCACGATTAAAGACCTCGGAGGAGACTTTCTCAATACTCCACCGAGGCCTCGGGGGCTACACCCGGCGGGTGCGCTCGCGCGCCCCCACCGGAAGAAGTCCTGAAAGCACTCAGACGCCCCTGCTGGGGAAGCAAACGACGCTATGACTCCAGTTCATCGGCAAAAAACCTCTAGGAGAGTGAACATACACTCACCTAAAGGCTCGGGGGCTACTGTCGGTATCAATGCCATAGGGGTACCCACATTCAACGATAATGTAAACTAAAACAACCCAGCCACGACAAAACACCGCCCACTTCAAAATACACGACAGGTCTGCCCCGTACGAGACCGGCTCGATGGGATGCCTCGACCGCATCCCACCTCCGGCTCGTACGAGGCCCCCTCGACGGGATGCCTCGACCGCGTCCCACCTCCGGCTCGTACGAGGCCCCCTCGACGGGATGCCTCGACCGCGTCCCGCACGACAAGGCACCTCGACTGAGCTCCGACTCGCGTGAGCCCGGGTCGGGGCGCTCGACCCCCTCTCTCTTTACCTACCTCCGGACAAAAGCCTTAGCATTTAATGCAATTACCTACTACCACCTACCGGCATGGCTGCGTGCGTGGTCGACGTGGGAACAATACCAGTGTCAGTCCTCACTGTTTCACCGCCCATCCCGTGATGGGAGGTGAAAAACGTCACTGTATCCACCTTACCGCACACTGTACGTCACTAGTTACCCTCGAGGGAGGATACGAAAAGGCCTGTACACCGCGATTCCGGGGATTCGGACTTATCCGTTCAGCCTCAACCCGGCCTCGACGCCTAACACAGCGCAACAGGGAAGGAAGGACGGTATGGCGCAGCGCTCCGGGTCATTTCAACACCTCGTCCTCTACGACATCGCGTCACCATGGTGTCCAGGAATGGCCCTCCATCTCTAGGGCATGTCGCTACAGCCACCTCAACAGGGATCGACAAAACATCATCTCAAGGCTCCCGTCGTCCTGGCCTCCTCTCGTCCTATAAAAGGGTAGGCCAGGGCTCTGGAGAAGGGGACGGACGACCAGTCATACACAAGATAGCGATCAACATCTCAAGCAATCATCTTGTACTCTTTCTTTTTCTCCTTTGAGACTTGGGCTCGACGCCCTCTCTCGCAAGCTTGTAACCCCTACACAAGCACCTCGGTGCAAGGAAATACAAACCTCTCCTCCCCCGCTGGACGTAGGGCCTTCTTTTGCCCGAACCAGGATAAACCCCCGTGAGTTCTCCTTGCATCACCATCCAGGAAAGGGACACGCAGCATTTTACTCGTTGGTTTAGGACCCCCTCGGGTCCGAACACCGACATATAGGTTGGTAGATATTCCAAGTGGTGAAGCAAATGGATGAAGATCATGGTGGTGATGGCCATGGTGATCAAGTGCTCGGCTTGGAAAAGAAGAAAGAGAAAAACAAAAAGCTCAAGGCAAAGGTAGAAGTGGCAGGAGCTTTTTGGTTTGGTGATCGAAACACTTAGCGAGTGTGATCACATTTAGGATTGATAGCCGTACTATTAAGGGGGTAAAACTCATATCGAAATATGGTTATCAAAGTGCCACTAGATGTTCTAACTCATTGCATATGCATTTAGATTCTAGTGAGTGCTGACACCCTTGAAAATGTTTATCAAAATATGCTAACACACGTGCACGAGGTGATACACATGGTGGTTGCCACATTTGAGCAAGGGTGGTGTAGTTTGGGATCAAAAGGAGTTGTTGTGCAGTGATTGGAGTTTGCCCCATGTCCGATCAGTGGCACGTAGTGAAGGCCGCTGTGGCAGAACCACCAAAATTATATGGCCCACATACACCTGTCATTGCCCTTAAGGCCTCTGACTGCTGCACATGAGAGCCACTTCACTTGAATAGTCTATCAGGTGTCCTCGGGAAACCCGAATCATCCATGATCTACCGAGTAGGATCTCATTACAGAGGCATTGTAGTATTATAATAGTTGATACAAATAACATACATCAGAGTAAAAGTGCGAAAGTCTTACATAACATAAGTTTACAAACCATTTGTTTGAAACCTTACAAATTTTAAGTAGTGTTATTACAACTATAGTAATGGAGTAACATTAGTAACTTATACAAACACCCAAACGAGGTACCCTACCCAAGGGTCACATCAACTACTCATCATCGTTGACTTCAAAGACTGTCATGCAGCACGGTCCAAAATAAACCGGTGCATGAGACTCACCTGCAACAAGGGTTAACGAACCTTGAGTACAAAAGTACTCAACAGGACTTAACTGACGTAAAAAGGAGGAGACTCAAGAATGTAGGCTCAGGGGACTCAAGGTAAGGTTTTAGCAAGAATCAAAAGTTCTTTTGCATAAAAGCTCACTAATACTAAATCCTTAGCATTTTAACTCATCATCAGTCATTATTAGAATCTAAGTGATCCTAATCTAGATCAAGTACTTCACATCAACCTCATTCTCATCCCTTAACCAATGCTGCACTTGTTAACTACGATGTATGGTCGGAGGATCAAGTCTCCATAACCGAGGAGCAACGACGATTCGAACCGATTAGCTGGGGACCCCTAACCACACGACATATGTAGAACCAATTCTTGCAAATGTCAACTCTACCTACAGATCCTCTAAGACTAGAACGGTTCCACTCCACCCAAGAGTACAGTACTCCACCAATCCAGCCCAATGCCACGTGGGTACACACTACTCCCACCATCTCTCCACTCCTAGTGCGTAGGTAGTCGTTCTTGTGATTAGAATAGTCGAAGTAGAGCTTACCAGAGTATGTGGTCAGTTGCAAAGTCTTGACCACAATAGGCCTACAATGAATGGTGCTTAATCGACACGGACAAAACCACTACATTGAGACTCCTTTTCCAATGCAAGTTACCCGTCCAGTCTCAGATTAAAAATCCTCATTGATCATCAAGTTAGGCCATCATCATTCAATTTGAAACATTTCACTTAAAAGCCTAACTCATAAAGCATGGCTAGGCATAACTAGGCATTTTTAATAAAATCAGTAACAAGGATGATATTGAAACAATCAAGGTTGGTAATGCAGCAATGATGTTATCATTCAACTCCTAATCACCTAATGCAACATAACATTAACATAAGTGATATAAAGATTTGTAAAACTCAAGGAAGGTTTAAATGCATCCGGGGCTTGCCTTGGTTCACGGGGTTGTCAGGCTCCTCAAAAGTTCCACAGATATCAAACCCAACCTCCACTAGTGGATTGCCTTCCTCGGGTGCCTGCTCGACGTTCACTTCCTCGGTTTCGGTCACTACACGCGATAACAATGCATGCTTATGAAGTGCTCATGATGATGTATAACAATGTTGATTAACTTCAGTACAATTTTCCTTCATGGTATAGTTGCAAGCCAACAAAACCACTAAGCATCTATCTTAGGGTTACATTAAGTTATTATTCACTAATGACTTTGATTAATTACATAAGATGTCATTAACATTCCTTAATTACAAGTTAAACATGAGTTCAAGCAACTAATTAAGGTGCCAAGGATCATCACATGTTAATGACCCAAGGTCAACAATCAATCTCAAAGCCAAACAAATCCTAAGTCATTAAGTATTAACCATTCAATTAATTAATTAATTAAGCAAAAATTAAGTATAAAATCAACTTTGTCCAATTGAGCCCAAAATTTTTGCTAAGGTTGCTTACATCATGACTAAGTGGCAAACAAATTTTACAATTTTTGGACAATTATTTTAGCCTAGAAAAATCATAGAAGTTGCATTTATTAATTAAAAGACATAATTAATTCACATACAAAAAGTACTCAAAATTGGCATCTCATCTTTTTCCTATATAGATTACATCATAAAGAGACTACACAAAAATTTTTAGAATTTTTGGAGCTATAATTATTTTTCTATGAATTTCCAAAGAATGGCATTATTTAGCATTTTCTAAAAATAAAAAAAAAGAAAAACCTTTCCCGGCGTTGACCGCGGTGGAGGCAATTTTGACTAGCGGGAACTCACCGACGGCGAGGTCCCCGGTTATGAGCTTGGGCTATATGCGCTCCCCACGACACAACGCATCAACTGGAGGGCCTAACGCAACGGCTAGGGCAGCGGAGCTGGGTCGACGACGGTCATGACAGCACGGCGGCGCGGCGGCACGACGGAGATGCCCATTGGAGGCTTCTCTGACGATGGCGAGGGCACCAGCAGCTTCAGCGCATCCGGGCGAAGCTAACTAGGTAGCTAAGCGAGCATAAGGCCGTCCCTAGTGGACTTAGCTACGCGCGCAGTGGACGGCATGACGGCGCTCTCTGGCGAGCTCATGGTTCGACGACCATGAGACGGGTTAGGCCAAACAGAGGGCACGGCGAGCACCAGAAGCTCACCATGAAGCGGATGCGCGTGACAATGATGGCGGGAATAGGGCAGAGCTTCGAGTTCGACGGTGATGGCGATGATGGCAGTGCGGTCATAGCGGCGAGGCACGTTCCGATGAGTACGAGGCAGCAGGGCTAAAAAGGGTAGACTGATGAACTTCATGACGCCAGGTGAGCACCACGGTGAAGACGGTGAACAAAAAGGCTCACCAGAGTATGCTGGCAGCGATGCAGAGCATCAGCGGCTCTATTGTCTGCCGTGAGGAAGAAGACAGCGGCACAAGCAATTCCGGTGGAGAGAGGCAGTGCGAGTGGGCTTTGTGTGTGCGTGAGAGCGAGGCGAATGCGGTGGCATGCTTAGCTTGGCTGGATACGGCTCGACGGTGGTAGCGGTGAGTGGCAAAGCAAGGCACGGTGGTAGCGACGGAGCATAGGAGGCAAAGAAGAACACGGCGGCGTGGCGGCTCTGAGTTTTATAGTGGTGGCCGAGGAGCAAGCGCGCGGCACGCAGGTGCTTGCCCTTGCCAGCGCGAAGCAGGAGGTGGTGTCGGGCACACCTGGAAGCGGCCGGAAGGACACCGGTGGTGAGCAGACAGGCTGCTTGCCTGTCCCATGAACATTGTAGCTCTCTTTCCCTCCCCTTTTCTAAAAATTTCAAATTACTCAAAATTTTGGGTAACAACTTGAGAATTTCCAAAAACAAAAGTTATTCAACTTCCCAAGATCTCCAACTTCGCTTTTGGAACAATCTTCAAATTCTACCTCCATTTTGAAATGTGAGTTTAAAATCAAAAGGGGACAAATTCTAGATTTTTGTATTTTCAAAATTACTTCAAATTTTACATTAAAACTTTGAAAACTCAAAACACCAAAGTTGTACCTCTTGACAAGAGCTACAACTTCTCTTTTTCGTTCACCCTCAAATTTTGCTTAGATTTTGAATTACACAAAAGGGGGTAAATGGGGTTTTCTGGAAATCAGGGTTTTGAATCAAATTCAAACTTGATTTGGTTTCTACATTAATCGGTGATTAATTAATGATCACAGCTATCATCCAAATGTACCATTGAGTCAAATCACACTTGACCTACCCAATGCCACATTTGTTTGAACCAAATTTGAATTATAAATTTATTTTAATAAACCCCCCAATTTGAATTCAATTTTGAATTGGAAAACTTAGGGCAAGCTTTGGAATTCCACTTCAAACTTGGGGTTCATTTTTAAATGTTGTACTTGGATTTATACACTACACTTGACACTAGTGTAATGCATAGCTTACACCTCAAAGTATGCAGAGCATAAATCAAGTATTTCAAGTGACATTCAAAACTAGGGTTTTGGATTCAAGTCTACATGTTGCCTTCACCAAAAAGAGTGAATAACGTTTTCAAATTCACTAAGGTGAATTTTTGACTTCAAAAACGAAGTCTACATGTTGCCTTCGCCAAAAAGAGCGAATAACATTTTCAAATTCACTAAGTTCAATTTTGACTTCAAAAACGAAGTCTACATGTTGTCTTCGCCAAAAAGAGCGAATAGCATTTTCAAATTCACTAAGGTGAATTTTTGACTTCAAAAATGAAGTCTACATGTTGCCTTTGCCAAAAAGAGCGAATAACGTTTTTAAATTCACTAAGGTAATTTTTTGACTTAAAAAATAAAGTCTACATGTTGCCTTCACCAAAAAGAGCAAATAACGTTTTCAAATTCACTAAGGTGAATTTTTTACTTCAAAAATGAAGTCTACATGTTGCCTTCGCCAAAAAGAGCGAATAACGTTTTCAAATTCACTAAGGTGAAATTTGACAAAAATAACGAAGTCTACGCTTCACCTTCGCTAAAAAGTGAGGGGATGGTGTTTTCAAATTCACTAAGGTGAAATTTGACAAAAAAACGAAGTCTACGCTTCGTCTTCGCTAAAAAGTGAGGGGACAGTGTTTTCAAATTCACTAAGGTGAAATTTGGCAAAAAAAATGAAGTCTACGCTTCGCCTTCGCTAAAAAGTGAGGGGGCGGTGTTTTCAAATTCACTAAGGTGAAATTTGACAAAAAAACGAAGTCTACGCTTTGCCTTCGCTAAAAAGTAAGGGGATGATGTTTTCAAATTCACTAAAGTGAAATTTGACAAAAAAATGAAGTCTATGCTTCACCTTCGCTAAAAAGTGAGGGGACGGTGTTTTCAAATTCACTAAGGTAAAATTTGACAAAAAACGAAGTCTACGCTTCGCCTTCGCTAAAAAGTGAGGGGACGGTGCTTTCAAATTCACTAAGGTGAAATTTGACAAAAAACACGAAGTTTACGCTTCGTCTTCGCTAAAAAGTGAGGGGACAGTGTTTTCAAATTCACTAAGGTGAAATTTGACAAAAAAAACGAAGTCTACGCGACATCTTCGCTTAAAAAATGTAAGGGGACAACATTCTTTTCGCATAATAAACCATATTGCACAAAAAAATGTATCTCCCAAACCACAATATTACACATACACACACAAAACGCATTATTATGTCAACAAATGTGCATATCAAATATTTTCTGAAGCAACAACAGCTGTTGCTTCATCAATCAAATCTTCAACAACCCTATCTAAAACATGATCCACCTCCGAACTAAGATAGCCTTCGGAAACATAGCTCGGCGAAGCACTTGAACACGAAGACTGAAAACACAAAAAAATATAATACCATTAAAATTTTCTTTACATATGTCTCCCCATCACAACAAAAGCACAAATACCTCTCATTTTCAGCAATCAACAACACGAGGCAAACATCTCTCATTTTCAGCAATAGAAAATTCAGTTTCAAATTCTAGAGACAAGCACATCCCATCAAGAAAAATATATGAAAAAAACAGACATAACAAAATTTATGTTCGCTTATGTTTAACAAATGCATCAAAAGAAGATTTTGCCTCTTTAGTAGCATACTCCAACCACAAGGTAGGCTCAGCGACAAAGTTACCTTTACACATTAACAAAGGCATAACCACAACTTCATCCTACCCAAATTCAACATTTACAAAACGTTAAAAGTTTTTCAAATCCTCACCCCTCGAATCTAAATTCTAAACTACAACAAACTAAAGTACATGATCACGAGCATCATCATCCCTCGCTCTCTCTTGTTCAAGTCTTTCTTGCCTCCTTTCAGCCTCCACATTAGAAGCAAGTCTCTTTTCAAGCTGCTACAACGAAGCAAAATAATAAAATAGATAAGAAAATTACACAAAAAAACAAACAATGAACCAAAATCACATATAAATAACTTACTTTTTCCATCTTTTGCTTAGCTTTCATAAAAGCATGTTCCCTTCCACCTTGATTCCAGTATTCATGAAAATATTTCTTGCAAAGCATTTGAGTACGAGAGGAAACTTGGTTAAGAGGAAACTTGGTTAAGAGGATACTTGCAAAGCATTTGAGTACACGAAAACTTGTAACTTTGGTCATACAGTTTCTCGTACAATGGATCATTAGCCTCCTTCATCAAATGAAAAAGTGCACGAGTTGAATACATACAACTCAAATCAGCAGAAGTTTGTAAAACAATGGGCAGATCTTCATATTGACGACAGAGCCAGGCAAAGAACGGATCAAATTCTCCAAGCTCCCAACAAGGATCTTCTGGCTTCGCACCAAATTTATCATAGCAATTTTTGCAAAGTTCCCACAAGAGATTGCACTTATCATCAAAATTCTAATCTTTTTTAGAAGATTTTTTCTCAAGATAATTCTTTTCTCTCAAAACTTTTTCAAGATCTTTTCTCAAATTATCACAATCTTCAAGCTTCGCTTCAAGTTTAGCTCCAACAGAAATACATTTAGACTCCATATCATGAAGAGCTTCAACCGTCTCTATCCTCTCTTTCTCCTTAGCAGCAAGTTAAGACTTCAAAGATTTAATCTCTTTAATTAAACTTTTTTCACGAAGTGCTGCATTTTTAGCATCATCCTCAATCGATTTATGCAAACTCCTTTGCAAAAGTGCATTCTACAAAAAACAAAAACATTTGCATACGAAGTCAAAAATATATTACAAACCAAAATAAGAAATCTAAATCAAAATTACACAATAAAAGTCAAAACACTCGAACCTTGTAAATCATGGAAACACTAGCATCTGCCAACTCAAGCGAAGATTTGTCACACCCGGTTTTCTAAAGAATAAAACTAGGCTAATCATATGTGTGCCCAGGAAGTCCACACATATGTTAGAATGAAAAGTATCAGAAATAATGTTATTATATAACGTATACATAGCTATATTAACACTTACATCAGAGTATCGCAGAACGGTGACTAAACTTCAGGCTCCATTCTTCTCAGGGATGGCTGACTGGGGGCTCTATATGCCAAACACTTCTGATAGACTTTTAAAAACTTCAATACGCTTTTATCCTTCTTCTAAGCAACACCTTACTACATACTAGAGTGTTGGGGAAATAGCAAGAGTGAGTCCATGTCGAACTCAGCAAATATATCATGGGGTTCATGAGGCTCAAAAAGGCTAGACACTGTTTGACTGCATTTAGCTTTTATTCATCATGTAATTAGCAATTGAGTAGCATCAAGGTACTCCAAATCCCATTAATGAACCAATGATCAATTGTAATAGGAATAATGAATAGCATTAACATGAGCATAACAGTAACAATAATAATTAAGCATGATATAACAATGGTGATCAACTATTCTGTAAGAATCCTCAAGGCCGCTCATATCTGTGAGCACGGCTAGTATACCAGTTTTTAACTTTGCGCAGAGGTGTACACTTTCACTGTGAGTCATGACTTCCAAATACATGGGTTCGTGACTCTCCAAAACACCGGAAATCATATAAATTCATTTAAAAGTTCATCTAACAAGTTAGGGCCATTAGACAACGAATTCACTTGATCTACCTACCTTGCTTTTTTGTCCTGGCCATGCTAATTCACGAAACTTGCAAAACTGCACAAAGACGGTTGGTCAAAATCTTACAAAATTGGAAGCCACACTTCACTATTTCCAAGGCAATCTTGCAACACTTTGTTACTCTATAAGATGTGGAGGTTAAAAAATGTGTGTAGCAATGAAACAGCCCAAAAATTGATGTATACTTCCTATTAATTCACAATTCAATTTATGTACTTCAGCAATCGGGCAACAATGCACCTATGTGAGTGTGATGGCTTCCAATTGAATTACAATGCACCAAACTTCAAATGACTTTAGCAGTACTTTTAAGCGAATGAATAATGTTTTCCTCTCACAACAAATCAGGATCAACCATCACAAACCCACTTGTTGGGCATTCTTAACGTCATTACCAAAAGTAGACTTAGTTTTCTAATTCTGATAACGGCGCCAAAAATGCCGAACCTATCCCTCATGCCACTTAAGCCAAGTTGTCATCCCCAGCATGACATGAGAGACGCGGTATTGAAATATGCAACTGCTCTTCTAAATAAATAATAAATAAGATCTGCAAGCGCACAGATTAATACCGATGTAGCATTTTAACCGGGAAGTATTCCAGGTATCGTTATTTATATTTTTACCACTGGGAAGGGATTACTAACATCAATGTTGATTATGGAATGGAATATAGGAATGAGTATCAATCATTGCATGTATAAGTGAGAGCATTCATCTATCTCTTGCATACAGGGGTAAGTGTCACATAAAATATAGATAAAGTATGAATGGTGACAAAGATAATTAATCTGATCAGCTAGCCACATATAATAATGATAAGCACCTCAACAGATATTCTAGCAAGTCATTAGCATGGTATTAGGACGAACTACAAGGATATTTCCTAAGTTATTCTTAACTATAAAGTCTAGCATATCATAGTTAGTGCAAGTACACTTGGCAATCATTGCGAGAAAGGACTACGCCCATGCATAGTGATATTATCAAGGAAGATGAGAAACATAGCAATCACTCCCCCGTAATAATGTTGCTCTGCCTGCCTTACACACGGGAGGGGGACTATATAAGAACCAACGAAGCTGTCACCATCGCGGACCACCCCACGATCCGGCATATAAGGTGCAATCGCAGATAAATATGGTCTAAGCACCACGCCTACACAATATTTATCATTTACCCATGGATCCGATGGATAAACGCTACGATCCTAAACATGTATATAATTCCAATCTAACTAAGCCAAGCGTATAACTACGATAAACTAAGAACAATATAATCGCAAACATAAACAAGTAGAGCATAGTCATAATCAATATATTGAAATAGAACAAAGTTGTATTCATAATATTGAAGAACAAAGATGAACAATGAAGAATAGTAAAGGAATTACAAAGAATCCTCTTGACAGATCCGGAAACCAATCGAAGATTGACTCCTTCTAGTTCTAATCCTATATAGCTATGCTATACTAGAGATCTAGTTGATGTGGTGGCTCTAGGGCTTGATCAGAGACTCTCCTCCTGAGATTAGGGTTTGAGGAATTGAGAATGAGGGAGTGCCTCCTCCAGGGGCCAGGGGTCCCGCTTATATAGCCCCCTCAAGTGAACGTGGGCCGTCGGATCAAACCGACATTAATCGCACGGTTTTCCTTGATCCCTTAGGTCGGTGGAGCATAATCCGCGAGACGGAGCCTGATTGGCTCTCAGGCCAGGGCGGGCGCCCTAGGGAGCAGGGCGGGCGCCCTGCCTCCGGGCCCGTTCGGCCTCCCGTTCGATCTCGTGGCTTCTGGAGTCTTCTAGATGATAGAAAATCGGTGAACACGTTATTATCTCTATGTAAACCCGACGTGTGGGCCTTTCCTCCGTATTTTCTGATAACCCCCTGCAGAAACAGACAAACACCAAAACTCGTGGAATTCTGTCAGATAAAACCCTAAGTCTAGGTGTTGGTTGCATTTGGATCCTTTTCTTTATTTATTTGATAACTATATTTGGTACTTAAGGACCGTCAACAAACTCCCCCAAGCTTACCTCTTGCTCGTCCCTGAGCAAGGATAGACTCATTATGGATCAGAAGTTGCTGCAACGCCTTTGAACGTTGACGGTACATATGCTTTCAAATAAGGTCTCATCCCTGAGTTAGAGTAAACTGTCAAGACTTAAAACTTACTCATTTTACCTTTCACCATGGGGCTTCCAACCATCACCTGCATCTTGAGTGGTTAAAAGATAGAACGGTATAGTCAAACGCCATGTCTCTTATTCTTGATCAGCTATAGCTCTGGAGTTTTTGCAAATTTTTCAAATAAAACTCAGAGATTCCTTGTATGACTTTCTCGGGTCTCTCTTTTGTGGTATTTCTGGATCCTTACCAAGGCAGTAATGGTATATGCCTTCTCTCTCAAAGTATGTGGTATTTATGGTATAAGGCGTAGTGACGTTGCCTTCTCTCTCACCCTACTCTAATAAGGCTTTGATATCTGGAGCTCATAGGTGGGAGATACAGTATACATACTCATAGAACATTTATTGCATAGTCAAACCATGGATCCAGAGAAACAAGTCAATAAGTCAAATCAAGATGTGCATGTGTGGTGAATGAGTGGTGTATGGTGATAACAAAAGTCTAATGCTCTTTTTGAGGGAATACATACCTTTCTTGCTTTTTGAAACTTTTGAGGAGAATGAGATGCTCTATTTTTTTTCTCTTTTTTTTCTCTCAGGTGGGTATTGTACCTCTAATTCTACTGTCGGACACTTGTCCATTTTTACCTCTCGTCTCACTTTTTCTTTCTTCGAGGTTCCGAGCACTTGCTCCTTTTTATTTCCTCGTATTTATATTTTTTTAGAGCAATCTCCCTCTTTTGAAAATATAGCAAGTGGTAGTAGAAATGACTTGAGCATTAACTTCACAGGGAATAACAGGAATGGGATAATGTTTTTGGCTATTCTCTCCCGGGTCAGGAGTAGAATAATTTTGGGTGAATCTGGAGATGGAAATGAGTGGATATATGTGGATGTGTACTTCCAGAGTAGAAGCAGCATGTATGAGTGAACGTGCAAGTGAATCTTGATTTTAACCACATGACAAGTTCCTAAGGGTCTACACATCTTGACCACACTCAATGCCCATAAGCAGTAAGTAGTAAAAGTGCGGCTCTTATTCTAACAAGCATGTATATATGGCTGTGGTAGGAATTTAAACTCTCATCATACAGGAACTCATCATGCAACATTTTAAAGATTTTCAAAGATAAAATTCTCCAGAATTCTAGCATCTCTAGGAACAGATAAACAGCAGCTCAACCTTCCCATATCATATCCGCTAACAACTTAGACTTCAGATCAAGTTCTCTTCCCACTAGTTCAGGTTTAGAGCCAGTTTTAAATTATAACAGTTATGTCTAAACTAGAGAGAGAACAAATTTGAAAATTAGGCAGAGCAACTATTCATCATATCCATGCTAGAGTTTTATTTTCAAGATTCAGTTTAGCATAGCTACTTTATTTATTTATTAAACTAAGCAAATATATATAAACACAAAATATTTATTTGGGTTTTCATGATTATGCATCTTTTTATTTTAATAAAGCATAGGTATAAATGTAGATAAAAATACTTATCGGGATAAATGGGGGTGCTCTCACCCAAGCTGGATCTTGACGTAATTTCTTCTGATGTAGCTAGCAGGTGCAGAGGTGTATTTGAATGTCGGCAGCACCCTGACAACGATTAGGATATCCTCCGTCTGCTAGTCTTCCTGAATTCTGTGGAGCTCAAATAGACAACAAAGCTTCGTGGAACTTGATTAAGTGTTAGCATAAATATCTAGCCTTTATCATGTTTGAGCTTCCTTGATAAATGTCACTCTCTATTTTTATTTTCATTTTTATAGAACAGAAAAAATATTTATTATTTTTTTTATGCCACCACAGTGAATGTACTTATGGGTTTTATGCCACTCGCATACTCACATGGGGCTTACCGTTTTTAACATTTTTTTAGACAGAATGAACATGATTAACTGAGCAATAATTAAAGGGAAAATGATAACTACCAAGTTTACCTCTTGGCACGGCGTTCGGTGTTTTTAAGTCCTCCGAACAGGACTTCTTTTCTTCTTAGTTGTCCTGGGATTTGGGTGGCGTAGACGGTGGTTCCGGCAGCGCCACCTCTTCTTGTGTAACTGTCTTCGCTTTCCATACCCGACTTGGTGCTTCGGTCTCCTGTTGTGTATCCTCGGGCCTTATGACCTCTCTTTCATAGTCTGCCCATACGTCCTTGATGGTTTGCCTCCTTTGGTTACGGTTACGTCGCCTTCTTCTTGTCCTGACCTACTTAGAATCTTCAACTATATAGTTAGGGTCATTAAAGTAGCGGCGTACCTTCTCAGAGGGGAAATGCATATGGACTTATCCGGTTCCAATGTAGATGATTGCTTTGACGGTGCCTAGGAACGGTCTTCCTAGGATGATGGGTGGATCGTACTCGTCGTCTCCCATGTCAATGACCTGAAAGTCTGTATGGACAAAATGATCGTTAATTTTAACAGGGACATCGGTTACTATACCTTCGACCTTTCGGGATGTCTGATCTGCCATCTGGAGCTAAGTGTATGTTGATTTTAAGGGCATGGTCCTGTACAAGAGCTGATAGGTGACTGTGGCCATTATGTTGACGCCTGATCCAGTGTCGCAGAGCGCCTTCTGAAAGGAGTATCCATTGATTGAGCACTCAATGCTTGGCATGCCTGGGTCGTCCTTCTTGATTAGGAACGGCGACTTGAGTCGACCATCTTGACCTCCTTGAACCGCAGTGACCATCTTAGCTGATTCGGTCCATCCTTGGTTGTTCTTGTTCTGCTTGTTCCTCCTGTTGGTCCTCTTCCTTGGTTCATGTTGGGGTTGCTCTGGGATTTGTGTAATCTTGTTCTTGAAGGAAAACGTCTCCTTCATCCCCTTGATGTTGAAGTTGATCTTCGCAGCACTAGCGTAGATGACAGCTCCCGAGGTGTTCAGGAATGGCCTTCCCAGAATAACTGGTGACCTCTCATCGGACCCAGTCTCTATCACCACGAAATCAGCTGGAGCGTACGAGGTACCAACTCGGACACACATGTTCTTTAATATTCCTTTAGGAAAGCTTAGTGTCCGATCTGCAAGCTGCAAACACATAGTTGTTTCTGATAAAGGATATGTAAAGAATTTTTCATAGAGTACCCTGGGCATAATGTTGACGCTGGAGCCAAAGTCGCAGAGTGCTTCTGGGAAGTCCACCATGCCGATGGAGATCGGGATGACGGGGCGTCCTGGATCGCCTCTCTTGACTGGCAGAAGGTCATTATGTACTCCGACAGCGGGATTACTGTCACACCCATTTATCGACCAAATGGAATGCTTACCCTTATGTGCGCCCAGAGATCAATCACACATAAGTTCACAAATTATAACAGAAATATCATGGCAAATGTTATTACATCACGATATTTAAACACATAGTCTTAACACAAATGTAGCGGAAGTATAAATAAAAATCTCTCTCGTGGTAGCTCCAGTCACAGGTACATTGACTGGTTGACAGCAAGACTAGTAATCCTCAGGGAAGTAGGCGTAGTAGTCGCTATTACCTCCATCTGTTACCCATCCGGGATTTTTATCCAAATAAGAAGAATAAACAAGCGTAAGTACATCTCGTACTCAACAAGTGTAACATGGGGTTCATGAGGCTCAAATAGGCATAATCATTGGTTTATCAGCATGTAGCTTTTAGTTAACATGATTTTAGCATATCAATAGCATCAATAGGTCTCAATGTAAACAATAAACATATGATCCATGTGAAATGATTAATGAATAGCAAAAACATAAACATAAACAATTATTCAACTATTCCATAAGGGTCCAAGGCCACTCGTGACCGTGAGCACGGCTGTTATAACAGTTCTACACTCTGCAGAGGTTGTACACTTTCACTGTGAGTCGTGTTACCCAAATGTCCGGGTTAATTACTCCCAAAACACTACCAAGGTGAGCAGGCAGGGTAAACACTATGAAGTCTTTCAAAGGTTCGTCTAACAAGTTAGGGCCATTAGATTCACTCGGCAAACAGATGTAGAGCCCCCCTTCCAAATGGCACAATAACCCGCAGCCTATACACATAAGGACAGAGGCCGCACTATACCCGATTCATCAAGCCATTCTTACGCCAAAAAGGTTACCTCTAACAAGCTAGAAAAGGTCCTTCTATATGACTAAAGCCAGAGCCATATAGCCCCCACAGTTGTACTGTAAATCCCGGATTGTCGCTTATAGATGAGTCCTTATGGAGAGCAATTAGAGCATCAAAAACAACACACATGCTCTAATCCTCTTTATACAATAATCAAAATCATATTTTAATGTTTATTGCATATTCCTCTAATCAATTTACATGATCATAGTCCATGTTTAAGCACTAGCCATACTAATCAATGCATCATAATGGGTACCAAGGTATAGGATCAATCACTAAGTCATCCTTAACAAGGAATAAATGCATAATGACATTAATTGCATAATGTGGATAGGACAACAAGGATAATCCCATGCTATACTTGCCTTGCTCAAACTGGTCCTGAAGATCTTGCTCGTAGTAAGGCTCTTGATCTCCAACGAATTGCTCACCGTCTATACTCCATCAACCATTATCAACAACACACATCCAGAGGCAATCATGCATAGACAAACAAGACTATAATTAGAACAATACACCAACAGTAAGAAAATAAAATAAAAAGTCTTTAAAATGAATCTACAACTCGCTAGGATCACACAGACGTGAAGATCACGAAAAACGGATCTAAAACGACAAAGTTATGAATTTCCGAAGATTTCCTATAGAAAAATAAATACTTTAATTAAAACTCGAAAATAAATTAATCTAAACCTACTGTACAGTTACACCATTAGATAGAGCTCGCAAATATGAATCTAACGCAATTTGAATGGATCAAATCGGAGTTAAAACGAAGATTCTACGGCTAAATCAATCTGAGTGGCAAAACTGTAAATATGAGAAAGCGTATTTTTCTTTTTCCGAAACGAATTACGTTTTCATTTAATAAAAACGTATTTTCCAGATTACGCTTTGGACCGCGGGTTCAAAAAGACAAAATCGCAGGGGCTCTTTAGCAAAACCGTTAGCCGAACCGGTACGTTCTAATCTTGACCGTCGGATACGAAATCAAAGGCTGAGATCAACTCGGGGAAGGAGAGAGAAAGAGGCGCCGGCGGCCACAGTACTCCGACGGCGGCGCCATGGCCGGAGGAAACCCGAGCTCGCCGGAGCTTGAAGAAACGGCCTTACCGACCACCGTTCGACAAACCGAGAGCACCGGGAGAAAGAGCGAACCACGGTGATCTTACCCCGCGCGAAAAGAAGACCGGAGGGCGGGCTAAGGGCGATGGTCAGCTCGGGATGGCGGCGGTGGAGGCGGAGCTCCGACGGTGGCGCTCCCGGGATGTCGTGGCTAGATGATTTAGGGTTCAATGCGAAGCGGGGAGGCTCGGGGGTCCGTTTTATAGCTCGGGGGCGTCGCTAACTATGGAAGGAGAAGGAGATCGAGCCGCCAAATCGAATCGGAGGAGGAGGGAAGGTGAGCTCGCGGTTGGAAAGCTGGAGGAAGAAGAAAGGAAAGGGGAGGCAGTCACTGACAAGCGGGTCCCACCTGTCGGCGACTCAGAGCGGGGGATCGGCCGCGCGCGCAAGACGGGCCGGCTTGCTGGGCTCGGGCTCGGCCCAGGAGAAGAAAACGACGCGGGAGAAAAATGGGCCGGCTGCAGCTGCGAATGAAGAAGCGGCCCGGGAAGAAGAATTCCTTTTTTTTCAGAATTTTCAAATCCATTTTTCAAATGATTTTCAAATCAAATTTGAATTTGATTCAAACCACTCAACACAAAACTCCAAATGCAGCAGCATGAATGCTCAATCATGTTTCTACCCTTATATTTGATTTTAAATTTTTAAAAATTATTCTTATTCTAAATTTGCATGCTTCACAAAAATAAATATAAAAATCACATTTTCCCTATTTTTCTTTTCTTCAAATTTTAGGGTGTTACAATTCTACCCCCCTTAAAATGAATCTCGCCCCGAGATTCGACCGGTGCTTACTCAAACAGTTGCGGGTAGGTTTTTCTCAGATCCTCTTCTCGTTCCCAAGTAGCCTCTTCTGCGGTATACCGATTCCACTGTACTTTACACATTTTGATTGTTCTACTTCTTGTGACTCTGTCCGCAGTCTCCAAAATCTTAACCGGGAACTCCTCATATGTAAGATCCTCCTTAACAGTGAGTTCCTCTATCGAAATCTGTTCTTCTGGTACTCGTAAACATTTCTTCAATTGTGACACATGGAACACATCATGTACACCTGCCAGACTCTCGGGTAATTCCAATTGATATGCCACTTCACCACGTCTCTCTATAATCTTGAAAGGTCCAATATATCTTGGTGCTAATTTACCCTTCATGTTAAATCTCTTCACACTTCTCATGGGTGACACTTTCAAGTAAACATAATCTCCTACCTCAAATGTCAACTCTCTTCTACGAGTATCAGCATAACTTTTCTGTCTAGACTGGGCTATTTTTAGATTATCTCTAATCATTCTTACTTTCTTTTCAGCATCCTTTAATACATCAGGTCCAAACACTTGACTCTCCCCTGTCTGATTCCAGAACAACGGGGTTCTACACTTTCGTCCATACAGAGCCTCAAACGGTGCCATTTGAAGACTCTTCTCGTAACTATTGTTATAAGAGAACTCTGCGTATGGCAAACTCTTATCCCAGCTAGTACCATATTGTAGAGCACAAGCTCTCAACATATCTTCCAATATCTGATTAATTCTCTCTGTTTGGCCATCTGTCTGAGGATGATAAGCTGTACTGAAATTTAGTTTGGTCCCCAATGATTCATGTATCTTTTGCCAATAATGAGATGTAAACTGAGTACCTCGATCAGACACAATCTTCTTAGGGACTCCATGCAAACTCACTATTCTTTCCATATACAACTCTGCCAGTTTCGCACTGCTATATGTAGTCTTCACAGGCAGAAAATGAGCAACCTTAGTCAGACGATCCACTATCACCCAAATTGAATCATATCCTCTTTGTGTCCGTGGTAACCCAACTATAAAATCCATACCGACCTCTTCCCATTTCCACTCAGGTATCTGCATAGGTTGTAACAATCCTGCAGGTCTTTGATGTTCCGCTTTCACCCTTTGACAAGTGTCACACAAAGCAACATACTCAGCTACGTCTCTCTTTAAACCATACCACCAATATTTCTCTTTCAGATCTAAATACATCTTAGTACTACCCGGATGTATGGAATAAGCTGACTCATGAGCTTCACGCAGAATTGCCATTCGGATTTCCCTATCTTCGGGCACACACAGCCTTTTCCCGAACCATAGCGTACCATTTTCATCCTTACGAAATCCTGGAGATTTTCCTTTCGCTATGTTTTCAGCTATCTCTCTCAACTTTTCATCCTTCTGCTGACCTTTACGGATTTCTAGCTCCAGAGTAGGCTCCAATACTAGTTCCACTGCATTAGTAGTAAATCCTAAGTTCAGATGCTTACACTCAGCACACAATTCCTTTGGCATAGGCATTACTTGTATTTCATTTGCATAACTCTTCCTACTAAGAGCATCAGCAACAACGTTGGCCTTTCCAGGATGATAATGCACCTCTAGATCATAGTCTTTTATCAACTCCAACCATCTACGCTGCCTCAAGTTCAGATCCGTTTGAGTGAAGATATACTTGAGACTCTTGTGATCAGTGTATATATCACTCTTGTGTCCAATCAAATAATGTCTCCATATCTTTAATGCATGAACCACTGCAGCTAATTCCAAATCATGAGTAGGGTAATTTAACTCATGCTTCCTTAACTGCCTCGATGCATATGCCACAACTCTACCTTCTTGCATCAGAACACATCCCAATCCCAATCGAGATGCATCACAATAGATAGAGAAAGGTTTATTTAGGTCTGGCAAAACTAAGACAGGTGCAGTAGTCAATCTTTTCTTTAATTCCTCAAAATTAGCCTGACACTTCTCGGACCACACAAACTTGGCATTCTTCTCCAACAATGCAGTCATTGGTTTTGCAAGCTTGGAAAATCCCTCTATAAATCTCCTATAATAACCAGCCAATCCCAAAAAGCTACGGATCTCACTTGCATTGATAGGTGGTTTCCAGTTCAATACATCTTTCACCTTGCCAGGATCTACTGATATTCCTCCATTTGAAACGATGTGACCCAGAAAAGAAACTTCCTTAAGCCAAAACTCACATTTACTCCTTTTTGCATATAGTTGGTGTTTTCTGAGCTTCTCCAAGACCAACCTCAAATGTTCAGCATGTTCTTCCTTCGTCTTGGAAAACACTAGTATATCATCAATGAATACCACTACAAACTTGTCCAGATATTCCATGAACACTTTATTCATTAAATACATGAAGTATGCAGGAGCATTAGTCAAACCAAAGGACATCACTGTATACTCATATAACCCATAACGTGTGGTAAATGCTGTCTTGGGTATATCCCTGGCACGAATCTTCAATTGATGATATCCAGAGCGAAGGTCAATCTTGGAGAATACACAAGCTCCTCTCAACTGATCAAACAGGTCATCAATTCTAGGCAATGGGTACTTGTTCTTAATGGTAACCTCATTAAGAGACCGATAATCTACACACATCCTTTGAGTTCCATCTTTCTTATCCACAAAAATCACTGGTGCACCCCATGGTGACGAACTAGGACGAATAAAACCCTTATCCTGTAACTCCTTAATTTGTTTCTTAAGTTCTTCTAATTCATTTACTCCCATTCTATATGGACGCTTAGCTATAGGTGCAGTTCCAGGTAATAATTCAATAATAAATTCAATGTCACGGTCTGGTGGCATACCTGGCAAATCCTCCGGAAACACATCTGGGAACTCCTCCACAACTGGATCCTCCTGATTGGCACCATCATTGAGCTGGTTCACTGTAGCTGTCGCTTGTTTTTGCACTTTGACTTCAACCCTGATCCTATCCCCCTTTGGTGTAGTCAGCACAACTAATTTATCCTTACACTGAATCTCTGCTTGTTGTTGCATCATCCAATCCATTCCCAGTATAAGATCAATCCCGGCTGTCCTCAATACTATAGGGCTAACTGTAAACTCTACCCCCCTTAAGTTGAGACTAATGGGAAGACAGCGATAAGATGCTGGCATGCTTCCACCAGGTGAGTTTACTAAGATAGGGTTCTTCATGGCACAAAAATGGATTCTATGTATTCTAACAAATGATTGTGATATGAAAGAATGTGATGCTCCAGAATCAAAAAGAACAGTGGCGGGAGTAGAGTGAACATCGAACGTACCAAGCATAACTTCTGGCTCCTCCACTGCAGTTTCCTGGGACAAGTGATTCACCCTTCCCGAGTTAAGTGCGGGCTTCTGGTGGCTGCTCTGTCTCTAGGGAGTCTGCTGGTTAGGCTTCTCCGGGCAGTTGTAAGACAAGTGACCTTCTTTTCCACAACGGAAACACCTGTTGGGAGTATTGGGAGCACTGGTCTTTGTAGGAGTGTTGTTGGAAGGACCCTGGCGCTGCACTTGATTCCCATTCTGCTGTGGTGGACGTTGATTGCTACTCTGTGGCTGAAATGGGGGACGTTGAGGGAACTGTCCACGGAATGGGGTCTGACCACGGTTCCACTGTCCAGTAGGAGGTCTCTGCTGAGTATTCTGTTGGAAACCAGTGCGTGGACGGGTGTTGCTATTGGAGGCTTGTCCCTGTAACCTCTTCCTCTTAGCATCCATTTCTTTGCGCTTGTTATCCACCACAATAGCGCGGTTCACAAGCGTCTGAAAGTTGGGATAGGTATTGGACATCAACTGCAACTGTAGTCCATCATATAATCCCTTCAAGAAGCGGCGCTGCTTATCATTGTCATTAGCCACCTCATGTGGAGCATATCGTGACAACTGAGCAAACTTGTCCCGATACTCAGCTACAGTCATTGACCCTTGGGTCAGGTTCCGGAATTCCTCCGCCTTCAATTCTATCATCCCTTCAGGTATATGGTAAGCCTTGAAGTTCTCTCTAAACTCCTGCCAGGTGACTGCAGGAGCATTAGCAGGACGGCCATACTCATATTACTCCCACCAATCTTGAGCTTCTCCCTGAAGTTGCCCAGAAGCGAACAACACCTTCTGTCGGTCATCACATTGTGCAATGGTGAGTTGTTTCTCCACAGCACGAAGCCAATCATCGGCCTCCAAAGGATCAGTAGCATGTGTGAACACTGGGGGACGACCCTTCAAAAATTCACCACGCTTATCACGTGGTTGAACTCCAGCAACTGGCTGATTCTGCTGATTCTGCACCAGTTGTTGCATCAATTGCGTCTGTACTGCCAGCAACTGCTCGATAGTTGGTGGCGGTGGTGGTGGTGGTGGATTCGGGGGAATGTTTCCACGACCTCTGCCTCTTCCTCTTCCGGCCATCTGCCACCCATAAACATGCAAACTTTAAGAAATCTAGGTTATCAACCACTTATAAGATTAAGAATGAGATCTGAAAGTTTTCTGGACGAGTAGCAATATTGACAGTTCAGTATTTCAATCATATCTCGGGCTACAGAAGTCCAAAAGAGGCGTGCTTTATATGGTTGGAAAGCTTATGAAATTATCCACAATTTCTATTCAGACCTCAAGACCAGATTCTGTCGTTAAGTCTATGAAAAATAAGGCGTAACAGAAACTGTTCCAGATTCCAGACTGTGCAGAAACTTTAACTTGTGAAAATTATATCTCTCGAACCAGATTAGATAAAAAGGTGATTCCAGTGGCATTTGAAAGATGCTTGAGTCTAGTTTCTCTCATAAAAATTTCATAAATGTTGCACGAACCGTTTTTAAACTATAACAGAAACATCAGAGACTGCTCCAGAAAACAGCAAGGACAGAAACGAGATACTATCAAACCCAACTATTATTCCTTGACTATTAAACTTATTATTCTTAATAATGGAACTTGTAGACATGCCTACAAGTCCAGACACTCAAACAAAGATCCAACTCACACATAAGCATAATAATAAAGCAACTAGCACACCAAGGTTCAAACCACACGACAGACTCGACTGACTCAACTGACGTTACTAAGAACGTTCTTATTACATAAAAGGACTCCTACTTCCTAAGGAAGTGGTTCATGCTCTAACTTCTCGTAGATCTTGGGCATGCCTTGGTTTGCTCGGAGCTCATCAATGGTTGCTTGGCATCTCTTGATAGTCTTCCCTTGTGTCCTCACCATCTCTTCTAGTTGCAGCTTCCTGTCCATCATGTCATAGACAAAGTTCACCATCACCCGAGGTAGTGGCTCTAGCTGCACTGGATCAGTCATAGCCCAACCAAGCTCGGGGTGTGCACGAGGAAGGAAGCGATGGATGTCATGCTTCATGAGGTTAAAGCGAAGATAGCGAAGACCCATACATGCTTCAAAAGCAGCATCTTCAATGCTATCCTCTATGGTGGCTCGATGTCCCACATGAGAGAACATCCTGTCCAGCTGATATGCCCCCTTGTCTTGCTTGTGTGCAAAGATGCTTGCCCTTGCCTTCCAGTACGTGCTCTCTAGTGGATGAGTGTACTCCCAGCAGACGTACTCCACAGCTGGATGCCAATCCGCGAAGTAAGCAGTGAGCATCCCCACTAGGCGAATATGAGAGACAGCATCCCCTCCATTCCTGTGGTAGATCCTCACAGTCCACCCCATTGGAGGAGGTGGCATATCTTCAGGAGCTTCATGTGGTGGAGACGGGGGTTGTACTCCTCCATTATCTTCCTCCTCACCATCTTCAATCTCAACGATTTCTGGATCTTCTTCAGGCTCAATCTCTTCCTGGGGAGGTGCTGGTGCTTGGACTGGTGCTACAGGGGTCTTCTCTTGTTCCTGAGGTTCTGGCTCTTGTGGCTCTTCAGTTGCAAGCAGGGCACGAGGTGGGTAGTATCCTCCAAAGCTGATGCGGGCAGTCTTACGGTCACGAGTCATCTACAGAATTTTTAGATGAAGTTAGAATAGAGGCAAAATTTCGTAATAGAATGAGACATAAGAAGCATAAAAATTTATCAAATAACAAGAGCAAGATAGTGAGCATAAAAATAGTGTAAAGATGACACTACTTCGACCATTGCTAGCTAGGCTTGCGTCCTACAGTCAACAAGAGCTCTGATACCAATTTGTCACACCCATTTATCGACCAAATGGAATGCTTACCCTTATGTGCGCCCAGAGATCAATCACACATAAGTTCACAAATTATAACAGAAGTATCATGGCAAATGTTATTACATCACGATATTTAAACACATAGTCTTAACACAAATGTAGCGGAAGTATAAATAAAAATCTCTCTCGTGGTAGCTCCAGTCACAGGTACATTGACTGGTTGACAGCAAGACTAGTAATCCTCAGGGAAGTAGGCGTAGTAGTCGCTATTACCTCCATCTGTTACCCATCCAGGATTTTTATCCAAATAAGAAGAATAAACAAGCGTAAGTACATCTCGTACTCAACAAGTGTAACATGGGGTTCATGAGGCTCAAATAGGCATAATCATTGGTTTATCAGCATGTAGCTTTTAGTTAACATGATTTTAGCATATCAATAGCATCAATAGGTCTCAATGTAAACAATAAACATATGATCCATGTGAAATGATTAATGAATAGCAAAAACATAAACATAAACAATTATTCAACTATTCCATAAGGGTCCAAGGCCACTCGTGACCGTGAGCACGGCTGTTATAACAGTTCTACACTCTGCAGAGGTTGTACACTTTCACTGTGAGTCGTGTTACCCAAATGCCCGGGTTAATTACTCCCAAAACACTACCAAGGTGAGCAGGCAGGGTAAACACTATGAAGTCTTTCGAAGGTTCGTCTAACAAGTTAGGGCCATTAGATTCACTCGGCAAACAGATGTAGAGCCCCCCTTCCAAATGGCACAATAACCCGCAGCCTATACACATAAGGACAGAGGCCGCACTATACCCGATTCGTCAAGCCATTCTTACGCCAAAAAGGTTACCTCTAACAAGCTAGAAAAGGTCCTTCTATATGACTAAAGCCAGAGCCATATAGCCCCCACAGTTGTACTGTAAATCCCGGATTGTCGCTTATAGATGAGTCCTTATGGAGAGCAATTAGAGCATCAAAAACAACACACATGCTCTAATCCTCTTTATACAATAATCAAAATCATATTTTAATGTTTATTGCATATTCCTCTAATCAATTTACATGATCATAGTCCATGTTTAAGCACTAGCCATACTAATCAATGCATCATAATGGGTACCAAGGTATAGGATCAATCACTAAGTCATCCTTAACAAGGAATAAATGCATAATGACATTAATTGCATAATGTGGATAGGACAACAAGGATAATCCCATGCTATACTTGCCTTGCTCAAACTGGTCCTGAAGATCTTGCTCGTAGTAAGGCTCTTGATCTCCAACGAATTGCTCACCGTCTATACTCCATCAACCATTATCAACAACACACATCCAGAGGCAATCATGCATAGACAAACAAGACTATAATTAGAACAATACACCAACAGTAAGAAAATAAAATAAAAAGTCTTTAAAATGAATCTACAACTCGCTAGGATCACACAGACGCGAAGATCACGAAAAACGGATCTAAAACGACAAAGTTATGAATTTCCGAAGATTTCCTATAGAAAAATAAATACTTTAATTAAAACTCGAAAAGAAATTAATCTAAACCTACTGTACAGTTACACCATTAGATAGAGCTTGCAAATATGAATCTAACGCAATTTGAATGGATCAAATCGGAGTTAAAACGAAGATTCTACGGCTAAATCAATCTGAGTGGCAAAACTGTAAATATGAGAAAGCGTATTTTTCTTTTTCCGAAACGAATTACGTTTTCATTTAATAAAAACGTATTTTCCAGATTACGCTTTGGACCGCGGGTTCAAAAAGACAAAATCGCAGGGGCTCTTTAGCAAAACCGTTAGCCGAACCGGTACGTTCTAATCTTGACCGTCGGATACGAAATCAAAGGCTGAGATCAACTCGGGGAAGGAGAGAGAAAGAGGCGCCGGCGGCCACAGTACTCCGACGGTGGCGCCATGGCCGGAGGAAACCCGAGCTCGCCGGAGCTTGAAGAAACGGCCTTACCGACCACCGTTCGACAAACCGAGAGCACCGGGAGAAAGAGCGAACCACGGTGATCTTACCCCGCGCGAAAAGAAGACCGGAGGGCGGGCTAAGGGCGGTGGTCAGCTCGGCGGTGGAGGCGGAGCTCCGACGGTGGCGCTCCCGGGATGTCGTGGCTAGATGATTTAGGGTTCAATGCGAAGCGGGGAGGCTCGGGGGTCCGTTTTATAGCTCGGGGGCGTCGCTAACTATGGAAGGAGAAGGAGATCGAGCCACCAAATCGAATCGGAGGAGGAGGGAAGGTGAGCTCGCGGTTGGAAAGCTGGAGGAAGAAGAAAGGAAAGGGGAGGCAGTCACTGACAAGCGGGTCCCACCTGTCGGCGACTCAGAGCGGGGGATCGGCCGCGCGCGCAAGACGGGCCGGCTTGCTGGGCTCGGGCTCGGCCCAGGAGAAGAAAACGACGCGGGAGAAAAATGGGCCGGCTGCAGCTGCGAATGAAGAAGCGGTCCGGGAAGAAGAATTCCTTTTTTTCAGAATTTTCAAATCCATTTTTCAAATGATTTTCAAATCAAATTTGAATTTGATTCAAACCACTCAACACAAAACTCCAAATGCAGCAGCATGAATGCTCAATCATGTTTCTACCCTTATATTTGATTTTAAATTTTTAAAAATTATTCTTATTCTAAATTTGCATGCTTCACAAAAATAAATATAAAAATCACATTTTCCCTATTTTTCTTTTCTTCAAATTTTAGGGTGTTACAATTACTCCAATAGTTACCTGCATCAAACATGTCTACAAGATTTGCAGATTCTATCCTTCCGGTTGTGATGGTATACCGGGGTTAGTAGCAGGAACAGCAGCAGCTATTTGATTTAACTGAGATTCAATCATTTTATTAAAGCTAATTTGGTTTTTGATGGCAGTAGAGAAATTATCCATTCTATTATTTATGTCTTCTAGTATTTTATCATTGGATGCCAATTTCTTAGACAAGTTATCCATTAGCTTTCCTTGATTAGACACTAACTCTCTCAGGGGTGGAAAATTATTATTGTTGTTGTAAGAGTTATTACCTTGATAATTACCTGAGTAGTTACCTGAGTAGTTAGGCCTCTGTTGATTCCAACCTTGATTTTGTTGAGGACGGTTGTAGTTGTTGTTGTTGTTGATGTACCCTGCATCCTCAAGCATCTCAGGGCAGTGATTGCCTGAGTGTCCAGTGTCTCCACATTCCTCACAAGTCATGTGAGAGTCGTAGACGTTCATGACTTCTCTTTTGTCTCCAGCTTTGTCATCGAGCTTTTTCATGAGTAGGTCTAACTTTGCAGACAGCATGTCTACCTCCTTGAGCTGGTGCATACCTCCACCCTTCTTGCGTGTTTGAGTCCTCTCTTCGTTCCAACCTTGGTTGGACGCCATCTTCTCCACAAGGGCTGTAGCTTGTGGTATGGTGAGTGATAGAAATGCGCCTCCAGCTGCAGCATCCATGGTCTCACGAGCACTAGTGATGAGCCCATGATAGAAAGTCTGCATAAGTAGCCAGCTCTCCATTCCATGATGGGGACATTCTAGGATGTAATCTTGAAAGCGCTCCCATGCTTCTGGAACGGATTCATCATGTTGTTGCTGAAAACTTGTAATCTTCCCACGGAGAGCATTGGTCTTGCCCATGGGAAAGAACTTAGCCAGAAAGTTCGTAGAGCAGAGTGCCCACGTAGTGTTCTTATCCTTCGTCACGTAGAACCACTGCTTCGCTCTCCCCAATAGTGAGAATGGGAAAAGGTGAAGTAGTATGGCGTCTCTGGGAACATCTAATAAAGTGAATGTGCTGCAAATCTCCAGTAAGTGTTGGAGATGAGCACTTGCATCTTCGTGCGGCTTCCCACAAAACTGGTTGGCTTGTACCATGTTGATGAGCCCTGGCTTGAGCTCAACGTTCTTGTCGATGGCCGCGGCAGGTCCAGTGCGGATGTTGTCCGTAGTGGGAGCTGAGAACTCGCGGATCGTCTTGTTCGCCATGGCTGCGAACTCTGTTGACAAATTCCGGATGAAACTTCGGCGGTCTTCTGGATTGGATGAAGTGTTGCGTCGAAGTGTTGACTTCTTGAGCTTGGCTCTTGCCCCTCTGATTAATGCTTCGGGGTTGTCAACAAAATTTTCTGGAAGATGTCCTCTATTCATACATCACCCTGCAAAACAATAAGAATGGAAAAAATACAGGGGTAAATCTGTATGGGAGAATTGATGATCTCAATCACTTAATGATGCGAATGATGACTCAAATTCCGTATTCATTCCTTGTTAGTAAATCAACCTTCCCCGGCAACGGCGCCAAAAATGCTTGTTGGGCATTCTTAACGTCATTACCAAAAGTAGACTTAGTTTTCTAATTCTGATAACGGCGCCAAAAATGCCGAACCTATCCCTCATGCCACTTAAGCCAAGTTGTCATCCCCAGCATGACATGAGAGACGCGGTATTGAAATATGCAACTGCTCTTCTAAATAAATAATAAATAAGATCTGCAAGCGCACAGATTAATACCGATGTAGCATTTTAACCGGGAAGTATTCCAGGTATCGTTATTTATATTTTTACCACTGGGAAGGGATTACTAACATCAATGTTGATTATGGAATGGAATATAGGAATGAGTATCAATCATTGCATGTATAAGTGAGAGCATTCATCTATCTCTTGCATACAGGGGTAAGTGTCACATAAAATATAGATAAAGTATGAATGGTGACAAAGATAATTAATCTGATCAGCTAGCCACATATAATAATGATAAGCACCTCAACAGATATTCTAGCAAGTCATTAGCATGGTATTAGGATGAACTACAAGGATATTTCCTAAGTTATTCTTAACTATAAAGTCTAGCATATCATAGTTAGTGCAAGTACACTTGGCAATCATTGCGAGAAAGGACTATGCCCATGCATAGTGATATTATCAAGGAAGATGAGAAACATAGCAATCACTCCCCCGTAATAACGTTGCTCTGCCTGCCTTACACACGGGAGGGGGACTATATAAGAACCAACGAAGCTGTCACCATCGCGGACCACCCCACGATCCGGCATATAAGGTGCAATCGCAGATAAATATGGTCTAAGCACCACGCCTACACAATATTTATCATTTACCCATGGATCCGATGGATAAACGCTACGATCCTAAACATGTATATAATTTCAATCTAACTAAGCCAAGCGTATAACTACGATAAACTAAGAACAATATAATCGCAAACATAAACAAGTAGAGCATAGTCATAATCAATATATTGAAATAGAACAAAGTTGTATTCATAATATTGAAGAACAAAGATGAACAATGAAGAACAGTAAAGGAATTACCAAGAATCCTCTTGACAGATCCGGAAACCAATCGAAGATTGACTCCTTCTAGTTCTAATCCTATGTAGCTATGCTATACTAGAGATCTAGTTGATGTGGTGGCTCTAGGGCTTGATCAGAGACTCTCCTCCTGAGATTAGGGTTTGAGGAATTGAGAATGAGGGAGTGCCTCCTCCAGGGGCCAGGGGTCCTCCTTATATAGCCCCCTCAAGTGAACGTGGGCCGTCGGATCAAACCGACATTAATCGCACGGTTTTCCTTGATCCCTTAGGTCGGTGGAGCATAATCCGCGAGACGAAGCCTGATTGGCTCTCAGGCTAGGGCGGGCGCCCTAGGGAGCAGGGCGGGCGCCTTGCCTCTGGGCCCGTTCGGCCTCCCGTTCGATCTCGTGGCTTCTGGAGTCTTCTAGATGATAGAAAATCGGTGAACACGTTATTATCTCTATGTAAACCCGACGTGTGGGCCTTTCCTCCGTATTTTCTGATAACCCCCTGCAGAAACAGACAAACACCAAAACTCGTGGAATTCTGTCAGATAAACCCTAAGTCTAGGTGTTGGTTGCATTTGGATCCTTTTCTTTATTTATTTGATAACTATATTTGGTACTTAAGGACCGTCAACACCACTCCGATTCAAAAAATGTGTGTACCAACAAAACAACCCAAAACTTGATGTATAGTTCCTATTAATTCACAATTCAATTGATGTACTTCAACATTCGGGCAACAATGAAACTCTGTGAGTGTGATGGCTTCCAGTTGAATTACAATGCACCAAACTTCAAATGACTTTAGCAGTACTTTCCAGCAAACGAAAAATGCTTTCCTCTCATAACAAATCAGCATAAGCCAAATTTTAGTGGAATGATGAGGAGGCCCAGGCCCCTTTAGATTCAATGACTATGAGGTCTACACCTTCGGCTTCCGAGGTAGGTAGCCGCGCAAGATACGGACTGCGGTGGTGCGGCACAAGGAAACAGAGATGCGAGAGCAGCCGATAGGCATTTTAGCGGGAGGAGCAGAGGCCGTCGAAGGCACACGGGTGGGCCACATGATGTTTTTGGCACGGCGTAGCTCGGAGATCAAGACGAGGGCGACGTAGGGTTACCCTTCTTTGGATAGCAGGAGGCAACGGACGCCCAAAGTGTCGGGACCAGACGGCCGGCCTTAGGTTTGAGACCCCTGCTGCCTCTCATAGTCAACTCGCTAATGCGTGGGCCCAGTGTGTCAGATTCTCCTTGCAGATGTCCTAGATTCAATACACAATGATGGACAGCTTAGATTCCAAACATAAAAAATAGAAGACCATAACATATGCTAGCGTAACTAGCATCAACCATCACAAAACCGCTCCGATTCAAAATCGCTCTGATTCAACGTGAAATGACGGGAAGTGTTGGTATTTTTAACGCACATAGATAAATCCACAAGCGCACGGATACCGTTGTAGCTTTCACCCAGAGGGTTTGAAAAATCGTATCCACAGGGAAACGTGTGTGGATCGCCAAACAACAAGTTTATCCAAGGGTAGCAATTAAGGTTTAAGATATGATGGGTAGAGAGGATTCCTATGGTAATGATCGTATGCAAGGCAAGGTTATGATTCAAATGTCCTTCTAATGTTCACTTTGGGATGTCGCTAGACGGGAAAGCACCAATAAGGATAACTCTACCGACATGACTACAGTCCTACTAATTTAAGAACCAACTCAATTTGGTGTAGACGGGGCTGTCACCTCCCATAACTACCACACAACCAGAGAATAGGGCGCAAACACAGGTAACCGACAGCCTAAGCACCACGCTTATGCTAATAATTACTACTCTAATTCAAAGCGCTAACAAGAACAGGAGCAATCATAAGAGCTGTGAACCAATGAATAAAAGAGTAAGATAAATACTTGAATAAAGATCAATTACCAGAAGTATCCCAGATGCAGACTCGGAGAAGCCTAAATCCGTTGAATTACAAGCCAGAGAGGGAGCACCGACATGCCGGCACCACCTCCAACTCTTCCCTCGCTCTCTATCTCTCTATTTTTCTAAGACTAGATCCTAATGAGGACTAATCTTCTCTTGATGGCTAGCTATGGAGAGGAGATCCATTCAAGGGACCCCTCTCAGCTGATCCCAACTAGAGAAAATGAATTAGGGTTTAAGGGATGCCACCTCCAGGGGCCAGGGGCCTTGCTTATGTAACCCTCTAGGAAGCACCACAGCCGTCGGATCAAACCGACCTTGATCTATGATTATTATTGATCCTCAAAGGCAGCGGAGGTAGGATCCGTGAGGTGGAGCCTGATTGGCCACCTAGGTGGGGCGGCCACCCCTAGGGTTGGGCGCCCACCCCTGGCACAGTGACAGGTGGGTCCCACCTCCCAAGGTTTGGCTTCCCGAACCTTCTAGATTATACTTTTCCATCCGTGGCCCTTTCTCTCTATGTAAACCTGACATGTGGGCCATCCTTGGTTCTTTTCAGCTGACCCCTGCAGAAACATGCATTCACCAAAACTCATGGAATTCTGTTAATAGAACCCCTATATCTATGTGGTAATTATGTTTTAGGTCATTTTCCATGCTTCGTTGATAGTTAAAATTGACACTTTATCTACTGTCAACAAACTCCCCCAAGCTTACCCTTTGCTCGGCCCTGAGCAAAGATAAACTCAGTGATAGATCAGGAATTGCTACAATGCTTTCATGCCTCAAAAGTACACATGCATTCAAACAAGAACTTTCCTCCAGATTAGAGTGACCTATTCGAACTTTCAAACTTACCCATATTACCTTCCACCATGAGGCTTGTAGCCGTCACTTGGGTCTTGAGTAGTTGAAAGACAGAACGGTTAAGTCAAGCGTCATGTTTCAAGCTCTTTGATCAACTATTATTCCGGAGTTTTGCAAGATTTTCAAATAAAACTCAGAGATTCCTTTGTATGACCCTCTCAAGTCCCTCATTTGTGGTATTTGTGGATCCTTACCAAGGCATTAATGGTGTATTCCTTTTCTCTTTCATCCTACAATTAACAGGCTTATGTGGAGCTCATAGGTGGGGAGACAGCTAATACATACTTGCAAACATCTATTGCACAGTCAAACCATGGATCCAGAGGAATGAGTCCAACCATACAGTCAAATCAAGATGTGCATGTGTGTTGTCCTACGTATATGGTTTGAGTGGATATATGGTGATAGTGGCAAATGGTGATGATGATAGATGTATGTAGAAATGAAGGGGTAAAGGGATGATAATGGTGAATACCTAATTTTACTTTTGCTCCTTTGAAGAAATACACACCTCTCTTGATCTTTGAAGAATTTTGGGAAGAACTTGGGCTGCTCAAAATCTCTCTATGTTGGGACATGTCACACTCCAATTAAAGGACAATATAGAGTACATACATCTTATGTGTGCCCCAAGAATTGTCGCACACATAAGCCGACAAATTAACAGAAGTGTCATCACTGTGTACATACATCACGATATTACATCACATAGTTCTTAACATAAAAGGCGGAAAAGTAAATAACAACTCTCAAGCGAAGTCTCTGCTCCACAGGGAAGCCCGACTGGTTGACCCAAACCTAGTAATCTTCAGGGAAATCCTCGTAGAAGCTGTCATCTGTAACCCATCCGGGATTTTTATCCAAAAATGAAATAATAGCAAGTGTGAGTTCACTCGTACTCCGCAAGTATAGTATGAGGATTCATGAGGCTCAAAAGGATAGAGATGGTTGACTGCAGTTAGAACTTTTAGTAGATCAACATTTTATTATTAATTATCATCAAGTTATGCATAATCGCCCATTTAACCCACATGATCACCTACTAGAATTAAAGAGAGTAATTGATCATCATCATAATCTCATCATCATCGTTATAAGTCATGCTCTTGTCAAGTAACCATTTATTCTGTGAGTTTTCTGGGCCGCTCATGACCGTGAGCACGGTTGTTATAACAGTTTTGACACACTGCAGAGGTTGTGCATCTTTACCCGTGAGTCGTGTTACCCATATGCCTGGGGCCCGTCGACCCCCTAACACTCCCAAGGTGAGCAGGTAGGGTACACTATGAAGCCTTCCATAGGCCTCTTCTAACAAGTTAGGGCCGCGAGGTTTCCTCGGCAGGCAGATATAGAGAACCCCCCTTTCGATGGCATAATTTTCGCAGGCTATACACATCAGAACAAAGGCAGTTCTATACCCAAAGTGGCAAGCCCCTCTTGTGCCCTTTCAGGTAACCTCTAACAAGCTAGAAAATATCCTATTACTGAGCTAAAGTCAAAGCCATATAACTCTCATGGTTGCACTCTATGTCCCAGCTTTTGCCCTACAGATAAGTCCTTACGGAAGGTTTAGGGCAACATGATCAACATCATTTGCACCTTCACCCAATAGTTCCACTGTTACCATCATGTTTATCCGTTGGTTCCATTAGTCATAGTGTAGATCATGTTTAGTTAGAGCTCTAGCATTCTACCCATGTGCAATAAAACCCATAGGGATCAAGGTACAAGTCATCAAAGACTAGGATGTCCTTATTGTTGAGCAATATTAGACACATGCATAATGAGTAGATTATATAATGAATAGGACATCAAGGTAGGCCCATGCTATACTTGCCTTGGTTCCTGAACTGCTGCTGGTCCTGCTGCTCCTCGTACATGTCCAAATTCCCGAAGTACTCCTCACTGTCCGAACTCGAACAACACGAAGTACAACATGCATTCCAGAATAGACATACAAGCAAAACATTACTATGATTAAAACAGTACACCAACAATAAATAAAACTGTATAAAATGTTTACCAAAATCAGCTACGTCTCGCTACGATCACAATGACGCGAAGTGCACGAAAAACGGAGGTACAACGCAAAAGATACGAGCTATAAAAGGTTCCAAAAGCTAGCTATTAAACTAGACTTAATCGAGAAATTCAAAAGCTCCTAACAGGTCTAACAGCAGCACTAATGCGTAGATCATGAAATTACGAAACTAACACAAGTTGAACGGGTCGAATCGGAGCTAAAACAACGATTTTATAAGCGTTTTAGTGCAGTGGCATTTCTATAATTAGACTGAACTATTTTTGGATTTAAATAAATCAAAATTCAGGAATTTCCAAACTGCCGGGGACCGTGGGCGGGAAAAGAAGAAAACTGAGGGGCTCTTTAGAAAGAATACCCGCGAAGGGGTACGTTCTAATCCTGACCGTAGATCTCAAGATCGACAGCTGGGAAAGGATGGGATAGTGAGAGAAGGAGCTGCCGCCGGGAACAGTAACCGATGGCGAGAAGCTCGCCGGAGCACAGGAAACAAGGCCTACGGGCAACGGTTCGATGAACCGAGGGCACCGAGGTGACGTGGAGATGATGGCGACCTCACCTGAGCCAATTGTGCGGCTGGGGAAGTCCTTGCGCGGAGCTCGCCACGGCCGGCAGCGGCAAGAGCCCGTTGGTGCTCGCGGAGATGGCCCTAACGGCCATGATTTGAAAAATTAAGCTCACCGAGCGGTAAAATGAAGACGGGGGAGGCTCGGAGGTGATGGCAACGCGGAGGAGCAGACGGGGCTCTCCAGTGACATTTGCTACAGTTCTTCGGGTGGTCAAGCGAGTGGGAGCGGGGGAAACTGGAGAAGGGAAAAGCGTGGATAGGGTCGCACCCTCCTTTAAAGCCCCTAAGGCACGGGGGAGGCTCCCATGACGCGCGGAGGTGGGCGCGGGCAGCGGTTGCCAAGACCGAGCAAGGCGCGGGGGTTAGGGGAGGAGCGACGGGCGGGCCCGGGCAGTTAGCCACTGAGAGAGGGAGAGCGCGGGCGCGGCAGCAGCGGTTGCGGCTTCGACGCGGGCCGGCCCAACAAGAAAGAAGAGAGGACGGGGAAGCCGAGTGGGCCAAAGGAAAAAAATAGGCCAACAGGCCGAATGAGAGGGAGGGAAAAGATAGTGAAAAAAATTTTCCTTTTTAATTTCTAAATTGATTTTCCAAAACCAAATTTCAATTGATTTTTAAACCTTTTAGCATTTGGACAAAACCACTCATCACATAAAATAAAATGCAGTAGCATAGGTGCATCAACAAGTTGTTAACCTTATGATTAATTTTAATTTCACAGAAAACATTATTATTTCCTACATTTGGATGCACACTTAAATACATAAATAAATCATCTTTAGCTATTTTGAAATAATGAAAAATTTGGGATGTTAGAGGACATTTTTCTTTTTCCTCTCTCTTTTCTTCTTTGTTTCTTTCTCTTTTTTCAGAGCACCCAAGCCTCCTTTTGGATATATGGATAGAGGTAGTAGTAAAAGGGATACTTGGAGCTTTATTGCGTAACAAAAGGGGCTAGCAATGGATGAAAGGGAAATTTTTTATGCTCACTCCCAGTGTAGGAGTAGAATAATTTTGGGATTGTCTAAAATGGAAAGTATGTGGATGCGTACTTCTAGGGTAGCAGCAACATATATGGGTGGAGTATGCGTGATCTTGATTTTAACCGCATGACCAATCCCTAAGGGTCGACATAGCTTGACCACACTCAATGCTTACAAGCAGTAAATATGAGTGGAAGTTTTCCTAGTCTAACAAGCATGATATATATGGATGTGGTAGGAATTCAAGATCTCGTCATACAGGAACTCATCATGCAGCATTTTTATGTTTTCAAAAGATAAAATCTCTAGAACTCTAGTATCTCTAGGAATAAGATAAACAATAGCTCAAACCTTCCCATATCATATCCGCCAACAACCTAGACTTAGATCAAGCATTTGCTACCCATAAGGTTCAGGTTCAGAGCAAATCCTAGATCAAAACAGTTGTGTCCAAAACTTGAGAGAGTTCGAGGTTGAAAACTAGGTACTTGAAAGGAATTACGACAGAGCAACTATTCATCATTTCCATGCAAGAGATTACTTAAATAGTCCTCTTTTATTAATAACTCTTTTTAAGAACAAAAACAAGTAAACTAGACACACCTTTTTTTATTTTGCTTTAGTTATTTTAGACCATTATTATTACTAATTAAGAAAACTTGTAAGGAATAAAGTAAAGCTGAGGGAAGAAAATACTTAGCTGGATACATGGGGGTGCTCTCCCCCAAGCTAGATGTTTACATAGTCATTTGATCTTACAGTGTAGCAGACTGGCAGTGAAGATGTACTTCCTCTAGTGGAGCATCGATTGATGATGATTGTTGAGACAGTGCTCCACTAGTGGATAGAATAACTCCTGCACAACTCAGATAGACAACAAAACTCGTGGAACAGATTAAGGGTTAGGAAATTAAGCATTAATTGTCTAGAGTGTTGCCCATGATTTCTATGCAGAATTTAGCATGGTAACCTTTTTCTTTCTTTTAGTAATTTCAAATTCTATAGAATTAACTATGCCTAATTCTTCTTCTGGTAATTGTGCATCAAGGAAAACTTTTAGACGTTGGCCATTTACCTTGAAAAGCTTACCTTCATCGTTTTGAAGCATGACCACTCCATGTGATGCTACTTCAATTACCTTGAATGGCCCTTCCCATTTACTTCGTAGTTTCCCATGTCCGAACAGCTTCACTCTAGAGTTGAATAGTTACACCTTGTCACCTAGTTTGAATTCTTTCTTCTTCAATCTTTTGTCATGCCACCTCTTTGTCCTCTCTTTGTAGATCTTTGCATTACGATATGCCTTTTCTTGCCATTCCTCAAGCTCAGAGAGTTGCATCTTTCTTTTCTCCCCAGCTTCTTCAAAATCCATGTTCCATCTCTTTATGGCCCAGTGTGCCTTGAATTCTAGCTCGACAGGTAAGTGGCATGTCTTCCCGTAGACCAGCTGGTATGGTGACATTCCAAGAGGTGTTTGGTAGGCTGTTCTGTAAGCCTATAGTGCTCCATGAAGCTTGTCCTCCACCCTGTCCCCATCTCGTTGACAATCTTTTGTAGAATGTTCTTGATCTGCTTGTTTGATGTTTCTGCTTGCCAACTTATTTGAGGATGGTATGGTGTCGCAACATTGTGAAGGATCCCATGATTGTGTAACAAGCGTTGAAACTTCCTATCAATTAAGTGAGAACCTCCATCACTAATCACCATATGTGGAACTCCAAAGCGTGGAAAGATGGTTTCTACAAACATCCTCTTGGCGTGATTGGAATCTATAGCTTGACATGGTAGAGCTTCAACCCACTTTGAAACATAGTCAACCGCCACTAAAATGCATTCACACTGCTTGGACTTTGGTAATGGTCCCATGTAGTTGATTCCCTAGACATCAAAGAGTTCTATCTGGAGATTGTTGGTGAGTGGCATGGCATCTCATGTATTTATGTTCCCATGCCTCTGACATGCTCTACATCTCTGGATGAAATCTTTTGTGTCTTCATACATGGTTGGCCAGAAAAATCCACATTGCCAGATTTTTGCATGAGTGCGGAATGCCCCATAATGTCCTCCATATGGTGATGAATGACATCTTTCAATGATCTTGATTCCTTCTTCCATTGGTACACACCTTCTGAGTAGACCATCAGAGCAGACTCGAAAGAGGTACGGTTCATCCCATATATGGAGACGACTTTCTTGAATGAGCTTACATTTGTTCTCTCCTAGTGGTACATAACCTGCAACCATAAAATTGACAATATCTGGGTACCAGGGGTTGATGCTCGTGACCGTGTAGAGCATGTCATCTTGCAGGTAGTCATTGATGGGCAATTCCTGTGGATTTTCAAACTGCATCCTGGACAAGTGATCGGCTACAGAATTTTCTACTCCCTTTTTATCTTTTATTTCTAAATCAAATTCTTGGAGTAACAAAATCCATCTTATAAGTCATGGTTTAGCATCTTTCTTAGTGAGCAGGTATTTCAAAGCAGCATGATCAGTATGAACAATCACCTTAGCTCCTACTAAGTAAGATCTAAACTTGTCAACAGCAAAAACAACAGCCAGGAGCTCTTTTTCAGTTGTTGCATAATTAAGTTGAGGTCCTGACAGAGTTTTACTAGCATAAGCAATTATATGATGCTTTCTATCCTTTGTTTGACCCAAAACTGCCCCCACATCATCATCACTAGCATCACACATGATTTCAAAAGGTAGCGACCAATCATGGGTTGAATGATTGGTGCAGAGATGAGTGCTTTCTTAAGAATATGAAAAGCATCTAAACACTTATCATCAAACTCAAAGGGAGCATCCTTGGCTAGCAAATTTGTGAGGGGTCTAGCAATGTGATAAAAGTCTTTTATAAAATGTCTGTAGAACCCCGCATGACCAAGAAAACTCATACCCCTTTGATGTTTGTGGGAGGAGGCAAATTCTCTATCACTTCTATCTTTGCACGATCTACCTCGATCCCACGTTCGGACACCAAGTGTCCAAGTACTATGCCCACTCTAACCATGAAATGACATTTTTCCCAATTAAGGACTATGTGTTTTCCACACATCTTTGCAAAACCTTGTCTAAGTTTTCTAAGCAATCATCAAAAGTTTTTCCATAAATAGAAAAGTCATCCATAAAAACTTCCACGATTTTATCTATCATATCAGAAAATATAGACATCATGCACCTTTGGAACAAGGCTGGAGCATTGCACAGACCAAAAGACATCCTACGATAGGCATAAGTTCCATAGGGACAAGTGAAAGTGGTTTTGCTTTGGTCATCAGGATGGATCGGGATTTGATGGTAACTAGAATACCCATCAAGGAAACAAAAGAAAGAGTGCTTTGCAAGCCGTTCTAGCATATCATCAATGAAGGGTAACGGGAAGTGATATTTCTTTGTTGCCTTGTCAAGTTTTTGGTAATCGATGCACATCCGCCATCCAGTGACGGTTCATTGTGGGATCAATTCATTTCTCTCATTTTTTTACCACTGTCATGCCCCCTTTCTTGGGTACAACTTGCACTGGGCTCACCCACTCACTATGTGGTACAGGATATATTATCCCAGCATGCAAGAGTTTCAAGACCTCTTTTTTAACAACATCCCTCATCACGGAGCCTACGTTGGGGCTCCCTAGATGGTGTATAAGCTGGGCCTATAGGAATGCGATGAGTGCAAAGGGCGGGACTAATCCCCTTGTGGTCTTGGAGTGAGTAGCCGAAAGTAGAATGATGCTTTTCTAAAATAGTAAGGAGTCGGATGGTCTCGTATTTAGAAAGTTTATCACTAATTATCATAGGAGACTCCTTGTCATCATTTAGAAAAGTGTATTTCAATCCTGAAGGAAGGGGTTTTAGCTCAATGGGGCATTTTGGACGTTCTTGAGTTTCATCCAAAGGTAAAGGATTTTGCGGTTGTTCTATTTCTTTGATGAAATCTTTGGTGACTTCTTCGAGATCTTTGTCGGATGATTCTAGGAAAGACATTGCCATTAGCCCCTCCATTGGTTCTTGCTGAGGACTTAACTCCATCTTGGTGTGGAGTGATTGGGTGATGGGAATGGAAAGGTTTAGGCTTTTCCCGAGATGTACATTTACACTCCCCTTTCTTCCTTCATGGATAAGTCTCTCTAGTGGATGTCCAATCAAAAGGTCAAATTCCCAAGTATCAAAAATATAGAAACTAAGGTCCATCTTGGTTTCGTCTACTTTGATAGGAATGAAGTGGAAGATTCCTTCACTAGGAAGGATTTGGCCTGAGAGACTTTTTAGAAGCTTGGTTGTTGGAGTTAATTTCATGTCTTCAAAAAGTGTATGTGCAAAATACTTAGACATGATATTTACTCCTACAACTGGATTATAAGTAGCATCAAAGGAGGTTTGATGAATCTGACAACTAATAGAGGTAGAAGGAGAATCTAGACAAATGACTTCATGCGAAAGCTCAGATTCTCTCAACCAATCATTACTTATGATTGTTGTCAACTCCTTCACATTTTCTTTAAGGAACTTATCTTCAGTTGGATTAGAAAGGTGTTGGTTAGGTGCAGACGGTGCCGAAGACTTCCTAATTGCAGAATAATTCGAGGTGTTTCCAAAATTGGAGAAAAGATACTCCTTGAACTTAAACATATCTTCCGAAAGTGGAATTTCTTCCTCCTTCAGCGGTTCAAGAACTTGGAGGATAGTTGAGGCTTCAAGTGGAGTAGCTAAAGGTTCAGGCTCAACTATCATAGGTTTTTCCTCAGGAGCTATCTCAACTACGTCTTCTGGGGGATCATCGAGAATGCTAGTGTAAGGAGTGTTTTCAAGGATTTTTGTAAGGATTTCTCTCCCTTCACTAGCAGAGAGATGCAAGAAAGAGCCTCTAGAGGATGTATCAAGAAGTTGTGTGGTTTCTCCACTATGACCCATATAAAAGTGTTGCAAGAGCATTTGGTCTTGAATGGAAAGGTCAGGGCCAAAATTGAGTAGGTCATTAAAACGTGCCCAAGCCATACCAAGAGATTCTTTTTCTTCTTGTTTAAAAGTTAGAACCTTTGTTCGATGTTTAACCACAGAGAGAATGGGAAAGAAATGTAAGCGAAAGCTAGAGCGTAAAGTTCCCCAATCTCCTTGTACAGTCCCTACTGTTTAGGAATACCAGTGTCTAGCTTTTCCCGTTAAAGAGAATGGAAATAGCTTCCACCTTAATGTTTCATGTGACATGCCTTCAATTTGCAAGCATGCACAAATTAGCTCAAATTCCCGTAGGTGTGTGTATGGGTTTTCATCGTCTTCTCCTGAGAATGAATGGTCCTGGAACATATTTATTAAGCACGGATCCAACTCATAGCCAGGTGTGAGGATAGGTTTGGAAGATTCTGGTGGCTCTAGTTGGGCACCCGTGGGAGCAGCATATTGATTGATAGGAGTGATGTTATCCTTGCTTGAAAAGGAAAGATACAAGGACAAATTTTATTTGACGAATCACAGCAACCGTTTCCCCGCAACGGTGCCAGACAGATTGTTGGTATTTTTAACGCACACAAATAAATCCGCAAGCGCACGGATACCGTTGTAGCGTTCACCCAGAGGGTTTTAAATATCGTATCCACAGGGAAACGTGTGTGGATCACCAAACAACTAGTTTATCCATGGGTAGCAATCAAGGTTTAAGATATGATGGGTAGAGAGAATTCCTTTGGTAATGATCCTATGCAAGGCAAGGTTATGATTCAAATGTCCTTCTAATGTTCACTTCGGGACGTCGCTAGACGGGAAAGCACCAATAAGGATAACTCTACCGACGCGACTACGGGACTACGGTCCTACTAATTTAAGAACCTACTCAATTCGGTGTGGATGAGGCTGTCACCCCCCGTAACTACCACACAACCAGAGAATAGGGCGCAAACACAGGTAACCGACAGCCTAAGCACCATGCTTATGCTAAGAATTACTACTCTAATTCAGAGCGGTAACAAGAACTAGAGCAGTCATAAGAACTGTGAACCAATGAACAAAAGAGTAAGATAAATACTTGAATAAAGATCAATTACCAGAAGTATCCCGGATGCAGACTCGGAGAAGCCTGAATCCATCGAAGTACAAGCCAGAGAGGGAGCACCGACATGCTGACACCACCTCCAACTCTTCCCTCGCTCTCTATCTCTCTATTTTGCTAAGACTAGATCCTAATGAGGACTAATCTTCTCTCGATGACTAGCTATGGAGAGGAGATCCATTTGAGGGACCCCTCTCAGCTGATCCCAACTAGAGAAAATGAATTAGGGTTTAAGGGATGCCTCCTCTAGGGGGTAGGGGCCTTGCTTATATAACCCTCTAGGAAGCACCATAGTCGTCGGATCAAACCGACCTTGATCTACTATTATTATTGATCCTCAAAGGCGGTGGAGGCAAGATCCGCGAGCTGGATCCTAATTGGCCACTTGGGTGGGGCGGCCACCCCTAGAGTTGGGCGCCCACCCCTGTCACAGTGACAGGTGGGTCCTACCTCCCAGGGTTTGGCTTTCCGAACCTTCTAGATTATATTTTTTCCATCCGTGGCCCTTTCTCTCTATGTAAACCTGACATGTGGGCCATCCTTGATTCTTTTCAGCTGACCCCCTGCAGAAATAGACATTCACCAAAACTCGTGGAATTCTATTAATAGACCCCCTATATCTATGTGGTAATTATGTTTTAGGTCCTTTTCCATGCTTCATTGATGGTTAAAATGGACACTTTATCTACCATCAACAGGGAGCGTTGGGGCGACACCTCGGGAACCACAACCGGTGCAGCCTTGTCGTCGATCACCTCAGGAACCCAGCAACGCTGTTTTGGGCTATGCCGTCGAGATGCATGGCGTCCAACGTCCAAGATCAAGTGGCATAGTGCACTGAGTGGCCGAACGATACTCTTTAAAAAACTGGGAAGCAAATCCACCTCACCGCCGGTGACAAGCAATGGCAAGGCACATCACCAGCGAGTCGTCTAGTGAGGAGGTGGTGGAGGCGCCAACAGTCGCCGCCGAGGAGGAGGACGGCAGCGACATTGACGGTGGGAACGTTGATAACTTCCCCGCCGTTCCACTTCCGCCGGGCTTCGAGGAGGATGCAGAGGGCAGCGACAGCGACAGCGGGACATTAATAACTTCCCCGTCATTCCGTCAGGCTTCTCTCGGATGCCGCGCTATAAGAAGCCTGGGATCCCTCCATTCCCGCCCATCGAGATCTTGTCTTATGACGAGGAGGAGGATGACGATGACTCGAGTGAGGACACTGGTTCGAAGGCATCCTCCTCCTCTGGCAGTGGCGGGGGCAGCTGCATCGAGCAAGACTAAATCGATGTTAGGTGTAGTTCATTAGTACTAGTAGCCTAGCCAGTAGTACAATAGCGGGTGCATTGTAGTGTTTTTGAGGTGTCATTTTTGTGTATTTTGGAGTGCCCTCATCAACATTCCCCATGTACCCATATAACATTAGAAATGAATCTAAGTGTTCTACTATTACAATTCTTCATTCTTCATTGTCTCACGGTCCTTTTTCTTCCTCCTCTCAGAGGAGGGCACGCTAGAGAAATAAACCAATTTGCAAACACAACAAAGATGACACACTAGTTTAGCTACAATAATGACAACATCCATCCAAGACGAAATTAACAGGTCCACAGACAAAGCTAGCAAATAACATTGGTCCATTTGAACATGTCATGACAGAGAGATATATCAAATACAACTTTATTCACTGCTTTGCTAATGACTACAAAAACAAGAACAAGGGAACATAAGGAAGAAAGTAAGGTCTGCTCATGAACCCTGACAGGGCGCTACGTCTACCATACCGAAAGGCACGGGCAGGGATGGCTTGAATTTTTCTGTGGTCCATGTCATACGCGATGAATTTTCTTTCACAACAAAGAAAATCAAATTCCATTTTAGGTGAACTATAATTGCAGTGTAGTCCGACTCATAATCCACATAACCAAATTGAATATTAGTCTTTGCAAACACCTTCAGCGTGCTGATAGTATGCTTTAATGTTCATTTATTAGTAGCATAATCCTCAAGGATCCAGATTGAAAGCTGGGACATATTGTGACCACCAACACCACCAACAGTACATATAGACAAGTGACCCTAAGATTGATGGATGAAGGATAGAGTACCAGGAGGCCTAGGAATGTTTCTCCATGTTTTTCGCTCCATATCCACTGCAAGTATCATAGAGTACCCCATAATGTGCAGAAAACCATTAAGAAACACACTCACTGATCTTGAACGTATCATATCATCAATGTCCCGGCCCTATTCAGATTCCTTATAGATCCATTCTTCAATTTTAGATGAGTAGATCTCCACACCTAGGCACTCAATGTCCTCGTACTCCATAAATTCAATCACATGGAAGTGCGAGGAGGCTGTCGGATCGAACCCCAATTGAGCCTGACCAATAGCACGGATACTAGGCGGTAGTAGCCGCAAACTCTTGGTTGCCGGATTGTAGATGACATATCAGGATCCAGCACCAGCAGCCTCAACGCACAAGCATAGGATGTGGCCATTGCAGCAATCTAAGATAGCTACATTGTCGATGGGGAAGGGTAAGAAGGACAAGTCAGGGCGTTCACCGATGAAGCTGGTGAAGTTTCACAAGTCGTTCTCTTCGTCATAGAAGAAGCCAGTCACAGTCTGGGGTAGCACCTTACGGTTGTTGAAGATGAGGCAGTTCTAAGAAGGACAGACACATTTGCAGCAAAACAAGGTGCGGGCGGGGAGGCAGCGGAGGATCTCAAGAAAAACATCCTCTGTGAGGCTGGCCAGTGCATTCCTCTTGCCGGAGGCCTCCTCCATTTTGTAGAGCTTTCAATTGTCTGTGCGCAATAGGATGAGAACTTCCTTACTAATGAGATCACTAAGATCTTGTTTGGATAAATCCACATGTGTTGGGGTGGATTGAAGTGGACCTTAAGCTAAACTTTGCAGCAATCCATCTCAACACATGTGGATTGAGATACATCTGACAAGGCTTAAAGAGGAAAATAATGCAACAAAGATCCATCATTGAAGTGCGAAAGCATACCTTGCCTTTGGATCTGGTGGGGGCACAACGCGAGGCGTGCACACAAACTGTGAGAGAGGAACAATGGGCCGGTCATGTGGGAGGTGGCGGCGGCCGGCCGGCTTTATTAGGCATGGTTACTTCACCGCTGGTTCATATGGTAATTCGATGGTGATAACCTAATCACTAACCTAATCACTGCCAGATCTTACTGTAGCATACACGTCCATCTTGGCACCAGCGGTAAAAAAACCTATTATCTCTGCCGGTTTCGTCAGGCGTCAGGCATAGGACGAGTAGCCGGCAGTGAAAATCCTTCTACCGCTGATTCAGCGGACAACATGGTGGCGAAGGGCGAGATTCCATTCACCGCTGGATCATACGCCGGGCCGGCGGTGAAAGCGTCCATCACCGCTGGTTGTTTGGCCAGGAAGGGGTCCCACAGGTACGGATCGGCGGTGATACGTATCACCACCAGTTATCTCAAAACCATTGGTGAATGTCCTAGCAGTGAATTGCCTTTCTGTAGTAGTGATCTTTGGATGGGATCAATTCCTTCAATGCAGCTGTACCACCACTTACTTTTGCGGGTGGCCCAAGCTAGGTTATTGTTGACTTTGAGGACATTTGGTTGATGTTTCGCCTTGGCAAACTTGACATGTAGCTTGTGAGGGTGTGGTGCTTGTAAGTGTATCTCGTATATAATTATGTTTTATTACTAATATAATGTTAGGGCATGAAACCTCCGACAAGGTTGTGCGCTTTACTTAGTGCAACAAGACAACCAAGAGCTGCGGTTTACTGACAATCGGTTTCTTCACGAAGGGAATAAGATTTACTAACAAATTTGTGGGCAAGACTGAGGCTAAAATAGCCAAAATTAGAGTGGAGGAGCATGACAAGCAGGAACTTGCAAGTGTCCACCGACATGGGAAATAATTTTTATTTACAAAGTTATTACAATCTTAACACATGACTTCATTAAATTCATGAAGGGCCTTTGGTCCTTGACTCCACATTTCCCACAGGGCACTTGTAAAAAATTCATCGAAATTTTATGACATTAAGGCCAGATTTGCATGCGTGCTTTTCAACATTTCTATATTATCTACGATAGTTTGGAAATGACTAGGTGAATTCATTCGAGCTCTTTAGGACATACAGGTGGTATAAGTTCCAAGGTAGACGATACGATTTAAAAAAAGCCAGAGAACCGCTATGCAGACTAAATATTCGCTAAATTTTAAATAAGCTTGCATATTTGTGTGCATATATATATATACATATACTAGGGACTATGTTACCACTGGCCGCCCTTATATAGTGCCACAAGCAACCACGAGGATCGGTGCACTATAGGTACTATGTGTGCGAGTTCCTCAGACAAAACATGAGATAGACAAAACATGAGATACACCAACAACCCTATGAAAGTAAGTAATAGTCATATGTGAAGTTTTGTCATTACTGATGCCTTCTCGGTATTGATTAATTGTAAATGTAAGATACTTATTATTTTTTGCAGATATACATGTGTGATCCCACGAACAACCACCTCAAGAATCAAGAGCTCATGAACATTTGTGAGGAGTTTTGCCGGTTCATCATGAAAGATATAATTCAATTCGATGGGAACTATTTTTGATCCGTAGTTGCAGTTAGCTCAACCACAGTACCGAGATCTCGTAGATATTTAGGGATGAAAACGGAACAGAAATATTCCGAACTAACTGTTTTCGTTTTCTATATTATGAACCGTTTTTTAACATGAAAATTTGTCAGTTTCAATTAGTTTCACAACTATTTTTAACCATTTTTTTGTACTCTTTAATTGCTAAATGTAGAAATATCCCGAACCGACCATTTTCGTTTTTCCATATCGTAAGTCTGTTTTCGACCGTTTCCGACCGTTTTCATCCTTATAGATATTGCCAGGCTAGAGCTAAACAATGATGATTATTAGAGAAGTACGTCATCTGACCTAGCTACGAGTGGAAAAAACTTTGTTGTATAAATACATTAGGGTGTGATGACCATGGTAGATTGCAATAAATATTTCTTTTTACATGCATGCAAATATAATTTTCTATGATTATGGGTTCGTTTCAATTTTTAAAAATAAAAACAATTCATTGGCGGGAAATATATGGCACCAAAATTTGAATTTTTAAACACAATGCACCGGCGCTTTTCCCAACAAACCGCCTCTTGAAAACATATTCAAGAGGCATCGGCTTTATGCGAACTGCCTTTGTAAAAATTGTTACATTGGTGGTTTACTTAACGCAATTGACTGTGAAAATGAGTAACAATAAGAGAGAACCGCCTGTGTAGATCTAAGTAACACTAGCGGTTGCCTTAAAATAACTGCCAGTAAAAATTTGTTAACAATGGTGCACTTAAAGTAACCGCCTGTAGTATTTTCGATTTCCACTGGCCTTTCACACCGGCGGTCTAGTAGAAGTGGCTGTGGAACCGCCAGTGCTGACCTCCGCTGTACAAGTGTGTCACATCAGAGTTTACCAGATAAATGTGGGTGGGCCCCATGATCTCCAACCTGAAGGCCCCCTTTGATGTGAGCTCCATATATAGACGTGAACTACACTACTCGCATCCACTACTTATAGACTCAGATACACCCCATGCACGGACTTGTATCTCAACATTTTGCAGGGAGCCATTGTGCTACTGGACTGGCACCACATAATGTTTGCTTGGGCATGTCCTGGAAGCAGCAGCTCAGGCGCCCTGAGTCTCCCTGATCTCTCTCTCTCTAGAGTGTAGTACCTGCTAAGGATGCGAGGCATTTTGACACACATTTGTGATTTCTGAACAACGATTTGTAGGGGCGACTTTATATCCAGCTGCCCTTACAACTGGTTTGTAGGGGCGGCTGGCCAATCGCCCCTACAGAGCATCTGGAGCCGCCCTTACAAGTGCTGGCTGGCATAGTGGTATTTTATTTAATTTCCTACAGAATTACTACACTGTAAACATTTGAGATAGCTCAGTTGTGAGTGAGCTTCCAGCCTTCCACGCATGTCACCAACCATGAGTACACTGGTATATGGCCCTCTTTGTCCTTATCTGAACTACCGTCCTCACTTCTCCATTTAATACATCTTAGACACACTAGTCGTGCATTGACTGACTAAGGGAAGGCTAGGCTAGGGCGCTCCAACAAAAGCACTCACGTAGATCCACTGATCCACAGTACCGGTTGCCGACGGTCGTTGCATTGCGCTGGCCATCGTGGCGGTTTACTGCAGGTGCAGCTATTACCAGCATGGGATTGTCCACTAGAAGAGCATCATCTTCCCTGCGCATAAGTTATCTAGCACACATGATCACTTGTAGGTAAACGTGTTCATTTATTACAACCTGCAACGTGAATAATTTTCTGCTTCTGATCAGTAGAGATACAAACTACTATGAGCCGATCGAGGTGCGTCCAGATTGCATCTAGTCGGTGTTGTTTGGTGCTATCGATGTGAAACCCATGTTAGCTAGATTCCTTGACTTGAGCTGTCACACATTTGACTTATGTATTGTTGGTGTCCACATCCCAACACAAGAACGTGGGTGCATGCTGGGTTCACAAGATCAAGTTATTATAGTACTGGGATATGTAACGTTTCCTTCCAAGACATGCAACATGTCCGCTTTAACAATGCCTGAATTGCTATTCCAAATAGGTAGCTTCATTTGAATTGAGCTGTCACATTCAATTATCGGTTTCCTTGTACAATGCAAGTCCACGTCCCAGCAATGTGAGCGCTCTGGTTTAACAATGGCCCTGTTTGGATCAAGGGGCTAGAGCTAGTTTGAGCTGGTTTGCACTCAACTAGCCCAAAAGTAGCCAAACAGGAGGGCTAGAGCTAGTTTTTTGCAACTAGCCCACCCAAAAAAAACTATCCCTCTCAAGGGGTGATTATTGGGGCTAGTTAGGGCGAGTTCTGATGGGACCCATAGAAAAATTATTTTTTTCCTCCTCAGCCGCACTTGAGCCGCACCTAGTCCGATGGGCCCACAGAAAAATTAATTAATGATTGAAAAAGTATATTTAATATCAATCTAACCATCCATCTAACCCTTGGATCCAAACGTCTCTTTGGCTAGAGCTAGTTCAGGGCTAGTTCTGAGTTAGAAACTAGCTCTAACCTCTAGCCGAGCTAGAGTATCCAAACAGGGCCAATGTCTGGTTTTTCTATTCTACAGCTCGGGTCGCTGATTATCTCAGATTTATAACCTCGTGACCAGGTTCGCAACCAGTACAAGCCATCACCACAAACACAAGCACAACTGGAGATAGCAACCAACCAACCATGGAGGAGTTCGCTCTTGGCTGACCAAGATGGCGATGGAGGGGACTCTGAGCTTGGTCAAGTCAGCCGTGGATGAGGAGAAGAAGCTGAGGGAGAATGTACAGACGTTCTGGAAGGACTGCATCATTTGGAACTTGCCGGTGATGAACACCAAGGTTTTCTCTACCAGTATTTTTAAAATCTTGGTGGTCACCGATAAACGGAAATATTGAATATATCGAAAATTTATCGGTAATAAAAATAAAATTTCGGAAGAAATTTAGACAAAAAATGACTCATTTTGTTCAGGAAAGCACATAGATCATTTCTAAACAATATAACATAAAAAACTAAATAAAACATATTATCAATTGCTTATTCAATGAGGAGGGCAGTGATATGGCTGGAGCATGCTGAGTGTGTTGCGGCGGTGGCAACTTGAACGAAGAAGAGAAGGGGAGAGAAAATTAAATATCTCTACTATAATTGACAACTTCGAATTATTTTAGGTCCACCAACGAAAACGTCCCCTACTGAGTAGTCTAATCATTGTGTACCCAGAAAATTGCACATAGAAATTTACCTCCATTAAAATCAAGGGCTCACGAAAGAACTACGTCAAATCCAAGGGCTGAAAGACGAAGTTTGATGAGAAGCTTCTCACTGCCCTCACTACCGTGGCCTCCCCTTCCCGCGCCCTCCCCCTCTTACAAGTGGCCACAGTTCGATCCCTGAGGGGACCTTTGTTTTTTTCCCTGAAAAAAATCAAACATCTCCTCCCCGTACCACGACTCTCGACTCGCGACTCTTCCCGTCCGTCCGTCCGGCGGGAAGGGGAGGCCGCAGTGGTGAGGGTGGTGAGAAGCCTCGCATCAAACTTCGTCTCTCGGCCCTTGGATCTGACGTAGTTCTTTCCTGAGCCTTTAATTTTAATGGAGGTAAATTCCTATGTACAATTTTCTAGGTACACAATGGTTAGACTACTCAGCAGGGGACATTTTTGTTGGTAGACCTAAAATGATTCGAAGTGGTCAATTATAGTAGAGATTGGATGGCTTTACTGTAGTTCCATTATTAGAATGATAGGACTGTCTTATCTTTGCAGGATTCAATGTTGAAACTGTTGATTACAAGAACATTAGCTTCTCCGTTTGGATTTTTCCCCAACATCCATAGCATTATTCTGTTGTGATAAAATTTACCAAGGAATTACAGTTTCTTTATACTTTATTATATGTCAAACAGAAAAGCTAATGTGGAAGCACTACTTTCAGAACACACAGGGCTATTTTAATAGCTCCAAAAAGTTCCATTCTGCAAATCTCCTGTCTCTATGAGTAGTTTTGTTTTAGTCCATTATGTAATATAGTAGTGTTATTTTAGCCCATTCTATAATTTAGTAGTGTTATTTTAATTTAGTAGTGTTATTTTAGTAGCTTCACAGGCTTGCTCATGTATATATTTATCAGTCCATGTGTAGAAACTGGTGCTAGCTATCTGTTTTTTTTTTGGAAACACCTGAGAGGGGAGAGGGATGAGGAGGATGATACACTCGATCCTGGCCGTTTGATTTGAGTGAGTAAGGAGAGAAGAGTTAGAATCAATCTGGATGGCTCGCTTCTAAGGTGTTGATTTTGTGGGTATACATTTTTTGGTGGATGGACAGGAGGTTCATATGCAATTCCCCTCATTTATGAATTATAACTTATGTCTAACACAGGTTGGTTTCTGAGTCCTGTCTTCTTTCGCAGGTGGGTCTCTGACTTCTTACACAGGTGGCTAGAGCTCGCCTAGAGCGGTGACGGTCTGGGGGCACTCAAAGCACAACGCCGTGGAGATGCAGAGCTGGTAACATGAGGATTCAGTTCTATTCTATTATGTTTCCCCTTTCTATCCTTTTCTCTCCACGATTTTATATGAAAAGAGCCTATAGTTTTCCATCTCCAATGCTCGCAGCGGCTGTTAGGAATTGCATTTTTTTGCTGACCCAGAAAGTTTGGAATAATCCTATTGGTACTACAGTCTGATTGTATGCTAGGAGCTTGTTTTTTGGAAGCGAAATATGCTAGGAGCTTGTAATAGGCAGGATTCGATTGTTCTTCTAAATGGAAGTCACTCATTAAGTTTGTTCTTGTGATGTGACACTGCAAACAGTTCTTCAGCTATGAGTTTATATTATGCTGCTTTTCTGCTTTGATTGTTGGTGCCTACTACTGGATCGACATATGAAATGTCATGTATGAGGCTACTATTCGAGTGGCATATGGAATATAGGTAGACTCTTGTCCTGTTTCTAGAGGATTAAGCTATGAGAAAGTGGTGGATTCTACATTCAGAAAATGGTCTCTAGCATTCTGGACCAGAGTAGTTGCTAATGCTTGTGGAGAAGTGTCTAGCCGAACTGCCTGAAGTAATCTCTAATTTCTTTATGCTTGGCTGGTATATACTGAGTGTAATAGTGTCCTATAGTTTGGAGATAAGAGATGGGCAGCCAAAATTAACTGGGTGGTGTGATCTGTGTAACATTGCAAGGATGTTGAGGAAGCAGGTGTACCATGCGTGGAGGGGATTCAGTAGAAGCAGAAACAAAAGGTGCAGCATGCTCGAGTCAAACAGTTCGTGAGTTTTCTTTTTTTTTTTCTTTTTTTTTGCTTTTGTTGACACGTGCAAGCACAACCTAATCGCTCCTTGGTGGCATCGATTGCCATGAGCTCAGAAGGAAGGCTGGTAGCTGCAAAGCTCAAGAAATGAGAAATTTGGAGTGGAGCGAAATAAAGTTGTACATGAACGTTCATGTTTTGCCGATATGTTGAGTATTGTTTTTAGTTTTGTGTCAAGAGTCTTGTTTTGTAATGATATTGTTGAATCCGTGATAATAAAGCTCTCTTTGGCAAAGAGTTGGGTGTTCCCATAGTAATATTGGATTGAGATCTTTTGAAACTATAAGGAGGGGGGTTGGTTCCCCGCCGACGCAAGCCACGCCATGCCACATACTGCAGCGGCCACCGGTTCTGCAGCTGTTGCTTGGTTCCTACAAAATCACGCCACATCTGTGTTGCCGAAGTGTCACACCCATTTTTAAGGAACAAATGAAATGCATAATCTTATGTGCGCCCAGAGATCAATCACACACAAGATGACAAATATAAATAGTATCATCACAAATGTTTATTACATAACGAATAGTATCACAGAGTCTTCACGTAATTAAGCGGAAACATAGTATAAATATTGTGGTAGCTAGCTCCACAGGCACGTCAACTGGTTGACCACAAGTCTAGTAATCTTCAGGAAAGTAGTAGTAGTAATCACTATTTGCACTTTCGGGATTCCATCCTGTGGTGGGGAATGCAAGGGTGAGCACAAAAGTACTCAACAAGTGTAACATGGGGTTCATGTAGCTCAAGTAGGATAGACACTGGTTCAACTGCATGTAGCTTTTAGTTGATCATATTTTAAGCAATTGAGTAGCATCAAATAGGTAATATTCCCATAATAAACACATGATCAGGTAAAGAGAATAATGAATAGCAAGAACAAATAAATTAATAGTGATCTCTATTCCGTAAGGGTCCAAGACCGCTTGTGTCCGTGAGCACGGCTGATATACCAGTTTTACACTCTGCAGAGGTTGTACACTTTCACTGTGAGTTGTGATCCCCAAAAGCCCGAGATCATGATTCCCCATTGGACAATCAAGTTTCACTATGAAGTCTTTCTAAGGTTCGTCTAACAAGTTAGGGCCGCTAGGTTTTTGTGGCCTGCAAATGTAGAGCCCCCCTTCCGTATGGCACAATGACACGCAGCCTATACTCATAGGGACAGGAGCCGCACTACACCCAACCCGGAACACAACCCCTTTTGCGCCGTAAAGGTAACCACTAACAAGCCAGAAAAGGTCCTCTTATATGACTAAAGCCAGAGCCATGTAGCCCTCACAACTGTACTGTAAGTCCCGGATGTTCGCTTACAGATAAGTCCTTACGGAGAGGAATCTAGAGAAAACTCTAGCCCTCTTGTTCCCTGTTGCTAAAAATCATCTTTTAGAGTTATTGCATATATCATTAGTCAAATTACAAGATCATTGTTTATGTGAGCACTAGCAACTACCCATTGCTATAACCATAGGATTCAAGGAACAAGATCAATACTAAGGCATCCTTAACAAGGAGACACATACAGCATGAATTAAGTGAATTAAAGTGAATAGGTAACAAGGATAATCCCATGCTATACTTGCCTTGATCTAGCTGATCCTGTTGATCCGACTAGTAATAGTACTCTTGATCACCAACGAACTGATCACCGTCTATTCTCGATTAGCACATCAACAACAATCATCCAAGAGCAATCATACAAAGCAAACAAAGCTATAATTAGAACAGTACACCAACAGTAGAAAAATAAGATGAAAAGTTTTTAAAACAAATCTACATCGCTCTAGGATCACACAGACGCGAAGTTCACGTAAATCGGAGCTAAAACGGAAAAGTTATGATTTAAACAAGATTTACTTTATTAAAGTAATAGATTAAATCTAACCTCAAAATTTAAAAGTGTAAAATCTACTATACAGCAGTACTAATAGGTAGAGTATGAAATTATGAACCTAACGCAACTTGAACGGATCAAATCGGAGTTAAAACGGAGATTTTATGACATAATTAAACCTAGTGGTAATTCTGTAAATAACTGAAAGTGTATTTTCATCTAAACTGACGAAGTTTACGTTTTCAAAATAACAAAACGTATTTTCCTCTTACGCCATGGACTGCGGGTTTAAAAACAATGAAATCCGAGGGCTCTTTTGCAAATTACCCAATCGAACCGGTATGACCCGATCTGATCCACCGGATCAAAAACGAACGGTTGAGATTAGAAGTTGGAAGGGGGTGAAGGGAACGCCGGCCACCAACAGTGGACCGACGGCGGCGATTTGGCCGGCGGCTCACCGGCGTTGATCGATCCAGCGACCTATTGCACGATTCTTCAATCCAAACATACCGGAAGCAAGAACGGAGGCTCGCGGACTCACCTAGACGCTCTCCGGCGACCGGAACCGACCGAGGAAGGTGGGGCGGCTTCCAATGGCGAGCGGCGGAGCCCTACTCACGATGACCGAACTAATTAGTGAAACAAATCGAAAAAAGAAAAAGAAGATGGGCTCGGCAACTTTCAAACAGCAACCCGAACCCTCGGTAGCTTACGGAGGTGGCCGAATCAACAAGTTCTTCGTTTTGCTTCCAAGCTTGAGCGGCGGCTGCTAGGATGCGGCGGCTTGCTCGTCTCGAGGCTCGCGGTTAGGGTTGTGGAGGGGCGGTGCAGGCGGGGCTGCTATTTAAGAGGCTAGCTGACGTGCGGGACAAGGCGGAGGGGAGTTGGGACGGCCTCGGCCTCCATTGCCGGAGTCCGGCTCGAATACGAGCGGGAGGTAGGAGATAACATCGCTGACAAGCGGGCCCGGCACGTCATAGAGACAAGAGAAGGGCGCGGCGGCCAGGACTACAGCAGCTGCTGGCTGGGCCGGCCCACGACGTGACGCGCGGGAAAGGAGGCTGGGCCTCGGGTGAGAAGGCCGAACGGCCCGGGAAGGAGAGAGGAGAAGCTGGGCCTCGAGCCGAAACCAAGGAAAGGTAAATTCCTATTTCATTTTTTTTCTAATATATAAAATACATTTTCAAATGATTCTTGAAATAATTTCCTTCTGGAAATAAACCAATCAAAACAATTAAAAATATGCAACGGCATGTATGCACAAACACATATTTTAACCTTATATTTGATTTTATTTTAAAAAAAATATTATTTCACTAAGTTTTCATGCACACATAAATGCTTAACTAAATCAAATTCCCTATTTAAAAATATTCAAAAGTTTAGGGTGTTACACGAAGCCGAAATTCAGCACTGCTGACAACGGCGTGGAGACCCATGGCCATGAACCAAACCGTATTACTTGTGCAGGTAAATCACTTTTTATTGTTTGATTTGCATTCTCAAATCTCACCGAAGCGTTAGCACGGGCATTATACTAGTGGATTAAAGTTAGAATATTGGGTGGGCTTTGGCGTCTATTTAGATGACAAAATTTTAAAAATATGAAAATTTCGGACGATAGAGGAAAAATTTCGGACCCAGCCGGTAAACGGGATATCTCGGAAATTTCGGATTCTACTGACCGATACTTTTTTCCCTAATGAACACCATGGTGTTCATAACCAGCGAGTTACAGGTGATGCAGTCGTTCCTCCACGTCGCCAACAGGGAGCAAGCAGCGAATGATAAGGTGGCACTGACCTTGGTGAGGTAGCTCCGCACCGTAGCCTTCGACGTTGAGGACTGCGTTGACTACGTCATTGAATTTGGACATAAGTATAGCAAGATGACCGGAATCCTCAGTTGTTCAACTTGCCTTTATCTCAGATTTGGGTGTATATGCAACAAGACCTCCCTAGGTATGTTCTTTGACATTACTGGCTTAACCCTGCTAATCTCCTTAGCATCTTGAAACAGCAACTGTCGAGTTCACAGCATACCTCACATACTGCTGGTTGCAAGATTCCTCAAGTGTGTGGTCTGGGCGAGAAATCCGCGGTGAAAATTGTTTTCACCACCGGATAGGCATATGATCTAGCGATAATAACTAGCGCTTGATCATAGTGAAAACGCTTGCCACCGGCTTTTTGCCTCACTGCGCCCCGCCAGCTTTGCAACCCTGCAGTAAAAATTATGATAACCGAATCCCACAAAACCGACGGTGAAAGTGTTTTATATAGTAGTGAAGTGAATTTTGGCCGAGCAGAAAGATGGATACGTGTATTGGATACTATTGTAGACCGGATTATTTTATTTGATGATATGTGCCAAAATAAGTTTTTGGAAAATGTTTTGAAGTCGTTAGAGATTGTCTGGGCTGAGCGCCATGTTTTAAATATGTCAATTTGTCATGTTTTGATCAGGAGCTAGCAGGCCTCTTATGTTTTGGGTCTTCCTATATATCTTTTTTCATTATTCTTGGAAAATTGAAAACCAAAGAAAAACGTTGGCTTTAAAAGAAATGATGAAAATATGGGCAGGCATCCTAATTGGATTGAGAGAGTTTGCTATAAAAGAGCTCCTTACACACAACAGGGAAGTGTGCCTATTTCAGCTGGAAAAAAAGAAACACGGCACCAAAAAATGCAGCAGTTAGAAATAGGATGCACCAGGAATCATACATATCCTACACTGTGAAGGTGTTGATGGGTCAGCCATGATGCGCTTACTTGTTATTACTGTAGTGTGTGCTAGTGGCTGCTCGCATGCACTGTGCTGACTTGCTGCCATCCATACTTCTGGAGCGTTGGGTTCTTCATTATCCATCTACTGTAGCTAAAGCTCGTGTGTCAGCATATAGCTCTTCACTGCACTGTTCCTGCTGGCCACCTATATATACTACAACAATAGTAGAGAGTTTGTGAAACAAAAACAATATGTCATCCGGGAATTTACAGTAAGCTGAATGTTTGTTTTCATCATAATGTGCTTCCATTTTTTCTATTTCTTGAGAAGTAACTCCACTGAGAATGAATGAAATGATTAACTTCACCAGGTGAAATGTCATTTGCTTTTGTTGAAAAACATAAAACTTTGTAAAGCTGGAGGCTGGAGGTTGTTAAGCCATTGAAAGTCTACATACCGCTGCAAGCATTTCTTCACTATAATGCCCCCGATATTTCTTTCACCAAATAAATTTGGATCTAACTATTAGGAACTCATTGCAGGAAAGAATCCCAGGTTGACATCGTGATAAGATACTTGTGTTGGCTGCCAGCAAAATAAAAGTTAGTTCAAATGAAATTGGAAATATTATATATATATAATTGAAATAGTAAACCATAACAGAAACAAAAATTCATGTCAATTTGCATGCTTAGATGCGCATTCTCTTATCACTGGAGCAACCACTCCCTTTATCTCCTCGCAAGACAAAAAAAACATTCCTTTTAAGTTATCTCTGCCTTGCTCCCCAAGTTTTTATAATTAACCATGTGAATCCTTCTCCTTATCATCCCAATATTGCACAGAATTAATATAAGTACCAAATAGGAAGCAGATTATTATGTAGAGAAATAAATTAGCATGTTGATTAAGGTTTTTTTTCGCCACCTTAATGAAATTAAGGCAATATCCTAGTGAGTTAGTGAATTATTATGGAACCTTTATAACGACACTTTAATTTGATGAATACATTGATTGATGAAGCTGATTGTTCTTCTTTGTAAGTAATTCCATTTTTTCATTACTAGGGGAACTCACTTTCCAGAGTACCACATAAAAATATTGCGATGGTATAGGTGGTTAAGCCAACAATTGACTCCACGTGCCACCATAGGTATTTGTTCACTGTACAGTCCTAGTATGTTTGAACCACAGAAATTTTGAACTTTGATGAACTCTTTGAAGGTAAGATTTCAGATGTTATCAGGGATCAGATAATATGGTGCTGGGCTAGTAAAATAATATATCATCTAAATATAAATTGGTTCAAGTGAAATTAGAAAAAAAATATTGAGGTAATAAATAAAAGCATGCTGAAAACAAATATAATCATGTCAATAATATGTGTGCCTGGGAACGGTTTACATAAGACCAATTAACGCAAATTGGGCTTGTTACAAATAATCATGTCAATAATACGTGTGACTTAGAACGGTTTACATAAGACCAATTAGCCCAATTATCTGGTTTTCACTAATACCTGATGATTAATTTAGATAAGATCAGTTAGTTTTATACTGTGATTTACTAAGATGCGCAAACAAGACATAATAAGCATCAAAGGTAGATTCTTGGTGATATTTCTAGTTTCTCTGTTCTCCTAGCGGCATTCGCAAGGATTAACGCTAAGGCTTCTTGTAGGCCAACAATAAGTAATATTATAAGATAGCATATCAAGGTTTATTCTTTTGGTCTATTCACAGTCATCCTTACAAGGAACCCGACTAGTCGACTATTTTCCATTGGGCATGCATCAGTTTGTATTTGCATCTATCCTTCACAAATTCAAATATTTAAAATGACATTTGTAGTAACTTGTGACAGAAACTAAGAAGTTTCACCGCAGTTCGAAGTATCGATCACCAAGGTGCTGTTGACACCATAGCCGGATTTGATGCACAATGATCTATTTGTTATATATAAGATTCAATTCAAGGGTATGCTGTTTGATGATGGAAATGAGGACACATGGCAGCTTTTTAATTTGACAACATAATGCAATACAACTTTCAGAAGTCCTCGTGTTTGCAGGCTATAAATTTGCTGCTCAGCCTGAGTGTTTATATCACTACCGGATTCAGCTACTTTGCCATGTGCCAGGGGCACTCAGCAAAGCCCGAATAGCACTCGGCAACCGAGTGCCACCCTCGGCATAAGATACTCGTCTAAAGTTTAGTCGGCACAGAGGTGTTTGTAGAGGGTGGCACTCACCGCAAGTCGTGGCATTTTTCACGCAAATTCGTGGCTACGTGGCCAATGGGATTCGAACATGCGACCTCTCCCTCACGTATAAGCTCCTCTACCACTACACCACACTATCACTTGTATCTATATCATGTTTTGGTTCTATACATTTAATACTAAACCGAGTGTAAATTGCTTGTTTGAGGCCATAAACAAATTCAAATCAAAAAGTTGTCAACTATAAAGTTTCATAACTTTTCGACATCTACAACTTTTTTTAGTAGTTTTTCCATCCGAGGTCGTTTATAAAAATTTGAATTTTAAATTTAAGAAATTTAAACATAGTTTTCGTTGACAAAATGATTTCAAATCAAAAAGTTGTCAAGTACAAATTTTCATAACTTTTTGAGATCTACAACTTTCATTTTGGCCGTTTCTCCATCCGAGGTCGTTTGAAAAATTCAAATTTCAAATTTTTTAAAATTCAGACGTACTTTTCGCTGGAAAAATTAATTCAGATTAAAAAGTGTTCAACTACAAAGTTGTATAACTTCTCAAGATTTACAAATTTTATTTCGGTCATTTATTCATCTGACATAGTGGTAGCAACATTGTTTATAAAACTTAGAGATATCTCTTCTAGTTTGCATGAAACTATATATGGAGATGTAGAATTTATGAATAACATTAATATCGCTTTATCGAATGAAGAAATGACTAATACAAAAGTTGTAGATCTTGAGAAGTTATACAACTTTGTAGTTGAACACTTTTTAATTTAAAGTCGTTTAGGGCCTTAAAATGTGCTTTGTAATTCTTGTTTACCGAGTGTAAAACAAAAAACACTCGGCAAACAGGCTCTTTGCCGAGTGTCAAAGAAAACACTCGGCAATGTTTTTTTGACACTCGGTAAAGAGCCTGTTTGCCGAGTGTTTTTTCCCCGAGTATTTTTTTTTTGCACTCGGCAAAGAAGTTGGCACTCGGCAAACAAGAGTTGTCCGGTAGTGTATATACTGCAGCTCCAGCAGTTTATGCACGAAAAATCTGAAGTGTCTAATGTGCTTTCTTCTGTCTCAGGAACCACGCTAACACTTTTGTGGCTGTGTATTATCTGACTGTAGAATAGAAATGGGAGGCACGGGGAATGATTTTTCTTATAATGAGCTATAGTTCCAAAGTTCTGGAGGTCTCCATGCTTACCTAGAAATGAAGCTTGCAAATCTGTGAGAACAATGAGCCATGGAGTGGGTTCTACAAAGCCAAAAGGCTGAAACAACAATAAGCGATTGGAGAGGTCCTCATTTTCCATGCATCCTTTATTGTTTCCACATTGCGTTTCTGTGCAAGTGTCAGCTGAGTCAACAAATTCCCCTGTATCTGGCAGTGCAACAAGCAAACGTATATATTTATCCAGAAGGGGCAGAGCTAGTATTTTGACTCTGGAAACACAAATGCTAGACTTATATCATTTGAGCCTACAACAGGATAGACTCCTCTCAATGCTCAATGCATGTGCCTTCCATAAATGTTTGGTTGACCATGGACTTCGATTGAATATATTTTTCAGCTAACGCACACATTGGATCATGGGCATGCAAAGTCATCGATCCAACTCCCAATGGATAGAGCACATGCACCTGTTTAAGAAAAAAAATATTCCATCCATTTTCATCCCCTATAGAACAGCTGCAACTGCAAACAGTATGGAAACATTAAGCGGGGCAGGGCAGCAACCAGCAGGTTTCGGCGATCCATTGCTAGCTTGGTATTTATCTTGACTGTGTTTGATCAGGAAAATGTTATAGAACTACGGCTCTCTAAGTCCCATGTGTTTCTGTTTCTCAGGACAATACATTTTTTGTAGTGTCCACCAAACCAACAAAGCCATGGCATCCTGCATCAAGCTGATAAGGAACAAGAACACCATGGCCGCCATTGCCTGGGTGCTCCTCCTGACCCTGACAGTGGCGCTGCTTCTGACGAACATGGCGGCGCCCGCGGCAGCGGCTTTGCGGTATGCGGACAGCAAGGGAGTACTCCGGCTGCCACAGCAATGCCCACCATGCGCCATTCAATGGTGCGTCCACTGTGCTCGTACTCAGTCTACATCGAAGATGTGCGTTCGCTGCAGACCGTGCTGTCCTTAATACATGCATATGTGTTCTTTGAAGCATCAATAATGTACTGGGTAACTGCTAGAGTGAGATTTTGTTTGTTCTACAGCTTAAAATCTCCTCATTTGTTGGTGCTCCAGCATCCAGCTGTTTGTCGCTTTCATTTTCTTAATAAATAAATAACCATGAATCTTCTTTCCCATTGGTTAGTGACTCTGTGTGTACTACAATGCTCTGGTGAAATTATCGTCTGTAAATTTCGTTTTCAGGTAAGAGGATAAATAATTTTCGTCACAGGTATATTTGACATAAAAAAGCAAGTGCTTGAACATGTGCATCTGATAACTGATAAACCATGCACTACCACTAACTCATTTACATTTTTGTGCTGCTTGGCATAGTAGTTAACGTGCAAGATTGCAGAAGATCGCTCACTTCTGAGCTGGTCCTGTTGCTGCAGAGAGCAAAAAGGCAGATAGTCCATAATCCAGATTTGTGCATTCGGTCTCATTAGTAACTTTAATGATTTTCCTTTATTTTTTTGGATTATTTAAATGTCTCCTAGCCCCTCCTGATTCCTCAACAAAAATTATTTATCAGGAAATGCTATTAATTATTTAAATGGCTTATAGATCATCCTAATAGAGTACCAACATGCTGAAATCAACACTTGACCATATACATCGGTATCTTTTATGACCAAAGGGGAGTGGACAGTGGGAGTCCGAACTTGCACTATTTTGTGTCACAACCAGTTTTAAGAACAAAACTGAGTACGAATTGCAATAGTATCAAAAGACAATGCTTTATTACATAACCAATAACAATATTACACAAGCACTTACTTAGAGACAAAGTATGCAACAAGAAACCATCACACCAAGCAAAAGCCCGTCATATTAGTTTAGAAAAGTTTGGAAATTCACATTCTTTCTATAGAGAGATTTGCGCTAAATTATACTCAACTTGGGAAATTTTATCCAAATATGAAAACTATTTAGTATAATTAGTGTTTTCTGTTCACAACCCAAAATTGGAAATTTTGGGGTGTGACATTTTGTTGGTGTCAGTAAGAGCTGCTCCACCACTTACGATCTGCCAACGTAGTAGATATTTATTTATTGCTGACTCTTTTTTATTTCTTTGTAACTGTTGTCCTTATAAACACTTACCAGTTTGAACTTTTTTACCAAACTGATAGTTGGACTCTCGCTGAAGATATGCAAAGGCACTCATCTTCGCCTACTGATAGTTTGTTATGATGTTTAGCCAATTGCTATGGCGAAGGTATGGTTATCTTAGTCATCTGATAGTCAAACACTAATAACATATATAAACTAATTAATCTCAAACTAACCATATAATAGGATTATTTAAAACATTACCATGAAACTTAAAATAGGTAGCAAGTACATAGGTCATGATGACTTTTATCATTTTGGCGTCGACATGATCTAGCATAATTAACACCCATGACCAATAGTGTCTCCCCTAAAAATCCTAGTTGCCACTCAAGTTGCAACATCAGAAAACAAATGTTTTGGTGCTACTAAACTGAACTTTAGCTGCTAATTTACGTTTCCAATGTCAACTAAAATCAGGGAATTGCACGTATCATATGATGTGTTAAAACAGAAAACAAAAATACTTCTCCAAAGTCACCATGAATCAAATAGAAGGAACTTGTGTGTTTATCAACCGTTTGCAGTTTTCTCACCTATAAAATCTTGTGTTAATTAATTTCACAGTATCAACGTGAAGAAACATATTAACGACCAAGGTTCCATTGAGACTATATCGGAAACTGGAGTAACTTATTTTAGAGTAGAGGATATGTAGCATAAGGGGCACTCAATGGGTGGACAATGTGTAGCGCCTGATACTATAGCTAACCATGAAGCTTAATACACTAGTAAAAAACTATTTTACTGAGATGCATATTTAAAGCCTTTCCTATTGGTGCTTGGGCACAGTGACTCTACAAAAAGGGCCTCTTATAAGTATATGGAGGCCTGCCACGGAACACACCATTTGTGTAGATCCGACATGCTGTTGTCATGGACACAACGCTCGTTACTGACCTGGCCACCCTTGTATCATGCACATCATGCATCCCCCTGCATCACCCACTGATCTAATCACTTCGCCAAGGTTTGCAACAGCATGGTGGAGCCTCCTCTACAGTGGTTGGGCAAGGGGCACCCTGTGGCGACTGCTCCACCATAGTTCTGCCAACTTAGGGCTGAGTGCTCCTCCTGCATGGGGTCACCGCGTTCACCATGTCATAGCTAGGGCACCTCATCCACCGGCAGTGATGATATGACTAGCAATTAGGGATGAAAATAGAACAGAAATATTCCGAATTGACCGTTTTCGTTTTCTATATTATGAACCGTTTTTTAACATGAAAAATTATCAGTTTCAATTGGTTTCACAACCATTTTCAATCATTTTTTGTACTCTTTAATCGCTAAATGTAGAAATATCCCGAACCGACCGTTTTCGTTTTTCTATATCGTAAGTCCGTTTTCGACCGTTTTCGACTGTTTTCATCCTTACTAGCAATGATATATAGCTAGCAAGGTTGGCCACCACTGACCTGGACGGGAGTCATCGTCATTTTCTACTACTAATACAGTAATACTAGTGTCATTGCAGATATCAGTAGAATTTCATTTTCAATTATTACTGGCACATCAGCATTTTGGACGACTATGTTTCGTTAATTAAAAAAAGAGGATATATTAGAGTTTCATGAGGATGAAAACCAGTTAACATAATTAACTATACAGATGAAACCTGCCAAATGACACCGACGTTGAGTGCCATCTGATCTACTGTGCATTATCCACCCCACATAGTGTGCTTGATGCACTCTCCCACCGTTCCCCATCCCCATTTGTATGCCTCCTTTCCACGGGCAGGCACACTGCACATCTATATTATCACAGGATGGCTGTGACAACGTCTTCCATGTTTCAGCAGCAGTGGTGCCCCTGCTGCTTCGTCATCTTCATCAACAGCTCCTACGCTGCCGACACAACCTGGACACGGTACACCATGGAAGGGTTTGTTGAAGTTCTGATCCATTTACAAGAAGTGTACAAATATAATTCATAACAATAAAGGGGGAGGTAAAAAAGTTGAAAAAACTAGCCAGCGAGGAGCTTTGTGCGTTTTTTTTTAAAAAAAAATCAGCCATGGGGTCTATAGTTGGGGCGCCGTCATGGTTGATTAACGATGAACATAGCTTTTTTAGTTGAAGTTTCGTATATTTATTCAATTAATCATAATTTTAAAACAGTATAAATATCACTTGAATATGATAAAATCCAAACTTACAAAGTGCTAATTAGTCAACCTGCTACCTCCGTCATGTCCCTGAATTCGGGTACAGGTTAGTAACTTTCTTCCGTCATTGAAGGATCGCACTGCCATCTCACTTATAATCATCACGATGTGTTCTTTACATTCACACCAAATTATACGAGACTTATTCATTAGCCTGGTTATGTACTCTATATTTTTTTTAGATAAAGGATAAATGATATTGAGCTTCATCTACACAAGGGTAAAATCAGGCCAATTATTACACGACTCGGTCTCACACCCAACACACGACCACCAACGTTGAAGAGTAAACCGACAGACACTGAGATAACAAAGCAGGAAGTAAAGCCCTGACTATGAGAGACCAATAAACTAGTCGATAACCATCCATTGGAACTAAAAAAAAGTGCAAGGCTGAAGACTCCAAATGCCGCCCAACAAGGATCAGCTGGTCCCGAAGGTCATCACGCCACTACAATCTTACCCATTGTAGCAACCAATGGGTTCTCCTAAATAGTACCTGCAAAATCGTCCAAATCGTCCAGCATAGGGCTGAAGCTGCTATTAATATCAATGAATTATGTATGTTACCACCCAACTTAGACCAATTATCAAATAAATCATCAATACTTAGGGGGTGATAATCTAAACATTAAATGTACAGAGCGCCACAAGAATTTGGCATAATAGCATTGGAAAAAAGAGATGTTGAATGGTTTCTGAGCAGTGACAGAAGCTGCAATTTTTATCACCATTCCAGTTACGTCTTGCCAAGTTGTCCTTGGTTAAGATCGCACCTCTTTTTAAGTACCACAAGAATACTGTTATCCTTGATGGAACTTTGATCTGTCATAAATCTTGTGACACTCTAACCCCATTGTTTATTAACGCAGCATACATAGATTTAACAGAAAAGGTACCTGATGCATGTAATTTCCAAACGAAACTGTCACTTTCCCCCTGTAAGTTCATATCATGTAAAGAGGCAATAATTCTATGTCAATCCCTTAGGTTCTTGCGTACTAAATTTCGGCGATAGGAAATGTCCAGCGGGACTGATGCAAGTACTCTTGCCACATAATCCTGCTTTCTTCTCACAATATTGAACAACGTTGGAAATTTATCTTTCAGTGGTTGGTTTCCCAGACAGGTGTCCATCCAAAAACGAGTTTGAGACCCGTCTTTCACTTTGAATGAACCAAAACTCATGAAAGTATCTCTAACATTCAACAGTCCTTTCCAGAAGTGAGAATATGTCAGTCTTTTGTTACAACTCCCTATAGTCTTATTTTTTCTATATTTATTTCTCAATAATTCTTGCCACATGCCCTCCTCATTTAAAAGCTTCAAAAGCCACTTACTTAACAAACATTTATTTTGAATATCCAAATTATGTATGCCTAGAACACCTTGAATTTTTTGTTGGCACATAATTTCCCATCTGGCCAGTCTGTATTTTCTTTTGTGTTGGTCGCTTTGCCAGTAGAACCTTTGTCTAAAATAATTAATCTTTTCTAATACTACTTTTGGGAGTTCAAAGAAAGACATCATAAACATCGGTAAGCTAGATAGCACCGAGTTTATTAAGACCAAATGACCTCCTACTAAAAGCATTTTTCCTTTCCATCCGCTAAGTTTGTTTTCAATTCTATTTTCTATCGTCAGCCAATATTTATTATTCAATTTCCTGGTGTGCATAGGTAAACCAAGGTAACGAAAGGGGTACTTACCCACCCCACATCCAAACAATTGTGAATAGAACACCTCATGATCCTTTGCCTTACCAAAACAAAAGATTTCACTTTTGTGAAAGTTAATCTTGAGTCCCGACAGCTGCTCAAAAGTACTTAGAATTAGTTTCATGTTCACCGCCTTCTCAACATCATGACCCATAAAGGTCACTGTGTCATCCGCATATTATAAAATAGACAAGCCATCTTGGATTAGATGGGGGATGACCCCTTCTACCTGGCCTGCTTCCTTAGCTCTAGCAATTAGTATGCCCAACATGTCCACCACTATATTGAATAGTATTGGTGACATTGGGTCACCTTGCCTTAAACCTTTTTTGTTTTGGAAATAAGATCCGAGTTGATCATTCGGCTTAATGTTTACATTCCCACCCTATGTAAACTGCTGCACCCAAGAACACTACTTATGTGAAAAACCTTTCATCCGTAAAGTTTGTTGTAGAAAGTTCCATTTTACCTTATCATAGGCCTTTTCAAAATCTATTTTCAATATTATCCCATCTTGTTTTTTCGAATGAAGTTCATGAATTGTCTTATGCAGTATTACTGCTCCTTCCATAATATTTCTTCCTAGAAGAAAGGCAGTTTGTGTTGGTCTTATAATCTTCTAGGCAACAGTAGATAGTCTATTGGTTGCAGCTTTGCTAAAAATCTTGAAAGAGACATTCAACAAACATATTGGCCTGTATTGTTGATTGACTTTTGCATCCTTCTTTTCAGGTATTAAGATTATATTTCCAAAGTTGAGACTGTTCAGAGGCAGGGTTTCCTCATGGAATTCTATAAACAAAGCCATCAGATCATCTTTTACTAAGTCCCAAAAGACCTGATAAAACTCTCGTGGAAAACCATCTAGACCTGGTGCCTTATTATGTTCCATCTGGAACACCGCTGCCCTAACCTTAGATTCTGAGAAGATATCTGTGAGGTACTCATTTTCCAGCTCTGACACTTGTGGAATGTCTTGGACATAGTGCTCGTTTAGTAATATGTTGCTTCAACTGAGCATCACCCTCTATTATATTTTCTCCGTCCTCTAACTGGAAAATACGAGTTTTTCGATGTCTACCATTAGCCAATAAATGAGAATACTTAGTATTAGCATCACCTTCCAGTAGATGCTTAACTTTGGCTCTTTGGTACCATTTAAGTTCTTCCTCTCGAAGCAGTTCAGCGAGTCTCTCATTTAAAACGTGTTTTAGATTTAATTCCATCTCATCAAGCAAAGAGTTTTCTGCCTTTTTATCCAGTTCATCGAGTTTGTCTAGCAGTTCCTTTTTTTCTTTCTTATAGGCCCCGCTAACAAGCCCAGCCTCTGAGGAATTGGCGAAGCCTTCTGATCTTGGCTTGCCACCCCTCTAAGGAGCTTCCCTCGACGTGTACACTATGCCATACATCTTGCACCATGTCACAAAATCCCTCCCTATGCAACCATCCCAATTCAAACTTGAACTGTGGTTGGGAAGCCAAAGAAGAGTTGTTTGTATTACATAAAAGTGGAGTGTGGTCATAAATCTCTCTACTCAGGGCATGAACAGTTGTAAGCGGATATTTGGATTCAAAATCCATACAGACTAGAATCCTGTCAAGTTTCTCAAAGGTCTGATTCTATAAGTGATTAGCCCAGGTATACTTTCTACCTGCCATGTCTAACTCTCTAAGATTCAGCGTGTCAATTACTGCATTAAAAAGAAAAGACCATCTATCATTATAATTGTCATTATTTTTCTCATCCGGGCTGCGAATAATGTTAAAGTCACCACCTATAATAATAGGTAGGGTTTCTTTTGAACATACTCTAACCAATTCGGATAAGAACTGCGATTTAAGATCCATTTGAGCAGGGCCATAAACTGAGATTAAGTTGAATTTGAAATCATCTTCCTTGTGATGAAGTTTGAACCTAATTAAAAAATCTCCTTCTATCTAACCAATGTCAAAAGTTGAGAGGTTTATTCCTAGAATCATGCCACCGAATCGACCCCTAGGAGCCATGCAATGCCATAGAAAATCTCTGCCAGCACAAATATTTTTCAAGGTTGGTTGCGGGAAATTGCTCTCCCAGTCTCCGATAGGGTAGTGAAATCTAAGTTCTTTTCTTTTGTCAAGTCAGAAAGAAATCTATATTTTTTGTATCAGCAAACCCATTGCAATTCCAAAATATTCCTTTCATCTGGAATGGTTTTTTGCTTTTTTCTTAGAAGACTTGAACCTATGTTTTTTGAAGTGTGATATGGGGGTCTGTAGACACAAAGGGTCACAACCCCTATCACCTAGGTCTTCAGAGATTTCTGCACAAATAAGATTTAAGGCCTCTGGATCCATATTCTCATCTAGCGAATAAACAGTTGAAGTATCATCTATCCCACATTTGGTTTCTACTCCTAAATTGTTGCTCCCAGCCATTCTAAGTGATTCTATCTCTTTTAAAGATTTCAAAGAAAAGGAAACTTCCTGCACATTGGTTCCAAGTGAAATCCCTAGCGAGCCAGTAGAAGCTAGCAAGACAGAGTCATCAAGAACATCAAAAGAAAGTGATTGAGTTTCTTTACCTTTGAAAGAAGAAGCATCCAGGTTTTTCCATGCTTTTAACTTAGTTGCTTTCTCCAACGAGCCATATTCTGAAGTAGACGCAGTCCTCTTACTCGCTCTCACTGGTGACACTGCCCCACCACACAACGCTTTAGTCTTATTAAGAAGACCTGAGTCACTCTTAGACTGCATCAAGCTAGCTTTCCATTGAGCAGATCCATCTGGAGTCATCCTAGTCTGAGTGAGCAGTACCACAGGCTTGGTAGCAATCTTCTTTCCTGTTGCACCAGAACCTGTATCTAGCATTCTATCTTGCAGGAGAGAGTCAACTGCATTATCTGCCACATCCTGCTAGATTCCATCGGCTGGAGCAAGCTGGTCTGCCACTTCCATGTCTGTATGCTCAGTAGGTGCATCAGCAATAGGTTTTGTCTTATGCTGCCCGCTCGGTGCAACTGAGGCACTAGATTGGTTGCCAGGTGCTTAGCCAGCTGGAGCATCAGCCGTTTTATTACCATCCTCATCCATGTCCTCCGTCTCCTCTTCTGGATGTTTGTCCTTGTCCATGGTAGAGTCCATGTCAATGACTTGGGGCACACCATCAAGCATGTCCTTTTGAACTCTGAATTGTAGCTCATAAACAAAATCCCCAATGACTACATCCACCAGATCCTGGATGAGGTCAGGATTCAGCACTGCTACTTTCATTCTTGCTATGCCATACTTTTTTGTAAACTTTGTATCCACAACACGAGAAACACCTAAAATTGAGTCAATTGCCGATAGGGAATTCTCGTAATTCCTTTGGGAGCCCTCTAAACTGCACCCAAACTTTGTCAATCTCGTACTTTAAAACATCATTTTCGGCCCCTTTTTCGAGCCGAATCTTTCATTTCACTGTTTTCCTGTCCATTGGTCCCCAATTCACCATGTGGTTGAGCACATCAGAAGATGGGAAATTAGTAGTAAAGGCATCATTGCCTTTCTCTTCAATCACCCAACTATTCCCGGGCAGTAGTTTGTCAAGTTCTACTGCTAACTGGTCAGCAGTAAGAGAACCCTCCAAAACACGTACCACAGCGGATTTGTCATCAGAAACAATTTTTAGATTCTCAACAACAGGTATGAAATAGAAACCCAGTCCTTCTACAGCCCACATGGTATAGCAGCAGAGTGCAGATTCTTCAGATTAGGACACACTTTTTTTGACATGATCACCAAAGCATAACTCATAGCTAAGAACTGCTGTGCAAACGGACATCATGTGCCCTTTAGCATGGCAGCGATAGCAATAAGGTTTATCCTTGCCTTTTTTATTTCCTCCTTCTTGGGACGACTCTGGCACATCGCTCAGGACGACTGCAGAATTGGAGCTTGGCAGGGCAGTGTCTGTGATGTGCTTTTCGGTTGATCCCGCTGTTGCCTTGTTCGAAGTGGTGGAGGCGGCCTGCTACTTCTGCCCCATGGCTGGTGCCTGGTGGAGAGTATTCCCCTGTGCTCCCGACGGTTGAAGGGGGACAGCACCATGTGCTGCCGATTCAGGCCCCCCTGGCCAACCGCTAGGGGTTGAGGCTGTCCTCCGGCCTGCTGCACAGGCGGGTGTTGAAGATGGTGAGTGCCTCCTTGTGCCGGCTGGTATTGCCGCCCAGGGTTAAACCATCCCCCGCAGCCTCGAGCACCACCAAAGCCACCATGCTGATGATCACAGCGACCAACACCGCAATACCCTGAGTTGAAATTACCGAAGGCGCCGTGTACGCCATGTCCCTGGCCTCGACCGCGTGGGTGGAAGTCAAGGCCACGACCGCATCCCGCATAGCCTAAATCAAAACTTGGGTGGAAACCGGGATTGTAACCTGTCCCTCTTCCTCCTCCACGCCCACCAAACTCTCCTCCGAAACCTGACCCTTGTTCGCGCGGACTACCTCCACGAACGAAGGTCGTGGTGCGGGCATAGACGATGGCGGCAGTGAGGTATGGTTCTAGGAACGAGTTTGGTTCCTGTGCGCTTGAAGAGTACCAGTAAACCTTTCATGGGCTGAAAGACCTTACCGGGCCTAAGTAACACCTGTTCAACCGGTCCATGGAGCTCTTGCTCCTCCTTCCCTGTCACACCCGACGCAACGCACATAGACAAAGCCGGTAGCGACGCATTTGGAAGCAGAGGGAAGAGAGGGTCAAGATCCTGGAATCTCGGTAATTCAAAAGAATTTGAAATGGGACAACTTCGAGATTCAAACAAATTTGAATCCGATTTCTTCTCCGCCGAGACAGACCTCGCCGGTGATCCAACCGGTCGAGACGTCCTTGTTGGCCTCCGGTGAGAAGTTGAACCTCTCTGGTAAGTCGCCACAGCCAGGGCATCGCCCAACGTCCTCGGCAGTGAGACACGAGGACGGGGCAGTGGGCCTTGCCATGGTGCACCGGAGGATTTCCTCTCAACCAGCTTTGAAACAATTGAGTTTGCTAATTTGAGATCATTGGATGGAGGAGATATACCTGAATCCAAAGCGTTCTCAGCTCTGGCCGATTGCTCGAGCGTGAAACCCGCCTCCACAACTTCTCTGATGAGCTCGGGAGTAGTCGGTTCATCAAAGCTGCCGGTGTCGACGGTCGATGGCTGCTCCCCTTGGCCATGAACCTCCTCCTGATCGGAGTCAACATCCTGCATCCAAAACTTGAACGGAATAGGTGAGACTCCATGAATGGGCTTTGGTCGAAGGCACGTGTCCGCCACCGAAGCCACGGCTCGCGACAAGGCCGCACGGCCCTCCCTGCCGCGATGGTCATCATCCAGCTTCATCGCTATCCTCCTCTTCAGCCTCAAACGACGGACTGAGACGACGGCCGCAGCGCCGCTGTACCACTGGGGCGATAGTAAGCCGACGCCCTCTCCGGCCGTTGTGGGCCGCTCTACAGGCGCGCTCCCTCGTTCTTCAATTTGCTCCTTTATCTCCCGAGGAAATCAAAGAAAGCGACCAGAGTGCCTTCATCCAGCTCCATCTAGTAGTGCTGCAAATGAGAGAAGCTCTGGTCTATGCAAATGTAGTGTTTATAATATAGGCATGAGACACATCGGGAGTCCCCAGCGGTGGGACAAAATCGCCGGCTGTTGTGGTGACGCGAGGGAATAAACAAAGAGCAAAAAAGAATGAGTACGCGCGTCGCAAGGATGGTGGAGCCGCATGTCAGAGGCAGCTGGTTTCTTGGTAGACGTGCGAGCCTGCTGCTTGAGCTCCTTTTTCATCCTCTCTCTCATCCAGGTGGATTAAAATATATTACGTGCTAGCTATTTGAAGGCCCGTTGGGGACGCCCTCAGCTCTTGTTAAGCTTGCCTATAGATCGAGGCCATCACCTAGATATATGGATTTGAAGTTTTGGACAGGATGCCCCATTTCTCTAGTTCTGCAACCCAAAACTACACAAGCCTTCTTCGGCCATCTCGGGAAAGATCATGCAACTGTCAATTCCAGTTCCAGTCAACATGCTACCTCCGGCATGTCCTTGCAAATTTGGAATAACCATATGACGGCCATGCTGATAATTAACCCCTCTATATATAGGGCAACGGTGCTCAAAAAGTGTGAAGGCTCTCTGGACGTCCGCATGCTGATTGCAACGTTTCAATTAGAAAAAGAAGTCGCAAAAACTAGGTCTTGTTCATATGGCTTATAATCCGTACTTTTCAGCTTGTTTTTTCAGTCAAAACTGTATTTTTCTCTCTCAACAAATCAGCCAACAGTGTTTTTCAGCCGGCTTATCAGCACAACCTAACTAAGTGCCTAATCTTAAGCCTTGTTTAGTTCCCCAATTCTCTCTCCAAATTCCACTATGCAAAAAGAAGATTTCCCGTCACATCAAAATGTCGGCAAATGCATGAAGTACTAAATGTTGATGAAATCAAAAACTAATTGCACAGTTTTGTTGTACTTTGCGAGACGAACATTTTAAGCCTAGTTAGTCAAAATTTAGATAATTTTTATAAAATACAAACGAAATGCTACAGAAATTCTGATATAGTGTTTTTCTCCCCAATTCTCTCATCTAAACGTGGCCTTAACTGTTAGCTCCAACTGACGATGCTCTGTTTCATATCAGCTTCTACAAATGCTCTCTTTCTTCTGTAACTTATTCGATACATGTCTATGGCTGTGCTTGTCTGCCAAGTTACCTCTTTTTCTTTCTCACATCCAAAATTCTGGCTCTTGACATGTATGGTCGAAAAGGACACTAAAAACAGTTCCAGTTTATTTGATCCCTTGGATTATATTAATGTAATGCCATAGTTGTGACCTTGCCAGTTTTAACAGTTTCAGAAGACAAAAGGTTCAGGCATAGGAAGAAACACTAGGGTGTGTTTAGTTCGCGAAAATTTTTGACTTTGGCTACTGTTGCACTTTCGTTTGTATTTGTCAATTAGTGTTCAATCATGGACTAATTAGGCTCAAAAGATTCGTCTCGTGGTTTTCTACCAAACATTGTAATTAGTTTTTTCGTCTACATTTAATGCTCCATGGATATGTCTAAACATTCGATGTGATGAGGGATCTTGAAAATTTTTAGGAAAGGCACGGGAAGAAACACTAGTACAAAAACAATTTTTAGCCGTAGTCAAATTCGATTTCTAGGAACGGTTGTAAGATACGACACCATGCCAGCGATTGTAAAAACAATCCATTTCTAGTGGCGGTCTAACAGCCGACTAAAAAACAATTTCTAAGAGCATGTGTGTTAAGTCAACCGATCCTAAAAATACATCTTTAGAATCCGTGAAGTTCAGTGAACCTATCCTGAAAATACATATACAAAGTCAGACCTCTTAAGCAACCGCCCTTGAAAATGATTTTTGAGTATAAAAAAAGCCGGCGAGCACGCCATTGCCGCGCCGCCGCGCAGCTATACAATCGCCGCCGCACACCTCTGAGCTGCTAGGTCAACCAGTGCCGGCATGCCTTACTGCCTGCAATGCAAGCTACAACAGCCAGTGCTATGTAACTCCGCACCCGGCCAGCACACCGGCGCCAAACCGCCACACGCGGCCAGCTCGCCAGCGCCGCTGCCCTGCCCGGCAAGCACACCGACGCCAAGCCGCCACACACGGCCAGCTCGCCGTTGCTGCTCTACCGTGCCTGGCCAGCACACCGGTGACAAGCCGCCACACACGGCCCGCTCGTGGTCGCCGCTCTGCCACGCCCGGCCACCACACCGATGCCGAGCCGACACACCGGCCCACTCGCCAGCACCGCACCATGCGCGCCCTGCAGCATGATGGCGTTAGACTGCTGCTCAGCCCTGCCAGAACGCTAGAAGTTGACGCGTTGGACAACACCGTTGCCATGCCTGCCGCACTTCCATCCAAAGAACCAACAAGAAAGGGAGAGAGAATAGAGGAAGTTGGAGAGTTCGAGAGATGAGAACTAGAGATAAGGTTGTTGTTGCTCTGCGTGAGAAGATAAGCAGCTTGTTCGGCTGGTTGATGGCTGGTGCTAATGTGGTGTGAAAGAAAAATACTGTTGGCTAGCAGGTGGCTGGTGGCTGATGCTGATTTGTTGTGAGAGAAAAGCACGGCTGGCCCAGCTGAACAAGCTGAAGGATGCAGCTGGGAGTGTTGGGACCGAGCTCCGGCGATTGAGCTCGGCGACGGCGCGGCCACGGCAAGCGGTGACCGCGGCGATGAACTAACTTCCCTGGAATGCACGCGAGAACTGGACACAGAGAAAAACACAAGAATGGTGCTGCCAACTGCCGCAGCGTTTTCAGCGTTCATCTTCATTCATATATGCTCGAAGTACACGGGCTTGAAGCCCGACATCCCCGCCACCACGACCCGTTCTCCGTAATCCTATTTCCGCGGACCTCCAGAGGATGTGCACAACGCGACGTCGTGGCGGGGCTGAACACACACACCGGTCACAGCGTGGCGCGGGCACATCTCGCCCACCTGTGATTCTACGCTAAACCAAACACTGACACATGACACGTCCCAACAGGATTACAAGATGAACACACACACTTATTCAGTCTAACAATTCACCCCCTTAATCCCGTTGCACTCTGACAATGCCCAACCTTTGTCTGAGCTCCACATGCCTGATCCTGCCGAGAGCTTTTGTGAGAATGTCTGCTAACTGATCATCAGTGCCAATATGCTCCACATCAACTACTTCATTCTCCACACACTCCCTGATATAGTGATACCGAGTATCAATGTGTTTACTTCTATTATGATGCACTGGATTCTTGCTCAGCTCTATGGCTGACTTGTTGTCAACTATAAGCCTGAACTTCTTTCTTTCAGTGTCTGTCAGGTCTGCAATTAGCATACTGAGCCAAACACCCTGACATGCTCCAATGGCTGCTGCAACGTATTCTGCCTCACAGCTTGATAAGGTCACCACCCTTTGTTTCTGTGAGGACCAAGTCACCAGATTGGATCCAAGGAAGAAGACCACTCCTGAAGTGCTCTTACGATGTACAAGATCTCCTGAGTGATCACTGTCTGTATAACCCAACAGAAATAGCTCTGAGTCCTTTGTCTTCTTGTATTTCAGTCCAAGATCCACCGACCCTGCAATGTATCTCACTATTCTTTTCACCAGAGCCCAGTGATCCTTATCTGGTTTTTCCATGAATCTGCTTGCAACCCCAACAGCATAGGCTATGTCAGGTCTAGTGTTTACAAGGTATCTCAGACTGCCAATAATGCTTCTGTACCTTGTAACATCCTTTTCAGTCCCAGGTTTTGCTATCATTGCTTTTACTCTTTGCTCCATTGGGGTATCAACAGGATTGCATCCAGTCATCTGGCACTGCTCTACTATCTTCTTGGCATAGGCACTCTGACTGATTGAGATTTCAGAGCCCTGTTGACTTACTTCCAAGCCTAGATAGTAACTGAGCAGTCCTAAATCACTCATGTTAAACAATTTCATCATCTGCTCCTTGAATTCAGTGATTATTTTGGTGTCAGGTCCACAAATGATCAAATCATCAACATAAACCCCAACAAGCAACAGTGAACTGCCTTTACCTCTTTTATACACAGCATGTTCCACTTTGCACTTTACACAACCCAGTCTGTGTAGCTCATGATTCAACTTGGCATTCCAAGCTCTTGGTGCTTGCTTGAGACCATACAAGACCTTGTTAAGCTTAAGAACCTTGCCTGCATTTTCCTTTGTCACAAAGCCAGGTGGTTGCTTGACATAAACATCTTCAAGCAGAACTCCATTCAAGAAGGCTGATTTTACATCCATGTGGTGAACCTCCCAATTCCCATGAGCTGCCAATGCTAGCAGTACTTTCACAGTCTCCATTCTAGCCACAGGTGCAAATACTTCCTCATAATCCACCCCCTCAACTTGGGCATAGCCCTTTGCTACAAGTCTAGCCTTGTATTTGACAATGCTCCCATCTGGATCTCTTTTAACCTTGAAAACCCACTTTAGGCCAATAGCCTTTTGGTCCTTGGGTAAATCAGTGAGCATCCAGGTGTTGTTTTCTTTTATGGATTCAAGCTCAGCTTGCATAGCTCTCCTCCAACAATCCTCACCAAGAGCTTCTTCAACATTGGCAGGCTCATCAGCAGCCAACAGACACAATCCACTATATTCATAACTCTGAACTTCTTCAGTAGTATCAAATAGATTGGACAGTGTCCTGTATCTGGGTGTCAGTTCATCAGCTTCTGAATTCTGCTCATCTGGTGGTGTTGCCCACTGAATCCTAGAAGCTGTAGCTGAGTGTGAACCTGAAGTATCATGTGGATCTGACCCCTGTGGACTTAGAAACACTGGGAGTACTTGATCAGATGGAGGTGACAATGGTTCAGGCTCAACAGACTGGGGAGTACCCTGAACATTGTCTGTTGTCGGTTGGGAAACAGTAGTCTGATATTCAGTGATGAGAAATTCTGGCCTGTCTGAACTGTCACATGACCTGCTCCAGTCCCAGCCTTTATTTTCTTCAAAGATCACATCTCTACTTATGTGCAGCTTCCTTGACTCAGGATCATACATCCTGTAGCCCTTGGTACCTTCTGCATATCCCAACAACACCATCTTCACTGATCTGTCACTCAGTTTTCTCACATCAGGGCCATTATTTTTCACATGTCCAACACACCCAAACACCCTCAAGTGCTCAACACTTGGTTTCCTGCCATGCCAAGCTTCATAAGGAGTGACTCCTTCCAAGCTCTTAGTTGGTGATCTATTCAAAATGTAGACTGCTGTGGTGACTGCTTCACCCCAAAATTGAGCTGGCACAGATTTGCTTTTCATAATACACCTTGCCATCTCTACAACAGTCTGGTTCCTCCTTTCAACCACTCCATTTTGCTGTGGAGTATAAGGAGTTGTTGTGTGATGCTTAATCCCAAATTCAGTGCAAAACACTGTGAATTGCTTTGAGTTGAATTCACCTCCATTATCAGTTCTGACAGCCTTTAGCTTCCCTTCATATTCATTTTCTGCTCTTACCTTCACCTTTTTCAGAGCAGCCAAAGCTTCATCTTTTGATTTCAGGAGTTCAATCCACATGTATCTGCTACAATCATCAACAACAAGTAGGAAGTATGCCTTTCCACCAGGTGTTGGAGGTGAGATTTGTCCACACAGATCCGTGTGAAACAACTCAAGACCCTTCTGAGCTCTGAATGAGGATGTCTTTGGAAATGGCTTCCTGTGTTGCTTGCCCAAAGTGCATCCCTCACACACTTGCTCTACGTGGTCCACTACTGGCACTCCTTTCACCATGCCCTTCCTACCTAGCTCTCTGAGAGCCCTAAGGTTTAGATGACCATACCTAGCATGCCAAAGCCAGGCTGTGTCAGTAATGTTCAGCATCAGGCACACTGGTGCTGCTGGCTTGATTTGCAGTTTATACAGTCGATTGCTTGTTCTTGGTGTGTTGACAATTCTTCTTCTTCCTTGATCAAGTCGATCAAAAATCTGCAACCACCCATCCTCAAGCACAACTTTACATCCTGCTTCCTCCAGCTGGCCCAAACTTATTATGTTGCTTTGTAGCTTTGGGATATAGTAAACATTAGTCAGCACTTTATGCTCTCCATTATGTCCTGTCATGACCATTGAGCCAAGGCCCTCAATGCTCACACTAGAGCCATCCCCGAAACGCACTGAACCCTGTACTGACATATCAAGATCAGTCAGTACTGATTTCATGCCGGTCATATGGTTACTGGCTCCTGTGTCAAGATGCCACACTCCTTCTTCACACACAACAGGTACCACCTTCTTCTCTTGGAGACACACAACTTTAGGCTAACTTGGCTTGATGACCTCGACTGTTGCCAGAAGCAGTGTGCTCTGATCAACATCGGCTTTGGCCAGGTTTGCCTCCTTCTTTTCTTCTCTCTTTTGCTTCTTTGGACGTTTGCAGTCTTTTGCCCAATGTCCATAAATCCCACAATTGCGACACCTGCCCTTGCGACGAGGTGTGCCTTCAGAGGTGAGTTTGACACCGCCCTTCTGTGGTTCCTGGCGTGCCACAGCTTTGCCTTTGGCCTGACCGCCTGCTCCACCCCAATCCTTCTTTCCTGACAGCCCCGATGACTGAGATCGGTTCTTATGTTTCTCCAACCATTCTTCTTCAGTGAGCAACAGTTTCCCAGTCCTGTCAGTGATCTGATCAACCTTATCATCAAACCTATCCTCAGCAGCACGTAGCCTTCCCACAAGTTCTTCCACAGACAAGTCTTTCATATCACACAACATTTCTATTGATACATCTACTTGATTGAAACGGGATGGCAGTACTCGAAGAAATTTCTTGACAACACGGGAATCATCAACAGTCTCACCGAGAGATTTCAGAGTGGCGACGAGATTGGTGATGCGCATGCCGAAGTCCTCCACAGCTTCTCCCTCCTTGAACTTGATGTTCTCGAATTCACGAAGGAGTTTCTGGACGCTGATCTCCTTCACGCGATCGGCTCCCACCCTCATCGACTTGACGGTCTCCCACGCCTCCTTCACCGTCTTCTTCGCACCCAGGGTCCCCCACATCTCCTTGGGGACGGATCTCATCAGGGCGCCCATGGCTTGACGGTCTTGAGATCTCTTGGGATTGGTGCCGGGATCGATCACCTCCCAGATCTCAAGAGCTTCGTAGTTGATCTGCATCAACATCGCCCACTCCATGTAGTTTGAGCGGGTCAACATTGGCCAGACTAGGGAGCTCTCTTTGATGCCGGTGACGCCGGAGCTGTTCTGGCCGTCAACCATGGCGATCTCCGGTTGGCGGCGCGGGACGACGTACTTCTTCCTCGGGGGCTCGCGCGGGGGGCTTATGGACCCACCGTAGTGCATCCACCGGCTCCGATACCAGATGTTGGGACCGAGCTCCGGCGATTGAGCTCGGCGACGGCGCGGCCACGGCAAGCGGTGACCGCGGCGACGAACTAACTTCCCTGGAACGCACGCGAGAACTGGACACAGAGAAAAACACAAAGAATGGTGCTGCCAACTGCCGCAGCGTTTTCAGCGTTCATCTTCATTCATATATGCTCGAAGTACACGGGCTTGAAGCCCGACATCCCCGCCACCACGACCCGTTCTCCGTGATCCTATTTCCGCGGACCTCTAGAGGACGTGCACAACGCGACGTCGTGGCGGGGCTGAACACACACAGCGGTCACAGCGTGGCGCGGGCACATCTCGCCCACCTGTGATTCTACGCTAAACCAAACACTGACACATGACACGTCCCAACGGGATTACAAGATGAACACACACACTTATTCAGTCTAACAGGGAGGAGATCGAGGTGCGTGGTCCCATGCACATGGGTATTGAAAACCAAGTAGTACACGTTCATACTGCTTGCGTGCAGTTCTCTGCTATGGAATTGCATCTGTACAGCAGATCTAAAACAAATGTTGCTAAAAATAGTATACTTTTAGAAATGGGTGCATCAAGACAACCCCTCTGAAAAATTACATTTTAAAGGCAGTTGCCTTAATATAACCATTTCTGAAAATATATGTATCTTTGGAGCGGTTTTCTTAACAGCACTGTCTTTGAAAATGGATTTTCAGTAACGGTTGGCTAACTACAGTGCTCTCCATCCTACTTTGAGTCGGTTTCTTAATTATGTCAACTGTTCCTGTAAAAAATTAGTGCCGACGGTAAAAATGATTTGTGTACTAGTGAAAATTAATTATATTGGCAAACTAAATATCGAAGTTAACAATTTGTGGGAATGGTTATATACTTGAGAATAAATTTGAAACCTTCGAATGCTTATTTTTAGGGACTGAGAGAGTAGTTGTCGCAGTTGCATGACACCAAAAAGTGCATATAAGAATAAGATATCGGTTACCGACTAAAGGAAATTTGAATTATTCAGACTATTTCAGTCTCCCAAGATCAATTCTTTTTTCCATTCTAATTTAAAGCTGAACTATTTTATCGCTCCAATCCATCCCAATGGCCCATTTATTTTCTCTGTAAAATTTTCCCACCTGGCCTAGAACCATATATATCAGTCCTGTTTAGGCCAGTCCCCCCTTGTTTTTCTTCTCCCCTCAGTGGAATCTGCTAGCCCCAGCAACGCACTGCCCTGAACAACGCCACATCCACATGCTGACCGCGCCATGTAATTGGGTGGAAAACTGAGCTTGCTCGTTGATTTCGATGGCATGTACACTACAGGGCAGTGCAGCTGTAAGATCATGAGAGAGTTCATTCTGAGTGGATGATATAACTAAATCATCTATGCAGCACCTTGAGAGGACAAAAATAATGAAGCTACGGAGCGGCTTAAAGTTACAAGTGACATCACAGTTGTAGCAGGACCCTGCTACACCTGGTCACCTGTATGTGAATCGTCCACCCACTCTGTTGTCTGTTCTACCTTTTTACTCTGCAGTTGCACACTGTTTTCATGAGGCCATAGATATTTTTGTAGCAATTATTTTTTGAGACATATTTTTATTTTATTTTTTCTATTCAAGTTATATTGGAATTGTGTGTAGATAATTAATTAAAGTGCAATAAAAATGTGATTGTTTATTTTTTTATAAACAGTATTGTCAATTGGCATCGTTCGTAATATTTTATCATAATTTTTGAATTCATATGTCTGTCTAATAGACTAGTGTAATTACCAGTCCTCTAGCAGCCTGTTAATAGTGGTAGGTATTATTCCTTGTCTATGTTGTTTAATGTCTAGGAACTGGTGACCCCAACCAAGATATTTTGCCATCAACCGTATTTAAAATTATTGTTTTTTTCCTTTTGCTAAATGTACCTGTTCTTAATGCAATGTACATGCTTCACAACTGCAGGTCAGAGAAGCCAGCATCTCCATGTGCTTGTGGCCTCATGATATATATTGTTGCCGAGTGCCAACCAGTGCTTGCTACCAAAATATATCTAATTTCTGACGCTTGCCGAGTTTTCACTCCATAATAATCTCTCCCAATATTTAATGTGCATAGTCCACTCCAGATATATATCGCATCTACTGGAGGCAGGTCACTACTCAATAGTCACTAGCGTTCACTGCCTTTGTTTTGTTTCGCATTTCCATCTCTCTATCCCATTCTTTAATTTCTTCCATTGGACCACTGTTATTTGAGTAATAATGTGGAAAAAGATTGTAGGATGAGAATAAAGGGGTTAGCATGCAGGAAACACTAGCGCAATTGTGCTTGTGAGCAGAAATCGGTGGCATCGAGAAAAAGAATGCTATGATGACAACAGTGATAACTAAAATGGATGGACACCAGAATATCAAGGTAGAGGCCGAAGGCACAAGCTGACGTTTTGATGGTGCCTAGGTCAATCAGATACTACAGGTCAAGCTTCTTGAAGACATATAGATGGTCTCCGCACCTTTATCATTCTCATCCTTTTTGAAAACTAAATTTTTTTTGAAAACTTTATCATTCTCATCCTCAACTTTCTCATCTACACTAATTAGCTTGATGACAAGCTCATATTTAGATGGTCGATGAATCATGTAGCTTCCTCCATACATAACCTGAATAGTTGACGCTTCAGTACCCACAGATTTGTCAGCGACTTCGCTATATACAACTCTTCTAGGATCTTCCATTTTTTCTACGGTGAGTGTTCTCTTGATTACTAAGTACTTTACCTCGTTGGAGAGACATAGTTGAATTGTGTACTAACAGCCTTCCGCTCCATCACCTTCCATTCTTCATCAGTAGTCTTGTCCGGCTTGATGCCCTCAAGAGCATGGGTCAATCCTTGTTGTACAAGCACATCTGTTGTAACTTGTATTGAAACGGAGAGAGAAATACAATAATGCATTATTCAAAATAGGATACAAGTAATCTGATGGAGCATCTCTCCCAATAATCAATATCATTCTATTGGGGATGAATTATTGGTGACCTGCTGGAGATGCTCTAATGCACCAGATTATGCTATCCTGATGCCACTGACCAACCATCCCCAGTGTGAGGAGCATAAAAGTGATAAAACGGAGCACCCTCGTCCTCCTGTGATTACCACACATCACGCCCCACTATTCTCTCTGTCTAGCTCCCTGCCCTCACCAGTGACTCAGTTGTAGCTTTTTTTTTAGAATACGTATCTGTATTACTTGTTAATGAACATACATTGGAGCGTACGAATACAGACACATACATAGTGGATACAGACGCAGCTTTCCAACCATACTTCATGAAGACCCCTAAAAAACAAGAAAACACAATGTTGCCTCTAGAATCTTCGTGAACCATCCGTAGTTGGCCGCCTCGCCGTCGGCCATCACCGCTGAAGAAGCCGCCGAGAACCACCATGAGCCAGAGAAGTCCCATCGCCCACTGGCTTGAAATGGAGTCAAAGTAGATACCCATCACGAATGACAGGATGAAGCCATTGGCGATTCCCCCATCAACCGGGGCCGTGCGCCAACATCCCTAGCTCCCAAATCCAAACTCACAACCGGCAGCCACCGCCGCCGAGCAAGAGAGGAGCCTGATCTGGCCGGCCAGCAACCACATCCCCAACAGACAGCTCCGCATCCAAGCAAAAGAGAGGCAGCAGCAACATCACCTGGAAAACGACGAGCCGCCAGCCCCAAACTCTAGCACGCCGAACGACCCAATCCGAAGTGCGACCTCCAGATCCGGTCCGGCACCACCTCATAGGCCTCCCGCCGGCATCAGAGTGAGTGACGGCGAGGTGGACGAAGACCAGGAGGAACTTATTCCGCCAAAGCAGCACGGCCACCTCCACCAAGCGCACACCACCAGGAAACCTAACCCACATGCAGAACTCACTGGAGATGACACCGAAGCCGTCGTCGCCGGAGAACTGCACAGGGAACCTAACCCTAACCGGCATTAAAGAAAGCGCCGCCGGGAGAAAGAAGCTACTAGACCTAATATCTACAGCTATACAGGCCCTCCCACCAAGGAACCGGGCACCCCTCTCATCTCCACCGCCGGCAAGGACGGCAGAGGAGAGGGGGCTGGCGGATCAATGGAGGGAAGAGGGAGTCGCCCTCGAAATCGCCTTTCGGAACTGTAGGTGGGGGAAAGATGGTTCGAGAGCACTTGGGTCTATTTCTTCCTGTTGTGACTTGTGAGAGAGTCGACTCAGTTGTAGCTTGGACAAGGAAAAAGAGGTTGCATGGCACTGATGTGCGGTCACCATATTGAAGTCTACAGTATGCCTGTGAGCAGTCCAAGGAAGTGTATCCTAAAGATAATGATACAGTTCTGAGTGGAGGCTGTCGCCAATGCTGCAGTGTCAATGGAAAACATGGTGTCAAACGAGCAGCTTGAACAAGCTACCAAGGACCAAGATCCCTTGTACGCCAACAGTAAACGCTTGGCACTGTATCTATATGTTTATAGTACGACGGCCTGCATTTTCCATAGGATGTTCTGTTCATAGCTGAATGACCTAATATATTAGGGCATCAAATTAGTAGTAAATAGCCATCCAATGCATTATAAGTTGTTCATCGTACAAACGTGATGTCAAACTATCCAAGTAGAGATGATTAAGCATCTTTCCACATTGTTCGTAAAAATTCGATGACTTTGACCACTGAGATTTTTGGAATGATCTTATATGGATCGGATATTATCATATAAATGTGACAAAGTAAAGCAGCACTACGTTGAAACGGGATGCTGACATGTCCTAGTTTTTCATATTACAATGGGATCAGTGAAGGAAAAGCCACACGGTAGATAACAATCATTATGGGACAAATGAGGACTTAGTGACATGCTGGATTCAGTCATTATAGCTATGTATTTTATTAAAAGGAAGAAAGCAAGAAGTATCAGGAAAGCTCCAAACATGTCCCATGTATGCCTACAAAGGCTACAATAGGATGTAAACGAGAGCAGTGGCATGCCCAAATAGATCTTCTCAATTTCCCTCAATAAATAACATCAATTTCTTTCCATCAAAGTGCACTTTTGAGAAAACTCTGTAGATTTTGACACATATATAGTGTAGTGCACTCGGTGTTATTGTGCCTTGATTGTTTTTCTCCTGTGACATTACAGCACTGGATCGGAACAACACCTTGTTTATATAACATAGACCAACGTAAACATGTTATTGTACCAGTAGTTCTCAACGCCTCTCCTCTTAGCATCGTGTGCTGCAAAGATCTAATTGGGCCAAAATTAGTAGCTTGGAATGGATTGCTTCCACTTATGTCTAATGTTGTCCTGATTCGGAGCAAGGCAGAGATATTTTTTATGAACTTAAAAGCAAATGTGAATTTGTCTCGACGAAGTGTCACTAGATTGATGTGATTCCCAATAATGTTCCAAACATAAATAAACGATTGTGGAAACAAAAAGAACCACTTAAGGTGCAGACCAAAGACAATCTAGCTAAGTGTTATGGACAAATAAAAAAATGTTGCTTTTCTCACAATAAGGATACATTCAAATCTTTCTAAACAAAAGGAGACAATGAAACGCCTGTTGAGCAGCTTCGCTTGTGTAGTATGGTTTGTGATTTAAATTGCTTGAAGTTATGGTTCTTTAAAACTATGGAGATTTAGATACGACTTGAAACTGCTGGTCCTGCTGATAATGGTTGCTGCACATTGGTCATTATGGCTATCTAGTAATGACATTGTATTTGTCAAAAAGGGTTATATATGCAATTATCGACCAACTCACACTTGGGACATTGTTTAGAAGCTCAATTCTTAGTTTCTTTTGTAGCGGCATATCATCGATTGGAGATGAGGTGAAGTAGTTCTCCACCTAGCCACATGGTGATCTAACCTTCAGATCGAAAGACACTAGTGTGTGTCCAGTCTAGTAAAAACTTCACAGGCTTTGTGCATCTAGAATTTTAGATATGTAGAGTCACTTTTGACCTCTACGTTCGTGAGTCGCATTAGCGGCATCCATTTGGGGGTACAGCCCAGCCCTTAAGGAGCACCAGCCACAGGTGTGGGACTCTCCAGGGGGGTGGTCGCCCAACGTCAGCCGGCCACAGGTGCGGGACTCTCCAAGGGCTGGTGCTCCTTATGGGCTGGGCTATACCCCCCAACTGGATGCCGCTAATGCGACTCATGCTTGATAGGGCTTGGGTGAGGCTACGGATTGGAATTCCCCCGGCTGGCTGATGGGGTCATGCTCCTTCGTGAGCCCCCCCTGTCGGCTTGGCAACGGATGAAGCTTCATCTCTGGCCTCACCGTGCTTGCCTCAATGCTCCCATGCGCCTATAATCCTGGAGCTCAATTCACCAGCGCCTGCTCCTCCCTTGCCATCATCTAGCGCGGGGCCGGCCTTGCCGCCGGCTGCCGGCTGCCTGTTAGGTGGGGAACCCCCGAGTCCGGAGGCGTCGGCTCCACTGGGACCTGCTTTGCCGCCTGCCCAGCCTCTCCACGCCTCTAGGAGGAGGTTTGGTTCGCGTGAGGCGTAGTCCTTACCTCACCCCCCGCCGAGTCTACTCTAGGCAGTGGCACCGTGCCCGGGCCCCTGCCCCAGTGGCTGCGGACGGCTCCTCCCAAGGTCCAGGGGCCGAAACTCCACTCCAGGAGCTCGACAAGGTGTGCAGGCCGGTGGATAGACTTATTCCTCTGCCCATGATCCAGGTGCGGCGAAAGAAGGCCCCTCCTCCAGGTTCCCTGCCGCGGCATAGCCAGCGGGTCGCTGGCGGTGCTCCTTGCTCTCCAGGTCCGGTGCTCTCGGAGGCCTAGAAGAAAGTGATGCGGCACCTTGCGTTTGATGAACAGGAAATCATTCAGCCAAATGCTCAAGATAATTACGATAAGCTCTTCAAGCCAATGCTTTCTGATTGGCATGTTAGTGCTTTGCTGCTATTTTTGGTTAGGAAGATGGAGATGGTGAGCAGGTGCGAGCTGCAGATGTCCTTACAATAATGTAAGGTTTGGTTCTGAATTGGGGTCGATTTATTTCTTCTGTGAAGATGAACCCTTCTACTATCCTTTTTTGGAACGTGCGAGGCCTAAATCAAAGGGATCGCCGGAATTCTGTCAGAGATGTTGTGCTTTCCAGCAATGCTGACATTGTCTGTTTGCAAGAGACTAAGGTGACGAATATGTCCCAGAATTTGTTCCTTTCGGTTTTTGGTTCTACATATGATAATTTTGTTGCACTCCCGGCAATGGGACTAGAGGCGGGGTACAGATTGCTTGGAACGGATGTTGTTGCCAGGCAGTTGCTTCAAGGGTAGACACTTTGCTTCTATTTTGTTTTTGGAACAAGATGGTCGCAATTGGTGGTTCACTGGAGTCTATGGGCCACAAAGAGATGATGAGAAGGTGTTGTTTCTGCAAGAGCTAAGGAACATCAGGACACTGTGCAATGGGCCTTGGCTTTTGGCTGGAGATTTTAATTTGATTTATCAGGTTGCTGACAAGAACAATACTAATTTGGACAGAGCAGTGATGGGAAGATTCAGGCATTTTTTGGATGACAATGATCTCAAGGAGATTCTGCTCTTGGGTTGAAAATATACTTGGTCGAATGAGAGGAGATCACCTACTCTTGTAAGGTTGCATCAGGCTTTCTGTTGTGGTGACTGGGAAGGTATTTTCCCTGATGTTGTCCTGCAAAGCAGAGCAGCTGGGGTCTCGGGTCACTGCCCACTCATCCTTGGTTTGAAAGTGAGCACTAATGGCAAGCGTCGATTTCATTTTGAGAATTTCTGGACCAAAATCCCTGGTTTTCTAGAAGCTGTCAATCAAAATTTGGAGGCTCTGGTACAATCTAACTGTGTTGTAGAGCGCCTGTTCATCAAGCTGCAGCGTCTCAGTAAGGGATTACAAAAATGGGGACAATGGAAGGTAGGGAATATTAAAGCCCAGTTAGAATTGGCCAAAGAACTACTTCACCGCCTGGAGATTGAGACAGATTCAAGGGCACTCTCTAATGGCGAGGAATGGCTGAGAAGGAAGCTTAAACTTCACTGTCTTGGTTTGGCTTCGCTGGAGCGAACCATTGCTCGGCTGCGGTCTAGGATTCTTTATCTTCAGGAAGGTGACACCAATACTGCATTCTTTCATCAACAAGCTAGATTCAAAAAAAAAGAACTTCATCGCAAAATTACAAGTTGGTGATCAGGTGGTCGTCTCACAAGATGAGAAGGAGAAGGCAGTGTTTGAATTTTATGAGAATATTCTTGGCAAGGCTGAAGAAAGGAATTTTACTTTCTATTTTGGATGCCCCATTCTCAGAGGAGGAAGTGTGGGCAACTATTAAGGAAATGCATCTGGACAAGGCCCCAGGGCTGGATGGATTCACGGGCAGGTTTTACAAATCTTGCTGGAACATTATTAAAGGCGATGTGTTGATGGCCTTAGATGCATCCAGTGAGGCCATGTCTTCAAATTTAATCTTCTGAACATGGCCTGCTGCCTAAGAAAGTGGATGCAGTTGAAGTGAAGGATTTCCAGCCTATAAGCTTGATTCATAGCTTTGCCAAATTGGTGACTAAGGTCTTGGCCAATCGGCTGACCCCTCTTCTACCTTCCTTGATCTCTGCAAATCAGAGTGCATTTGTGTGGCGAAGGAAGATCCATGACAATTTTATGTTGGTTCAGCAGATGGTTAAAACTTTGCATCAGAAGAAAGAGGCGCATGTCCTGCTCAAGCTAGATATCTCCAAGGCGTTTGACTTTGTTTCTTGGTTGTTTTTGCTAGAAGTCATGAGCAAAGTGGGGTTTGGTCAGCGGTGGCGGGACCTCATATGCTTGATCCTGTCCACCACTTTGACACAAGTCCTGGTTAATGGAAAGCCAGGGGACACCATTTATCACCATCGCGGTCTTAGACTAGGTGATCCCCTGTCACCCACTATGTTTTTTCTAGTTATGGATGTGCTGAATTCCTTGGTCATTTATGCCACAATGAAGGGTTTGATGCAGCCTCTAGCTATTCAGCAAGCTCGGCACCAGGTATCCTTCTATGCTGATGATGCAGTCTTATTCTTGAGGCCCACCAATTTGGATTTGGTCACTGTTAGTCACCTACTTGATCTGTTTGGACATGCCTCCGGTCTTAGAACCAATCTGTCCAAGAGTTTAGTTTGCCCTATTCATTGTATTGATGATGAGTTGGCACTCACTGCAAATATACTTTCCTATTCCATAAAAGCTTTTCCTTGTACGTATCTCGGCCACCCTCTAGCAATTGGTAAGCCAACTAAAGAGGTGCTGCTACCTCTATTTGATAAGGTGGCAGATTATCTCCTGGGATGGAAGGCTTCTCTACTGAATAGGGTAGGGCGGCTAGTATTGGTGAAGGTGGCGCTGACTGCTGTCCCTATATATCTTTTAATAGGCATGGACCTCTCGAAATGGGTTCTAAAAGCTATTAGTAAAAAGAGGCGAGGTTTTCTTTGGAAGGGTCATCAACAAGCCAATGGTGGCAATTGCCTGGTAGCGTTGGTAGCATGGGAAAAATTGCAAAGACCACTTGAATATGGAGGCCTTGAGATTCACAACCTTGAACTTCTTGGCTGGGCACTTCGGATTCGATGGCTGTTGTCACAAAAGAAGAATGCTAATAGGCCTTGGGCTGGTCTCCCAATCACTATTCCTCATAAAACTAGGGCCCTCTTCAATGTTGTAGTTGATGCCATAGACGGAAATGGGGAGCAAATTTTATTATGGACAGATAGATGGTTGGATGGGCATACCATGGCTGAAATAGCACCTAACTTGTTCAAAACTGTCCAGAAACGAAGAACCAAAAGAAGGACTATGGCTCAATCACTACATAATAGAAGCTAGGTTCAAGATATTAAGGGAGCTAGTACAGTAGAGGTCCTGTTTGAATTTCTCCACATTTAGGATATGGTGGATGGTTTTATTTTGCAACCAAAGATTCTAGACCGATATAAATGGAAGTTAACGCAGGATGGTTCTTATAGAAGCAAGTCTGCCTATGCGGCCTTCTTTGTGGGCTCCATCAAGTTTGGTTTGTGGAGAAGAATTTGGAAAACCTAGGCTCCCCCGCGCTGTAAGTTTTTCATCTAGTTAGTGGTTCATAACTGGCTTTTGATAGCCGATCACCTAGCAAGGGGGAATCTGCCCTGTCCAGAGTCCTGCCCCCTATGTGATCAAGTGGACGAAACTATAAAACATTTGCTAGTGGGTTGTGTCTTTGCTCGACAAGTTTGGACCTTGATTTTGCAACAATTGGGGCTATTGCAGTCAACACCACAGCCTATTATGTCTCGTTTCTCGGGGTGGTGGAAGAGATCGATTGCTGTTGTCCCCAAGGGAGTGCGTAAAGGACTCAACTCCTTGATAATTTTGGTCTCATGGGAGATTTGGAAGCATTGCAACTCTTGTGTCTTTGACAACAAGAGGCCAAGTGTTCAGTAAGTCATTAGGGCTATTAGCTCGGAGGGAGGGCTCTAGTGCTCGGCTGGAGCCTCCAAATTCCATGAGCATGTTCTAAGGTCGCTGCCTACTTGAGCTTAGAGCTTGGAGGCATTTGGTAGCTTCTACATATTTTGTGGCGAGTCTATAACTTAGTGTCCAGGGTGTGGTGTGTGTGAGTTGGGTCTCTTGACTTGTGTAACATTTTTCTACCTTAATAAAATGATGCGCAGTTATCCTGCGCTGTTCGAGAAAAAAAGTGACTTGAATATAGTTGTATCATCTTAGTTTAAATACATTGAGCTCCACCGTGGCCGCCATGGCCAGCATTGAGCTCGCTACGAAACCCTAGCTAGTCGCTTAGTACCCTAGGCCGGTTCGCCCGGTCATGAGGATTGTGTAGGTGCAAGTCCGGTCACCGGAGATCTCACCGGCAACAAGAAAGCGCCAGTCAAAGCCACGGTCACCGTGGTCAGCATGGCAGCACTGAGCATTGGACCTAGGGCCCCGCTGTCAGTCTCTGTGGCTCGCAAGGGTTTGGTGAAAAATGTATTTCTCGGTTTATTCCTTTTCCAGAAAATGCTAATTTGTGCTATATCTTGTTCAATTCCTAGAAAATATAGAAATATGATAAAATCGTGAAAATTACCTATTTTAATTAATAAATATACATTCCATGATTTTTATAGGCTAAAATAAATATCTTTTAATCATGAAAATTTTTGTGTATGCTTTACATGGTTAGTCCTACCTTCACAAAAATTTAAGTACTATTTTCATGAATAAAAATTATCCACTTAATTCCGTGCTTTAAGAATTATTTAATAAATGCTTAATTGATTAGAGTTAATCATAAAATGACTTGAGTGTGATTTGGGATTGATTCTAGACCTTGTGACATCACACCTTTGCTATTCCTTGGTATATTCATTACATGATTGTTGCTCATAATTAACTTGTTGTTAATAAATAAATAATTTTGCTTTGTGAATAATTAACCAAGCTTAACCATGAAAGGAAAGTTGTACTCCAGTTAGTTAATCTTATTTAATCATCATAACTCATGTTAAGTGTCTCATCATTCCAAAGCATGCATATTTGTTACATTTAATGATCAAGAGTGGCATTTTGTTGTTGAGCAAGTCCTAGAAGTGGATTTCTAATCAGTCGGAGTTGGTTATCTTTTTTGTGGTTTTCTGAAGTGCTTGACAACCGCAACAGGCAAGCCCTTGAGCATAAACCCTTCTCTAGTATTTACAAAGCTCTATTACACTTTAAGTCTTCTGAGATGTGCATTAAGTAACTAGGAGTTGGTTGAATACCGTTGCTACATGATTACCTTGATATTCAGGTATTCTTAGCTGTACCCTACTAGTATGAATAGGTTGACATCTCTAATGCTTAATAATAACCCTTAGACTTCAGTAGAAGTCGAATGATGGTTTCATCGTTCGCGAGAAATAGGTTTTACCTGGTTCTTCTTGGCTCTGCTTTTGGATCGCGTGAGTACCATGATAATGATAATGCTTAAACTGAGACCAGGCGGGACTTGATGTTATGATAAATGTTCTTGGGTAGACAAGTTCACCTAGTCGTGCTCATCCCGCCTATGTCGATTGAGGACCATTCGTTGTAGGCCACCGTGTGGTTGAGACCTTGTAGTACTAGCCACATAATCCAGTAAGCCTGATACCTTGGCTATTCCATTATTTGAAAAGACAACTGCACACTAGACGTGGGAGATGGTGAGAGTAGCGTGCACACATCTTGTCAATCCATCATGGATGAATGACATAGTGAGGTGGAGTACTATGCTCTCGGGTAGCGCAAACCAGTTCATGTTTTGGAGGATCTGAGTGAAGGTTGATATCTGTAGGTCTCGGACTTGCATATGTCATGTGGTAAGGAAACCCTAGTTGGGCTTAATCGATTCGAATCATCGTGCTCCTCGGTTATGGAGACTCGACCCTCTAACCATACATCGTAGTTAATCAATGGAAACATGGTTACTTTTGGTTATGAATATGAGAAGAGATGAGATGCTTAATTAAGTGATTGATATAGAACCGGTGCAAATTGGATACTGACAATGACTTAATACATAGCTAAAAGATTGAAAGTAAGGATCCACTTGTAGTGAGCTTTTCTGCAAAAGTAATTCTTGATTCAAACTTTCCTTTAATCCAGCATGCCCTTAGAGTCTTTTCTTCTAGTTGGGTAAGACTTGTTGAGTATCCTTAAGTACTTAGGGTTTTTTAACCCCTGTTGCAGGATCTAACTTGAGCTACTAATTAAGGTCATGTGGGTGGGCTCGACATGATCTAGCTGCCTCTTCTTCTTTAAATGCTTCACCTAAGTTGCTTTCGCAGTTCCACTCATCATTTGGAACTTAGTTAAAGATGTCACTTGAACATGTTTTGTAAACTAATGTTATGATTCTTCTGCAATCTGATGTAAGTTATTTTTGTACCAAATGTTGTAATGTTTTGGCCACTCCATGTTGATCCTGTATAAGTTGTAAAATATCGATGATTCGGGGTTCCTCGAGGACACCCGACAGACTACCGGAATTGTGTGGCTTATGTGTGCACCAGTCAGAGGTCTGTAAGACAATGACGGGCACATGTGGGCCATATAATTTGGGTGATTCTGCCACATGAGGACAGCATCGGCAGAGGGGAAGGAGAAGGACATGGGCTGGACGAGCATCAAGGACCTGTTCGAATTATGCGATCACCGGGAGAATCGATGAATGCCTGGCCGCCACGGCCACGAGCATGGGACAGCTGATGAATGGTACACTGTTGGGCTGAACTGAGAAGGCTTTGCATCCCTGTTTCTAGAGTGAAATTCCCTAGCTAATCCTTTATTTTTAAAATTTATAGTACTGCAAACGTTTGAGAGGTTGAATGTCAATTTTTTGCCCAGCTTTTCTATAGTAGTTCACTGAAACTTTTCAGTTGTTGAGAATGCTTACACCAACAACCTCACTAACCACCAGTCAAAGCGGATAGAGGTAGTGCCCATGGTATCCCGTCCCATGTATATTAGGTGAATACCCCGCACGTTGCTGCGGGTAGAAAGTGATGTTTTATGAATGACAAATGAATTAATCATGCAAGAAACTGCATTAGAATTTCATGAAAATGATACCTTGAATGCGATTATCGACTTGCACAGAAGTGAAATAAAACCTTATAGTATTACAGGTGAGTTGATCCATCCACCAAAGTAGTATATATACATGAAGACCAATGTCAAATAACTCCCCGGGGCTTAAGCTAATCATAACTATGAAATAATGACCCAACAGGATTGATACGAAAAGGGATGTAGAAGAAAGACTAACTGTTGAAAACTCTTACAAACATATCTATCATAATCTTCCTGACATGCTGCAACATGTGTGGGCAAGGTACTTCTCCTTGTGCTAATTTTGGCCCTGGGAAACAACAGTGAAAAAATGAACCATTCAGCACAAAAGTAGAATTATCGATCTCACACCTTCAAAACTCTGAAACCAACATGAAGAAGAAACAAGCACTTGCCTGTGGTTTGTCCCCTTCCTTCCGTGTGTAGCACTGTATATATAGACTTAGAAGTTGAATGAAGTATTATAGTGGAAAATAATGGCAGATGGGCCATGCGTTAGTGGAGGAAGTGGAGTGGAATTGCATGTTGCATGCGTAATAGTAGATAGGGTGTGAAGATCAAACGTAAACCATGAAAAATTGAAAAGGCATGAATGTAGCAATAGAATAGAAAGGCAGGATGGAAATTAAATAAATTGTCAGTGCATGCTGCATGCATGTAGCAGTAGAATAGTAAAGGATTCTACATAAAGCATGCTTGAGATAATGACACCAAGTGCTAGGAATAAATTATTGGTGCCATCGGTTAATATATAGAGGTGGAAATGGAAACAAAAGACAAATGATGTTCCTGATGAGCTATTTCTGTTACATGTCATGAGGTGGAGGTAGATGCGTGGACCAGGAGGGCCGTAGAATAGAAAAGGATTCTACGTAAAGCATGCTTGAGTTAATGACACCAAGTGCTAGGAGTAAATTATTGGTCCCATCGGTTACATATAGAGGTGGAAATGGAAACAAAAGATAAATGATGTTCTGGGCGACCTATTTCTGTTACATGTCATGAGGTGGAGGTAGATGCGTGGACCAAGAGGGAACGATGATGTGGAGGGCTGTGGAATGAGAAAAATAGGTTAGTGGGGTTTTGCTTTATAAGAGTTTAAGATGTGCGGTGCATGCAGTCACAAAATTTTAGGGACAAAAGGGTTGGAACCATATTGTTTCTCATCTACATCGTCCAAGACTGTAGTAATCTTTAACCATTCCTCTTTCTTATACAAATTTCACCGTTACATGTCCTCCATATATATGTCACGTGGCCATACAGCCTCCCCATTCGACGCCTCAAGTTCCATATATACATCAGGACCATTGGACTGCTCCTATTTAACAGTGCCCCGACTCCACATTTTTTTATTATTTGAATCCATGGGGCGTCTTGCCCAATGCCCAGCAGAATTGGTGGGTCGGTGTTGTGCACCATGTAGCCAGTATACCATGGAACATGGAAGGTCCAGATGTCCTTCTTCAGTCATGCACCAAATAGTGTCCTTTGTAGGCATAGGAGGCATCTGGAATTATATGTGGTTGGTGCAGTTCAATATGTGTTTCGTGTGTGATGCACTCACAAAACTGCTATTGTAGCTCCCATGATGTTCCCATTGATTTCGTGACCAGACAAGATTAGTATCGATTTTTTGATCCAGCAAATGAGGAACCTGTTCGAGGAGACGAAGGAGACACCAGCCCACCTCACCGGAGGGCTATCACACGCTACAACCTTGCAAAGGTGTGAGCGGCTGAGGGTACAACATCTTCTTGATATATTACGGGCTTAGCCCATATAATATTTAATAAGTCAAATAAACTTTATGGTCCATAATAATGCGTAATATATGGTTTAATACTGTATGAGATTTTGACTAGACGTTGACTCGGTTTATATGGTTGGATATTGTCTATGTTGAAAAGCTGAGAAAAGGATATGGGTGTGCCACACATGCCGTCGCCGTTGGCAGCGGCCAGGCTGTGGGCTTGGCGTGGCTGGCGGTGAGCGAGCAGATGGGGAAGGACGGACAGGAGTGGTTTTGCCACTCAATCCACATAATTACGGGAGTTGCTCGTTTTATGATGGTGGCGGATTCATGACAGGAGTTTCACCTGTTACCACTGTCTCCGTCCTTCTGCGTCTGCACGCTTTCTCTTGTCTCCTGATCTTCTCCTGAGGCTCTTCGCTTCCCTGTCGCTAGCCATATAATCAGTTGCTCTTTGGTTCTCTCCTTTCCAGTTCCTGCGCGCACTGGGATTGGGAGAGTAGGGCCTCTGGAATGCCTGCTGTCTTCGAGTGTTCCTGCTCGGGTGAAGGGCGACAATCACGTTTTTAGAGACTATCGCTGGTGACATGACTACTCGCTACATCTACGTCCTCTTCTTCCTAGCGCCGGCGCACTCCGGTGATCGGCACTACTTCCCATCTACACTGCAATGAATGGGACGACTACACCGACAGGCACTATGTCGACTAGTGCATCCGGCTCTACCGCTGGGTATGTCTCTATTCTTCGCTATCCAGTTCGGTTGTGTATCTATAACTTGTTGGTTAGTATCATCTATTTGGTTTTCACACTTAGTTCACAAAAGCACATATATGATGTCAGAAACCTTTTGATTATCGCTATTTTTTGGATTAAATTGCTATTGAAAATGTCTAATTATCTAACAATCTAAAAATGTGATAGGCAATTTTTGGTAGTTGTTTTTGTGGGTATGCTGAAACCGAATGTTTTTAAGGGCACTCACTATAAGAGGTAGCGGCAGAGGTGCATATTATGGTTGACTGCTATGCACTGTTACTTTGTTGCTGAACCTAGGGTTGTTGGGCCGCATATTCCAACATGCTGATACTACGTTCAAGGCAGCAAATTTGAGCGTGCTAGGAGACTCCATAGTAGATGCATATGTGCCATTACAGACTGGTAAGGCCATGTGGGAAGCACTTGATGCCAAATATGGAGTGTTTGATGTTGGTTCTGAGTTGTATGTCAAGGAGCAGTTTCATGATTACCGGATGATCGATGGTTGTTCTATAGTGGAACAAGCTCATGAGACACAAACATTGGCAAAAGAACTCAAAATGTTTGGATGTGTGTTGCCTGACAAGTTTGGGGCAGGCTATATCATTGTTAAGCAACCACAAACTTGGACAAATTTTGCTACCTCTCTGGAACATAAGAGACAAGAGTTTGGCGTTACCGAGCTCATTGGCTCTTTGGATGTTGAAGAGAAGGCGAGAGCAAAGGATGTCCATGGCAAGAAGGTCGGTGTGGGGAGTTCCAGTGCCCATGTGGTGCAGAAGAATACTCTCAGTTCCCAAAAGAAGAAATTCCAGCAAGAACTCAAACAAAAGTCTACCACTCCTTTTAAGAAGAAGAAGAAAAACAAGGAAAAGGAAAATAATTTCACTTGTGGCGAGCCTGAGCACTATGCTAGAGAGTGTGAGGAGGCTAAGTGAAAACCGAACAAGAAAACAACAAACATAGTTGAGACTAATGCAGGAACAATGGGGTACGGTAATTTATTACCTACTGTTCTTTTAGTTTGTCATTCACTTGATCGGTGGGTTGATACTAGTGCAAATATACATGTGGGTGCTGATGTTTCTTTGTTTTTCTTATCAGGTCAGGCGGACTTCCTCCTTATTGATGGGGAACGGGGCGTGTGCGGCTGTGCATGGTGTTGGTACGGTCGATCTGAAGCTTACTTCGGAAAAGACCATGTAGCTGAAGAATGTGCATCATGTTCCCTCAATAAAGAAAAATTTGATTAGTGGTTATTTGCTTTAACGTGATGGTTTTAATCTTGTGTTCGAGTCTAATAAGTGCATACTTTCTAAGTATGGTACTTTTGTTGAAAAATGATATGAGAGCGGATGCTTGTTCCGTCTGTCTTTGACTGATAATTATTTTAATTCCGTGAGCCATATGAACCACGATAATGAGACGAATATTTGGCATTCATGATTATGTCATATTAATTTTGGTTGTAAGACTCAGCTGGTTTAAGTTTAATTTCAAAATTTGATGTGGTCAAAGGTTCTAAGTGCCATGTTTGTGTTGAATCAAAGCAACCTCGCAAGCCTCACAAGACTGCTGCGGCGAGGGATTTGACACTGTTAGAACTAATTCATTCTGATGTGTGTGAGATGAATGGAGAGTTAACCAAAGGTGGCAAGAGTTATTTCATAATGTTCATAGATGATTGCACTCGATTTTGCTATGTGTATTTATTAAAAACAAAAGATGAAGCATTGCATTATTTTAAGATATATAAAGCTGAGATAGAAAATCAATTTGAGAAGAAAATTAAACGTTTGCGATCTGATTGCAGGGGGAAAATATTTCTCAAACGAATTTTCTGAGTTTTGCATGGTGCACGGTATTATTTATGAGAGGACACCACCATACTCACCATAGTCCAATGGGATTGCAGAGAGAAAGAACTGCACTCTAATTAAATTGATTAATGTCATGTTAGAGACTGCGGGACTATCTAAGGAATGGTAGGGTGAGACAATTTTGACAATGTGTCATATCTTGAATAGGGTGCCCACAAAGAACAAAGAAATTACACCATTCGAGCAATGAAAGAAAAAGAGATTAAATCTTTCTTACCTATGAACTTCGGGTTATTTAGCAAAAGTGATTGTGCCAATAAACAAAAAGTGAAAGCTTGGATCAAAAATTGTTGATTGTGTCTTTATCGGTTCTGCTATTCACAGTGTGGGTTATAGATTTTTAATAATAAACTCTGGTGTGTCTGGGGTTATTGGTACAATTATGGAATCTAGAGATGCAACATTTTTTTAGAGTGAATTTCTCATGAAAAATACATCTGGCACTTCTAGTCATGAATCTATTTTTATATATGAGAGAGACACATGAACCGGTAATACACGCTGATGTTGAAACCCATGAAGAAATTCCTGAGGAGGATAATAATATAGCCACTCGAAAGAGTACGAGACAGATGGTTGCAAAGTCTATTGGTGAAGGCTATATTATATACTTTGTGCATGACACTCCCACAACCATAGCTAAGGCATATTCATCTCTTGACGCTGACTTGTGGAAGGAAGCTATTCAAAGTGAGATAAACTCTATTATGTCAAATGGAACTTGGAAAGTGGTTGATCATCCTTATGGATACATACCAGTGGAGTGTAAATGGGTCTTCAAAAAGAAGCTATAGCCTGATGGTACTATTGAGAAGTACAAGGTGAGGCTAGTGGCTAAAGGTTATACTCAAAAGGAAGGAGAGGATTATTTTGATACTTACTCACCAGTTGCCCGTTTGATGACCATACGCGTGCTACTGTCCTTGGCTACCTCACACAGTCTTCTCGTTCATCAGATGGATGTTAAGACAGCTTTATTGAATGGAGAGCTTAAGGAAGAGATCTACATGGATCAGTCTGATGGATTTATAGCAGAAGATCAAGAGGGTAAGGTTTGTAAATTATGAAAATCCTTATATGGCCTCAAGCAAGCTCCTAAGCAGTGGAACGAGAAGTTTGACAAAACTTTGACATCAGTCGACTTTGAAGTGAATGAAGCTGATAAATGTGTCTATTATGAGTATGGTGGAGGAGGAGGTATAATTTTGGGCTTGTATGTTGATGATATTTTAATCTTTGGAAATAATATTAATGTGATCATGAAAGTGAAAGATTTTCTGTCTAATAATTTTAAGATGAAAGACTTGGGTAAGGCTGATTTTATTCTTAACATGAAGCTACTAAGAGAAAGAAATGGTGGGGTAACACTTGTGCAATCCCACTATGTGAAAAAGGTGCCAAATCGCTTTGGTTACAGTCAATGCACACCTTCTGCAACTCCCTATGACCCAAGTGTGCTATTAAGGAAAACTCACAAAATAGCACACGATCAATTGAAATACTCTCAAATAATTGGCTCACTTAAGTATTTGGCTAGTGCAACAAGGCATGATGTCTCGTTTGCTCTGAGCAAACCTAGCCGGTTTGTTTTAAATCTGGAAGATACACATTGGCATGCTCTTGAGAGGGTGTTACACAACCTGAAGGGAACCATGAGTTATTGTATTTACTATACCGGGTACCTGAGGGTACTGGAGGGTTACTGTGATGCTAACTGGATATCTGATGTTGATGAGCTTTAAGCCACAATTGGATACACATTCTTGCTTGGAGGTAACACTGTTTCTTGGAAGTCTTGCTAGCAGACTGTCTTAATGAAGTCCACAATGGAAGCAGAACTCATAGTATTAGACACCACTAGCGCTGAGGCCGAGTGGCCTGAGAAACCTTTACCGGCTATTTTATGAACTGTGACAACCAAATTGTGATAACTAAGGTAAACAGTTTTAAGGACAACATGAAGTCTACAAGACATGTGAAAAAGCGGTTAAAATATGTGAGAAAACTGAGAAATTCCAGAGTAAGTATGTTGGACTATGTCCACTAGTATATTGCCCGTGCTAACGCTACGTTAAAAATAAAACAAATAGACTCACATTGTTAGGTGAGTCAGGTTGCTCTTCAAATTGCAAGTCCAGTAAGTGCTAATATATCTGGCGTCTCTTCAACCAAAAGACTGTTGTCAAGTGATAAGCAAATGAAAGAACATGTTTCATTCCATGTAAGATCCAATATTGCAAACACTGACAAACACAAGAGATTATAAATCCACTTAATCGTTAACTCTAGAGATTATAAATAAGTTAATATTTATCGCTATCACAGTTATTAAGAATCAAGTAATGCACGTCAACATTTCCTGCACACTACCTTTGCTGTAATTGATGCATAATCTAAAAATATAGCCCGATCCTGAATATTCCTATTACAAATAAAATAGAGTAAAGCAACATTGTAGAAATTGTGATTACGACATAACTGTGTTATCAACAAAGTAGAGAAATAATATACACACAAACCCACAAGCATAAAGACTCAGAAAAATACTTGTAATATAATTTGCTTTGATAGACAATTCTTAGATAATGGCTCCTAGATTAAACCACATACACTGCTACTCCCATCTTCTAAATTGGCCAATGTCAAGTCAATGCAAAGCCAAAAAAAAGTACACATAGAAGTAACGATAATTGTTTAAATGCAATCCTTTATCCATAAAACATACAACTCAATAAAAAATGATAGATCTATGATCTAGTAACCTATTTTCTTGGGGCCAATTGTGTTAGTTATACACTAAATCAGCAGAAAATGATTAGAATAGGCACTGCTGAAACAAAATTCAGAACTCTGAGTTTGGGATCAAAATTACCAAACTTTAGGACCTTTTATCTCCAAAGCCATTGAGAGTTAGACCTCAAACCTTAAAGCAAAATGGTAGAGCTATATACCAAGAATGATTGTTGTTAAAGCCAAATAAGTTGTTTACACATGAAAATGATAGGAAGGGTGGATCAACGAACAGAATTGGTTCCCACTACTGAATCAGCGGCCACAACTTCTCTGCCACGCACATGCTTGCCAACACCCACCGCTCGGCCGCACCTGCTTGCCAGCACCCACCGCTCGGCCGCCGCCTGATCTCCACAGGCCTCCAGCACCTCACCACACAGATGGTTACCAGGCTCCAGCACAGAACATAGATTATTCAGGACAATGGCGACAGAACCCCTCGGCGGGTGTCACACTCCAATTAAAGGACAATATAGAGTGCATACATCTTATGTGCGCCCCAGGAATAGTCGCACACATAAGCCGACAAATTAACAGGAGTATCATCACTGGGTACATACATAACGTTATTACAACACGTAGTTCTTACATAACAAGCGGAAAAGTAAATTGCAATCTCTCAGGCGTAGTGTCTGATCCACAGGGAAGGACGACTGGTTGACCCAAACCTAGAAATCTTCCGGGAAGTCCTCATAGAAACTGTCATCTGTTACCCATCCGGGATTTTTATCCAAAAACAATATAGCAACAAGTGTGAGTACATTTGTACTCCGCAAGTATAGTATGAGGATTCATGAGGCTCAAAAAGGTTAGACACGGTTGACTGCAGTTAGCACTTTTAGTAGTTCAACAATTCATTATTAATCATTATTAAGTGATGCTCAAGCTCCCATTTATCCCACATGATCCACTACTAGAATTCAGAAGAGAAAGCATCAGTGTGATCTCATCATCATCATCATAGTTCATCACGTATCAAGTAACCATTTATTCTGTGAGTTTTCCGGGCCGCTCGTGTCTGTGAGCACGGCTGTTATAACAGTTTTAACACTCTGCAGAGGTTGTGCATCTTTACCCGTGAGTCGTGTTACCCATATGTCCGGGGCCCGTCGACCCCCTAACACTTCCAAGGTGAGCAGGCAGGGTACACTATGAAGCCTTCCATAGGCCTCTTCTAACCGTTAGGGCCGCTAGGTTTCCTCGGTAGGCAGATATAGAGAACCCCCCTTTCGATGGCACAATTCCCGCAGGCTATACACATCTGAACAGAGGCAGTTCTATACCCAACGTGGCAAGCCCCTCTTGCGCCCTTTCGGGTAACCTCTAACAAGTTAGAAAAGATCCTACTACTGAGCCAAAGTCAGAGCCATTTAACTCCCACGGTTGCACTGTAAGTCTCAGCTTTTGCCCTACAGATAAGTCCTTACGGAGGGTTTAGGGCAACATGATCAACATCATTTACACCATCACCCTTTAGTTCCACTACTATCATCATGATTATCCATTGGTTCCATTAATCAATGTGTAGATCATGTTCAGTTAGAGCACTAGCTTTCTACCCAAATGCAATTAATCCCCATAGGAATCAAGGTACAGGTCATCAATTTGCTAGGAAGTCCTTATAATCGAGAAATATTAGACACATGCATGATGAATATGTTATATAATGAATAGGACAACAAGGTAGGCCCATGCTATACTTGCCTTGGTTCACGAACTGCTGCTGGTCCTGCTGCTCCTCGTACGCGTCCGGATTCCCGACGTACTCCTCACCGTCTGTACTCGAACGACACGAATTACAACACGCAATTCGGAGCAGACATACAAGCAAAACATAGCTACTATTACAACAGTACACCAACAATAAATAAATCTGAATAAAATGTTTACCAAAATCATCTACGTCTCGCTACGATCACATTGACGCGAATTGCACGAAAAACGGAGCTACAACGCAAAAGTTACGCGCTAAACAAGGTTCCAAAACTAGCTACTAAACTAGACTTAATTGAGAAACTTAAAAGCTTCTAACAGGTCTAACAGTAGCACTAATGCGTAGATTACGAAATTACGAACCTAACGCAAATTGAACGGGTCGAATCGGAGCTAAAACGATGATTTTATACACGTTTTACTGCAGTGGCAATCCTGTAAATAGATCAAACTATTTTCAGATTTAAAATAAATCAAAAATCAAGAATTTCATTTGAACTGAGGACTGCGGGCTATATAAGGCAAAAACCGAGGGACTCTTAAGCAAAATGACCCGCGAAGGGGTACGGGTGATCCCGGGCCGTTGATCTCGCGATGAACGGCTAGGAAAGAAAGGGGGAAGAAGAGAGGGAGAACCGGCCGCCGGAACTGGGAGCGATGACGGCGGCGCCGCCATGGAGCTCGCCGGCGCTGCTCAGTCGGGCACTACAGAGCCCCATCCTCCAAACAAACTTCACAGGGAGAATGCGGAGGGGATAGGGATTTCGTTTTCGCCACAAGTGCGGCCGGGAAAAGCTCGAGGGGCACCCGCCATGGATGGCGGTGGAAGGGCTCGCCGGAGCAACTAGCTAAGGCCCTAGATGCCACAAAACAATGAATTGGAGGTGCAGGGAGAGGGAGGGGAGCACGGGGAGTCTCACCACGGCTTCAAACGGGACGGGGATGGCTCGGGGGTGACAACCGACGCGGTGGCGGACGGGGCGCTCCGGCGGTGATTTGCGGTGCTGCGGTTGCGGCCTCTCGCGAGCGAGAGAGAGGGAATTGGAGTGGGGGAAGGGCGGATACGGGGTCGCGCTTCCCTTTAAAAGAGACCCGAGGCGCGGGGGGAGATGCTCTCACGATGGAGCGTGGCGCGGGCGGCGGTTGCCAAGACCGAGCAAGGCGCGGGGAGAGGTTAGGGGAGGAGCTGACGGGTGGGCCCGGCGCGTCGGTGGCACAAGGGAAGAACAGGCGCGGCAACGGCTGCCGGCTCGGCTGGGCTGGGCCGCGGCCCAGGAGAAGGAGCGCGGGGGAGGGCGAGCGGCTGCGGGAGTTGGGCCAACGGGCCAAAAACAGAGAAGTGAAAGCGGGAAAGATTTGTTTCATTTTCTTTTTTCAAATTTGATTTTCAAATCACATTTCCAAATGATTTTCAAATCCTTTCAAAAATTTATCAAAACCACTCATCACAAAAATACTTGTGCAACAGCATGCATGCATGAACATTTTCTAACCTTATGATTGATTTTAATTTCCCAAAAATTTATTATTCCCTAAATTTGAATGCACAACAAATTCATATTTAAATCAAATTTATCTATTTTTAAATAATATGAAAATTTAGGGTGTCACAATTCTACCCCCCTTAAAAGAATCTCGTCCTCGAGATTGGATGATGCTTACTCAAAAAGCTGTGGATAAGACTTTCTCAGATCTTCTTCTCTTTCCCACGTAGATTCATCTTCTGAATAACGATTCCATTGCACTCTGCACATCTTTATAGTGCGGCTCCTGGTAACTCGTTCTGCAGTTTCAAGAATCTTTACCGGATACTCCTCATACGTGAGATCTTCTTTAACAGTAAGCTCCTCCAAGGGAATCTGCTCCTCTGGTACCCGCAAACACTTTTTCAACTGTGAAACATGAAACACATCATGCACACCTGATAAACTTTCTGGCAATTCCAATTGATAAGCCACTTCTCCACGTCTCTCCAGAATCTTGAAAGGTCCCACATATCTCGGTGCTAACTTGCCCTTCATATTGAATCTTCTCACATTTCTCATTGGTGACACTTTCAAATACACATAGTCACCTACTTTGAAACTCAACTCTCTCCTTCGGATATCAGCATAGCTCTTCTGTCTAGACTGTGCTACTCTCAAATTATCCCTGATCATCCTCACTTGTTCCTCTGCATTGCGTAGGACATCAGGTCCAAACACTTGGGTTTCACCTGTCTGATTCCAGAATAGAGGTGTTCTACACTTTCGTCCATATAAAGCTTCGAATGGCGCCATCTTGAGACTTTTCTGGTGACTGTTGTTGTATGAAAACTCGGCATAAGACAAACTCTTATCCCAACTAGTACCATACTGTAAAGCACAAGCTCTCAACATATCTTCCAAGATTTGATTGGTCCTTTCGGTCTGCCCATCAGTTTGGGGATGATACGCCGAACTGAAATTTAACTTGGTTCCCAAAGCACTGTGTACCTTACGCCAAAAATGTGATGTAAACTGAGTTCCTCGGTCAGATATGATCTTCTTTGGAACCCCATGTAGACATACTATTCTCTCCATATACAACTCCGCTAGCTTTGCACCACTATAAGTGGTTTTGACTGGCAAGAAGTGGGCTACCTTGGTAAGTCGATCCACTATTACCCAGATCGAATCATATCCTTGTTGAGTGCGGGGCAATCCAGTAATGAAGTCCATACCAACTTCTTCCCATTTCCACTCTGGTATTTTCATTGGTTGCAACAATCCTGCAGGCCTTTGGTGCTTAGCCTTCACCCTTTGACAAGTATCACATATGGCCACATACTCAGCCACATCCCGTTTCAAACCATACCACCAATACTTCTCTTTGAGGTCCAAGTACATCTTGGTGCTTCCAGGGTGTATAGAATATGCAGAATCATGTGCCTCTCGCAGAATCATATCACGGATAGCTTTCACTTCAGGTACACATATCCTTTTTCCAAACCATAGAGTACCATTCTCATCCAACCGGAAACCTGGTGCCTTTCCAACCACTACATGCTCAGCAATCTCCTTTAATTTCTCATCCTCTAACTGACCTTTACGTATCTCTTGCTCCAATGTAGGTTCTATAGCCAATTCTACTACATTATTGACAAAACCCAAGTTGAGGTGTTCTATTTCAGCTCGCAACTCTGCTGGTATAAATGTCAACTGAAGTCCGTTGGCATAGCTCTTTCGGCTAAGTGCATCGGCAACAACATTTGCCTTCCTAGGATGATAATGCACTTCCAGATCATAATCTTTAATTAATTCCAGCCAACGACGTTGCCTTAAGTTCAACTCGGACTGAGTAAAAATGTATTTTAAACTCTTGTGGTCAGTGTAAATGTCACACTTATGTCCGATCAAATAATGCCTCCAGATTTTCAAAGCATGGACAACTGCGGCTAATTCCAAGTCATGGGTTGGGTAATTCAGTTCATGCTTTCTCAACTGCCTGGATGCATAGGCCACAACCTTTCCTTCTTGCATAAGCACACATCCAAGGCCTAGGCGAGATGCATCACAATAAATAGAGAAGCTCTTACTTAAATCAGGTAGGGTCAACACTGGGGCTGTTGTCAACCTTTTCTTTAGCTCCTCAAAGTTAGCCTGACATTTGTCTGACCAAACAAATTTGGCATTTTTCTCTAATAGGGCTATCATAGGTTTGGCCAGTTTAGAGAACCCTTCAATAAACCTTCTATAGTATCCAGCCAAACCCAAAAAGCTACGGATTTCACTAGCATTGACTGGGGATTTCCAATTCAACACATCTTGCACTTTACTGGGATCTACGGCTATTCCACCGTTAGAGACCACATGTCCCAGAAAAGATACTTCTTTCAGCCAGAACTCACATTTGCTCCTTTTTGCATACAATTTATGTTCCCTGAATTTTTGTAAGACTAACCTTAAGTGTTCAGCATGTTCCTCTTCATTTTTGGAGAATACTAGGATATCATCTATAAATACCACTACAAACTTATCCAAGTACTCTATGAATACTTTGTTCATTAGATACATAAAGTATGCAGGTGCATTTGTCAGTCCAAAAGACATCATTGTGTACTCATAAAGGCCATATCTGGTAGTAAATGCTGTCTTGGGTATGTCAGATGCACAAATTTTTAGTTGGTGATATCCAGAACGGAGGTCAATTTTTGAGAACACACAAGCACCTTTTAGCTGATCAAATAAATCATCAATTCTAGGGAGTGGGTATTTGTTCTTGATGGTGACTTCATTAAGGGACCTATAATCGACACACATCCTTCGTGTGCCATCTTTCTTATCCACAAATATAACAGGTGCTCCCCAAGGTGAAGAACTAGGATGAATAAAACCTTTCTCTTGCAATTCCTTAATTTGTTTCTTTAGTTCCTCTAATTCGTTTACCCCCATTCTATATGGTCTCTTAGCTATGGGTGCAGTTCCAGGTAAAAGCTCGATAAGGAATTCGATGTCGCGATCGGGTGGCATACCTGGCAATTCATCGGGGAACACGTCTGGGAATTCATCCACCACCTGGTTCTCCTGGTTAGCAACATCGCTCAGCTGATTGACGGTGGCGGTAGGTTGAGCTTGCACTTCCACTTCAACACAAATTCTATCACCACTTGGAGATGTCACAACCACAGATTTCTCTTGACATTGTATCACTGCCCTATGTTGCTTCATCCAATCCATTCCCAAGATGAGGTCAATTCCAGCGGTTCTCAGAACAATTGGATTTACCTTGAAAGCTACCCCCTTAAAAATATACTAGTAGAAGGGCTCCAATAATTTGCTGGCATGCTACCCCCCGGTGAATTAACTAGCATGGGATCCTTCATGGCACATAGGGGTATGCTATGCATTCTAACAAAAGCTTGGGATATGAAAGAATGCGAGGCACCGGAATCAAAAAGTACGGTAGCGGAGATGGAGTTGACGCTAAACGTACCTAGCATAACCTCAGGCGCCTCCTGAGCTGATTCCAACGACACATGGTTCACCTTGCCAGTGAACGGAGGTCGAGCGTTGGGTCTCTGGTTGTTCTGCTAGTTCTGTGGGGCCTGCCGGTTCTGCTTCTTTGGGCACTGGTATGAATAGTGTCCCACCTCTCCACAGTTGTAACAGGCATTGGGATTGCCTGGGGTGCCACTCTTGATTGGGGCATTATTGGGCACTCCCTGACGTGGAGCTTGGTTGCTAGCTTGCTGTTGCTGGGGGCGCTGCTGACTCTGATTACCCAACTGCGGTGGGTACTGGGGACGCTGCTGGTACTGGTTCCTCTGGGGGTACTGGCCCTTGTTCCATTGGTTGGGTGGCCCTTGGTTCCTCTACGGGAAACCTTGCTGCGGAAAGGCTCGCGGGCGAGTGTTGCTACCCGATGCCTGTCCCTGGAGCTTCCTCTTCTTGAGGTCCATTTCCTTACGCTTGTTATCAATTACAATGGCACGGTCCACCAACTCTTGGAAACTGGCATATTTGTTGGACATCAGTTGCAGTTGGAGTCCATCATACAGCACCTTCAGAAAACGGCGCTGTTTATCAGAATCCCTAGCCACTTCAGCCGGGGCATATCGCGACAATTGTGCAAACTTGTCGCGGTATTCCGCCACAGACATGGACCCTTGCTTGAGAGCCCGGAACTCCTCTTGCTTCAGCTCAATAAGTCCCTCAGGGATGTGATAGGACCTAAAGTTCTCCGTGAACTCTTTCCATGTGACCTCTGGAGCATTCTCTGGACGTCCATACTGGAATGACTCCCACCAATCCTGAGCAGCTCCTTGGAGTTGGCCTGAGGCGTACAAGACTTTCTCCAAGTCGTTGCACCGTGCAATGTTTAGCTGCTTTTCCACAGCTCTCAGCCAGTCATCCGCCTCCATAGGTTCAGAGGCGTGTGTGAACACAGGTGGGCGTCCCTTCAAAAACTCACCACGCTTGTCACGGACCTGCACAGGTGGGGGTGCTCCTGCGGGTTGCTCACCGAGACGGTCCATCACGGTCTGCATGAGCTGCGCTTGCATGGCCATCAACTGCTCAATGGTCACCGGCGGTGGCGGAGGTGGGTCCACCAAAGCTCCGTGTCCACGACCACGGCCACGGCCTCGGCCACGTCCTCCTCTGGCGGCCATCTGTTTCCAAGCAAATGTGCAAACTTTTAGAGATCTCCCAAAAATTTACAAATTATTTACAAAAGGTAAATAACGTAATTGAAAATTTCTGGACGAGTGTCTACAACAGCAGACCGAAAACTGGAGTGTAACTCAAGTTCCAGAAATCCAAAATAGACGTGGCATACATCGTTGGAAAGCTTAAAGAGTCTGCTACAACTTTTGTATAGAACTTTTTCACTGATACGGACGGCAACATCATCAAAAACTGAGCTAAACAATTTCTGTTCTAGGTTACAGACTGCACAGACTTGCCAGGTTGTAGCAGGCATATCTCTCAAACCAGAATTGATAATGAGGTGATTCCACTGGGAATTGAGAGGTACACAAGTCTAGTTCTTCACACAAAAATTTCATAATTTTCGGACGTAGAGATTTAGAGATATGAGACAAATATTGCAGACTGCTCTGAGAAACAGCACAGCAGTAAAGCAGAAATTAAACCCCAACTAAGTTAAACAAACACTAACTTAAGGTTTTGATAAAAAGAACATGTGGACAAGCCCACACTGTTCTAGCAATCACACAAACTCCAGATCATCCAAGTCCAACAACACAACCAACGATACAACGAAAAGTTCACAAAACATACACAAACTTGACACGACTCTCGATTGTAAAACGCATTCAGCAAGACGGGGCTGCAAACACCTAAGGAGCGCGATCCACCATGGTGAACACCCTGGCCTTCTTCTTGTAAATGGTAGGCTGTCCTAGCTGAATGGCCATCTCATCTATCTGGTTCTGAAGGCGCTTTTCAGATTTTTGCGCTGCACGAAGCTCTTCCCTGAGTGCTTCGTTGACCTCCTGCATGGCGCTGAGGTGCCTCACTGTGGTGTCCAAGGTGGGATCAAAAGCTGGAGGAGCCAACACCGCCCATGTCTTCTCCCTTGGGTCATAGCGTGGGAGATACCAGTAGCGATCGTTCTGCATATCCTCAAAATGCCTACCATGGTAATGCAGGTACGCCGCCTGCGCAGCATCTTCCATGCTGTCATAGGCACTGGCACGCCTGGCTCGGTGGCTATGGGTGGTCACAATATCCTGAGATTGGTCGATGTTGTTCCAGTCGGTGATGATCACATTGGTCTTCCAGTACGTCGCCTCCACTGGATGTGTGTGCTCCGCACAGTAGTACTTCACAGAGGCAGCAAACTCTGGATAGTACTCAGCTGGCATGGTGGTGAGGAGGTTGTGGTAGTGGGCATCTTCGGGAGCTTCCTTAAACTTGTTCCTGGTGGACCATCCTATCTCTTCTGGCTCCTCTGATGCAGCTGGGGAGGGCACTAGTGTTGGTGCAGAAGCGGCCTGGGACGCTGGTGGAGGTGTAGCAGCGGGGACTGGCGCATCCACATGTGGGATGGGTGCAGCCACGGGAGTCGAAGCGGGTTCATCAGATGCAGCATCTGAAAATACCTCCTCCTCCATGGGTTCCTCCTCCTCCTCGTCAGTGACGTGGACGACCTCTGGCTCCACTGGTGGTACTGCTGGTGGTGCTGGTGGAGCAGGTGCTGCTGGAACGAACTGGGCGACGTAGGCAGCGGCACTGAGGCGAGGCATCTATAGTTTTGATATAAAATATTATCAGAGTCAATATTTTATGCAATAGAATTAAGAATAGAGCATAAAAGTTTTAATAAAATATCAAGAGTGAGGTAGTAGCAAATAAATAAATAAAGTCAATCTCCTCGAAACGACCATTTCTACCTAGGTTTGCGTCCTACAGTCGACACAGCTTTGATACCAATTTGTCACACTCCAATTAAAGGACAATATAGAGTGCATACATCTTATGTGCGCCCCAGGAATAGTCGCACACATAAGCCGACAAATTAACAGGAGTATCATCACTGGGTACATACATAACGTTATTACAACACGTAGTTCTTACATAACAAGCGGAAAAGTAAATTGCAATCTCTCAGGCGTAGTGTCTGATCCACAGGGAAGGACGACTAGTTGACCCAAACCTAGAAATCTTCCGGGAAGTCCTCATAGAAACTGTCATCTGTTACCCATCCGGGATTTTTATCCAAAAATAATATAGCAACAAGTGTGAGTACATTTGTACTCCGCAAGTATAGTATGAGGATTCATGAGGCTCAAAAAGGTTAGACACGGTTGACTGCAGTTAGCACTTTTAGTAGTTCAACAATTCATTATTAATCATTATTAAGTGATGCTCAAGCTGCCATTTATCCCACATGATCCACTACTAGAATTCAGAAGAGAAAGCATCAGTGTGATCTCATCATCATCATCATAGTTCATCACGTATCAAGTAACCATTTATTCTGTGAGTTTTCCGGGCCGCTCGTGTCCGTGAGCACGGCTGTTATAACAGTTTTAACACTCTGCAGAGGTTGTGCATCTTTACCCGTGAGTCGTGTTACCCATATGCCCGGGGCCCGTCGACCCCCTAACACTTCCAAGGTGAGCAGGCAGGGTACACTATGAAGCCTTCCATAGGCCTCTTCTAACCAGTTAGGGCCGCTAGGTTTCCTCGGCAGGCAGATATAGAGAACCCCCCCCTTTCGATGGCACAATTCCCGTAGGCTATACACATCTGAACAGAGGCAGTTCTATACCCAACGTGGCAAGCCCCTCTTGCGCCCTTTCGGGTAACCTCTAACAAGTTAGAAAAGATCCTACTACTGAGGCAAAGTCAGAGCCATTTAACTCCCACGGTTGCACTGTAAGTCCCAGCTTTTGCCCTACAGATAAGTCCTTACGGAGGGTTTAGGGCAACATGATCAACATCATTTACACCATCACCCTTTAGTTCCACTACTATCATCATTATTATCCGTTGGTTCCATTAATCAATGTGTAGATCATGTTCAGTTAGAGCACTAGCTTTCTACCCAAATGCAATTAATCCCCATAGGAATCGAGGTACAGGTCATCAATTTGCTAGGAAGTCCTTATAATCGAGCAATATTAGACACATGCATGATGAATATGTTATATAATGAATAGGACAACAAGGTAGGCCCATGCTATACTTGCCTTGGTTCACGAACTGCTGCTGGTCCTGCTGCTCCTCGTACGCGTCCGGATTCCCGACGTACTCCTCACCGTCTGTACTCGAACGACACGAATTACAACACGCAATTCAGAGCAGACATACAAGCAAAACATAGCTACTATTAGAACAGTACACCAACAATAAATAAATCTGAATAAAATGTTTACCAAAATCATCTACGTCTCGCTACGATCACATTGACGCGAATTGCACGAAAAACGGAGCTACAACGCAAAAGTTACGTGCTAAACAAGGTTCCAAAACTAGCTACTAAACTAGACTTAATTGAGAAACTTAAAAGCTTCTAACAGGTCTAACAGTAGCACTAATGCATAGATTACGAAATTACGAACCTAACGCAAATTGAACGGGTCGAATCGGAGCTAAAACGACGATTTTATACACGTTTTACTGCAGTGGCAATCCTGTAAATAGATCAAACTATTTTTGGATTTAAAATAAATCGAAAATCAAGAATTTCATTTGAACTGAGGACTGCGGGCTATATAAGGCAAAAACCGAGGGACTCTTAAGCAAAATGACCCGCGAAGGGGTACGGGTGATCCCGGGCCGTTGATCTCGCGATGAACGGCTAGGAAAGAAAGGGGGAAGAAGAGAGGGAGAACCGGCCGCCGGAACTGAGAGCGATGACGGCGGCGCCGCCATGGAGCTCGCCGGCGCTGCTCGGCCGGGCACTACAGAGCCCCATCCTCCAAACAAACTTCACAGGGAGAATGCGGAGGGGATAGGGATTCCGTTTTCGCCACAAGTGTGGCCGGGGAAAAGCCCGAGGGGCACCCGCCATGGATGGCGGTGGAAGGGCTCGCTGGAGCAACTAGCTAAGGCCCTAGAGGCCACAAAACAATGAATTGGAGGTGCAGGGAGAGGGAGGGGAGCACGGGGAGTCTAACCACGGCTTCAAACGGGACGGGGACGGCTCGGGGGTGACAACCGACGCGGTGGCGGACGGGGCGCTCCGGCGGCGATTTGCGGTGCTGCGGTTGCGGCCTCTCGCGAGCGAGAGAGAGGGAATTGGAGTGGGGGAAGGGCGGATACGGGGTCGCGCTTCCCTTTAAAAGAGACCCGAGGCGCGGGGGGGGGGGGGGGGGATGCTCCCACGATGGAGCGTGGCGCGGGCGGCGGTTGCCAAGACCGAGCAAGGCGCGGGGAGAGGTTAGGGGAGGAGCTGACGGGTGGGCCCGGCGCATCGGTGGCACAAGGGAAGAACAGGCGCGGCAACGGCTGCCGGCTCGGCTGGGCTGGGCCGCAGCCCAGGAGAAGGAGCGCGGGGGAGGGCGAGCGGCTGCGGGAGTTGGGCCAATGGGCCGAAAACAGAGAAGTGAAAGCGGGAAAGATTTGTTTCATTTTCTTTTTTTCAAATTTGATTTTCAAATCACATTTCCAAATGATTTTCAAATCCTTTCAAAAATTTATCAAAACCACTCATCACAAAAATACTTGTGCAACAGCATGCATGCATGAACATTTTCTAACCTTATGATTGATTTTAATTTCCCAAAAATTTATTATTCCCTAAATTTGAATGCACAACAAATTCATATTTAAATCAAATTTATCTATTTTTAAATAATACGAAAATTTAGGGTGTCACAGCGGGCCAGTGACAGAGGCCGACGCAGGGGACGCCACTAGCAGCACCAGCTTTGGCAAGCAGCAGTGCAGGACTACAGGTTGCAGGAGCCACCCGTCACAGCTGCTCCTTTGCTCACCGCCCGCCGCAGCTGCCCTTTGCCCGCCGCCTGCTATGGCCGCCCGCCAAAGCTACCCACCACGATTCGCTGAAGCAGCTGCCCCCCGCAGCCACCCATTGCATGCGACCTGTCCGCAATCGGCACTCGCGGCCCACCGGCGCTGGTCCTGCCTGTGTGCAGTGCGCGTGCCGCTGCCCAGAGGCCGAAGTAGAGCCGCACCTCACCGGCCTTGCTGCATCCTCGCCTTGCGACGCCTCTGCCACAGCCTCGCCTTGCCTGTCGGTGGCCGGCGCGGCCTCGATGGCTCCTTCGCGTCTGCATGTTACTCGGAACTCGTAGGCGAAGCGACGTGCGCCGCGTCCATCCCGCGCCGCCGCTTCCCTGCTGCGGCACACCATGTCCCCCCTGCGCCGCCACTTCCCTGCTGTGGCACCGTCGCTCCGCCACGTCCGGCCTGCACCGCCGGCGGTCGGCAGGCATGGCAGCGGCCGAAAACCCTAGCCACATCACGAGGCAGCAACTTCCTTTCTGTGGTCCCTTGAGCGAAAAATAGACGAAAAAATAAAAAAGGACAACCTGCGAACCTGAGGAATCGAACCATGGGGGCTTGGTGTGGGCGTGTGGTCTAGGCGCGGCCGCGCGGGAGTGGGAGATGGCAAGGGCTGAGGAGTACCATACACGCGATCCTGATCATCAGATTTGAGTAAGGAGAGAAGACTTTGAAGCAATTTGGACGGTTGATTTCTATAGAGTTGTTTTTCTAGGTACATTTTCTAGGGTGTGTGGAGAGAGGCCATCTCAGCGGGGGAAGTTTTTTAGGTAGACTTAGCATAGAAAAAGATGATGTTTTAGTAGGGTAGATACATCGAAGAATCTGGCAGATCAGTTTATAAAGGGTCTGTCACGCAATGTGATAGAAGGTGCGTCGAGGGAGTTGAGCTTGAGACCCACTTAAAGTCATTCTATATAGTGGTAACCTGTCCTACGTGATCGGAGATCCCATGAAATAGGATGGTGAAACAAGCTAGTGATTGACTGAGAGAGAGACCCCTTATGCTATGGTCCGAATCGTTTGAGATGTACTGTTTCTTCAATGCTGTAAGGTAGGATGGTTAATTCCTTAATGTGATCCGAGTGACTTATTTAAGCAAGGATGTTGTTCTATAGGACATCCTAGAAGGAACACACCTACATAAGTTCGATTGTTAGTCACAATATATGAGATGTGGGTAATCTCTACGTACTCATAAAATGCCTTGAATTGCGACTTATATGCTTCAAATAGAGGAGATGCTTGTTGCAGCCTATTACTAGATAAGAACTTTAGTGAAATTCACTTCACACAAAACTATCAATTCAAGGCATAGTTCATTTTTCAGTTGTGGCTGGGTGTAACTACTGCTCTAAATGGATGTTCAACTTAACAGTCTCCATCGAAACTCTGGTATATCAAAGAAATGTGGTTTTGAGACTATTTTACTACGAACACTAGAGTTTGGTGGGGATTATTGGATATATTATGGGCTTGGCCCATCTAATATTTAATAAGTCAAATAAACTCTATGGCATGTAATAATGCGCGATATATGGTTTAAAGCCGTACGGGAATTTGAGTAGACGTTGACTCAGTTTATATGGTTGGATATTGTCTATCTATATTGAAAAGCTGAGAAAAGGACGTGGGTGTGCCACAGGTGCGTGCGCGGCCACCGCCGCTGCTAGCCAGGTCGGGCCGTGGGTGTGGGTGTGGGCGTGGCAAGGCAGGCAGGCGAGCGAACGAGCGAGCGGATGCACTGACAGGAGTGGTTTTTCCACTCAATCCACATAATTACGGGAGTTACTCGTTTTATGTTGCTGGCGGATTCATGACGGGAGTTTCGCCTGTTACTGCCATCTCAGTCCTTCTGCATCTGCACGCTTTCTCATCTTCTCCTGAGGCTCTTCACTTCACTGCCACTGGGCATATAATCTCGTCTTCCCCATCAGTCATTTCCTTCATTTCTGAGACACCACATATTTAGCTGCTCTCTAGTTCTTCCTGTCCTAGTTCCTACGCGCACTGGAATTGGGAGAGTAGGGCCTCCGGAATGCCTGCTGTCTTCGAGTTCGCCTGCTCGGGTGAAGGGCGGCAATCACGTTTTTGGGGAGTGTCGCTAGCGACACGACTACTCGTTACGTCTATGTCCTCTTCTTCCCAGTGCCGGCGCACGTTGAAGGCTCTCTGGTGATCAGCACTGCTTCTCGTATGCACTGCAACGAGCGGGACGACTACACTATGTCAACTAGTGCATCCAGCTCTGCCGCTGGGTATGTCTCTATTCTTCGCTATCCAGTAAGGTCGTGTATCTATAACTTGCTGGTTAGTACATCTGCATGGTTTTCAAGCTTAGTTCACACAAGCACATATATGATGTCACAAACCTTTTGATTATCGCTATTTTTTAGATTAAATTGCTATTGAAAATGTCTAATTATCTAACACATCTTGCTAGCCAATTGTGATCGAGCACAAAGTTAATTAAGGCCCCGGCAGGGCTTCTCTAGCGGCTTCAGGAGCCGTTTAGAGATGTTTTCTGCCAAACGGGGTAAAATGAAACGGGTCCACGGATGAAAGCCCTAAAAACGTGCTCTCAGATAGCTTTGGGGTGGGAAGGAGCCAAAAATAGTGGCTTCTCCCGGCTTCACCTCATCCTACGTGGCGTTCTGTGACAGCATATTTTAAGGAACTCTATATGTGGAGCTGTTTTACCAAACGGCTTAGCAAAACAGCTCCAGCTCCAATGATAGAGTTGTTTATGGAGCTGAAGCAGAAAAAAACAGCTTCACTGGTGAAGTGGAGCTGTGCCAAACAGGGCCTAATTATTGCTTTTTTGCCTTCGTGTATGGGATGTGGTCCTCTCGAGGTGAGAAGAGAGAGATATGTTGGTGTGGATTCCTTTTTTATATTTGGGTTTGTTGTTGGCTCGACGTCAATTACCATGTAGAGCCTATTAATAGGGGTCACCTTTGTGAATGGACCTATTGATAGAGGCGGCCTCCTTAAGAGATCTGCTTCATGTTAGTCAATTTTAAAAGTGGGCTTTTGCCGATTTAGCCCGTGATGATTAACAGAGATAGTGCCGCTGCCTTAATAAAATTTAATGTGTCCTAAAATTAATTTTTGTAGTAGTGCATGGACATGAATACTATCAAGACGAGCTATAAGATTGAAAATATCATGATAATGCATTAAGATTATTGTGCAATTATCAAATAAAATATGTTCTCCATGATTTTTGCTCTAGGCCTTAGCCTTCGAACACCTGGTTATCACACGAACAAAAGCTCAAGCCACGGAGAATGACGAAGTATCGGAAATATGAAGCGCACATTAGTGATATAAAGAATCAATGTTCCATCCTCTCTTACAATCCCCCTCATGGGGGCTATTTATACACGACCGAAGGTTTTTTTTAGACAATAATGCCCCTGCAACTGCTACATATTCGAGGCATATTCCCTTTTGTCCTGGACTTGTCCGCCATTTGGAGGTATCGCCTGCACCGGACGACACCCGACTTCTAGTTCCACCCGTCTCCACGCCGTGTCGCCGCTCCACCTAGCAAGCGGGCCCAGTCAGGCAGGGGTTGTCGGCACGATGCACCCCGGTGGCCTCCTTCCAGCGCGAAACCTGCAAGTGCAACCATATGGGTGATTGTTACCTAGGCCCGCACCCCAAAACCTGCGTCGAGCGCTTGTTGCGACGCCTATTCACCTGGACGAATAGTCCAAACCACTTGAGCACCCAGCGAAACGTCCTGTTGCACAGCTTGCGAAACTAAGTTGACATTTCGCCAGGGCGAACACAAGCATTCCTGTGACTGCTATCTCGCCTGCGCGAAACGACGCATTAGTTGGCCTGGCCCTGCTGGCCAAAGTGAATAGGGCAAGACCTGGACCAGAGTTAGCCCCTAACTACGCGCACAAAGCTTTCCTTTCGCCTTAGCAAAATGACCGCAACTCCTGCTCGCAGTGGCTGGCCTTGGCGGGTGCTTTCGCCCTTGCGAATGCACAGATGCTGCGCTTTGGGTTGTCTTTCCCTGGCTGACGAGCTTCCATCATTTCGCCAATGCGAAATGTTGAGCGCACATTGAGGGGAAACGGCGACTGAGCCCCATGGGGTGCTCGTAGTTGGGGCTTGCCCCCAACAATGATATTCCTCGGCTTATTTCCAAGAACGGATGTGCTTAACAACTCATTGTCAATCCTGTATATTTAGAAAAAAAAAAGAAGAACAACAAATAGAAGAAAATCTTGTTATGTGATGATTAGTTTAACCCACATGATCCATTGGGTCTACAGGTTCCAACTATATCGACCCATTTTCAAGTTTGAGGCCCATTTTCGTGGGTTGGTACAACTACTCGATGGGCCGACCTGGCCTATTCCCATCCCTCAATGTTGAAGTGGTGGATACAAATAATGGTTCAGGGTTAATGTTAACAAAAATGTATTCGCATTAGTCAATCAACAGATACATCTACACAGATAGAAACTTATCCCAAAAATAAGGAATTGTATCTATGTATTACCTAGATAAGATTTGCATTTTCCATTTTCAGACAGAGCTAATTTGGTGTTTGTTAATAAATTTAGTGTCAATAATTGATCAAAATTACTACACGTGTGTGTGCACACACACAGGTTTACACATGCAAGTTCATATATATGTGTACACACACAGAACACACACACACACACACATGCAAGTGTACCAATAATTTTGATGACACCCTATACATATGTGCACACAAGCAAGTGCATATATACGTGTGTGTGTGTCTGTATGTGTGTGTGACCAAAAGATTCCCACTCCAAACAGTTACAAAGGGTGCCACCATACATGTGGCAGTACAAATGCGCAACAAGCCACCACAGAAGCATTATCAAAACTCAAATACTCTGTAGGAATGGACGACATCAGAAATACATCAATCCGAATCAGAAAATGTTATAGGCCTATCGAAGTGCACAGGATTGCCGAGGCCACAAATTCATACGCCAGGCTATATTCCCCAATCACGAAAAAGATACACAAGGCTGGCGTGGGCTTCGCTCAAAACCTCCTGCTCTGGAATTTCTAATTGCCAAATGTTGCTAGGCTCTCCGTGGACCTCCATCACATGATGGCAACGGCTATGCTCTTGGCAATGTAGCCATCTGACTGGATAGATGGGGAACAAGACCATGAAGGGAGCCGGGTGCACGATGACATGTAGGCAACATGGCTGCCGCTCAACGTCCACTACATTTCTAGTCCATCTGTGCATGGCTGGAATGCTTCTCTTGGGTGGATTAAAGCTGGGGCTTTTCCTGACATGTAAAATATTATAGTCTCAAGAAGTTAAGTTCTTTGCTTGTGGTGGTTGGCCACTTACTTTTTGGATTGGCAAATAAAGTTATAAAAATGTTTGGAACTTGTATTGTGTTTGTAATAATCACAAACTGCTACCTCTACTATGAACAGGTCGAAGGTTTGAACTTATTTTGTAATCATAAAAAGGTGAATCAAGGCATAGGTTAATCATATTTCCAAAGAAAAATCTTCTGTTAATGCATGGAACCGCTGGGCAGACACAAGGAGATGGTTTAACCAATAACCTGCAGAGATTGAGCCCCTAGAAATCCATTTCCAGAGGATGTTGTTGTAGAGCTAAATGGAATGTATAACTTTGTAGTTGAGAATTTTTTTTATTTGACAGTTTTAGGTCATGAAATATTCCATTTAAAGCTCTTATATAATTTAACGTTGTTGTTTCTAGTCTTGCAGTGTCATAACTGGTGTCAACACATGAGTGTATAACTACACTCACATTATTACATAGTAGTTTTCAAATCCCTGCTGTATATTCACTATTAATCATTTGAAACAGCGTCCTTGTCCTCCCTATATATATTTCAGGCCAAAGATAGGCTGATGCTATTGCTAGTTTCAACTCCACTACTCCAGGCTATATATGTGCAGTGCGTCACCACTCCCGTAGCCACGGTTGCTTCCTCTCGCCGTCAGTATAATAGCCGCCCCATGAACTGGCCAATCGATCACCAGAGATTCATAGTACATTGTGGCAGTTATTACTTTAACTATTCTTCTAAATCAAATATCTAGTATCGAGTCCCATTAAAGCTACGAATTGGAATGGCAGGCATCAGGACTGTGCTGTGGTTGTGGGCAAGCGGTGGAACAAAGCAGCAGTTCCGCGCTCGTGTCCGCGTTTGACGAAATCTCACATGCACAGTTGCTACTTCAGAGTTGGTCTACATGTGCAGTTTGTTTTTTATTTTTCTATATATAACTACGACACTGGGAACATTTGAGAGCTAGGTTCGATGTCCATTCCTTGCCCAGCTTTTGTTGAGCAAAGACCAATAGAGCATAATTGCTGAACGAGCTTTCCAACCGTCTAGTTAAGACAACATTTAATTTGGATAATTTTGACGTGGATATATCTTGGTCTTTATCATTTTTATTTCCTCCACATCTCACTACCGAAAAAGTCATTCCCAGGAACGATCAAAAAATGTTTACAAATGTCAAGGCATCGTTCGCCTGTGGTGGAGAGTCTTTGTTAACCCACGGTTCACTTGCCTGCCCCTGCAAATAATTTGGCCTGTTGAGCCCGCCAAGAAGGGCTGCCGTGCCGGCCGACAGAGCCTGTGCGGGCAACGTCACCATTTTTTTTATAGGCATACGACTCTCTGCTAACATTATCTTCGAGGAAGTTGAACGTCTCTAGCTCCGCCCTGCGATCTTATAAGGCGCAGTGTTCACTGAGAGAGCATACTTGTTGGTGATCGAGTATTACACTAGCCACTACAACCACCAGTGTAGTTAACAAAGATTACAGTTGTGGCAAATATATGGTGGGGCCATATGTCTTTAGGTACATCCCCAAACATCTCAGCTGAAGCATCTGTATCTACATTTATATTCATCTAAGCTTCCCATTTAGATGTGGAAACATACTTGGAGGTTCTTCTATGCGATTCTTGGCCTGGCTTCCATGCATGTAGCATTGGGCACAACATCGATCTAGCTTGCAGATGTTTATTGCTTCAGTAGTATCTTTAGGTTTCTATTGCTCGTGCAATCATATAACTTAATATCCTTTAATGCATCAATTTCTAGTACTATACATTCCATTTTTTCCTTAATCCTTGTCTGTCCAGTATGTATTCCCTGATGTCTTGGTTTCTTTGGGAGGTTTGGTCTCGCACAATCAACACTGTTCTCGCTGAGTGCCCTGGATATTCTAGTGCCATGGATAACTGATCAAAGCAGGGATGTAGGCCTGAGGCTGTGGAACAATAGAAAACTGATCAAAGCACAATTGCTACTGCCCTAGCTTGTATGGATATATATACACTACCACTACCTAGGGCTGTCGCAGCATGACAAGCGTGCAGTCCGACACCACCTTTGTCGCATTTTCAGAATGCATGAGTGGTCTGATTATATATGTTTGTTGACATGGGAATTATGATCTTAGAACATAGGAATAGGACGTATCATGAAATTTCATGGAACTCATTTCCTGGAACATCTTGAAGTCCTATACATTCTGGTGTACCCAGCTGTTATAGAGCCTAGCTGAAGAAGGAAAACCTGTACCTTCTACTCATGAGGGTGGTACTAGCAGTCCATGCACACAAGAAACATGGAACTTGATTCGTCCTTTGCTAATTTGTTTCCTGCTTGTGTGTAGCATAGTTGGCCGAATTATGATAATCTTACGATGTGTCTTACGTTTACCATATTTGAAGTTAATCTATCATACTATGTGGCTTCTACAGATATGTGTGGTTTTATTGATTGTAACATTGAAAGTTAACAATAATAGATCCAATTATTTACTAAAATTACGGTAATATGAAAGACTGCCCACCTCCCTTAAAACAGACTACTCTGTTTTCGTTGGATCCCAGTAGCGTACTGTGCCAGGTTGGGGACATGCAACGACCACAAGTTCCAGGTCAGGGACACGCACCATGTACTGTGCCAGGGGTCGTGTGGCTTGGAAGCTACAGGGGCAGCATGGGTTCTCATTTGACTTCACCAGTAGTGCACCATGTAGCAGTGGCCATTCTAAGTTCTAGCGGCTCAGTTACGTTAGCCACTATTGTAAATGAGTTTCACACGTGATTGAGTTAAGTTAAATACCTCTGAAAATGTTTTTCAATAGGCGGCTGAGAACAATCCCCGCCTATAAACATAATTTTAAAAATTCATTAGCCTCTTGCCAATTGATGTTTTTTTCGTTTCCCTGCCAATTGACAATGTGTTTCGCCTTGTCTCTGAACCCATGCTTCTGCATGGTATCAATAAAATCTCTGGGGAAAAAAAGAGAATAAAACTGATATTTGTATTTCTGAAACTGCACATGTCCATTGGTTGTCGGTCTTAAACTTCTGTATTGATGTTGGACACTGATGGGTGTTGCCTCATTGCCTGTCCACGTTGGTAGCTATAGACCATAAGCTGTAGAACAATGGATCGCAGCACAATTGCTACTGCCCTAGCATTTATGGATATATATACACACTACCGCTACCGCTTCACTGTCATGCCATTATCTAAAAAGACCCTCTTCCGATCCCGGTCCGGCTGTCTCAACGACAAGAACGCAGTCCTACCACCACCTACGTGACATTTTTACAATGCATGCATGGCTCCGATTATGGTGTTTAATGATATGGAAATTGTGATCTTAATTAGAAGATTGGCATATAGGAGGTATCAAGAAAATTCCTGGAACTCATTCCCTTCAACATCTTGGAGTCGTATAAATTCTGGTGTACCAAGTGTTATAGAGCCTAGCTGATGAGGGTGGTATTGACAGGTCTTCAACAAACGAAGCATGGAGCTTAATCCATCCTTTTCTGTATACCGTGAATTCTATCTGAAAGAGTGAAAGTAGATCAACCGCAAAACTGTATTGATGTGTGTCGTATGATCTTATACAAGTACAGAGCCTTTGGCTCAACTTACGGACTCGCCCTAGGGAGTCGGTCGCGCGAGCCATCGCAGAGCGAGTACGTGCGAGGCGAGGCGAGCGCGGTGATCGCGGTGACCGCGTCCTGCGGATCAGCGACGCATCTAGCGGATCCTGGACAGCGATGCAAAATTACGAGACTCTAGGCCGTATACATGGGCCTGTACAATTTCTATACTCTATCACCCCCCCCCCCTCAGTCGCTGCGGTAGCTCGCCCGACGCAGAGACTGCCTCGGAAGTCGCTGAACGTCGAGGACGGCAGGCCTTTGGTGAAGACGTCCGCGAACTGCTGGGTACTGGGAAGAGGACACGGACCTCGCCGAGAACCACCTTCTCACGAACAAAATGAATGTCGAGCTCAATGTGTTTCGTTTGTCGATGATGGACTGGATTGCGCGCCATGTACACCCACTAGAAGAAATGTCTCGGTTTTTGACGAAATGTTGATGAAACGTGCGTCACAAACCATGCGTCTTATTCCATGGTTTGTGACGTTTATATGTTCATGTCACGTCGACGTGACATGAACATATAAACGTCACAAACCATGGAATAAGACGCATGGTTTGTGACGCACGTTTCATCAACATTTCGTCAAAAACCGAGACATTTCTTGTAGTCACCGATGAGACGTTGTCGCAGTACGTGACTGTAGCACCATGGACGACGCAGTGGAGTTCTCAGTGTAGCTGGTGTAGCCATGAGCACTCCGCGACGGCGTTCGCGACACCGCGGTACTCCACTTCCTCACTGGAGCGTGACACGGTAGTCTGTCGCTTTGAGCTCCAGGAGATGAGAGAGTCACCGAGGAATACCACGAACCCGGACGTGGAACGACGAGTGTCTGGGCACCCTGCCCAGTCGGCGTCGATGTATGCTGTCAGCTTCGTTGTCGTGGCAGGATGAAGATGTAAGCCAAGGTCGACGGTGCCCTTCACATATCGCAGAATTCGTGCATATGCAGGCACACTTGCTGCACGGCATAGGCGATGTCGGGCCATGTGAGTGTGAGGTACTGGAGTGCCCCTGCCATGCTTCTGTACCATGTAGCGTCAGTGAGGAGGCGACCGTCGTTGTCAGAAACCTTGGGTCGAATGTCGGCCGGCGTCGCGGCGGGATTGCAGTTGCTCATGCCAGCGCGGTCGAGCACCTCCTTGGCGTACTGTTCCTAGGAAAGAAGAAGCCATTGTGGTCTCGCTTGACATCGACGCCAAGAAAGAACCGCAAGGGTCCCATGTCCTTCATGGCAAATGCTTGCTTGAGCTTGGCGATGACGTGATGAAGTAGACTTGACAATGAGGTCGACAGGATCACGTCGTCGACGTAGAGGAGATATGCTGTGTCAGCACCGTGACGAATGACGAAGAGTGATGTGTCGGCGCATGACTGGATGAAACTGAGGCTGGTGACGTAGCCAACAAAGCGCAGGAACCATTGCCATGGTGCCTGCCTGAGACCATACAGAGAACGGTTGAGGAGGCACACAGCGTTGGGGCGGGCTAGATCTTCAAAGCCAGTCGGCTGGCTGTAGTACACCGTCTCCTGTAGGTTGCCGTGGAGGAATGCATTGGAGACATCCAGTTGGTGACACAGCCACCATTTAGAGGTGACCAGGGTGAGCACCATCCTGATGGTCGCGGGTTTGATGACCAGGGAGAATGTTTCACCGAAATCAATCCCCGGTCGTTGGTTGAAACCCCGAACGACCCATCGCGCCTTGTACCTGTCAAGGGAGCCATCTAGTTTCCAATTATGTCGAAAAACCCATTTGCCGGTGATGATCCAGGCTCCGTGTGGCCTGTCCTGGAGTGTCTAGGTGTTGTTTGCGAGGAGGGCGTCGAACTCCAACTGCATAGCAGCTTTCCAGTTGGGGTTGCGCAACGCGGCGTGCACGGACTTTGGAACAGGCGACGGCGTAGAAGCTGTGGACTCCACCTGCAGTGCATATTTAGGATTAGGTTTGAAAATCCCGGCCTGAGCCCAGGTGACCATGCGATGGGCACGAGCTGGTTCAGCAGGTGGTGGTATAGTTGCGCTAGAAGCTGGTGAAGAGCTGGGGGCGGCTGCAGTGGATGATGTGGGTGGGGATGGTGACTGTGACGCGGGTGACTGCGACATGGGCGACGCGGATGGTGACTGCGGCGCTGGGGAGCCTGTGTGCGGCGTGACACTGGGTGCTGGCGCATGGTGTGCAACGGCATGTGGCTGTGGGCGAGGCAGCAAGTCGTCATCATGGGCCTGTACAATTTCTATACTCTATCACTATCAAAGGAAAAACATAATATGTGGAGGGAACAATGTTAAGAATTTGGCTTTCCCTTGTGGAAATAGTGGTCGTGTCAGGATGTACCCGCCTATAATATCCGGAGGGAACAATGTTAAGAACAATGGCATGTTAGTGTTTCCAGATTATGTGCTGCATAGTTGGCCAAATTATGATAATCTTGCAATATTACCAAGTCTGAAGCTAATCTATCATACTAGGTGGCTACAGCCCATATGTATGGTTTTATTGATTATAAGATTACACGTTATTAAAAATTAAACATACAATGATTCACCAAGATTACAGGAATATAAGAAGGGCTGCCCACCTCCATTAAAATCACGGCAGGAACCGTACTGGTCTTGGCAACAAAGCTACTCATTTATTAGACACATGGCAAAACTGTGCATACGATAAGTTAGCGGTTAAATGTGGGCACCGTGTGTGGGTGCCCATGGTCTCCCATCCCTATATATCTTCGTCCACTAGAGCATTCTACCATTAGCTTATTACCTTTAATTTTGTAGCTTATTCCTCTTCTCAACTCTCACTTCACATCAGTCATCAGTCATCTCAGATTGTAGTATAGTGCCAGGTGTTGCGTGGCTTGGAAGCTCCAACAGCAGCATGGGTTCTCATCTCATTTCATCAGTAGTGCACCATGTAGCATTGTCAATTATAAGTTCTAAGGATAAGGTTGGGAGGCATCTGGAAGTCGGTGTGCTCGTGCAGACACAGATGTGCATGGTTGGATTGTGTTCAGTGCAGTCGCACTATGTGATGGAGATGATCACACCACCCAACGTGGGAGTTCTCAGCTTAATTGATCTCCATTGTCATGCGTGAATCAGAATATAGAATGCTGACCCTGCTGTGGTGCAAATGTCCAGAGCCTTGGTGCCCGATGGTCTCACCACTATCTCCATCTCAATTTTATTTAAAATACAGCAGTTACAGTACCAATAAATTATACAAAATGTATATTTCTCATGAGAAGTTGAACTAATGATCTGAACTAAAACTGTGCAGTAATTTATGATTTTATAACCCATGCGATTACTTTAAAACTAACATTTGTAATCCTGTGTTGCATATTCCACATTTCAAACATTCTCAACTTTAAACAATAGACTTCAAAGTTGTAGATCTCGTCGAGTAGGACTAAAATTTTTAGTTGAAAACTTTTCTCATTTGAGAGGGTTTAAAGGTCAAAATATTCAATGTAAGATCTTAGTCTGAGACGTTATATTAAATATTTTGATTGTCTCTACCACAGCGCTTATTAACCAACACAGGAGGCACATGTCAGGATGTACGAGCCTTACAATAAATGGCCAATTAGTGTTTCCAGATTAGTGCAACATTGTTGGCGCAATTACGGTAATCTCCTGTCCATGCAGCATCTGATTTTGCACCTACCGCGCGAGGCACGGTTGGGGGGGGGGGGGGCGTGCAGCACCGTTGGTGCTATCCAATCGAGAGGTGTCTAAAGCTTCTTCGGAAAAAGTGTATAAATAAAGCCAAAATTGAGGCTTCCGTGGCAGAGGCATTCATTCTGGAGTTCTCAACATTCACACGGGCGTACTATACTGAGAAACTTCATAGACCGCAAAATCCAACCCCTCGTTACAACATCGATGAGAATTCATCGAACCTCAGCCTTTTCAAAGGGGATCTCAGAAGAGGAGGTGCAGGGACCAACAAGAACTTGCAGCATGATCCGTTCTACTTTTTTACTCTATAATTGCCCACTGTTTTCGCCAGGACATATATATTTTTGTAGCAATTATTTTTTGAGATGTACTTTTTATTTTAAGTTCTTTTCCATTCAAGTTATTGGAATTGTGTATAGTTATATTTAAAGTGCAAGATAAAAGTGTGACTTGTTATTTTATAAACGGTCTTGTCAATTGTCATGCGTGTGTTTATAATATGTTGTCATAACTTCTCAATTTGTATGTGTGTCTAATAGACTATTGTAGTACTAGTCTATTAGCTGCCTGTTAATTAGGGTAGGTATTGTTGGGCTATGTTGCCTAGCAACAGGTGACCCCAATACCTTCACTGTATTTTGCCTAGCAACATGGATGCATGAGCTACTCTGCGAGTGACCAAAGATATTTTGCCATCAACTGTGTTTAATATGTTTGTTCTTTTGGCTAAAAGTACATATTCTTAATGCAATGCATATGCTTCACAACTGCAGGACAGAGAAAACAGGGCTCCATGTGCTGGTGGCCTCGTGCTATGTATTGCTGCCCCGAGTGCCAACCAGTACTTGCCAACAATGTATATCTGATTTCTGACGCTTGCCAACTTTTCACTCCATAATTTATCCCAATATACGCAGGGCCCTCTATATATTGCATCCACTCAAAGCAGGTCACTACTCACTACTCACTAGTCACTAGCGTTCTCTGCCTCTGTTTTGTTTCACATTTCTCTCTCTCTCTCACACACACATTCTTTAATTTCTACCATTGGATCGCTGTTATTTGAGTAAGAATGGGGAAAAGACTGTAGGTTGCGAATAGTGGGCGTAGCATGCAGGGAACACTAGTGCAACTGTGTGCTTTTGAACAGAAATGGGTTGCATCAAGAAAAGAATGCTAGCATGGTAACTGTGATACCTAAAATTGACGGACACCAGAATATCAAGTCTGAGGCCTGAAGGCCCAAGCTGACATATAGGAGCTAGCACAATGGTCATTTCTCCATTTTACTTTGTTCGAACGGAAACGGACGGAAAAACCCTATTTCTACTTCCGTTTCTATATTTTTTGGCGGAAACGGGATCGGGTTCGGAAAATACGGGTTCGAAAACGGAATCGGAATATGCGGACATACGGAAACGAACAAATACGGATGGAGAGCCGGAAAATTAAATTAAGATTACATAATATAATATTCTCAAAGTATACATATATAAAGTCATGTAATAATATATACAAAGTTTAATATTCATTTACATGTTATGTACGTGAACATAACAGGCATATTTGGTGATTTGTAGTTATATTAACATAACATAAGGACATGTAATTGTTGAACATGTTGAGTATAGATTGAAAACGGGATAAAAACGAAATAAATACGGGTCTATTCCATATTAAAACGGGATTACTCGGAAACGGACGGAAAACACCATTTTCTACTTCCGCAAATACGAAAACGGGATCTCGCAAATACGGAAACGGACGGGAAAATATAGAAAACGGAACGGGACGGTACGGAAAAAATTCCGTCCGTTTTCATCCCTACTCAGTGGTAGAGTTGCAAACTTAGGACCTACGGTCTCTAGTTCGAGCACTACTTGGAGCATATTTTTTATTTATTTATTTTTAAATCACTTCGAATACTCACCTTGCAAACTTAGGACCTACGGTCTCTAGTTCGAGCACCACTTGGAGCATATTTTTTTATTTATTTTTAAATCACTTCGAATACTCACCTGGGCTGGCCTCCATCCTCCACATGCTGGGCCGTCCGCGTTGGGCTGGCTCAAGCGCCAGCAGCCCATCTTCCGCTCGAATGCAGAGCTCCAAATGATAAAATTTATTTCCCTAAAAAAAGATGATAGAATTTATAGAAAAAGACAAACCACTAATATAATTGTGTCATTAGTTTAGTGGTAAAGACTTACATTTCTAATTTATGTGGTCCCAAGTTTGACTCCTTTTGGACTCCGCTTTTTTTTAATTTTATCTTTTTTAAATATTTATTTAAATGTATACCCATATTAATTTTTATCTTGTTGTAAGTTTTTTTTTAAATTTTCGTTTCTATTTGGCATCTTTTTTGTTAATTAATATACATATAAATGTATACCCCTTTTAATTTTTATTTCTTCACTTCTTGTCATTCCGCGTATGATAAAAAATCACTGAAGAAAAGAAATAGAACACCCCAATACAACATAAATAGAGGCTTACACGTGGTCCCACCAACTATCTATTCACTTAGACGTGGTCCCACCAGCCAGCTAGGCAGTCGCAAGGACGCAAGGTGACCTTGCATCAAACACAAATCCGTTGCAATAGTACTTCCTAATTGCATCCATATTCTAAACCGGTGCAATACCACCTACATATTGCATCAAAAAATCAATACTAACGCAATCAACTGTGTCCGATGCAATAATTTCTACCTATTGCGTCCCTTGTTCGAAATGATGCGATAGATCATACCTATTGCATCAATATGAATTACTATCGCATCCAACTCATTTTCGATGCAATAACGACCACCTATTGCATCAGATTTTGAAAATCGATGCAATAGCAGCCACCTATTGCATCATATTTGTGTTTGATGCAAGGGGACGTGATGCAATAGGGTCAAAATTTAGTAGTGATTCCACTCCAGATGCACATTTCCGCTCCACTGTGCAGCCAAGGATTTAGCAGTTAGCTGATTGCAGCTTAACCAAAATAAGTTGTAGGTAACCGCATAATCTGACTGTGTATTTCAAATAGGAAAAGCTGACCGCGGAAGGTACATGAATAAATTGGCAATATTATGCGGAAAAATTCAATCCAAAGTTAGCACAATTTCACATAGGAAGAGCATTACCTAATGTTGTGCAACCTTGAGTCAATGCACGACACAGTGCGCACGTTGCCATTAATATCTACGAAGCCAGGATATATTTTTAACAATTCAGTTTCAACTAAAGGGCATCCATCATTCAGTTGACCTCTTCTGTTGTACCTTAAAAACCAAATGCAAGCAGAGAAGACACTTTTCACGCGCGTGCCTCGGCGTGTTCCGACACCAATACGGTCGAAATTTCACGCGAGGCCCCGCACACGGCCTCAACATGCTCCAAACATCATGAATATCATTTTCTAGATCGCCGGATTCCATTATTTCATGTACCTGCAGTTCAAATCTGGAGCTGCCGGAAAAAAATCAAAGAAACAACAAAAATCAATGGAATATAGCAAAATAAATCAAAATGACCCCAAACTTGGAATATATCATGTACTTACTGTAGCAAGGCAACACAAAAAAATTGGGATCGAAAATCGAAAAAAAAAATTAATTCTTTGCCGACTGCCATCAGTGGCAGTTGGCAAAGAGCCTTTGCCGACTGCCAGGGAGGATGGCAGTCGGCAAAGCCTGCACCTTTGCCGACTGCTGACGGAGTGGCAGTCGGCAAAGGTGACGGTGTGGATGGCGTCAACCATGGCCTGCCTTTGCCGACTGCAGGAAATTCCAGTTGGCAAAGGGACCTCTTTGCCGAGTGTCGAAAAAAAACAGTTGGCAAAGAAAATTGCAGTCGGCAAAGAGCCAGTTTCCTGTAGTGAATGGGTTGCATCGAGAAAAAAATGCTAGCATGGTAACTGTGATACCTAAAATTGATGACACCAGAATATCAAGTCTGAGGCCTGAAGGCCCAAGCTGACATTTTATTGGTGCCTCATGTCATTCACATACTGACGTACTACTGGTCAGTTTGGTGTATGGTGTATGGGATGCAACGCAGTGAAAGCCCAAACTTCCCGGTACAGTCCCAGCAGGTTTCAACGCAACTAGATGTCAAAAGTTTTGGTTTTTATAAATAAGATATTTCGACTTATCGTGACCTATAAATGTAAAAGGCCACGCTATCGAATAAAACAATAATCTATTATCGCCCAGGCTATTATTTTTGTAACTTTTCCGTAATCTATTCCAGACATATATATAATTCATTGTTCTCCTTTCGCCTGGATGTTGCTTGAGGACATCGTTGCTCGCCAGCCGATGCTAGTATAACCTAGGGTTGTAATCTAGTGAGCACATGCTAATAAGTTAAACTGAAAAGAATAAGAGTAACTATTTGTGTTTTAGACTAGCTATTATATGATTGGTGCTACAGCATACTCCAGCTTTGCTAGCTATATATATTCTTCTGTCTCCATACGTCTGTCGACCTCGATAACGACCTTCGTCATCTTCTACAACTCATGCCAGTCCCACGCCCTTCGCTAACGACTGGTGAGCACAAGCGTGCTTTATTTGTCCTAATAATCTGTGGAGACGAGTATGCATGCATATTGATCTACTATCCCAGCATGCATATCGCAAATGGCAATGGACATGGCTGGCACTGTGGCACTATAATATGGGCGACGAGCCATCGGCTCGACTGGCCAGCAGAGGAGGCGTAAGGTCTCAGCTGGCCGGCCAGAGTTCAAGCCCTCCGGGGCGCAAATTTTCAGTACCCACCCAAAAAAATCCCCTCGCTGTGCACACGAACCTAATGACTGCGTCTGGCTTCGGGGCGCCTCTGGTGGTACCGGCCTGATGATCCGTCCCGGTTCACTGGCCCTTCGGGGCATGTGCCAGGGTTCGGGGGTTTTTTCTCGATCGGGGGTCATACGATCTTCTTCTATGACAATACTGTGAGGGCAGTTCTTCCTTCACCGGTCGAGTTTTTTTTTTTTTTGGCATTGTGGCACTAGATAGGAATTACATTGCTGGAAATCGAAATTTCCCTGGCACTGTCGAATTTTTTTGACAGTAATTGTGTAAACTAGTAGGATAATTATAATCATCTTGGCAGCTTTTGGAAAATACATAGAAAAATTAAATAACTGACAAGAAAATTCTGAATTAACTTGTGAATGCATATAACCAACAGGATAATTAATTATCTTGTTGGTTTGCTAATAAGACACAGGAAAATTTTACATTTTTTCTGTCAGTTTGAGTATTTTCTTGTAAAATTCAGATGCCTCAGGCCGGACTAGGAGATAAATGTAAAATTCATTTTTATGGAGGGATAATTTGACCTCCTATCTCCAGACTACCACAAAATAATTTTAATATTATCTAAAAGTGGTCTAAAAAATCTAAAAATTTGCATGGACTCATATTTTGGGTGTATGTACTTGCCATAAAATTTCCAAATAATTCTAACAACAATTTTTGCCCTCCGAAATGAAAATATTTAGGGATGGTTGGTGCCCAATGCATGGTAAACCGACAAGGTAGGAGGACATTCCAGTGTGGACTGGTTGGGTGTTATTTGACACGATCTAGGAGATGAGCAGAAAATAGATATTAGTTTGCATCTCTATGATGTCCATGGTGCTTCGCCATGATGTTTGTATATATGGACAATGGTGACTACACCTTCTGGATCTCTTCGTTGCCAGAATAGTGCTCAGCTTTTATGAATATGATGTTTAAGATGATTTCTAAACCATCAATTGTTCTATTCCGAGAACTTCCACAAACAAGCAGAGTATTCGCAGAACAGGTTGCATGGATCCTAAAACTTTGTGTTTAAGTTATAGCATGTGAATGTTTATCGCTAACATTGATTGTGCGTAGTTTTCATACCATCCTTGGAAGAATATTATCTAATTCTAATTTGCTCACCATTTTCAGCATTGAGAGTGTAATATATAGCAGCTCAGCGAGATGGGTCTAAATAAGTTGGGTGTGACGTGCACTAGTGCATAACTGCAATCTTGTTTCAACCATTATGTGTACGTACATATATACACCTTGAAATTAAATAACCAAATTCAAGATGTAGCAGGTGCAGTCCGCTTGTGTGAGCAAGAGGTGCCTTGCTCGGGAAGAAAAAGGAATCGGAAGACAAAATTGAAGAACAGAAGGCTATATGAACTGGATTGAAATTACAATAAGTGCTTAATAATACGGAGGAGTGCGTAGGTAATAAGGAAATCTGTTACATTCATGCCATATTCTCTCTCACTCAGGCACCCGGTATATATCTCTCTCACAGCTGCCACTCTGGGCCGGCTATCTTGGCGCTGGGCCGACGCAGGCGGACGGCCCAGGCCGCCTCTTCAGATGTTGTGGCCGGGTCACCCTTTTCAGTGCCGCTATCTTCAGAGGATGGCTTCAGAATAGCAGGGGTGGAGGTGCGACAGCTTGTGAGATGTTAGTACATAAATATCCACATGGATCGGTCCCATGTACTCTAATCTCAGGCCCTGCTTCACATCTGTCCATATATACCTTTGTTAGAGTTAGACAAAATATCTCTCCATTCGCATCTACCACTTTTCAACCTTGCCTCGCTGGTTTGCACCTCTTGATATCTCTCTGTCTTTACTATATATTGCACCAGAGCCACCACACGCTCATGGCCAGGAGCTAGCAGGTAGGTCTTGGTGAAGGACATGTCGCGTCGTGTACCATGTAGCGTGGTAGGGTCTTGCATCTTGGAAGCAGTGGCCAGTGTCCCTTCTAAGAAATGAGCATGGGAGACATCCGGAAATTGATGTGGTCCATGAAGATCTCCTACTGTATCTAGCGCAATCGCTCAGTTACAGTAAATCAGAGAGGCATGATTGGTTGCCGAGAAATGTGCTCCGGAAGAAAATGGAAGATCTAACGTTGCTTTGGGGTCACCTTCTAGTTTATTCCATGTTCTGGAAGAAAATGGCCCGCACATGAGAAATGTGCTCCTAGTTTATTCCATGTTCTGCTGCCTGCTTCAAGTTCTGGAACGGTCGTATGCATGCAGGAGCACCTGCAACGGCCACAGGATTTCTGGAAAGCTTCCTGAAACTGTCTCAGACTTCTTCTGTGCATCTGGTTTAATTGCTGACTATATCCTACGATAATAGGGTAGTAAACGGTTGGGGGACTATTTTCACATGCACAAAGGCATCCCAACAACAATAGAATTTCATATTTAGCTTTCGAGTCGCATAATAAAAAACAAAACCATCAACAACTTAGTTAAAAGGCTAATGTTGTATTTTACAATATCATTTTACTCGAGAACACTGTATCATAATTGAAGACGATGAAACTAAAAATTAAAAAACAATTACTAATGAGCTAAACAGTTTGCTCATTTTTCAAAGACATCCAATAAATAAGCTAAAAATTCTGATGTACCGGCATCCCCTACCTCAAAAACGAATACACATGTTCACCATTCAAGTGCATTAGCCATCCTTCTCAACCACCTTAACTGCAACGCGATTATATGCATGTACTTTCTGCGTTCAAGTAGTGGTGATTGATATTAACTTAATCTTTCGAATTTTTTTAACATTTTAAATTTTCAAGAAACTCAAGCAAATGTGCCGTTATCAACAAGAGTTAATATATTTTATAATTTAACTACCAAGAAGTTGCATCCGTATGCATTCAGTTCAGTGCCGGATTGAATGCATTGTTTGCTCCAATAAGGTCCAAGGGCCCATTTCTTTTCCTTTTTTCTTTCCCTCACGTTCTCTCTCCAGGCCCTGTCTCTCTCATACGGCCATGTCTAGGACTGTGGTGCGGTGGCCATGCAGTGCAGTATCGTGACTGTGGCCACCAGCTTGTGGCATAGAAAACGTGAGTTCTTAATCTCACGGTTCCTGTCTCTTGCGAGTTCTCAATTTCCCAGCTGTGCTAGCTGGCGGCCATGTCATTCCAATTCTGCAAACGTGCTAGCACTTCACTCTGTTGTCACTTCAGCCCAATCTACTGGCCTGTCTGGCTCAACGTTTGTTGGCCAGAGTAGATACTAGTCTGCATCTCTACTATCCATATCAATTCAAGTGCTGGTTGGATGTTATTTGAAGCGATCAAGTAGTCCAGCAGGAAATAGATATTAGTTTGCATGCATCTCTAGTATCCATGGTGCTTCTAGATTTGTTGCTGCGGCGGTCCCATGATGTTCATATGGCGATGGTGATTACACCTTCTAGATCTGTTCGCCAGCAAAGAGTAGTGCCTCTCTAGAGGCTCGTACATGCCAGTATACAACTGCCTCTCTACCGGAGCACTAGAACTTCAATGGAGGACCATAGAATAGTTTTCAATTATTATTATATCAGAGCCTCTTGCTGGCCACCAAGGTTGGCTAGTAGCCATGCTTTGCTAAAGAGTACCCTACCCATGTAAGTACATATCATGAATACAATGTGTTTGTAATGACATTTCTGGAACCCATATGCTACACAAGTGCAAGTTGATAATAATGTGTCTGTACCGTCCGTCATTAAAGCAATGATATTAATGGTAGGTATTCATTTGTGCACTTTATCATGCATGTCTCAAGGACAATTAATAATATATATTACATCGCCACACTTGTATATGGTATTTATGTGCTATATATGCGGAACTATCGCCACTATCTCCTACTGGGTGAGCACAAATGTGCACGTTGGCTGATCTCCTAGTCCGGGCTGAGGCATGGGAATAGAAATGGATGGCATTAAAAATGAGAGACGTCAGGAAAAGCTACAACTTTTTGCCCTCCACAAGGGAAGCGTGCGAGGTTCCTTGAACTAGAAGGAAGCAAAACACTGGTGACCTTAGGAAATACAATTTTCTCCACAAATTTTGCTTTACATGAAACATTTGGCCAAGTTGGGGCTTGAAATGAAGCAAAGTGTAGATATTCTTAGAAGTAGCAACATTTTCCTTCCAAGAGTCATGCACTAGCTGCTGCAAATGAAAGCAGTAGCTTGAAGTATCCACCGGTGCACTGAAAATTCAATTAATCAGCCACATGCCTGTCTCTCTCTTTTAATTAATTTAACAAGATCATTTTACCTAATTAAAAAAATACCATCCTTTCTCCCAAATTATATGTTGTTTTGAATTTTCTAAATACATAGATTTTTTATGCATGTAGATATACGATATGTCTTAGATATATAATAAAAGTTGTGTATCTATCAAAGCCAAAACATCCGATAAATTGGAACGGAAGGAGTAATATAGTTTCTTTGCCCACACCGGAGATGAGAGGCTAACTATTTGTTCCTCTTCCTCCGTGAGCAAGGTTGCTGTTGCTGTCTTCTGTTCTATACTCTTCCCGAGCTGGCCATGCGCTAGCAACGAATGGACTGTATGTCCACCATGCAAAGAACCAAAGCCCTGCAGTGGCAAACAAGAAAATCAAGCTCCTCCGACCCCATCTATGTAGTTTTCTTGAGACCAGGCATCCACATTGAAAAGTGCAAGCACAAGCGATGTGTCGTTATACCGTTTATTTTTTTTTCTTGAGGCTTACTGTTTTTTAATTAAATGCAGTATTTTCTAGTGACTTTGCTAGAAAAACTTAGACATCTAAAACATGGTCACTACTATAGATCTGACTATCATTGCCAATTTTAGAATCGCCAGTGGACAAGTGGCAGTGATAGCCGTAGCTATAACCAGCAGTGAGCCAATCATGTTGTAGGAGAAAATTGTCAACAATAGCCTATTACCAGTGGCCGATTGTCTAGAACCAGCAGTGATCAATATTACAGGCAAAAAAAAAAGTCAACAAATATGTGTATATGTGCAGTAACATTACATAGACATATTATTTTATCTCACACAAGAATGTATATATGGTTTTCTAATTATGATATATTCATTATCAAAACCTGTGAGACATGTTGGCAATGAGATATATGCGATGCAATAATAATTTCAAAGGTAAAGTATTAGACAATAACCTTTATTTGACTGCAATAATAAAGTATATAAGAGCAACTCCAACAGTTTGGCATTTTTTGTTTGCCATTTGTTGTAGTTTGCCAACTCCCAAAATGATATGGCAAGGGAGAAAAAATGCAATCTCCAAGTGTTTGGCAAAATAGACTTGGCAAAACTAAAAAATGTGGACCCAACATCTTTTGTTTTTTTGGCGCCGTCTCTGGTGCCGCGCGTTTTTGTCTCGCGCGAGTTTCTTCGTGCCCTTTTGGTTTCACGCGCGCCGCCAGTTCGTGCTCCCTGGCCGCCACCGGCAGTGTCGTTGCCCTGGGAACATCGCTGCTTTGGGAAGCAAGGAGGGATTCCAGTCACCGTACAGGCCTTCCAGCCGCCGTGGACTGCAGGTCGTCATCGTTCTCCAAGGTACGTGTTCTACACAGGATTTGTTCTTACGTAAATGCATCTTGTGAGGCTGAACATGATGATCTCCATTTGCTTTCCTTCTCATTAGTATAAACAATTTGTGAGGATAAATATGGTATCAATAAACAGGATTGTTCGCCCATCATGAGGGCTTTCAAATCACGTGCACGAAGACTATTGGATGAAGAGTCTTCAGACGACGATGATTCCTTCGTATTCACAGCTGCTCAATTGTGCGCACGTTTTCGAATAGAAAACGAACACGGTCCCTGGCCATGTAGTTGTTTATCGGGATAGAGAAGGCGGCCACCGGAGGATGTATCAAGATTATTTGGCTGAAAATCCGACGTATGGTCCAGAATTATTCCGTCGAAGGTAGTGGTTCTTTTACCTCAATTTGGTTCATAATATATTTTTAATTATTATATGAGTTGTTGAATTTTTGTTTATTTTCTTCAGATTCAGAATGAGAAGGAATCTTTTCCTATGCATAATGAACGCTGTTGAAGCACATGACGATTATTTTATGCAAAAAAGGAACGCCACAGGTGTACTTGGATTGAGTTGCTTCCAGAAAGTCACTGCCACTCTTCGTATGCTCACATATGGGGCTGCTGCTGATGCCACAGATGAGTACGTTCGCATTGGCGAAAGCACCGCACTTGAGAGCCTACGTAGGTTCGTTCGTGCAGTTGTAGAAATATTTGAAGAGGAATATCTAAGACATCCCAATGAGGCTGACACTGCACGATTACTGGCACTCAATGAGAAAAGAGGTTTCCCTGAAATGTTAGGGTCCATTGATTGTATGCATTGGGCGTGGAAGAATTGTCCAGTTGAATCGCAGGGTCAGTACAAGGGGAATGTGAACAAGCCAACTGTCATTTTAGAAGTTGTTGCGTCTCACGATCTTTGGATATGGCATGCATTTTTTGGATGCCTGCCTCTCATAATGATATCAATGTTCTGCACCGGTCTCCATTATTTGCAAACCTAGCAGAGGGTATAGCTCCAGAGGTGAACTATACCATTAATGGTCATGATTACAACATGGGTTACTATCTGGTCGATGATATATACCCTTCATGGGCTACAATAGTCAAGTCCATCTCTCTTCCTATGGGGAACAAGAGGAAATATTTTGCTAGAGTGCAAGAAGCAGCGAGAAAGGATGTCGAACGAGCTTTTGGGGTTTTGCAGGCTAGGTTTGCCATTGTTCGAGAACCAGCTCGCATTTGGGACACAGAGACGCTAGCATTTATCATGAAGGCTTGTGTGATTATGCACAATATGACTGTTGAAGATGAACGAGTTGTCGACCCTGATGAGCGGTTCGAAAATGCTGGTGCAAATGTGCAACCTTCCCATGGCAAGCCTACTTGCACACTAGCTGAATTTATTGAAGTGCATAAAAATATCCGAGAGAAGGAAACACATTTCCAGCTCAAAGAAGACCTCATCGAGCACCTTTGGAACCATCATCCTGATTTATATCCTATGGAACCAGCATCGTGATTTATATTTACAAGCTTTTTCCTTCTTACAAGCGTTGTAATATGTGAGATTATATTTACTGTGATGGACAAATTTGATTCATAGAACATTTACTTTCAGACAATGTTTTACTCTTTTCAGACAAGTGCAATAGGTCCAATACTTGGTTGGGAGTGAAATGCCATGGTAGGAGGGCAGCAGCTGACACAAGACCAAAGTACAGAAACTGTGCAAAGTGTGGCGAAACAACATGAGCTTCCTTAGCACCTGCATAACTCAAAGAAAGGACCTTACTGCATGTTTCTAAAATGCAGGTATAATCTATCGTAACAATCTAGGAGTACATGCTGCTTTCAGTATGGCAAGACACACAGGAGAGGGGGCGGTACAGATCACAATGCACCTATCGATTACAGTCAATAATTATAATTAAAATGGTTACGCCATAAGGGGATGTCACCATATGGATCCTATGAAAACATTGACAATGACAATAATGGTTCTCTGAAAACAATGACTGAAAGTAAAGGTTTTCTGAATCAAAAAAAAAGAAGCAAAGGTTCATCGAATCCTATAATGTTTGGGTAAATAAAGTGCAACGCATGAACTAAAACTAATTTGCCGTATGCCATGCTATGATCTTCTTCTTCATTATCTCTAGCCACTGTAGCTGTGTAGCATCGAGGGAGCTCATTGTAACACCCTAAAATTTGCTTCTTTCAAAATAGATGCAAAGTGATTTAATTTTTGCATTCTAGTGCTTATAAAAACATAGGAAAATAATATTTTTAATTACATTAAAATTTATCATAGGGTTTAGCAACATTGTGTGTATACATGTTGGTGCATATGATTTGATGTGATGTTTGCTTATTGTTTCTTTATGTGTTGAGGGTGAGCAAAGTCTTTAAAATGCGTTTAGTAGGTCGATCTTCCTTCTTTAGCAAGCCTTTATCGTTTTCTGCAATCAAATTCCATGTTTCGCAGCTCAAGTTTTCGTTTGGAGCCTCTCAAAATCATTTCTTTGTAACCCGAATCACTCCTTTCAGTTTCTTGTCCATCAATCAATCTCTACAAACTTCTCGGCAATTTTTCCGACTTTTTCTGTAGCTTTTTTCCACTAGTCTGTAAGTATAATCTAATTTTTAGATGCTCCAAAATTATCTTTTAGTGAGCTCCAAATACTTTATTTGGGTTCCTCATGTTCCATAATGTCTCTGAAAAATTTCCCTGAATTTTCGGAGCTTTCGGAGTATTTTTTGCGGCTTAAATAATAATTCTAGACTTTTCTAAAATTATTTTATCCATAAAAATAATTAATTCCGAAAATAATAAATCTCTCATTTTTTTTCCAACGCTCAAAGCCATGTGCAATAATCCTAATAAATCTCAAAGGCCCATACATTTATTTACTAATGGGTTTAAATGATTACTTAGGCCTATTAGCGGAGGTGGATGGTGCAACGTCAATTAGCACCATATCACTAGTTGACATGGAGGTGGAGAGTTTTTCTCCCTATATATACGTACTTACCCCATAAGCAAAGCACACCAAAACTACCGTAGAGGAGCCCCTAGTTTGGAAATCTCTCGTGTAGTAAATTATATTTTCTCCTCCTTCTCTTGTCGCCGTCCGACGAAGCCACCAGGCGTTCTGCTCCAAGAAGAAGAAGAGGTATTTACTTGAATTCCACCGTCCAGATCACATTAAAAACCATATTTTGATTTATTTTCGAAACTAGGTATTTACAAAACTGCCACTATCTTGTTTAGGCCATATCTTATACGTTTTAACTCCGATTTGACCCGTTCAAATTGCGTTAGGTTCATATTTGCGAGCTCTACATGTTGGTAGTACTGTACAGTAGGTTTGGAAAATTTAATTTTCGAGTTTAGATTAAATTAATTATTTATCTATAGGAAATATTAGAAAATTCATAATTTTCACGTTTTAAATCTGAATTTCGTGAACTTTACGTCTGTGTGATCATAGTAACGTGTAGAAGAGTTTTACAAACTTTTTATACTGTTAGTGCTACTGTTAGTTAGGTTTTCTACCTTTAAGATTCGATGTTAGATTTAATCTATTGTTTTACTAAAGAAGATCTCGTTTAATTCATAACTTATTTGTTTTAATTCCGAATTAGTCCGTTCAAATTGCAATGGATTTATAACAACATGAATTACGTATTAATATTAATGTTTTCTTTATTAAAATCTCTGGAATTTCATAGTTTAGATCTAACTTGATTAATAATTGTGCAACTAGATTTATAAATTATTGATTTCTCCTTTAGTTTTCTAAATTTAAATGTAATTTAGCCTAAATCACTTTTGAATATCTATAAAAAGTATTTTAAAACAAATAAACTAGGATTTTATATAGTTAAAACAAATGAGACCTATAATTTTCCGTTTTATACAACAAAATCTTTCGGTAGATGTATCTTTTCAACTATAGTTTCGATTAGTGTGCTTTTCGCGCCTGTGTGTTCGTAGCAATGCGTAGAACATCTTTAAAACCTTTTTACACGTTGTTTCATATGTTTGGTATACTGTTCTAATTTATTTCTATTGTTTGCATCTTGTATGATTGAATGGATGCTTGTGCGGTGCTTTTATGATCTTGTCTAGTCGGTGAGCTATACGTGGTGATCAAGAAGCAGTTCATTGAGGTTTGGACTTGAAGAAGGATCTAAGTTAAGGCAAGTATAGCATGGGATCATCCTTGTTTCTTATTCATCTTTAATACACTTAATTCATGTGCATGTGTCTACCTTGTTACCCCTAAGGATATCCTAGCTTTTACATCTTGTACCTTGACACCGGTAGAACATTGCATTGGGTAATATTTATGCTAGTGCTCAAGATAAATAACCATGATCTGTAACTTGACTAATGGTATATGCAATAAACGTTTAAAAGATGCTTTATAGAAACATGGCTCAAGTGGACTAAAGCATATTGGGTTGTTTTTATGGTGCTCTAGTTTCTCTTCTTAAGGACTTATCTGTAAGCGAACATCCGAGACTTACAGTACAACTGTGAGGGCTATATGGCTCTGGCTTTAGTCAAGTATGAGGACTTTTTCTAGCTTGTTAGTGGTAACCTTCACGGCGTAAGAATGGCTTGACGAATCGGGTATAGTGCGGCCTCTGTCCTTATTTGTATAGGCTGCGCGTCATTGTGCCATTTGGAAGGGGGCTCTACATCTGTTTGCCGAGTGAATCTAATGGCCCTAACTTATTAGACGAACCTTTGAAAGACTTCATAGTGAACCCTGCCGACCTTCCTTGGAAGTGGGTCAAGAGGCTAATCACCTCGGGCGAAAGGGTAAATCACGACTCACAGTGAAAGTGTACAACCTCTGCAGAGTGTAAAACTGGTATATCAGCCGTGCTCACGGTCACGAGTAGCCTTGGACCCTTATAGAATAAATGATGAACACTGATGATAATATTAATACTGATGATATTATGCTCACTGATGATTATTGTTTCTTGCTATACATTATTCTTGTTTACACGATCATGAGGTTATTTGGGCTTATGGTAAACATGTTGCTACTCAATTGCTAAAAGATGACTCACTAAAAGCTATCGCAGTAAACCAGTGTCAGCCTTTTGAGCCTCATGAACCCCATGATATATTTGCTGAGTTTGACATGGACTCACTCTTGCTATTTCCCACACCTCAGGAATAGTCTCTAGAGTTAATAGGATTGTGATCAACCAGTCAGTTTGTTCCTGGAGTGAAGTCTACACCCGATGTTCGGAGTTATCTTTCCGCTGTGTTGCTCTCTAAGGTATATTTTATACTATTGAGTTATATATATTAAGCATTTGTCTCTTGGTATTACACTTATCTGCGGCTATATGTGAGATTTGACTCCTTTATTTCACATATAGTGTATGTCTGGTTTTGTCCTTAAAACCGGGTGTGACAGAGTGGTATCAGAGCAATGCTGACTGTAGAACGCAAGCCTCATTAGAAATCGGTCGTCTTAAGGTTTTAAAATTGCTATAACTTCCTTGGTCTATAAACCTTGATATTTCTTCTCCACTACATCCCCACCCTTAATATTCATCTTCTCTATGATGCTTGTTTTAAGCCTTTGATCTCATCTACACTCCTTGATTTGATATGCTTTTTAGAACCATTCCTCACCCCCTTCTTATGAAATTGAAAGAGGAGCTTTAGGATCTTTACCCTTGGTATGAAGAGAATGATAGCATCGTAAGTTGAGTCAATGATTGTTTTGTGCACCTTTATTGCTTGTTGAATTATCATTATGCTTTTGCTTGATTTGGAACTTTGTAATGATTACAATGATCTTGTAGAGTATTCCTACACTTTCATTTAGATATAGGATTAAGGCATAAGGATTAATAAATAGATAGTAGGGGTGGTTTTTCTCATCTCTGCAGTTTACTGTTTTTCTGGACGGTCTGTGTTCATCATGAGATATCTCCAAGTCTAAAAATCCAATGATCATGAGAATTTTGTAAGAACAACTATGCTTCTTTGTATTTCATTTGCCGCTGGAATCACCCTGATAGCTATTATGGTTTGGGAGTTATGAAAATCACAAGACGATGCAACTACGCTGCCTGAACCCTGGAACAATTTCTGTTGGGCACCGTGTTCGACTACCTTAACTACAGAATATGGGAAAGTGTTCTATACAAAAGTTGCAGATGATTTCATAAGCTTTTCAACCATGTAAGGCGTGTTATCATATGAATTTTAGAACTCGAGATATGACTGTTGCAAGATGCCGCATCTGTGCTGCCAGACTTTCTGGACAGATTTCATGTCTCACTCTGAAACCATATTTTAAAATCGGAATCTGGGGAGGTGATCAATAACAAAGTTGTAGAGGATTTGATAAGCTTTCCAACGGTATAAGATACAATTTAATTGGATTAAAATAACATGAGTTATGACAGTTTTTCTGCACTGCTGTTTATCTACTCACGAGGAATTTTAGATCACTTGTTCCTGCTTATATACATGAGTATCATTGGGATATCAGGAGGTCTTTATGATAGTACAAACTCACTCAAAGGAAAAAGGCAAGCTACTTTTGGTTCTTCCTATTGTATCTTTTCTTAAGGGGGTAGCCGAGTTAAAGAAGTTGCAAGTTGAAGGATTCCAACATTCCAATGCTTCACTTGGAAGAATCGGTTATGCTCACGATGGAGAAGTCACTATCGAGTATGGACATCTTTTCTCAGGATTGATGACTAGTTGGATCGTTTACATGGAGCTCGGGTAATTGTCAAGATGGGTCTTGGTCTTCGCTCTGATCTATCATCAATTGGGAGTCCAATCTTACTCAAGATAAGTTGGCATCGATATTGGACATCTACAATTGATTCCACGAAGGTTCAGAGGATGTCGACATTATGACTAGTTTAGCAAGTGAGCTGTGAGGGAAGGAAGTCCTCTATTTGGATAGTTATCTCTAGTGGTGAAGAAGAGCTCAAGAAAGTTGGTGATGGGGAATTCACCCAGGGATGCAAGAGTGACTCAGAGTTTCTTTTAAAAATGATGACATTTAGTTAGAAGTTGATGGAAGGTTTATCCAAGACTCTCAAGATATTGCTACTAGAGAAGATATTAAGTATCTTTGGACTCGTGAACCTCAGAAAATTATAAAGGCATTGAAGAAGTAAAACTTATGAGTTAGATCTGCCAGATCAAGACAAGAGTGTCCCATCTATCGTGATGCACCATGTCAAGGTGAGGGATGTGTCCTTATGCAAGAAGAAAAATGTGATGGCTTGAGCATTAGGGATGCATGGGAAACATGAGTTGAACTACCTGACACAAGGAAGTGGAGATATCAGTTTATGCTCTGAAGGTTTTGGAGATATTATCCTATTGGACACAAGTGTGGTATTTACACGGTTTATAAGAGTGACACCTACATGGATTGTAAGAATATAAATGACATCATTACTAGGTTGGGGTTGAGCTAGTGACATTGTCGATGGAACGGAATTGATTATATATGACTTCGAAAAGTGCTATCACTAGGAGGAGCAAAAGTCGTTGCCAATGTCTTTAGCAAAGGAGAATTATGCTAAGAAGATTCGAATGATGCCATGGATTAAGAATTGTGTTTAGGAGTTGAGCAACCCAACCTAAGCATATAGTCATTAATGTTATGAAGTCAGTGGTAGTGCCTACATTGGAATAAGAGATTCACAAAGGTCTTTGGAAGACAAGAATAAAAAGGAGATAGTTATGACTATCATGGATGGAAAGGTACCAGGTTTTTAAATGGACAAACAAGGAACATTATGGTTTGGAAAGATAAGTGGCTTAACGGTTGGTGTTACCTTAGACTTTGTTGGCATACCTAATGTGTTCCAAATGCTATAGTTGGAGCAGCGATTGTGATTACTTTAGGAGCAGACATCTTTGGACAATTCAAGGGTAAAGAAGAATCCTACCTATACAAAGTTCCCATGGAAGTGTTTGAAGTAGATACCCGGAGTAAGGTTATGAAGGTATGAAAAAGGAGCAACTCAAGTAAGAGAATATCTAAAGGCAAAGTATCCATCGCTCTTTGATCACCATCTTCCAAATCTCAAGGACGAGATTCATCTTAAGGGGGTAGAATTGTAACACCCTAAAATTTGCTTCTTTCAAAATAGATGCAAAGTGATTTAATTTTTGCATTCTAGTGCTCATGAAAACATAGGAAAATAATATTTTTCATTACATTAAAATTTATCATAGGGTTTAGCAACATTGTGTGTATACATGCTGGTGCATATGATTTGATGTGATGTTTGCTTATTGTTTCTTTATGTGTTGAGGGTGAGCAAAGTCTTTAAAATGCGTTTAGTAGGTCGATATTCCTTCTCTAGCAAGCCTTTATCGTTTTCTGCAATCAAATTCCATGTTTCGCAGCTCAAGTTTTCGTTTGGAGCCTCTCAAAATCATTTCTTTGTAACCCGAATCACTCCTTTCAGTTTCTCGTCCATCAATCAATCTCTACAAACTTCTCGGCAATTTTTCCGACTTTTTCTGTAGTTTTTTCCACTTGTCTGTAAGCATAATATAATTTTTAGATGCTCTAAAATTACCTTTTAGTGAGCTCCAAATACTTTATTTGGGTTCCTCATGTTCCAAAATGTCTCTGAAAAATTTCCCTAAATTTTCGGAGCTTTCGGAGTATTTTGCGCGGCTTAAATAATAATTCTAGACTTTTCTGGAATTATTTTATCCATAAAAATAATTAATTCTGAAAATAATAAATCTCTCATTTTTTTTCCAACGCTTAAAGCCCATGTGCAATAATCCTAATAAATCTCAAAGGCCCATACATTTATTTACTAATGGGCTTAAATGATTACTTATGCCTATTAGCGGAGGTGGATGGTGCAACGTCAATTAGCACCATATCACTAGTTGATATGAAGGTGGAGAGTTTTTCTCCCTATATATACGTACTTACCCCATGGACAAAGCACACCAAAACTACTGTAGAGGAGCCCCTAGTTTGGGAAATCTCTCGTGTAGTAAATTATATTTTCTCCTCTTTTCTTGTCGTCGTCCGACGAAGCCACCAGGCGTTCTACTCCAAGAAGAAGAAGAGGTATTTACTTGAATTCCACCGTCTAGATCACATTAAAAACCAGATTTTGATTTATTTTCGAAACTAGCTATTTACAAAACTGCCACTATCTTGTTTAGGCCATATCTTCTACGTTTTGACTCCGATTTGACCCGTTCAAATTGCGTTAGGTTCATATTTGCGAGCTCTACATGTTGGTAGTACTGTACAATAGGTTTGGAAAATTTAATTTTCGAGTTTATATTAAAGTAATTATTTATCTATAGGAAATATTAGAAAATTCATAACTTTCACGTTTTAAATTCAAATTTCGTGATCTTTACGTCTGTGTGATCATAGTAACGTGTAGAAGAGTTTTACAAACTTTTTATACTATTAGTGCTACTGTTGGTTAGGTTTTCTACCTTTAAGATTCGATGTTAGATTTAATCTATTGTTTTACTAAAGAAGATTTCGTTTAATTCATAACTTATTTGTTTAAATTCTGAATTAGTCCGTTCAAATTGCAATGGATTTATAACAACATGAATTACGTATTAATATTAATGTTTTCTTTGTTAAAATCTCTGAAATTTCATAGTTTAGATCTAACTTGATTAATAACTGCGCAACTAGATTTATAAATTATTGATTTCTCCGTTAGTTTTCTAAATTTAAATGTAATTTAGCCTAAGTCACTTTTGAATATCTATAAAAAGTATTTTAAAACTAATGAACTATATGATTTTATATAGTTAAAACAAATGAGACCTATAATTTTCTGTTTTATACAACAAAATCTTTCGGTAGATGTATCTTTTCAACCATAGTTTCGATTAGCGTGCTTTTCGCGCCTGTGTGTTCGTAGCCATGCGTAGAACATCTTTAAAACCTTTTCACACGTTGTTTCATATGTTTGGTGTACTGTTCTAATTTATTTCTATTGTTTGCTTCGTATATGATTGAATGGATGCTTGTGTGGTGCTTTTATGATCTTGTCTAGTCGGTGAGCTATACGTGGTGATCAAGAAGCAGTTCATTGAGGTTTGGACTTAAAGAAGGATCTAAGTTAAGGCAAGTATAGCATGGGATCATCCTTATTTCCTATTCATCTTTAATACACTTAATTCATGTGCATGTGTCTACCTTGTTACCCCTAAGGATATCCTAGCTTTTACATCTTGTACCTTGACACCAGTGGAACATTGCATTGGGTAGTATTTATGCTAGTGCTCAAGATAAATAACCATGATCTGTAACTTGACTAATGGTATATGCAATAAACGTTTAAAAGATGCTTTATAGAAACATGGCTCAAGAGGGCTAGAGCATATTGGGTTATTTTTGTGGTGCTCTAGTTTCTCTCCTTAAGGACTTATTTGTAAGCGAACATCCGGGACTTACAGTACAACTGTGAGGGTTATATGGCTCTGGCTTTAGTCAAGTATGAGGACCTTTTCTAGCTTATTAGTGGTAACCTTCATGGCGTAAGAATGGCTTGACGAATCGGGTATAGTGCGGCCTCTGTCCTTACGTGTATAGGCTGCGCGTCATTGTGCCATTTGGAATGGGGCTCTACATCTGTTTGCCGAGTGAATCTAATGGCCCTAACTTGTTAGACGAACCTTTGAAAGACTTCATAGTGAACCCTGCCGACCTTCCTTGGAAGTGGGTCAAGAGACTGATCACCTCGGGCGAAAGGGTAAATCACGACTCACAGTGAAAGTGTACAACCTCTGCAGAGTGTAAAACTGGTATATCAGCCGTGCTCACGGTCACGAGTGGCCTTGGACCCTTACAGAATAAATGATGAACACTGATGATAATATTAATACTGATGATATTATGCTCGCTGATGATTATTGTTTCTTGCTATACATTATTCTCGTTTACACGATCATGAGGTTATTTGGGCTTATGGTAAACATGTTGCTACTCAATTGCTAAAAGATGACTCACTAAAAGCTATCGCAGTAAACCAGTATTAACCTTTTGAGCCTCATGAACCCCATGATGTATTTGCTGAGTTCGACATGGACTCACTCTTGCTATTTCCCACACCTCAGGAATAGTCTCTGGAGTTAATAGGATTGTGATCAACCAGTCAGTTTGTTCCTGGAGTGAAGTCTACACCCGGTGTTCGGAGTTGTCTTTCCATTGTGTTGCTCTCTAAGGTATATTTTATACTATTGAGTTATGTATATTAAGCATTTGTCTCTTGGTATTACACTTATCTGCGGCTATATGTGAGATTTTTCTCCTTTATTTCACATATAGTGTATGTCTGGTTTTGTCCTTAAAACCGGGTGTGACACTCATGTCCGCTAACATTATTTCTTTCTCCTCCTTCAGCAAGTCCGCTTCAACTTTTTTTTCTTCATTTGCTAAACGCTTCTTCTCAAGCTCAAGCGAAGCCTTGTGTACCTCAAGTGCAGCCTTGTCTACCTCAATTGCAGCCATGGACCTCTCCTTTCTCTCCTTCTCCCTTTCCCGGTCAGAAACCTCCTTCTTGTCCCATATCTTGTCCAAAGCTACAATGCAAGCATCGTCGCCCCCCCCCGCCTAGATTCCTTTTCCTTCTTCTGACCCATTGGCCTCTTCCATTCTTCACTTGCTGGGGCTGCAATCTCTTGTAGATCATCATTGTTGCCTTGTACATTCCTCGGCGTGGCCTCCTTACTAGTCTTCTGTTTCTTGTTTGTGGCTAGTTTCTGCTGCTCAGCCAGTTCAATCATCTTTGACTCCCACTTGTCTTCATCCTTCAATCTTCTCCAGCAATGTAGAAGAGTAAACGACTTCTTGTCCTCGTCTACTCCCACATACATCTCAGATGCTTCACTAATCTACACAAAATAGATCAATGAACTGTTAATATATTTACAGATGAAACAAATATTGAAAACTAAATTACAGAATCAACTAAAAAATGAACCATGTCTTGGATAGTGGATCCACTTTGATTCCTATGCTCTATTGCCTCATAGCATGCACAATATTTGTTGACGTCCTTCTGAATAGTGAGCCACCTATGCATAATGGAACTCTCTGACCTGACAGCTGAAGTTGTCTTATTTTTCTCAAAGAAATCATGAATTCTTTTCCAAAATGATAAACGAGTTTGATTGGCCCCATTAATAGGATCTTTGCTAACATTCAACCAAGCTGAGCATATAACTATATCTTCCTTTGGATCAAATTTTTTGCTCCTGTGACACACCCTTTCCAACACGACGGCGACCAGAAACTTTAGATGCCTGCACTTCCACCACATCAACTTCAGCTTCAGAAGGAAGATCATTATAAGTTTCCTGAGTGCCTTGCGTCAGCGGAAAGCTAAAGTCGTCCAAGCCATCAACATGAGGACCAGTTGATGTGAGTATGCCCGTGTACAATCCAATTCCTTCCATTTGACCGCTACAAAAAAATGTTCTGTATCAAATAAAGATCAAACACAATATAAATCTAGTATACGTTATCACCAATGTATTGAAAAAACAAGTACGGTTCCATTGCAAGCCCTGCCAATTTCAGAGACTGCTAGCCTATGTTGTATGACATGCCGGCAAACATCACCAATTTCAGAGACTGCTAGCCTATCTTTTTTGACATGCCGGCAAACATCGCAGCAAAAGATGCAATTGCACAAAGCACAGTTAAATATATACAAAATCTTGACCTATGTATGATTACATAAAAATGCACAAAATCAGACAAAGAGCCACTTTGCAATACCAGCTATATAACCATCCACTATACGAACTATGAAACCCAACTGTCAAACAAATCAGGTCAAATGTCAGGGTTAGCGTTCTTGTATCCCATAGCTAATCATGGAAAATTGAATGTCAGGGAAACCATAAATATCTTTATGACAGTCAACTTGAACAAATTCTAACCTTCGCAGATTTATCCAAGGAACCAGTAATGAAATGTGACCAATCTAAGGATTTTGACAACGATGTAATGGTCTTCTGATGTCCAGATTCTTTATCAGACTCTTTCAGCAGTTTTCCAGTCTACACACAATTCAATGAGCATCCCATGACTGGTGTGAAAAAAGTCTCAATGTTACAGAGAAACAATTAACAATTTTAACAGTGCAGAAAAAGAGCATCATGGATATATAAAATCAGAGCAGGTTTCATTTTGAATCCCACAAACCCCTTGTGGGTAAATGGTGCATTAAATAAATTATCATGCCTTGTTAGATAGACTAGAGTAACACTAGAAGCAGTAATCAGAAAGGATGCGTCCAGTTCTGCAGATACTTGTAGTACTAGCATATTAGTTGGTTGTTGTCTTAGTTCACTAAGCTGATAAAAGTAAAGTGAAATTTGGCATTATAAACTCTTTTAATAATACAACTAAACATAGTAACAAACTAAACTGCTATCGTGACTGATTAAACATTGCATATTATCACCACCAGATCCCTTGTCGGTTTCCTTATTCCCCCCTTGGGGGTAAATGGTGCATTAAATAAATTATCATGCCTTGTTAGATAGACTAGAGTAACACTAGAAGCAGTAATCAGAAAGGATGCGTCCAGTTCTGCAGATACTAGTAGTACTAGCATATTAACAAACTAAACTGCTATCGTGACTGATTAAACATTGCATATTATCACCACCAGATGCCCCGCCCCATACCAGCAAGCAATTGATGGGGTATTCTTAGGGCTAGATAAACAAAATATAGTGGCCATCAGTACTATTTGCAGACACATAAAAACATACTATTTGCAGCGCTGGCCGTTAGCGAGCGCCCACGAGCGGCACGGCCGGGGAGCGGCGCCCACCAGGCCGGGAGAGCTGCGCCCCCCTACTAGAGGCGCCCCCGAGCAGGCGGCCGGCCTGGGAGTGGCCCCGGCATGCGACGCGCCGAGCTTCACCTGTTGCTCACATGGTGACCGGTGATGAGCTCCCTGCTCTCCCTGTGTGCGCAGTGAGAGGAGCCACCAAAGGGATGAATGAAGAGAGCTTGAAGAGGAGAGCTTAGATCCGAGATAATTTGGGCTGGGGATAGTGGAGCAGTGAGATCCCCCGGCGGCGGCGGCGGCGCTCTGTGGAGCGCTCAAAGTGCTACTGACTCTATTTCAACCTGCAAATACATAGTGGATGGATCATGGAGTACCTCAATCGTAGGGAGCCGCATTCATGAAGATGGACTCGCGATCGATGGCCTTGTGTCCTTCTCGTGAAGTCGCGGGAGTAGCACCCTGGGGTTTCACGGGGGAGACAGAAGGCGAAGCGCGCGAGGGGGAAAAGATCGCGCGGGACGCGAATGGCAAGCGGACTGCAAGCGCGCAAATATGCGCGGAAATCACCGGGGAATGCCAAGTTGATAAAAATGCCAAAGGCAATTGCCAAACTGTTGGATACATAATTTTTAGAATTTTGCTAAAAACCAAGAATGCCAAAGGCAATTGCTAAACTATTGGAGTTGCTCTAAGTAAATGTTAGAATGAAGCACTACCAGATTTTGTGAAGCTCCCCAGTGCCTGTGAGTTTCCCGAGTGTTTTATCAAAACACTTGGGGATTACACCAAGTGTTCTATATTACACTCGGGAGATGATAAAGCACTCGGCGTATTGCTTTGTTCCCATGTGTCTCTGTTTGCCTTCGGGAAACGTTTGTTTTAGACATAGAAAGTTTAGTCGGACACAGTTAAAATGAACGGCGTCAGCAAAATCCCGAGTGTTTTGAGGAAGATGGCCTTCCGGAGCTAGTTTTGCTAACGTGGCACCAAAAAGTGGCGCCCAGCTGCCGGAAAGCGGTGGCCCTTCCCGCCGCTCCTGTGATTTACGCGCCCAACATTTCAGCTAGACCAAAACCCTCGAAGCCTCTGCAGCCAAGAAAATTTCAGTCCAGGTGCGCACACAACCTGCCGCCACCATCGTCTCCGAACCCGGCGCCACCGTAATCCCACACGCTCCAGTTCCCAGTGCTGCTCCCACTGCCATCCCTAGTTCCAATTTCTTCCCCAAATAACAGAGCTCCAATCTGCTCAGCCCCCTCCCATTCCCCATCCCTCATTAATCCCTAGCTCTATAGATCAGCTCTCTCACTACAGATCCGTGGTCCGTCCCCTTCTCTGGATGCAAATGGGACAGCCTAAGGTAAGAGAGGCGGAAAATGAAGGAAATTTTGCTCTGGTTTTTTTTTTTTTTGGTTTTCCTGTGATTCGGAGGTCAAGATTTAATTATAGGTTTCCAATTTTGTTGCAAGGTGTTGGATTGGAAGAAATCTTGCTCAATCCCCCTCCATGGATCCAAATGAAGGAGCGTGAGGTAAGGATGGGTCAAAATTTGCAATGTTCCAGTTTCTTCCTGTGATTGTAGATTCGTGACTTGCATTTGGATTTGTAGTTCTGAGGGGAACTGTAGGATTTGACGAAATCTTGAAGCATCACCTCTGTAATGTTACAAAGAAAGTCCTGAACCGTGCATAATGGTAAGATTATCATCTTTTCTGCATTTTTTTCTCCATTTCTTTCATATTCAGTAAAGTAATTTTTCTAAACAATATAGGGAAACCATTTAGGCGAACTTTCACTGATGTATACAGTATAACTACAAAACAACACACAATTCCTTGTACAAAATGGGAGGAAAGCAAGGAACAATAGAAAGAAAGAAATGATTCCAGAATGAATCAAGCAAGTGGTGTCACCGTGACTTTCTATCTTTGCCCTGTTTAGTTGGGTGTAACTTTGCAGCTTCAAAGATTTCCCTACAATTTATTTATTCCAAAATTAATCCTTGTAGTACCTAAAATAAATACAAACTACTGAGTACTTATATTATGTCAATCACAATTGCTTACTGCTGTCCATTGGCCCTGTACTTGCATTTATCTTCCTGTTTTACTATAAATTGTGTGGTTTTAACAGATACTATAGGGATCTAGTTATTTCCCCAAATTTCATTACATCTGTTATTTTCCACGTTCCTACAATTTTGTTGCTGCTTTACTACAAATTTGTGCAGTAACAGATACGTGTATTGATTCAGGTCTGTTCCCAAATTCTATTACAGCTGGAATTAGCTCTGAAGTCACCAAGCCTGCTAAAGGATCTGCTGCTCATTAATACACCATCGCTGCTGCTGCACTTGAACTTGTTGGGAGAAGGTAACTTAGTTGTAATTCTTCTTCCCCTTTGCAAGTTGTTTTTCTGTGGTGCCTTTGTGTGATGAATATATGTCTAGCGTCATGTTGAATATTGCTGGTTTTTCTGCTTGTTATGTAAAAATACAAATAAATTGATTGATAATACCATTGAAGGTTATGCTGCTTTGGCCATGGTAATTTGCCTCTTGCTCGAATGATGCAAAGAATTGTTTCTTTACAATATGATAGTATTGTGTGTTTCTGCAACTTATTGCTTAGCCAAACAGGATAAAAAGTTGTATAACATACCTGCATGTTTTCATCTGCCGTGTGATTTATTTAGTGAAATTTGCTAACCAATATTAACTTATAATTTTTTATGTAGATCATTCAAAAACAACTGAATATTCCAATACCTCAACTGGTACCGCCATCACAAAATGGATCATCTCATCAGGTTTGTACAGTTTGAACCAATTGATGTCACTTTTCAAATTCAGTGATCTAACTTTCTTCTAAAAATGAAGGGAACATCTGGATGATCAGATGTAGTCCCTGTCACTGGTGCTGCTACTGCTACAGAGGCTAGAGAAGGGGAAGTTGTTGCAAATGGAGATCACATAGATGAATCAATGTCGATCAATTTGGCCAATCTCATAATGATCTTATGCTTCTCAACTTAGTGCTGTTATCAAACATGTGGTGAAGTTTGGTGATTTGGCCATGTCCTGACCATTTGTGAACCTCTAGAATTTCTGACTTTTGTTGATCTAACCATCAATGTGCCCTTTTATGAAATCTGAACATGTAGAACATGTGGTCATGGAGTGTATGACTATTTTTTGACTTCTGAAATTGTAAGACATGCGCAACCCTAAATATTTGACCATGGCGTGAGCCTAGCAGAAATGGTGTATAAATTATATTCGTACTATGCTGAATGACATGTTATGTGATTGCCATATGTCCCTTTAAGAAAAGAAAGGCAAATGTATTAGTAAATAAAACAATAGCATGAAACAATCCTGAGCATAGGCTCTGCACAGGTACTCGGGAGATACAACACAATCCCGAGTGCAAGCTTTGTTGAAATACTCGGGAGCTATACTCAATAGCTCCGTCACCCTGGCACAGAACCGTTAACATGAACCTTTCCCGTGTGCGCGATGTCTCCCTAGTGTTGATTGAAACACTCGGGAACAGATAAAGCTGCTGAGTGTTTTATTTTACACACTTGGTTGACATGAAGTTTCCTGACCTGCTGCTCCTGAGTGACATTTGCCGAGTGCTTACCCTTGGGAAAGTGTTTCCCGAGTGTTTTATTGTTTTGCCGAGTGTTTTTGACACTAGGGAACTCCGCACAATCTGGTAGTGAAGGTCGAATCATATGAGATATATGTGATGCATTAATAATATTAAATGCAAAATATTAGACAGTAACTTCTATTTAAATACAATAATAAAGTATAAATAAATGTTAAAATCAAGGTCACAATATGTTGTAGCTACTGACCTGGTGGCAGTGATCCTCAAGCTATCTTTGCCAGCCACTGATCTAGCATTGAACCTATGTTCATATCAATACTGGGCATGTGAACCAGCAGTGATAAGCAAACCCTATCACTATGGATTGTGCACTGCCGGATCCAATTGAAAACTAAGGTTTGAAGCCTATTATGATTTTGCAGTCTCATGAGTGAGTGCTAACCAGAGCAAAGCATTATGTGAACATGTGTGAGCTGTTCCTGTAAAGAGCCACTGGAAGCAAAATGAGTTGTTTTAGCAATTGAGCAATAGAATGGATATAAAGAAATTCAAGTATTCAACTAAGAGTACTGCTCCCGTAGTCCTCTTTTTTAAATTACATGCATCTCAAAGCAGCATATACTTAATTAATTAATTATTTTTTAATTATTATGGATCTGCATGGACTTGGCCGGCTGGCACTATAGGAAACGGACAATTTGCCAGGTGCAAAATGGTTTGCCGGGTGATTTTTATCGGGCACCCGGCAAAGGCATTATTTGCCGAGTGCCAGACCCCACGGCACCCGGCAAAGAAATGCACCCGGCAAACCAGCCTTTGCCGAGTGCCGAACACTCGGCAAAGTCCAGCCTTCGGCAAAAATTATCCTTTGCCGAGTGCCCGGCACTCGGCAAAGCAAGACCGTCGGCAAAGGTGGTCAACGTGACTGTCTCCACCTGCCATCATCCTTTGCCGAGTGTCGCGCCGTGAGGCACTCGGCAAAGAATTTTTTTTATTTTTTTTAAATTTCTTTGTCGGGTGCCGCCTACCCTCGCACCCGGCAAATATTTTTTTTATTTTTTTTTAAATTTCTTTGCCGGGTGCCCCCTGACCTGGCACCCGGCAAAGCCTTCTTTGCCGGGGGACCAAGTTGGCACCCGGCAAATTATTTATTTTTTTTGTTTTTTTGGCCCTATTTTTTTGTGGGGCCTTGCTACAGTAAATAAATCCCTATTTTAAAATTTGGGACAATTTTGAGTTTTTGAACTATATTTCCTTAATTTTTTTTCGTTTCATTGAATTTTTACGATTATTCCAAATTTCAATAGCGGGTACATGAAATAATGGAATTTGGTTATTAAAAAAATAGTATTCATGATATTTAGGGTATGTCTAGGCTGTATGCAGGAAGTGGCATGAATTTTCGCGTATCATGTTGTCGTAACATGACGATGTAATCGCGGGAAAAGTGTATTTAAATTATATAAAATCCAAACGAAGTCTGAAAATCACGAAACTTATCGATGTGTCTTGTTATTGCATGTGGGGGCCATGGTAAAAAATTCAAAAAGTTTCTAGCAAGTTGTGACGTCGGATGCCTAAAACCCAAACAACTTGCTAGAAACTTTTTGATCACATATGTGGAGATGTCTGGGTTTTAGGTATCCGATGTCACAACTTGCTAGAAACTTTTTGAATTTTTTACCACGGCCTCCACATACAACAACAAGACACATCGACAAGTTTTGTGATTTTCAGACTTGATTTGGATTTTATATAATTTAAATACACTTTTCCCGCGAGTACATCGTCATATTACGACAACATGATGCGCGAAAATTCATGTCACTTCCTGCATACAGCCTCGACATACCCTAACTATCATGAATACCATTTTTTGAATAACCAAATTCTATTATTTCATGTACCCGCAATTCAAATTTGGAATAGTTGCAAAAATTCAATGAAATGAAAAAAATTAAGAAAATATAGTTCAAAAACTCAAAACTGTCCCAAATTTTAAAATAGGGATGTATTTACTGTAGCAAGGCCCCACAAAAAAATTAGGCAAAAAAACAAAAAAAAATAAATAATTTGCCGGGTGCCAGCCTGGCCCCCGGCAAAGAAGCCTTTGCCGGGTGCCAGGTCAGGGGGCACCCGGCAAAGAAATTTTTAAAAAAATAAAAAAATCTTTGTCGGGTGCCAGGTTAGGCGGCACCTGGCAAAGAAATTTTAAAAAAATAAAAAAGGGCACCCGGCAAAGAAATTAAAAAAAAAATAAAAAAAATCTTTGCCGGGTGCCAGGACAAGGGCACCCGGCAAAGAATTTAAAAAAAAATTCTTTGCCGGGTGCCTCTGGGCGCGGCACCCGGCAAAGGTTCTAGCCTAAAAGCCCATGGCCGGCCCAACACTCTAAAAGCCCATGGCTGGCCCAACACTCCTCAGTCACTCTCTCCCTCCCTCCCTCCCTCGCTCACGCCGCCGCTCGCCCGTAGGTCCGGCGCCGCCGCTCCGGCACGCCCGCCCCGTCCCTAGCCGCCACCCCAAGGTCGCCGGCGGCCCGATCTGCGCCACCCCCAGCGCCCGCCCGTCCTCCTCTCCTCCACCACCGGCGGCCGCCGCCCGTCCTGAAGTCCACCGCCACCGCCACCGCCAACGAATCGGGAACCGTCACAACATCTCTGTGCTCGCGGACGTGACGTATCGAGCCGCTCGCCGCTGCCCAACTGCTCGGCTGCGACCTGCACCCAACAGGTACGGCAGGATCCATCTCCTCCCCCTCCTTTCACGAGCTATGATTTAGGGCCTGGATCGAGTTTCACTCGATTTTTGGGGCTGGCTTTTTCATGCTTGAGCACGTAGGCTTTCTGTTCTTGGCAAGATCTGGATTTCCTATAGTTTCAGTTCGAATTGGCCGATGATTCTTTGGGGATAGCTTACCAACTCCATTGTGATCCTCTATGCAAAAGTTGGAAGCCAATCATGGAGTTTTGATCGAGTTTCACTCGATTTTTGGGGCCGGCTTTTTCATGCTTGAGCACGTAGGCTCTCTGTTCTTGGCAAGATCTGGATTTCCTATAGTTTCAGTTCGAATTGGCCGATGATTCTTTCGGGATAGCTTACCAACTCCATTGTGATCCTCTATGCAAAAGTTGGAAGCCAATCATGGAGTTTTGATCGAGTTTCACTCGATTTTTGGGGCTGGCTTTTTCATGCTTCAGCACGTAGGCTCTCTGTTCTTGGCAAGGTCATTCCTGTTCGTGCGCCTGGCTCCTGTACATGAGTAGCAGAGACCTTCTGGGTGGTGGAATCGTGGGGGGCCAGCAGCTCAGGATTCCCAGCACCATCCGCTCTCCAGACCAGAGCGAATAATCATATGCTAAGTAATTTTAATTTGAATAGTCATGTCTGGTAACTACTCTTGTTGTTTCTGACTGCCAGTAATCATATGCACACTTAATCCCTACAGCTTAGTGCTAGCCAGTTCAGCTATGGAAACCCATTTTGTTAGTATAGCAGCTTGATCTATTTTTTTTAGAAAAAATGCCCTGAATTTTGCACAGACCGTGGCTAACTTGCATTGCTACCATTGTCATATTATTCTTGAGTATCTTCAGAACCATTCTTATAAAAATCAGTCTGCTAGGCCTATTAATAAGCGTGACACAAGGAGTACTTAGCACCATGTTTCCATTATAACCCGTCAATGTGGTCTGATCCTCCCATTTTCACCATAATCGGGCTGCTATCAAGCCATATATTGAGCCCTGTTTGGCAAGCATTCCAGCTCCGAGCTTCAGCTTAGATCTTGAGTTTGTATGCTAAAATCAAGAACCTTAAGACTTCTTTGTCCAGAATAGAAAAAAACCGTTCAAACAAACAACTTAGGTGTATCCACAGCTAAAGCTCCACAGATTTTTAGAGCTAGAAATACTCAGCTCCAAGAAATCCATAGACTTTTTTTTTGTTGGAGCTGGAGCTCTGTACCATGCATTCATCGATTTATTATATGCTCTGAGTGGTGACTCCAGTGGGTAATACAGAATAAGTCAAAATTATTATGTGCTTCACCAAAGAAATTTTTTCGCATATTAAAAGTACTGAAGAGTTGGGGGGCTGATCTGCACAAAATTATTAGTGTCTACAGTATAGGTGCTTTAGAAATCATACAATTTTCATCTGGTGCAGTTAATAAACATGCTTTGGGTTTATACCATATTTTCCTAGGAAAGATTATTGATTTATTGAGATCATGCTTACAGTTACCTGAGCTTGTGTTGGAAGGTAGCCTAAATAATGTCAGTTGGTAGTGAACAATGTTTTATCTGTTTGGTTTGAAGCTAAAACCTGTACAACTTAGCCACACACATATTTTCGTTATGGTAGTGCTTACCTATATTTTCATTTTGTTCTTCCTGGTTCTTGCCTAGAGCTTAATTATTTCTTACTGTGCTTCCATTTAATCTAGCTTCTTTTGTCTCAAGTGCTTCCATTTAATTTCTCCTTGGTGGTGGCATTGCCGGATTTGGTGTTGTTACCAGTTACTACCGCCGTTCTCCATGATTTCCGCCACCTCAAGCTGTGTGTATCCAGCTAGCCGGCCAGGCTTGTTGTGATTTGTGATGCAACCAGCTATTTGGTCAACCCCCCAATTTGTTCTGTTTGGCTAAACTGGACAACGACACAGGGCTCAGGCGGCCAGACCAGCTCATTTCTGTTTACAACATGTTCCGTGAAGAAGATTGCACGGTGAAGCTAGCTACTTAGTCCAGGCATGTTAGTACTTGTGCATTCAAGATCTTGTAAAATCCATAGGAAAAAAAACTATAACTCCAAATGACTTGAATTTTTTTCTTTATCCCTGTATTGTCATGTGCTCTAGATTTTGAAAATATGTAAACTTGTGAAACACTTGTGAATCCAATTTTATTCACCTACATTAGTGATGCTCTATCTGTGGAAACATCACTGATACCCAACTCACAATGCTTATATGATACTAATATTGCCTAACATGTGAACACCGACATACTTAATGAAAAAGAACTGTCCATATATTTTTTGTTCTTTGAAGAGTATATAATTTATACCTTATATAAATGATTATCTTTTTCCCAACTACATATTGAATCTGTTCCATTGGATAAACAATTAAGTTTACAAATTATTCAACTTTGACTGTCGCCAAATAGAGAGATAAACTAGATATTTACTATAATATATATGGCATAGTTATACGAACCTAAAGGTATACTCTATTAGAGAGCAGTTGTTTTTTTTTCAAATTCTGAAGATATATTTGTCTAAAACACTCTTGGTCGATTGGTACATACTAGCATAGCGAAACGAGTTCATCCGTTGTACTACGGCATATGCACTGTACCATGGACTGGCTCACTGGCAACTGGCCAAGCTCCAAGCAGGCACGGCGCGGCAAAGCCGCGCCAGTTTTCTAGTATAAAATATAAACCAGAACATTAATATCTATGCACAGAATATTTTTGGCACAACTTTTTTTTGGCAGTATATCAGAAACTATAGTTTCTGAATGTCTAGTACACATCAGATATCTTTATCTTGATTCAACCACTATGCGAGTTGATTACATTGTGCTATGCAGCATATAATAATCTCTTTTTTTTTACTTCGATTACATTGTGCTAGTGTATGTTTACATTGTGCTGTCATATGAGGCTATCCATAAAACCTGTTACAACTTAGAGCAACTTCTATATGCTTGGTATATATGTGGTTGTTGGCCTTCGTGCCATGTTTGGTATATATGTGGTTGTTGGCCTTCGTGCCATGTTTTTTGCAGGTTTTGGGAACCTCCCCATGCAGGGGAGGTGCTGCCAAAATTTTGAGTCGACACTAACCATTTTTGCCCTTTTTTGCAGGAGGACCTGTGGGAGGGACTCGACGACCCCGATCGACTTCGTCGGCGCTGCGGTCTTCCTGCATCGCGTCGGCTCGCCACCGCACCGACTCTGCACCGTCCCGCTACCCGGACCTCACCGTCACCCTAGGTATAACCCCTCTATCCGTATGTGGTCTTTGGTCGCGTAACCTAGTTAGGTGTCTCCCGTTCGAAAGAGATACGGTCAGAGATATGCGGACCTTTGCATATCTGCGACCGTATCTCTTTCGGATTGTCCACGGTCAGAGATGCGTAGTTGAGGTTAGTTTTCATGCTCCGCTCTATTTCGAGATGGTGTTTCAGCATCACCTCTCCGTTGTTCTCCGGATACACACTCTCCCTTGCAGGACGTGTATCGAGAGAACGACGGGGAGGTGCTGCCGAAATTCCATCTCGGATAGGAGCGGAGCATGGAAACTAACCTCATCTACGCATCTGTGGGTGGGATTAGGACCTATCCTCACCTATTAGAGAGTAGGGACACCGCGTAGATGCAATTGATGGTCACCTATAGTGATATTTTATATGCTAAAGGATGGATGACCGTCAGTGGATGTACACTGGCCGGACAAGTGAGGGTCATGCCAGCTATGAATGGATGCAGAAGACTGATCGTTTCTTGAATCGTGCATTCGGCAAGGCCGCAAAATTCCCGAAAATGGCTTTGTGTCCCTGCAGCAAGTGTGGTAACAGGAGAATGCTAGACAAGGAACTCATGGGTAAACATCTGCACAAGAATGGGTTTACACCAAACTACACCCGGTGGGTCCACCATGGTGAAGCCGATCGTATAAGAGAGGAGGTGGTGAGACAACGCGTCGAGGCTTTTGATGCTGATGCCGGGGTAGCAAACATGGTAGATGACGTTCACCAAGTACAGTTTGCTGAAGGACGTGAGGAGGCGGAGATGCAGGCAGCCGTGGATGCGTTCAAGTACATGATGGACTCGGCGGCGAAACCCCTTCACGCTCATTCTGAGGCCTCTCAGCTAGATGCCATTAGTCGCTTGATGGGGTTGAAGTCTGATTTGAACATGAGTCGAGAAGGCTTTGATAAGGTGTTGGCCGTGGTTGGCACCCTACTTCCAAAGAATCACATGTTGCCGAAGACCATGTACGAGGCACATAAGCTCCTTAAAGCACTGAAGATGCCGTATGAGCAGATACATGCTTGTCCGAACGGGTGTGTCCTATTTTGGGAAGAACACAAGGAGGCAAAGTACTGTCCAAAGTGTAAAGCCTCTAGGTTTCTGGAGGTAGAGTCTAGTGATGGTGGTGGCCAGAAGACTCAGCTTAAGATACCCGCCCGAGTCTTACGGCACCTTCCCTTTGTGCCGAGGCTTCAAAGGCTATTCATGAGCGAGGAAACCGCGAAACAGATGACGTGGCACAAGAATGGCAAACGGTACAATCCTGACAAGATGGTACATCCATCTGATGGTGAAGCATGGACCAGCTTTAATGACAAGCATCGTCTGAAATCCAATGAGGCTCGTAATGTACGTGTCGCGCTGGCAACAGATGGGTTCAATCCTTATGGCACGATGTCCGCCCCTTACACATGTTGGCCCGTGTTTGTTATCCCCCTCAATCTCCCCCCTGGCGTCGCCTTTCAACGACATAATGTGATCTTGACGTTGATAATTCCTGGACACCCGGGGAAGAATATGGGTGTGTACATGGAGCCTGTGATTGATGAATTGATCAAAGCTTGGAATGAAGGGGTGTGGACATACGACCGAGCAACAAAGCAAAGCTTCAAAATGTACGTTTGGTACCAGTACTCCATGCATGATTTCCTGGCGTATGGGTTATTCTGCGCCTGGTGTGTTCAGGGGAAGTTCCCGTGCCCAATATGTCAGGAAGCTGTAAGGTTCATTTGGTTGAAGAAGGGTGGCAAGTATTCATCGTTCGATCAACATCGTCAATTCCTAGATTCCAACCATCAATTTCGACAAGACACCAAGAACTTTAGGAAAGGTGTCGCTGTCACGAACCCTAGACCACACTTGAAGACTGCTGCCGAGGTTCATGCTGAGATAGATGCTCTCGTGCCCAATGAAGAAGGTGGTTTTGTGGGATATGGTGAGCAACACATGTGGACTCATAAGTCCGGCTTGACGAGACTCCCCTATTTCGATGACCTCCTACTGCCCCATAACATTGATGTAATGCACACTGAAAAGAACATCGCCGAGGCACTTTGGGCAACACTCATGGACACTGACAAGTCTAAGGATAACGCTAAGGCTAGAGTGGACCTGGCGACGTTGTGCGATAGACCAGAGCAAAATATGCGGCCGCCTGCAAACGGCAAGAACTGGAAAAGGCCTAAGGCCGATTTTGTCTTGAAACCCGAACAAAGGAGGGAAGTACTACAATGGATCAAGGAGTTAATGTTCCCTGATGGGTATGCAGCGAACCTGAGCAGGGGAGTGAACTTAGGCACTATGCGAGTCAACGGGATGAAGAGTCATGACTACCACGTATGGATTGAGCGGCTTCTTCCGGCGATGGTACGAGGCTATGTTCCTGAGCATGTCTGGCTAGTGCTTGCAGAGTTGAGCTATTTCTTCCGCCAGCTTTGTGCCAAGGAGCTATCTCGGACCGTGGTTGCAAACTTGGAGAAAGTGGCACCTGAGTTGCTTTGTAAGTTGGAGAAGATCTTTCCACCCGGTTTCTTCTTGTCAATGCAGCATTTGATTGTGCACCTCCCGTATGAGGCACGTATGGGGGGGCCGTGCAGGCCCGTTGGTGCTATCCAATTGAGAGATGTCTGAAGGCCGTTCGCAAAAAATGTAGAAATAAAGCCAAAATTGAGGCTTCCATTGCAGAGGCTTCCATTGTGGAGGAGGTGACAAACTTCACACAGCTATACTACACGGAGAACCTTCCTAGCGTGCATAATCCACTCCCTCGTTACAATATTGACGAGAATGAATCCAACCTCAGCCTTTTCCAAGGGCAACTCAGCAGGTCAAGTGGATCGACCAAGAAGAGGTTAGACAATGAAGAGTGGCGCATGATCATGATATATGTGTTCCACAACCTACCCGAGGTGAAGCCGTTCATTGAGTAAGTTCTCAAAGAACTTGTTTCAATAGGCCCTCACTATTCTGTATCTAACTGATTGTTTCTTGTTTGCAAAGGGAATTTATTCGTGTATCCTGGCATCAACCAAGGGATCCTACCCAACGACAAACCGACACCCTTCTTTCACAGGGTCCGGGAGCAGGGAGGCCCGATTTTATTTCTTGGTTCAAAACAAAGGTATTGTCCAATTTACCTCGTACCTAGTTCAAAATTCTGAGTTTCGCGTACTTAGTCCGGCAATCTTTCCTTCTTGCGCTTGCAGGCCCAAACCGATGCAACTATGAGGCAGGAGTTGAGACAGGTTGCAAATGGCTTCGACAGTAAGGTGAAATCTTATTCAGGTTATGATGTGAATGGATATCGCTTTCACACAAGAAGCTACGAGCGAGCTCGGTCTCATCGAAAAACTACAAACAGCGGAGTTTGTACTCCCAGCACTGATGGCCTCGAGTATCATGGCATAATTGAAGATATCTATGAACTTTCATTTTATGGTTCGAAACCTCTTCGTCTCATCATGTTCAAATGCCAATGGTTCAATCCTCGACTAATGAAACGGAGCCCTAATAGAAAATGATGTCTTCATTGTGGCGGATCAGGCCGTGCAGGTTTATTATTTGCCATACGCATGCCAAGGCAACAAGGCTCTTTAGGGTTGGTCTATTGTGCACCAGGTATCGCCACATGGTAGATGTCCTGTCCCAAACGATGAAGATTACAACTTTAACCCAAACACATATGATGGAGAGTTCTATCAAGAAGATGGGCTACAAGGGAGGTTGGTGATAGACTTAACTGAGGTGATCGGAATGGAAGTAGACAATGAAAGGGTTGATGACGAGGAAGAAGGAGATGAGGTGCAAAATGCCAAAGACATAGAAATGCTTGAACGATTACATTTAGACGATGACGATGAAGGCAACATTGAACCTTCAGACAGTCTTGTTTATTTGGACAATTTTGATAGTGATGACGAGACATATGATCCAGATAATCCCAATAATGATGATTACTTCTAATACATGTAATACAATGTTATTTTGTAATCATGTTTTGTTTATTTACTTAGCATCTATTTCTAATACATGTAATAATATGTCTTGTTTGTTTTTAAATTACAGGTGATTGAACAAAGATGGCGGGCGGCAGTGGGCCAAGGAACGTGAACTCGAGGTACCAGAGAGCACGTGAGGATGCAGATGTCAGAGAGAACTCATCGGACGGGAGGAGGCAGAGGGCTAGGAGCAGCGGCAGTGGCAGCGGCACCGACAGCAGGAGGGGCCGACCTCCTCTAGGCAGGCCGCGTGACGTGCCGGAGGAGGAGCGCCGTACCTCGGACTCCTCGGAGGACGAGCAGGCTCGAGCGACGGACAACGAGGGAGATGCACAGGAGGGCGGCGAGGCTGGAGGTAGTTCCACTGCTGCGGCCAGGCCCTACTTGCGAGGTCCCTCAAAACTCCCTGGGCCTCCGCTTCCTCCCCTGCGCCCAGTGATCCGCCCCCAGGGGGACAGGTAACTAACTTTAGATTTTATCACAGCTACTTCATATAACCTGTTGAAAATTATTAGAGAAACTAATATTGTTTGTTAATGACTTGTGCAGGCACTGGCAGGTTGTGTCGCCTGGTGACTCACGCAACCCCAACCACATCTTGGGGCTTGTGTGCAGGCACTATTACCCCAGCATTGTCACGCACAAAGGGACTATGGGGCCGGCCAAATCGTGGGACCACTACAAATCTGCCCCTGACGCAGATTATGAAAACAAGCAGGAGCGGGTCAGGAGAGAGTTCTGGGTAAGTCTCGTTCGCACAACTTTGTTCAATCTATCGCATTCATTTGACTTTTTTTGACATAATTAATTGATACATTGTGTCTGTTTGCAGACTTTTTTCAGGTGTGAAGAGGGACAGGAGGAGAGGGCGGAAAAGATCTTGGTGAAAAGTGCTAGGAAACGCATCTCCGACATGCACTATGAGGAGCGCCTCACTTGCATCATCAAATACTACGCCACGCGACTTGGTCAGAAAATCACCAAGACACAGGCAAGACAGATGTCTCTGACCCGAGAATAGTTCCTTGAGGTAAATGAAGAAGAAAAATACTAATTCGTTTTGAGATTAAGTAGCTTTAATTTGGTCGTCTTATATCTCAATTATTTATGACATGCAGATGATTCCATGGTGGTGCGAGTCGTATCGGGACTGCTGGGAGATGATTGTGGACAGGTGGTTCACAGAGGTTTATATCCAGGAGCATGAAGCCCATCGGGAGCGGGCTTTGCAGGCGACAGGCCCCACACACCACCAAGGCAGCCGTAGCCTCGCCGCGTACAAGAAAGCATGGGTACATGAATTCATTTTTAGTATTCTGACGCTCCATTCTGCATGTTTCTTCTAATCATCTTGTTGTCTTTCTCGCAGTCGGCGTCGCATGGTGGCCAGTCTTTGTCCACGTTCATGGCGTATGGACTGGCCCGCAAGGGAAAGGCGGCTTCCGATGTCACCTTCAGCCCGGATGACCCGCCCAAGTCGTACAGCAACTCGAGCGCCTACACCCGCATCAGCTCCTACGTGTCGGAGGCAAGGTCGGTCCAGGGGCCAGAGTGGGATCCGAACGCCGACGACATTGATGGGCCGACTGTCATGAGGATCGGACAGGGCAAGAAGCATGGGCGGTACTGGCTTGGCGATGGCACCCTCGAGTCCGGCTCTGTTCCAACCCTCTCCTAGATCCGAGCAGAGACCCCGACCGGAGGCCCGGTCATACACCAACGGCCGTCCCCTTCACAGCAGCGGGTTGATGCACTCCAGGTTTGTCCCGTTTAACTCTTCGTACATTGATCTTTACATAACTTAGTTGCCTTTATATCACTGAAACAGATGGGTTGAAATGTTGCAGGCTGAGAACGAGAGGATGGCTCAAGAGCTGCGGGACCTGGTGGCGAGGACCGAGCAGGCCGAGCGGGAACGAGAGGCCGAGCGGGCCGAGCGAGAAAGACAGGCCAAGCAGCTAGCGGAGATTACGGCCTTCCTGCAGCACTTTGGGCAAGTCAACGGTGTACCTGTGCCGCAATTCGCTCCACCGCCGCCAGTTCTATCTAGTCCTGTGAGTATGAAACCAAATTGCTTCGACTAGTGCTTTCATTAGATGACCACTCTAACACATGCAATCTCTTGTCCTTTATGCAGCCTCTGTCGGCGGGTTCGAATAACCCATCTCACGGGCAAGTAGGCGACGGCGCTTTTCCTTCACCAGGCACTCAGTTTCCCCCCCACCTCTAGTTTGATTCTCTTTTTCACCGCTTGATGGACATGTGATGCACTGTGAATGACTATCGACTTGTGACGATGGATATTGGACCTATTATGTTTGCGATGTCGTGTATGTGAGATATTGTGTTGGCGATGTGATATATATATGTGGGATTGAGTTTGTGATGCGATGGATGTGCTATATTGTGTTTGTGATGCTTCAGATTTGATATATATCTTTTATATGCTATGTTTATAATTATAGAATCAAAAAAATAAAAAAAAATTGAGGCTTTGCCGGGTGCCCTGGCCCTAGCACTCGGCAAAGCTGGAATTCCAGCTTTGCCGAGTGCCAGGGCCAGGGCACCCGGCAAAGATTTTTTTAAAAAAATTCTTTGTCGGGTGCCTCCCTGACAGGGCACTCGGCAAAGAAAATACTAAAAAAATAAAAAACTCTTTGCCGGGTGCCCAGAGGAGCGACACTCAGCAAAGAAAATTTGAAAAAAAAATAAAAAATCTTTGTCGGGTGCCTCTGACATGGCACCCGGCAAAGAAATTATAAAAAAAATAAAAAATCTTTGCCGGGTGCCACCCGGTAGGGCACTCGGCAAAGAAAATATGGAAAAAAATTAAAAAATCTTTGCCGGGTGCCTATGACATGGCACCCGGCAAAGAAATTGTAAAAAAAATCTTTGCCGGGTGCCTCCCGGTAGGGCACTCGGCAAAGAAAATATGAAAAAAAATTTTAAAAATCTTTGCCGGGTGCCTCTGACATGGGACCCGGCAAAGAAATTGTAAAAAAAAATTAAAAAATCTTTGCCGGGTGCCTCCCGGTAGGGCACTCGGCAAATAAAATATGGAAAAAAAATTAAAAAATCTTTGCCGGGTGCCTCTGACATGGCACCCGGCAAACCAAAGGCTGACGGACCCGATGCCGTGACGGCCACTTTTCTTTGCCGGGTGCCGGATTTGCACTCGGCAAAGTCTTTGCCGGGTGCCCGATAAAAAGCACCCGGCAAAGAAATCTTTGCCGACTAACTTTTTGCCGGCGGCTCTTTGCCGAGTGCTGCACCCGGCAAAGGCTTTACCGAGTGCAAAGTAGTCTTTACCGGGTGTTTTCGGCACCCGGCAAAGCACCTGAATCCTATAGTGTGGCCCTCCCAGCCTTTGCCCAGCCCAGACCCAAGACGGACTCATCCTCACCGCGGATCCCCTTTGTTTGGGACTTGTTTTCTGTGTGCGGGTGCGGCGACAAGGAGCGGACCTCGTTGGCGGCTCATCCACAGCGGCACCTGCACCTGCATCTGTGTGGATTTATTATGGGCCAGGCCCATTTAAGTTTAATAAATCAATAAACTCTATGGTGTGTAATTATGGACAATATGATTTGAACCGGATTGGAATTCTAAGGGTCCTTGACTTGACTTATATGGTGGAAGTTATTCTGCTTAAATGGATAAATTAAGAAACGGACAAAGGCGTGCCACACGCGCGCGCGGCCGCCGGCCGGGGCGTGGCAGGCAGCGAGCGGGCGTGGTGTGGTTGTATTAATTTTTAGCACTCACTAACCGCGGGAGTTTCAATTAAGAGTTGAACTCTTCACATGCCTCACTAACCGCGGGAGTTTCAACTGGGAGTTGAACTCTTCACATGCCCGCCTCTCCTCCTTCCTCTTCTAGCCGCATAGATAAAGGAGAGAGCCCTGTCTCTTCGGTACACGAGAGAGAATACAGAACCACATTTCAGCCACAACGAAGGTTTCTCCATCTCCTCAATCCGCGCGCACGGAGAAGGGAGAGGGCAGGTGCCTCCGAAGCCCTTGCCGTTTGAGACCTTGCACAAGGGATCGGCAATTAGGTTTTTGGGGAGCGTCTACGCGACTGCCCGAGTCGTCGCCGCCGTTCGTCGTCTTCTTCTCCGAGTTCTTCGTCTTCTTCCCTTCATCATCTCCTACGACTTGACGAAGGAGGTTGGACAAGGATCGGGATCCTCGGAGCGCACGGGAGGGTATGATTGGTTCATCTCCCTGCTATTTTACGTTTTCCAGATCATGCTTGTTTCAGTGGTATATCCATGTTGTTTCAAACGCTGCTATGAGTATTTTTCGTTTGTTTAGTTATATCGTTTCTGTTTATATTCTGTGTCTGTTTCTGTTATAAGATATATGTCATGTCTGCTTGTTTCGTTGGTTCAGTCAAGTTGTTTTATACCTGTTTATTGCTGTTATAAGATATATGTTTTGCATTACTGTTATGCTTCATATATCTTGCTTTCATGTTTTAAATAATCACATGCTTCACATGATAATTGATCACATGTTCCATATTGTTATGGATATGTTTGATATCATGATTTCAATGGTTAATAATCTTTTATATGTCATCATCACAACGTTAATTTGTGGAGTTAAAATGACATGGAAATTGCCTAATATTCTAATAGCATCTACCTCTTAATCCTTTTTGTTCAGTACTGTCGTTCCATTTCGCATGAGAAGATCCTCTGCCTCTTCCTGATGGACGTTCGCTGCCTGTGTTGGGGTTCCACGAGGACGGCCACCGTGATAGCTGCGTCGTGGACGCCGGCGCGAGGCAGCACCACCCTGATTAATTTTCTGGCATGCTAGTAGTTTGATGGGAATTGCAGCATTTGCCTATGCTGTGTACAGGAGTGGAATCACCGTGAAGTACACTTTGGAGTTTTCTGTCTTGGAGTTGGAGGGATGCGTCGTGGACTCTCAGGCCGTCCAGCCGGCTCCACCTCCGCCACCCGACGGCCGGCGCCCGGCGCTGCCGGAGAATGCAAGATCCGTGAGAGGGTGCTGACTCGGCCGGCGGCTTCCACGGTGCAACCATTGCGATGGCCGTCCTCGCCTACCTGCGACATGGGTATTACTCGGCTGCAGCCTGCGGACGTCCATCACGAAAATGCTGATCCGAAGGGAGATGGATACGTGATGCACTTGGACTTGGGCTGGGCTTGTTTTGGTCTTGGAAGGGCCGGGCCAGTAAATAATAATAATTGAGAAAATGGTTAATTAATTGGTGGACCGCTTTGAGATGCATGCAATTTTAGAAAAGAGGACTACTGGAGCCGTTCTCTTCAACTAATTGTCAGATTCGTTCTTGATTGTTCTGTTTTACTGTGAATAGCATTCATAGTTCACCCCTCTACCATATACATATATAACCTACCAATTAACTACACCACAGTCCTTTCAGAAATATGACAAATATTATGTATATATGAATTGCAAAGTGGTCTTAAAAATGTAATAATATTGCTTGATATACATAATGTATTAGAATATGAATAGGCTTAGAATGTGAATGGTCTTAGCATATGAAGAGTCTTGTAACTTGCTTTATAAACTCTTGTTCAATGAATGGAAACCCAAGCCAATTACCCTGACAAGGTATCAGCTAGGTGCTGTTCATCTTCCTGATTCCTCCTCTACCCCGTCGCTCCCTGGCATGACGCCTCGAGGCCTCTTCTTTATCACGCCGCCCCTCATCTCTTCCTCCAATCCTAATCCATGGCCATGGCAAACGATGATGCCCAGGCTGCTGCTGCCCTGGCTGCAGTGATCGTTGCTGCCCTACCTCGTCACATTGCCCTGAGCCTGGCTTTAGCGCTCGCCACGGTCAATGTCAAAACTCATATCCTCTTCACCCTCGAACTTGATCCGCCCAACTACTCTACATGGCTTGAACTCTTCGTCACCCTCGTCGGCAAGTTTGGTGCGCTATCTCACATCGATGGCACACCAGCACCTGAAGATCCCAATGCCTCGTGATTGGCTATCGATTGCTCCATCCGCTCCCTAATCTACTCCTCGTCATCACCTCATGTGATCTGTCTGATCATGGAGAGCGGCACCTCTACCCACACCGTATGGACAAAGGCGGCCAACCTCTTCATCGACAATGAGGCTTCTCGTGCCATGACTCTTGAGGCCAAGTTCCGCTCTTTGTCCCAATGGGATTTGCTAGGGCTTGAGTAGGCTCAGCGGCTCAAAGACCTCACTGATGGGATTGCTGATTTACAACAGCCCATCAGTGACCCCACGTTGCTGCTTGCCCTCCTCCGTGGCGTCAACGTGCCACTCTGTGGTAGGGCCTCCATCTTGAAGACGAAGACTCCACTGCCCTCATTCCTCGAGGCCCAGTAACTTGTTGCCCTAGAGGAGTCCAAGCTCCCAGCGTCCACCTCGGCTGCTGCCTTCAACAGGCCCAGAGGTGCCCCCATGACTCCTCATCCTACTGCGCCAGCACCTGCAGCATTCACTGCACCTCCAGCGCCGTCAGCGTCTCATCCACCATCTCGTCCTTGGGGGTGCGTCAAGAGCAAGGGAAGGGGCCACAACACGTATGGCTCGGACCATTCACATTCAGTGGCTCCTTCCAGATGAGGCCAATGCCTAGCTAGGGCATTTTGGGTGCTTGCCCGGGCAGCACTGACCTTGTCCGCTACCATCATTTCTGGGCGCTGCTCAGGCGCATCTTGAGACACTTTAGCCTAACACGTGGGTCCCATCCTAACGCAAGCTTAGTGCCAGTGCCTCTGTCTCATCGTTGTTTCCGTCGACTATAAGGCAAAGGTGAATAAAAAAGAGAAAGAATCAGTTGTTTAAGGTCAGATTTGGTAGTAGGTGCATGTGTACATGTGAATAGTTGATGTGATGAGTTTTTTATTTAAACAAAAATATGCTGATGTGTGTTGGCAATTTTCCAAGAATCATTCAGCGTTTATGACCATGTCAATCAAAAAGTACAACAGGTAGTAAAGGTATTCAGGTCTTATGCCTTCAACACTAGTCTCTCTACGTAGCTTAGGTGTGACCGACAGGGCTAGCAGTATATATATTCCCTACTAGAAAGTGATGTGCTTCCCTGGGTTTGTACTTCCACTAAGTTGGTCTAATTATTAGCATATATTTGGTCATCGGGACAAGAGACATTATGCTTATACGGTCCAACCAACAAATGAGACAAGGCCACTCACGTGTTTGGACTTATATTATGGTACCATGTGGATGAGACCCTTGTTTGATTCCCATGTATGAGTATATATAAGCCGAGGAAAGCAATTGATGATGACACCCTATACATTTGTGCACATGCAAGTGCATATATATACGTATGTGTGCGCGTGTGTAGCAGCCTCGCCAAGAGATTCCCCATCCAAGCAGTTACAAAGGTCAAAGGGTGCCAACCAACATGTGGTTGCACAAATTCGCAACAAGTCACCGAGGCATTATTGAAACTCATTTACAGTTTAGGAATGGAAGACATCAGAAATACAGAAGACTGAATCAGAAAGTGTTACAGGCTGACAACTCAGTATGAAAGTGCACAGGGTCATCCAGTGCCATGAATAGATACACCAGGATGGCGTGGCTTCACTCGAAACCACACGCTCTGCAATTTTTAATTGCCAAATGTTGACAGGCTCTCCATGGACCACCACCACATTATGGCAGCGGTTGTGGTCTATCAGTCTACTCCCTCTGTCTATAAAAGACTGTCGTTCTCCGATTCAAATTTTTTCTCAAGAAAGACCGTCGTTCTGCAATCCGTACAGCTAACAGAATAGGGTAGCAGCTATACGGGACCCACTCCTGAGACCACCACTCCACATCTCACGTAAGAAAAGGCATCATAGCCGTAATAAAAGAAAAAAAGCACATACACGTGGATGCTCTCCTCTCCACATGTTTCATCCCAGCATGTATCCTCTGTCGGTACGAGTAGTCCCGAACGTTCGTGTCCTCTTGCTTGTTACAGAAATGCAATGGTAGACTGTCACTCAGTTATAGGGGTATTCTTGTAATTTTCGAACTACCTTGGTTTCCATGCTTGGTCTTAGAATTGCGGTCTTTCTGAGACAGAGGGAGTATGTGCCTGTTGCATCACTACGCGTGGGGCTTCCTTGACCAGCACGCTTTTGGCACTGACTTGGCTATGGCAGCGTGACGTCTTCATCTTCCTTGCCACGTGGGAGGCAGAAGTGATCAAGCCTTGGGTCTTGTTTAGATTGAAGAGAGAGAGAGTGAAATTTGGCACTGTAGCACTTTCGTTTGTATTTGGCAATTATTGTCTAATTATGGACTAACTAGGCTCAAAAGATTCGTCTCGTAATTTACAATCAAACTGTGTAATTAGTTATTTTTTATCTACATTTACTGTTCCATATATGTGTCCCTAGATTCGATGTGACGGAGAGAGAGTGAAAAAACTTGCAATCTAAACATGGCCTTGGGCGGAGAACCGAGGGCGTGGAGCATGTACGATGGTGGCAGGTGTAAGTGCTGCCGGAATGCCTATGGTTGTGTGTTTTACCTAGGCCGGAAGTAAAAAGATGAGGCCATCTGTTCATGGTTCGATTACTGCTCTTGATTGGATTACATGAGGGGTTGTCCTGGCATGTAAAATATTATAGTCCAAAGCATTTAGTTCTTGGCTTCTCGTAGATGACGATTTACTTTTCTGATTTGTCAATAATGTGAAATAGTATTTTTTTTATTTGGTTGGACTATGTTTGTAATAATCAGAAAATGTTACCTCTTCTTTGAAGAGGGCAAAGGCTGGAACTTCTTTTGTTATCTTAAAAAGGCGATTCAAGGGATAGGTTAATCATATTACCAAGGAAAATTCTTCTTCTCCATTCCATTTCTTCCCTTTGGATCACAGAAAATAACATCTGGCTTCATCCTCTCAGAGGAATCAGTCCCCACTTGTTGCAAAGTTTACCATGCAAAGCGGTCCATTTCTAAAGGCCATTGTTGTAGAGCTCAATGAATTTAAAGCTCTATAGTTGACAATATTTTTAATTGAGACAATTTTACGGAACAAAATATTCCATATTAAGCTCTTATATCAATTTTTTAACTTCGTTGTTTCAAGGCTTGCAGTGTCCTACCTGGTGAAAACACATGAGTGTATAACTATACTCACATTATTAAATAGTAGCTTTCAAATCCCTGAAGATATTAACTGTTATTAATTAATCATTTGAAACAGCATCCTTGTCCTCTCTATATATATTTCAGGCCTAAGCTAGGCTGATCCTACTGCTACTTTGAACTCCACTACTCCAGGCTATATATGTGCAGTGCCTCACCACTCTCACAGCCACACGGTTGCTTCCACTCGCAGTCAATATGAATTGGGCCGTGTTTAGTTGCGCCAAATCGGCAGGGGCAAAATCTGCACAGTAAAAGATTCTCAACTGTAGCATTTCGTTTGTATTTGTGAATTTTTGTCAAAACATTGACTAATTAGGCTTAAAAGATTCGTCTCGCAAAGTCCAACTAAACTGTGCAATTAGTTTTTGATTTCATCTACATTTAGTGCTCCATGCATGTGTCGGCATTTTGATGTGATGGAGAATCTTCTTTTTGCATAGTGGAATTTGGGGGAAAATTTGGCATGCCAAATCTGCATAGTAAATGTCCCGTCACACTGTAGCAATTTTGTTTTTATTTGGTAATAATTGTCCAAATATTAATTAATTAGGTTTAAAATATTCGTCTCGTAAAGTAGAACAAAACTGTGCAATTAGTTTTTGATTTCATCTACATTTAGTACTCCATATATGTGCCGACATTTTGATGTGATGGGGAATCTTCTTTTTGCATAGTAAAATTTGGGGGTGAATTTAGGTATCTAAACAAGGCCTAAACAAGGCTCTGGCCAATCGATCTGATCATCAGAGTTTCATAGTACATTGTAGCAGTTATTACTTTAATTATTCTTCTCAATCAAATATCTACCTAGTATGGAGTGCCATGCAAGCTACGAATTGGAATGGCAGGCATCAGGACTGTGCTGTTGTTGTGGGCAGGCGGTGTGTCAGGGCTAATATGAGTATGGTATTTGTATCAGTATGTGTATCTTTATTTGTATTAGGATGTGGGACCGGAAGTAGCAGGGGCCTTTTAAGCCCAGTGCACCGGATCAAAGAGACAAGAATGGATTAATCTAATTTATTTCTTCTCTGTTCCTCTCGGTTCCTCTTCTCACTCGAATCCTACCCCTCTTCTTCCCAAATTGCTACTGACCAGGCCTGTTATTGTTGGATTCCTCGCAGGATCCTGACAACAAAGCAGCAGTTGCACGGTCGTGTCCGCTTATTGTCCAATGTGTTGGGGGACACATGTGAGATTGGTGCTTGGCTGTCTTGGGCCCATGCAGGAAATATCTTCGATGCAGTCAGTAGTCTTGTTTGGAATATAGGCATCGATCATGCACATGTTTATTGCTTCTGTAATATATACTCATAGGCTTCTAGTCTGTATGTAGTCATATAATAATCTTATTAATATCCTCTAGACATCAAATGGCTAGTACTATAGATTCCACTTTTTCTCTAGTTTATCTCAGCCATCTTCAGTTAATAGAATAATAGTAGCACATTCACCATTCAACAGCAAAGGTTGCGACGGCTTCCATTCCATTAGTTCCTGCTTTATTCATATTAAATTAGTAATATTATATACCGTGCCACACATTCAATAAAGAAAAAAACATTCAAACAGCATGTTTGTTTGCACATTTGTTTTTCTTAATCTCCTAACTTATGTCAATCTGTTTGTACGTGCAGTTAAGTCCACATGAAGGTACCATGTACACGAAGTTGCAGGATTGGTCTACATTTCCTGTTTTTTTTTTCTATATAGAATTACAACACTCGGAACATTTGAGAGCTAGGTTGAATGTCCATTCCTTTCCCAGCTTTTGTTGAGCCAAGACGAAGAGAGCATAGATGCTGAACGAGCTTTCCAACAGTCCAGTTAAGACGACATTTAATTTTAATGTGCAAATATCTTATTCTTTTATCATTTTTATTTATTATTCCTCACCTCAACTCCTCCTTCACATCTCACCACTGCAAAATTCAATAGATGTTTACAGAGGTCGACGCACCATTCGCCTGTGGTGGAGTGTCTGTGTTAATCCAAGGTTCACAGAGGCGTGTTCACTTCCCTGGCCCTGCAAATAATTTTCGAAATTAAGAAATGTCCTGTTGAGCCAGCCGAGAAGGGCCACCGAGCCAGCCCACAGAGCCCATGCGGGCAACGTCAACATTTTTTTATAGACATACGACTCTCTGCTAACATTATGTTCGAGGAATTTGAACGCCTCTAGCTCCGTCCCGAGTTCTTATAAGGTGTAGTGTTCACTGAGAGAGCATACTTGTTGGTGATCGAGTATTACACTAGCCACTACAACCACCAGTGCAGTTAACAAAGATGACAGTTCTGGCAAATATATAGTGGATGCCAAAAATTTTTAGGAGCCGCATGTGGGTGGGGCCACATGTTTTAATGGTGTTTACATGTGGAAACAGAGTCGGAGGTTGTTCTATGCGATTATTGGCCTGACTTCCATGCATGTACCATTGGTCACAAAATCGATCTAGCTTGCAGGTGTTTATTGCTTCAGTAGTATCTCTAGGCTTCTATTGTTCGTGCAATATGTATTCCTTTAATGCATGTCTGTGCAGTATCCTTTAATGCGTCAATTTGCTAGTACTATACATTCCAATTTTTCCTTAATCCATGTCTGTGCAGTATGTATTCCTGGATATCTTGGTTTCTTTGGGGGGTTTGGTCACCCACAATGAACTCTGTGCTCGCCGAGTGCCATGGATATTCTAGTGCCATGGATAAAGCTTGCAGATCTCATAGACTTGTAGTGCCTCTGATCGAAGCACAATTGCTACTGCCCAACCTTTTATGGATATATATACATACACTACCACTACCGCTTCCCTGTAAGGCTGTCATGATGACAAGCGTGCAGCCCTACACCACCATCGTCGCATTTTCAGAATGCATGAGTGCCTCTGATTATATATGTTTGTTGAGATGGGAATTATGATCTTAGAAGATAGGCATAGGAGGTATCAAGAAATTTCATGGAACTCATTTCCTGGAACATCTTGGAGTCCTATACATTCTGGTGAACCCAGGTGTTATAGAGCCTAGCTGAAGAAGGAAAACCTGCAGGTGTGCCTTCTACTCGTGAGGGTGGTATTAACAGTCCTTGCACACAAGAAACATGGAATTTGGTTGTCCTATGCTGTGTACCGAGAATTCTATCAAAATAAAACGTAATATGCAGAGGAAACAATCTGAACAATTTGCTTTCCCTTGTGATAAAAAGTGCTCATGTCAGGATGTATGTGCCTTACAATATATGGCCAGTAAGTGTTTCCAGCATATGTGCAGCATGGTTGGCCGAATTGTGATAATCATGCAAATGTGCCTTACGTTTACCTTAGTTGAAGTTAATCTATAATACTATGTGGCTACTACAGATATGTGTGGTTTTATTGACTGTACATCGAACGTTAACAATAAAAGATCCAATTATTTACTAAAATTGCAGTAATATGAAGGACAGCCCACCTCCCTTAAAAGAGTGCAGTACTCTGTTTTCGTGGGATTCCACCAGGATGCTTGATCTTGGTTGGGGACATGCAAGAACCACAAGTTCCAGGTCAGGGACAGGCACCACGTACTGTACATGTGCCAAGAGTCGTGTGGCTTGGAAGCTACAGGGGCAGCATGGGTTCTCATTTGATTTCACCAGTAGTGTACCATGTAAGTAGCCAAGTAAATTGTCATTTTGTTAGGGGTTATTGAATTTTCTTGGAGGTTGGCAGCCAAGGAAATGCTTGACATATATTTTTGTGACTCCGACAGAAAAAAAACAATAATATCTTAAAGGTGTCTGAAAATCCTAAAATTTGACATGAGATCATAATATGGTTGCATTATCTTGCTATAAAATTTTCAAATCATATTAACAAAGTTGGACTATACATTATTCACAGATGGATAGATCTTTCATTTAGTCACATAACTACGTGAGAGATGTATCTATTTGTTAACAAGGTATAGTGCCACTTTGCTTAAATCATCTGATTTTTTATGCAAAGATTATACACCAAAACGATGTTGTCATGTAAGTTTGTAGATTTTTCTTACAAAGTATAGATATTATTATAATTATCTTATGGTAATTTGGAGATAGAACTATGAATTATCCCTAGCAAATAAATGATTTTTTTCTCTAACTCCAAGATATTGGCTTCAATAAAATGTATGATTCAAAATATATTTTTATGGATATTTTTAATCTAACTGGAGGTACAGACAGTTCAATTCGAAATTACTTTTAACAAGCTCATAGAAATTCATTTAACTATAGCAAATAGTAAATCTATTCAAAAAAATTTGAAACTCCTACACAACAACATATATATAGGCTGTTGCTTGTAAAAAAAGTTTTGGATTATAAAAGACATTTTTAGGTTGACTCACATGGAGCCTTATCTATTTATTCAATAATAGAAAAAACAAATAATAAACCATTATTTAACAGTAAAGGGCGAACCAATTCATATTTCATTTTGATATAGGAATTTACCAAAGTCAAGTATCTTGTAGATACTAAATCTGGTTCCTCATGGATCTTCAAAATGGGCTTATGGTTTGTGGTGTTTTTTGACATGTTTGCTTCTGCAAGAAAAGGTGAGGGATCTGGAGCACAAGATTAAAGGGGAAGGTACATGCTCTCGAACCTAGTATGTTACTATGTTTAGCTCCTAGGATGTTAGCTCCAGGTGGCATCAGTATAGGATATTAGCTCAAAGTCCTTCATGCATATCTCTATTGTACAGATACAATGGTATTAAATTTATACCGACCTGAATATATCAATGGGATGCTGTACGGTAAAATCATTTCACAGTTTTGATTTATGGGATGAAAATGGAAATGCTCTCTATGATTTATATGTGACATCTGCATGTAATTGAGATGCATGTGTTTATGATTGGGATGCACGGTGTTAAGCAAGAGATACATGGATCTGTGTGCAGTGTAATAAAATGTTTATATGGATGTTATCATTGTCAATTCAGTTTGCTAACTACATTACTAAAATTTATATACTACTGGAAGATTTTTTTTCACTACAAGAAATGTGCCATCTTTTGACATTTCATATGTCATAATACATGCAAAATAAGTCACAAATCACCATTTATGACACCAAGTTGACGAAAAATCAAATGTCAAGAGATGAGCGCCTTTAATGACAACTTGTGACGTTTAAGTGCTGAAGTCATAATACTATGACATTGATTTTGGAGTCACAAACTTTTATGACCTCTACTTTAATGTCACAAGTTCTTAGACCTTGTCAGGTAGGATGGCTCATTTATTTGACCTGATCCATACCATCACATACCCCACACATCAGCAAAAACAATCCACATTAACATATCTAGGCCCAACAATATATTCCATTCATGACAAATCAATAGGTTCACAAGTCATACATCAATATACTCATTACATTCATCACGAACACCAAACCAATAGTCACAAAGTTGTCTAAGATAAAATAAATACATGGAAATCTCACATCCCTGCCTCACAAAAGACCTTAAAGGGGGGGGGGGCAGACCTAGTGCCAGAGGCTCCCACACGAGTGGGGTCTGGGGAATGGAATAACCGAAGCAAAGTCTTACCCCCCGCAGAAATTCTGCAAAGAGATGGCTTCGAACCCAGAACCTGGTGACTCGACGAGCTAGCACTCACCAACTGCATGAGTGAATACCTTAGGTTGCTGGAATTTGTCCATGTCCTGTAGACCATATCAGAAACAAACATCACTTGTTGAAACAAATAAAAAAAGTCAAAAAGGGACTTTACATATGTCTAAAGCCAGAAGAAATCAAACAACAATTTATTTGTGCAGCAAACTTGTGCTGGACTGGGCAACAAAAACTGAACTTAATAATAAATGTGCTTTGGAATGTATACAGGTCAGCCTTAAATTATTTTCAGACCTAAATTTTCAGATGAGAAATTATTTTTTAGACCTAGTTGGAATAATGCAAAGTCTACAAGCATACAATACAGATTACAAGTTGGAATATAGAGAACTAGCATGGTCAAAGGGGTCAGAAAGCCAAGACAAATAACAAAAGAAAAGAAGATTTCATTTGCCCGACTCCTCCCTGGTTAACAGGCAGCACCAACTCGGCAACTAGATCAACAGAAAGTTGCAAGGTGAGCTAGGTTGACACAACATGTGTAGATTTAGTACCATGGTTAACTCAGATAACAAGGTCAAACTACGGCAAAAAAATGTGACAATAGCAAACACCTATTTAACATATATCTCAGTTTCATGTTTACAACCAGCCAATCACTAATTGCAATAATCAAACTAGTGCCACAAGCATGTCCTGCTGAATGTAAGCAAGGAAACATCAAAAAATTGATAGACCTCTCCTGCTGCTAGTGAAGGATGCACTGGTCGATCTAATTTGAGCTAAGTATTTTATGTACAACATTACTTTGAGCCAATATCATAGGAGCATACAGAACTCACTTGGAGTTAATATCCTAGGAGCTGTATTTTCTGGATCTGCCAACTGAAACTAGTGTTGTCAATTGATCACAGATGAATAGGTAGTTCACAAAATCATCTATGCATATTGGCATCCAACTACCAGCAAAAGCTAACTCACCAAGCTATGTGAAGCAGTGACGAAGGGGAGGATATGGCATCCAAAGGGTCAGCCCTGTCCTCAATGCACAGAAAATACACTGGAGTGAGCCCAGAATAGTGATGCTGTCAAACTGAAGGCACGGGATTTTTAGGTTCCAGAAATAGCACAGAAGCAGTTTGGCTCTAATGCATAGTCTTCCTCATAAGCACAAAATTAAATGCTCCATCTTATAGTAGGAATTAAGCTATAACAGGCCATACATGGGTCCAGGATATACATCCAAATTAAAACTGATATGTGGAGAATCTAGAATCAATATACCTTGAAGAAACCTCAATTCAGATTCTTAGCAGGTTGTGGTAGAATACAGTTTGTAACTGAGGCGCAATCCTGTCCTGAAGCTGCCTTTGCTCACTGCATTGCCATTCCATAACCATGTTAACCACTGCTACAACCTACAGCAAGACCAAGGTGACTCCGGTAATATGTGAACAATGAAGGTATACACTCAAGTAAATCACAATTCACTTGTTCACATGATACTTGGACGAAGTGCAATTAGCAGCTATATGCACTGTCTAGTCCAGCCCATCATTAATTCACACTAAAAATTCATATATTAGCTACCTTGTGTGTTCTAATTTGAAGATTCAATTTGAAGTAGCCACAGGCCACACATAGCAATGCTACTGCATCAGTTGGCATTTACATATATCTACTACTAATAAAGAGATGTAATGGGCACTGTACAACATTGCCCTGGATGAAGACAGAACATACAACTCCATCTAACGCCTCCAATGTAGTCTGTGCATCCTCTGTAGTCCTGAAGGAGAGGAACCCGAACCCTCTGGAGGCGACATAATTCCTCTACAGGAGAGTAGTGCGAGCTCATGCTGCACATCCTTGTCGTCCAGATCCAGCCTCCTTGCCAGCACCCCTGCGGAAGAGTAGGGCGAACTCGTCAGCCTGCTGATGCGCCAACTAGGGTTTGGGGATGTGAGACATATGGGGATGGAGAAGGCTACACCAGGAGGCTAGAGTGGTGGAGGACTGGCTGGAGCGCCTTCTGCCCCTAGGAGATCCGGGGGAAACACGGAGGAGCCGCGGCGTCATCACGGAGCGGCAGCGACCTGCTGTCGACGGCGCTGGGGAGCCGCAGCGGCATGGAGGTAGCAGAGGGGCAGCGTGGAACTGGACGGCGGGGGCATGGAGGGGCGGCGGGAAGGGCTCGGACCTCGGAGGAGCGCTAGGGGAAGGCGGCACGTGGGGGAGCGACGGTGCGGGCAGGTGCTGCAGGGATAGGGTTGCCTTCTCTTTTTTTTTTCTTTTTTCCTTTGCTGAGTGCCCGCCTCTTGGTCTTGGACATGTAGGCAGGACAAAAAATTTTGGTGGTTTTTTTTTCCCAATGCTTAGTACTGGCGCACTTTTTTTTTCTGGCTAGTGCTTTCATATCAAGAAAATTTTCATGTGTGTAATCTTGATAACCTGCAGAAAAAATATATAAACCAACAAGATAATATCGATTTTTTAGAGTTACTGAAAAACCGACATGATAATTACGTTTCCTAAACTCACATGTCAATAGAATTTTTCCCTCACGGTTACGTAATTTCCCTGTGTGTTTTTTGAAAACCGTCAAGATGATTCTAATTACCCTGTCAGTTTGAGCAATAACTGTACAAAAAAATCGAAACCCTCATAAAAATTCTGCTAATAACGCAAATGTGGTGGTACTCTAGTGGTATGGCTTTTCCTGTGGATTCATGAGATCGTTGCACTTAATCCACTATGTTGTCTCTTCTATTAATGTTAATATTAGTTCCTAAATACATGGGAAAAAGGAAAAAAATATGCACATGGAACCCACTCGACTATGTGGCAGTTCGGTCCACATGTCACCTTAGATAACAATGTTAAAAAAATAATAAATTAATTTATAACACATCATCCTTGTTGTAAATTTATGGCTATTGTAAATTGGTGTTTATGACACGACAAATATTGTCACAGTAAGAAATTTGACTACCTTTAAGACGTTTTTTGTGACATATATTTACTTATGTCACTAAGTTTAAGTGCTTCTGAAACAAACATCGTAAACTAATCGATTTAGTGACGTTTTGATCAAATGTCATTCCGTAAACATCATAAACTGACACATTTGTTGTAGTGTTTGTTGCTCATATGCATTTCCTTGAGGGTCAGCCACCAAGTAAGTCGAATTACCTTGGCAGTCAATAACAACCAAGGAAAATCACAATTTCCTTGAAGGTCAAGGGCTGCCAAGGAAACAACCATTACCTTGGAGGTCTAGATAATTTTTTAGAGGTTGTTGGCCCTCAAAAAACTTCTTTCCTTAGTGGTTGCAACATTTTCTTGGCCCTTCAGCAAATTAAATTTGATCATAGTTTCCTTTGCGACTGGCCTTCAAGGAAATCATCTTTGAGTGCCAAAACCGCCAAGGAAACTAATTTCCCTTATTGTTGGAATAGCGAGTTCTGACAATCAGGTAGGTGGGGGGCCTTCGCCCGGACGATGCCCCGAGTGAAGGTGGGGATGTTAATTGAGAGTCTCGGATTGAGCGAACTGGGGTTTCATTCATTCATTCATTCATCCACCAACCTTTGCTCACATTTACATCTCTCTTTTATAGGGCACTGCTTGCTGGACACTAGGTCCTTCCCCAAATCCCAGATGTAGCCCGTAGGCTCCAGGCACAACGCAGCACCGCTTGCTAGACGCTGGGCGCAGCCATGGCTGCTGCAAGCCTGCTGCCGCCTGCTGGGAGCTAGGAGCGCGTGGGACTGGAAGAGGGAGCCGTCGCGGCACTGAACCGACCGGCAACGCCTTGCATTGGAGTGCCGCCGTCGAGCGCCCTTGGTTGCATTGAGGTGGATCAAGGCCTGGACTGGGTGCTCTCCATGACTCCACCACCCCGGTGCCTTCCTCGTCGTCTCTAAATTGACAACGAAGGAGCTGCTGCCCTAGGGACGCCCGCCGGCCAGATCCGCTACTCCGAGGGCCAGATCCGTTGAGCCCTAGGAAGAACGACAGTCAACCATAGTTGCATGGGGTGGGATGGGGCGGATTGGAGTCGGGAGCGACAGACCGGAGAGAGTGGAGAGCGGTGGAAGAGGAAAAAGGTGGAGCGGCTCATGCGGGAGATGAAAGAAGAGGCGACGGCTGCATCTGGGATTTGGGGAAAGACCTAGGGTTTGTCACGGTGGGCCGGCCCAGGCTAAAATTTGAGTGTGGGCTGGACGTGGAGGCGCGGCGCCTAAGCTTGGCGTGGGGCCCTTTTTTAGCGACAAACAAATCAATACTATATCTGCTTTTAACGACAGACGGATTAACGTTAAATATGAATACCTATAACGGCAGACAATGAATCGCTAAAAGAGGAATTAGCGATAGGTAGTCTCTGAGTTATCCTTAGTGACTAGTCATTCATCAATAAATATAATTTTTAGCGTCAGATGTTAACGGTGATGCGGTGTTGTGGTGTAGTGAATCTTAGCTCCAACTAACCATGCTTTGTTTCATGTTGGCCTCTACAAATGCTCTCATGCCTCTGTAACTTGGATACATGTCTATGGCTGGGTTTGTCTGCCATGTTTCCTTTGTTTCTTTCTCACAAGCAAAACGTATGGCTCTTGACATGTATGGTGGAAAGGAAATTAAAAACCATTATATTCTTATTTATTTGATCCATTGGATTATATCAATTTAATGCCATAGTTGTGACCTTGCCAGTTTTAGAAGACAAAAAAGTTCAGGCGCAGGAAGCAAATTGATTATATTGGCAAACTAAATATAAGCAATGCCCTTGACATATGTAGCACTAGGTGAATTCCCCGCGCGTTGCTGCGGGAATGCAAGAGTAATTTGAATTGAGTTAGGAGAAATAGGATGTAGAAGGAATCTCGTTGGTGTATAATACATAAGTATATATGCGATATAAGCAGAGAACAGGTTTAGTTATTTTGTTAAAGGTGTAACTAAAGACAACAAAAACCATATCAAAGAAAACACGGTCACTAACCTATAGGATCGACCAGTACGGGAGACTAATCTCATCCACCCTCACCCCTCACCCCTACTATACCTGAGGGTCATCCCCCCTCCTAAAAGTTCTAGGAGTTTTCCTTCACAAAATCATGCATGTTTCGAAGGACCACATATAATCCATGTGATATGTAGTTTTGCTAGGTTTTTGCTTAGAAACGGACTTTTGCTTAGAAACAGTTATCAAAGAAAACACGGTCACTAACCTATAGGATCGGCCAGTACGGGAGGCTAATCTCATCCACCAAAACCCCTCACCCCTACTATACCTGAGGGTCATCCCCCTCCCAAAAGTTCTAGGAGTTTTCCTTCACAAAATCATGCATGTTTCAGAGGACCACATGTAATCCATGTGATATGTAGTTTTGCTAGGTTTTTCTTAGAAACGGGCTTTTGCTTAGAAACGGTTATCAAAGAAAACACGGTCGGATCGGCCAATACGGGAGGCTAACCTCATCCACCCTCACCCCTCACCCCTACTATACCTGAGGGCCATCCCCCCTCCCAAAAGTTCTAGGAGTTTTCCTTCACAAAATCATGCATGTTTCGGAGGACCACATGTAATCCATGTGATATGCAGTTTTGCTAGGTTTTTGCTTAGAAACGACAGTTTTGCTAGGTTTTTCTTAGGAACGGCCGTTTAAATGTTTGCAAAAAAGTTATCGAAATATATCCATGTGGGGTCTTGTTTTGAAGAGTTTATTGCGAGGAACACCATGGTGCAATTGGATTTTAATTACAATACTTGGTTTAGGTGCTACGACTTTTTTTCTATTTCAAAAGAAATAGCTAGTGGAAGATAAATGAGGCTTAGTGGGTGGATGACGTCACTTAGTGGGCGGATGACATCATTTTGCTGATGTGGCCCAATGAGAAGCCAGAGAAATAGGCTAGTGGGTCTTTGCTTTATAGGAGGTATAGATGTGCAGGAGCTAAAATCTGAGGAAGTGCAGCAGCTATGGTTGGTGAAAATAGAAATGTTGTAGCAACAGCTGATAAATGTAAACTATCCCATGTCAAAGTGCATAAGCATGTGCATGTGCTAAACTGCATGAAAAAATGTTAGATAAATACATCAGCTATGACATATATAATTACATAGAGTAGCCACGTGTAGTGGAAGGTCACCTAACTTTTTAGAGATTTCACACACTATTGAAGGCTGGTGTCTTATTCATAGTTGATCATGGAGCAATAGGGGTTAGTCTCCCCGTCTTAACACCTGAACCACGGGCTTTCCTGCCATTATATCCATCACAACTTGAATTTTGGCATTATGGCAATTAATCACAATGGTTGTAGAGGAGTGAAACTCACCATGACATTGTACTACACCACCAGGAGCTCCACTACCTTCAGATTTGTCTCCACCCACATCATCATCACATCGGCAACAAATCAGATTTTAAAGAACAAAATTGCATGGTGCTGAAGCTAGTCATAGTTGCTGGAGTTTATTGAAAATAACAATCGCCTTGGTCATGAGAGACAGAGCTGCTGTCCTCGGATTCAGCATAAATAGTTAATAATCCAGCAACCATGTGGTAGGAATCCATTGTTGTAAAATAAAATTGTATTTTGTAGTGCTTATTTCGTTCCCTGCAGTGCATATCTCTAAAAGAACCAAAGACTCGCTGATGTGAATGCAGAAACCAAGCCACGATATGTAAATTTTGGCTATAGGCATCGTAGTTGATTTTTGTTCACAACACAACATCAAATGGGAACAATTTGCGTGTGAATAGCAGTGTCACAGTTCAATATGCAACAGGTTTTGCAAAGCAAGCGTATGATTTGTTGTTTAAACCGACAATAGCCATTCCTCGTACCAGAAGATGACGTCATATCTTTAATTGAACTTGATCACAATAGTCATTCTTTCTGTGGGTCCTATTTGCTTTAGGAAGTTGTGCATACTGCACGAAAAATACTCGACCGGGGGGTGGGGGTTGGTATTATAACATCCCAGAACATTGGTATCAAGGTAAAAGAACTAAATCATTGCCGAGAAAATATCCGAACCTTGGCTGAAAGTATGACCTCACTAGGACATACCTATTAATTAAGGTAAAGAACTGCTGGCAAAAAATATATATGAACCTGTGTTTTACCAGTGAGGGATTTTTATAACATGTAATCTTGCATACTCGAGATGGGGAATCAAACACCAGACCAGTTTGTTTGAACTATAGCTGTCCAACCAGTGAGCTACATGCTCATTCGCTGTACTACCCACACATTGGAGGTGAAAATCTAGATTAAGAAGTACTTTTTATCTTTCTAAACTATCACTTTAAAAACACTTGAAACTAGGATAAACATATAAGATAAAATAGATTATCTCTTCGAAATATTAAAAGGCAAGAGTTTCTTCCTACCATTTTTTAATTCCCAAAATACCACTTCACATTCCATGTCCCTTATGTCTCGTGTTCAGAAGATTATGAATGACTTGCTTTCAGCAATCACTACTATAGAATAAACAATCATTGTCGGCCACATCACTGCTGGAATTTTAAAACTGACACTAATAGATACATCACTGCCGGTTCGTAAGAAAAAAGTCTATCACTGTCGGAATTTTATACCAACCGACATGTGATATATATTATCACTGCCGGTTGGCGAAACAATCTGGCACTGATGTTTATCACTGTCAGGCTGTAGTGCCAGCCAGCACTGATCTATAACTGGACCCGAAATTTGTATGTATCCCAGTTAACTTCGACGTCCAATCCGCACCCAGATCGACTTCTCCTCCTCTCCCTAGACTTCTCCACTCTCTCTCTCTCTCTCTAATACATCTCCACACTCTCTCTCTCCACAGACTTCTCTTCCCCCGTTGCGCACGTGCGCCGCCCGCTCCTCGCCCGCCCGGACGACCTCCCTGGCGGCTGGCCCCTCCCCTGCCCGGGCCTCCCTTGCAGCTCACCCCTCCCCCACCAACCTCCCTCATGGTGCCCACCCCTTCCTTGCCCGGATCTGGAGTGTTGGTGCCAGATGGAGGTGGATGCAGATCCAATGGCAGCGAGGAGGAAGAAGGTGCGCCCGGCGACGGCGATGGCGGATGCGGGCTGGATTGGGAGGAGGAAGAAGGTGCCCCAGGTGTATTCCTTCCCAATCCCATGAACGCATGTTATCCTTCTCCTTTGTGATGTATGAATCCTTCTCCTTTGTCTGTGATGTTCTGAATTTGTGATGTACGAATCCTTCCCAATCCTTCTAATCTGTGATGCTGAACCTTCTCCTTTTGTGATGTACGAATTGTTTTGAGGTTGAATTGATTTGTGATGTGTTGAATCCCTCTTCCTTTGTCTGTGATGTACGAATTTTCATTGGATGAAGAGCTTAATGGAGTGGCGGCGGTAGCCAGCGAGCATGGCGGTGGCGGTAGTGAAGAGCATGCTCCAGCGAGCATGTATTCCCTTTTTTTGTTTTTTTATAGCCTATCACCGACGGGTGAAAAACCGGCAGCGGTAGCCAAGAGGCATCACTGCCGCTTTCCAGTGCCGGTTGCAAATCCGGCAGTAATAGGCCTTTTGGAACCAGCAGTGTTTCCCTTTTCTAGGGTAGTGAATGGTATAAATTTGATTCCAAGCCTATTGGATTTTGTTGCTGCGCACGGACCCATTTGCTTGTATATTTGCAAAGCAACGTGTAAGCAAACAAGAACTATAATTAGAACAGTACACCATCAGTGGAGAAACATGTTGAAAAGCTTATAAAACTATTCTACACGTCACTACGAATACAACGCGAGAACCACTGAAATCGGACTTAAACGGAGAAGATATGATGATTTTAAGCTCCAGATGGCAAAATCATAATTACTGTGAACTGTTTTTGTATTAAAATAAAAGAAAAATGGATTTTTCCTCTGGTTTGGCTGTGGTTTCAAAAACAGGGAAAGGAAGGGGCCTTTACGCAAAAGATGCGGCGGCTGACAAGCGGGGTCACCTGGACCACGGGTTGATTAAAGGAAAACTCGGGGGCTCTTTAGCAAAAAAAGGTAGGTGAAGGGGTATCTGCTAATCCTGGCCGTTGATCCGATGATGAGCGGCTAGGGAGGCTTGGGAGAGATGGCTGCCGGCGGTGGGCTTCCAGACGGCGGCGCCATGGTGGCCGACGGTGGAAAGTTCACCGGCTTAGCTCAAACTCGAGCTAGGAGGCACTACGGGTAATGAGATTCTGTGCATTGGAATCGGGAGCTCACCACGAAGATGATGGATGGTGTCTCATAGTCGATCGCGTCATGAAGAGGGAGGGAAGTAGACGGCGGTGGATCTGGGAGCTCTAGCTAGGTTGGGGTGCTTCCCCGAGGGACTCCTTTCGCTCCAATTGGTAGCGCGGTGAGTGCAGTGTGTGGCTGCGGTGCCGATGGAGGGGACGGGAAGGCAGGAGGAGGTTTCTCTATGACGAATTGGAAGCTCGAGCCGAGCTCAGCAATGGCGGTGGCGATGGCTGTTGGGGGTGTTGCGGCGAGGGATATGTCACAGAGAGGGCGGAGTGGCAGCAAAATGCTCATGCGGTGCTGGGGGTCTCCTTAAATAGGGCAGAGAAGTAGTAGGAGGAGGAGGGCTGAGTCAGGAGCTTGACTTCATGCCGTTCATGGCGGACGAGCTTGGTGCACGGAGAGCGAGCGTGCGGAGCAGATCGAGGCAGACCAGGCCCGGTCGCGAGCGGCTGCAGGGCGTGCGGGTGCGGTGGACGCGGGTGAGGGCTCGGTCCGCGTTGGAGGGCCAGGTCACGTGGGGACGTGATCGTGGCGCAGAGGATAGGGAGGAGGGAGCAGGACGTTGGGGATGACAGGGCTGCTCACACGTCAGTAACTAAGGGAGGGGGAGCCGATGTGGGCTGGTTGCTGCACGAATTGGGCCTAGTATTTGGGCTTTCAGTCCAGCAAGGAGGAGAGGGGGAGTTAGGCCAGCAAGCCGAGATGAGTGAGGGAGGGAGAGAGGTTTTCTTTCTCCTTTTCTTTTTTTTTCAATTTTTCAAGCTATTTTCAAATTGAGTTTTGAATCCATTTAACTTGGGGTTGAAAACTACTCAGTACAAAAATATAGATGCACCAGCATGAATGCATAAACATGTGTCTATCCTTATATTTGATTTTAATTTGGCAAAAATTTATTATTTCCTATATTTGAATGCACATATAATTGCATAATTAAATCAATTTAATTTATTTTTGAAAAAAGGCAAAATTTAAGGTGTTTCTAACGGTCGGTCAGTATAAGTGGGTCGGTTGGTAGAAGTTTATAGAGACGCCACTATCAGCGACACATGGGGTCAGTTGGTATAAATCTGTACCGACCGACTGTAGGTCGCTATAATGACTTATACTGACCGACCGTAGGTAGGACGCTATAGTTGGGCTGTGGTATAGTGTATATCTTTTAATATATAATATGTTATTAAAGTCACATGATGTGATGTTTTTTTAATGGTGGTAATACCTGCATGGAGTCACATAAAACCAGTACCTCCATGATATAAATTGGATTACCATTGTTACAGCCTTACAGGAGGTTCAAATTATCTATCGAGGTCTCATGTATATTTGAGCCACATATAACATTGTATTAGAGAGACAGAGTGATGATATGGTGATGAATAGACTATGTAGAATGTCAATGTCATTCATTTCATAGGGTTGGGAGGTCTCAAGAATCAAATGGCAATGATGTCGCACGCAGAGCCTCAAAGCAAGATGCCTAGACTGCTGTGATTCCTGTAGAAACCTCATTGGCAGATCTGCAAACGACGATGTGAGTCTAGCCACGGAAGCTGGCAGTGGTGGCCACAACAGACTGGCACCTATGTCTTTCTGCCCCTCTAGCATTGCGATGGCATCCTCTCCACAACAGCTCTCGTAGGTATTTGGTCAAGCACCATGCATCTCCCGTCAGTGTCTTCAAAATATGTTCGATTGCGCAGCCAATGCCAGGTGTACACTATAACGACTTATACCAACCAACCATATGATGCTATAGATGGGCTTTGGTATAGTGTGTTGGCATGTGCTGAAATTGATGCCCAAGTGTGCTTTATAGTTTTGTGATGGGTGCACCATGTGCGGGCTAATAAGGTTAGTAATCAAATGTGCCAAAAAAATCTTTATCTTTTGGTTATATTAACGGAAGATTTCGTTAATTGTTTTGGACGCGCCCACTTAGGCAGGACATCTAGAATAGAACTCAGAATTAACTCTCTAATTTGATCAGCTTCAACATGAGCAAATATACGCTTTGTTCCCGGTACTCAAACAAACAAAAGGGAACTCAACGCGAGTCTGACAGCTGCATATCCTTGACATGCAGAGAGAAGTCAATATCCATTCACAAGAGACCCTAGCCTGAAATCAACCTCTAGGGCTAGGATTTCTTGGCACAGCACATGATTCAATCCATTCCTTTTTGGAGTGAAACTAGACGCTTAACCGCCTGCAGGTGGCCAAACAATCCTGACTACCATTTCGTGGAAACTAACAAAGGTTGCACAATTCAGAACAGGTTTGAGACGAAGCATGCGGTTGGTCAACCATAGGAAATTGTTCGAAGAGTGTAGATTCACTAAGCCAAACCCACAAGTTGTATTCATATTAGTTATCAATGCGTAAATAAAAGGTCCATGCCATGGACTCAATGGGTCTTAAATCTTGTCTATTTACAGTCAGCATACAACGGCCTCTGACTCGGTGCCTTCTGAACCTCCTCCACCACTTTTTTTTTTTGCCTCCTAGAGCATCTCCACTCAAACAGCCCTGGTGTGAGAGCAAGAGCTCAGAGAGGAATCTGGTGTGGAATAATAGTGTTAGAATTAACCGGTGCAGACCACTTAATATAAGGGTGTTCTCTCTATTAGTTTGTTACAGAGGTGGCGCCTCGAGAGTGCACCTTCTATAAATAGCACCATTTACAGAGCCCGGCCTCTAAGGCACCAACTTTGTAAGAACAATTTGCTAATGAAGGTCCTTGAGGGGACAACCCCTGTAAATGTGTTTAAACAGTCAGGCGTAGTCCTTGGACCCTGCCTAGTGATTTGTCTATGTGGTGCCTAGGCTGGCCAGCCTCTATAAATAAATGTACAATCTTCCTAATTTTTTCTAGTAGTGCAATGGCTAATTTGTTCAGAGAAAAAAAATGAGAGATCTAGAGGATTAACTAAACATTTAGCTCCATAGAAAATGTTCTGTTTGGGGTATAAAGCTAAGTGAAATTAGCTTGAGAGCGGTTGTTCTGCCAATTCATCCACAATAAAGTTTGGGTTCAATCAACCCAAGATCCGGAAATAGGGGCTGTGTAGCAAGCCGTGGAAACTGAAATGCAATCACACATGAGGGAGTATATACAGCTGGAAGAGGGCCACTGCATCAATCTGTCTTAAACCATTAACGCCAAGAAAAGAAAAGAAAACAGTTCACCTTCAAGTTTTCATGGACACCGGGAAAAAACAGCACCCACCAAAAGGAAAAGCCTCTTTCCACAAAAGAAAAGAGCAGAAACAAAAGTACTTTTTCGTCATCGATTGATTCAACACTTGGCCAACATTGGGGTGGACAGCATAACCTTATTCGACTTTCTGATGGAGCAGCACAGGCCAACAATACTACTCGCCCAACAGCATATAGTTTAGGAACAAGTGCATGGATTGTAACGGTGAATAGTCCATCATCCTGCTGGCGTGATAATTTTTGCTGTTTGACATGTAATTCATATGATACACTGTTTTGGTCATTTTTCTGACATTGATGTCAGGAAACAAAGACTGGCCATGGTTGAGATGGACGCATTGGGGTTCACTGCCACAAAATGGAATATCCTTAAGGGCTAAAAAGCTTTCAGGAAAGCATACAAACTGCCAAGGAAATTATTTTTGGCGCCCAATTCAAAATACCCTGGGACCCAACCACCAAGAAATGATCACATGCTTGTCGTAGCTAGGAATCAAACTTGCAACCTAGGGTTTCATGTCAAGCTCACTTACCACTACTCCACAAAGTCACTTGTGACTAAGTGAATATTTCTTTCTTTTTTGTATTCACTTTACTGCATCTTGCAATGAATATTTGAGACCATAAACAATTTCATATGAAAAAGATTTAAATTGAAAATGTTTATATCTCATCAAATACTACAATGTTGGTCTACATTGTATCTCCATCTAAGGTGTTTCAGAAATATAAAAAATTGAATTTCAAAACTCTGAGAATACAAAACATAATTTTGGACTCTAAATAATTTAAAACATAATTTTTGGACTCTAAATGATTTCAATTGAAAGCCCCTGCGTATTACTGTCGATTAAAAAATATGGCAGTGATATGATGGATTTTTTTAATCATCAGTAATCATCAATTCTGTAGTAGTGTCTATAACTTTAGGGGTATTTTGTCCTCCATACATCAATCGTCATTTGATCTACCACTCCACTAAACATGATGAAACTATACAGGATCTTTTAGAAAAAACTTATGAGTTGTCCAATTTCCAACAAACTTCATCTATGTGATTTATGAGGTGTACTTCTTCCAATCCAAGTTGCATTTCCTCCCATTCAGCCATTTCTGCCACACCAAAAATCCTTCTAATGTGGACCATACAAACTCGCCTACTAGTCACAGCAACCGACATTTATTGGTTAGTTGCAACTCTGAAGATATTTGGGAAATAGTTTTCAACGCCCCCTCCTGTTGTCATACATCCTCCCAAAATTTGATCTTCTATCCAGCACCTGTGAAGTTCCTGCCAAAATTGGGCAGCACCTGTATTGTTGACCTGGAACATACACTTATATATGCCCTCTTTGGCTTAATGAATCCAAGGAAAGCCACGTTTTGGTGGTTTCGGTTTTTGGCTAAAAATGGCTTGGGCTTCACCGTTTTTAGCTTAGTTTTAGCTTCACAAGCCACATTCTCACATGTGCACATTTGGCGGGGCTTTTGATTAAGTCAGTGGAGAAGCCCAACGAGAAATCTCTGACAATGGGGACTTGATTGTCAGTTATCTTCCTTATCATGATACACATACTCTGCTCTCCACTTTCAAGTTTCAACTCTCTGTCTCTCTATATGTATCCATTTGTGAGAAGGACAGCATTCATTGCTCTTGTCTCTAATAAACCTAAACCACCAAAGCCTTTGGGTCCCGCAAGCCATTCCCATTTAATCATATGTCATTTTATCCTATTCCCCCAGCCCCCCTGCCAAAAATTTACAGGCCTTTATAAGCGCCTCACAAAGCCCTAATAAAACTAGAAAAACAAGAGCATATGAGGCGGAGCACGTACGTACATACAAACGCGAGAGAGAAAGACTGAAAAATTATATACTTGTACTTCCATAGGATTAGAAGGGATCAGGATTCGAAGGAGCACGTGGTTTTCAGGTGGTTCGGCTCTAGGCCAAGGAGAGCGATGCAATGGCCCAGATCACAGGGGGGGGCCAGAGCATATACGTATATATGTATTATACATGTGTACTTGTACTGTAGTTGGATTATTGGACGCCCAAAAGCCTACTCGCTGACAGCAGGAAGAAATCGCAACAGGCACCAGGCACGCGAAGCGCCGCGCTGTGCTGCCGACTGCCGTCGTGGCCCTTATCCTCGGTTGCAACATCACAGGCAAGAACAGCACTGCACCGTACTCTGCACACACGTCAGGGCCAAACGTACTACTGGCTGCCCACACGGAGTACTGGTAGTACTAGAGAAAGAAGGATGGATATGGCGGGGTAATTTCTCTACAGAAATGTAGAGGACTATATACACAGAGTATTGTTATTTTACAGTTCAAGTTACCAGGAACTCAGTATTTCAAGCGTTTAGAGTATGAGCACATAGGCTGCTAAAAGCACAAAACTTATTTATCTGCTTGAACAAGATCCAAGTCGTTCTTCCTTGTTCCATATATAGCAAATGTCTGCCTAAATATTGTTTTACTTTAACAAATTTCATGGTACTTGGAGGAAATTATTGCAGCTGCTTACTACAGAAATTTCTTCAGTTATACGTACCTGTATAAGAAATGGTACTTTTTTTTAAAGACACTTGCCAGTTGTACTAAAAAGACTGGGAGCCCAGATAGGCAAAGATCAGTTATTGCCAAATGGTAATTTATTTATTATTATTATTGTGGGCCAAGTATTTATTTGATAGGAAACTTGAAAGGGAAGGAACAACCCAGTCGATGGTAAATACTCACTACATACCTCTCTCAATTTTGTTCTTGAACTGTATTGTGCAACTTAAAATGAATGTCCAATCCAAAGGAGTTGAATCTAGGGCAGATGTGAGCCCAGTCAAATTAAGAAATTAAGCTTGAAGAGCATACATATAATTGTCAAGTCTAGGAATGGCAGGTATCAGCAGCAACTAACTAACTGTCGACATCCCAGCGTGAAAAATCAAATGTGATGGTCGACTAACAAATTCGCACGGAGGATGGTGACAGCGCCTGCACAGTGGATGCTCTCAACGGCCGAGATAGGGTCAAGCGTAGAACCATTTACTGCTGGTATGGTACACCTGATGATCCTCAAAGGAGATATGACGAGCTAGCAGGGGATGATCTTGTACTTACGGGCCAGGATGATTTAGTAGGTTAAAAGTCATGGCAGGTATGCTTAAATTGGTTCAAAATAGGAGCTCCGTGCATGATAAGATATGTATTTTTGTTATTATATCGTTAAGTTAAATCGTAGTAGAATACCTAATAATATCTAGTATTCTCATGTTCCCGAAATCGCATATAGCACTGGATAACAGTGATTTCTACAAGCCTCATGTTTGACCAGGCAAAACCTTCGTCCGTCATAGTACTGGATACCATTTGAACTCGGTCATTTCCCTTTGTGTTGTTGAAGTTGGACACTAATTGTACGGTGCCATATATTTGGCCTGGCTAGCGATCACGTGTGATAGGCCATGCAGATGTGTTACGGTGCTTGGGAAGAACCTGCGGTTCCTCTTGACATATATTTTGTCAGCCGTTGATTTTAAAGCGCACTAATTAATTCTCCGTGGTAGCATATGGCGGCGCCAGAGCGCTCATCCGCTGCCACCGACGTTCGCTCAGCGCTCCTCCCTATCGCCGACCTGCCTCTGCCTCCGCCTCCCACCTGATGCCCGCGGTCCACGGCCCATAGCCCGCCGTCGGCCGCTGCACCCCATCTGGTTAATTCAGTTCGTCTGCTGCAAGTCCTGGACTCCTGGTCGTCCATCCGTCCCGTGGAGAGATCCACCATCGGCTGCCTGCATCTACGAATAAACAACCTGACATGATCCATACGGAGAGCAACATCGGTATGCTCGTGTTCGTACTACAGATCGAGTGGAGCAGATTGGGGATGCCGCCGGTGGCAGAATGTCAGGCTGATTATCTCTTGTTCTTTGTGCCTTACGCTACGTGCTGTTTGGTATCCCTCTACTACTAGTTGTTAGTCAGTCCCCTAAACAACAATGTGCACGTTCATTTGGACCCTGTCAACGAGTATGATTCCTTCTTCTATGATCGTTGATTCGTTGGTAAAATTGAATGGTAAACTTAATATTGTAAGTTGAAATATAGCAGAGTTGCAGTTGCAGACGTCCAGATGAGATGGCACTGGCTAGCTCCCTTCTGGATGGAACAAAACTTCGCACGATGGCGAGACTTTCAAGAGCCTTGGTGAGGAGTGAAGATGATCACTGCTGAATTCTAAGTTCCGCTGCATTGCGTCGTCAGTGATGCAAACTAGCATTTTGTCCATCATATCAGCAGACCATGCCGTGCCCAGCTCCCACGCTCCACAATGTAGTGTTGCAACTTGCAATGCAAGCGCCCTGCATCACTGAAAGGAGGTCATATATGCATGCTGGCGGCATGCAGAAAGTTGGATCCCACCACGACGACGGGCTGAGCGCGGTATTGCCAGTCTTGCCGCCATGGTCCCAGGGATTAGGGTGCATGTGGGAGTGGAACTGAAAGCGGATCCAGTCCAAGATAAGGATCAGACCCTGGAAGTTGCAGGTGTGAGGAAGGACACCTGCGGCGAGGGAGAACACCGACAGCCAAACAAAGGGAAGTTAGGATAGGATTCGGTCACCTCTGTTCCTCTACGTGTGAATAGATATGAATCTGAAATTCTCTATTTTTCCTATTCAGTTCCTAGTCCACAAATTTTAGTACCAGATGCCTCTCATCTATTAACCCTTAGATCAGGACAACCAAACGGCTATTATAATTCTCAGGCATAGTAAAATCTCTCTTTTAATAACACTAGTACAGAAAACATTTTTAGAGACGGTTAAAAGTGATCTTCAGAGGCGGTTCTAAAAATCGATTTATAGAGGCGGTTGACTTAAGTCAGCCGTCCCTAAAAATAATTTTCAAATTTTTTTAAAAATCATTTAGAGTCTAATAAAAATAAGAAATTTTTTTCTAATGCAGCCCGAGGGCTAAGGACCGGCCACAGCTCACAAGATTTATTTTTCACTTGTTTTGATTTGAATAAGTGTCGACACCCCGGATTCGAATATACAACCTCTCCCTCATGCGATCCCTCCCCTACTGCCGCGCCACACAGTCGCTTGCATCTAGTTCTACTATGCTGTCTATTTATACTAATATGTACGAATCTTGTAATCAATATTTGAACTCATAAACAATCTTAAATGAGAAAACTTTCAACTATAAAGTTTTAGATCTCGTCGAGCACCACAATTTTGATATAGAACATTTCTCCATCCAAGGTCATTTGAAAAATTTCAAAATTTGAAATTCAAAATTTAAGACTTAATTTATATATTTGGAACCCTAAATGATCTCAAACAAAAATTTTATCAACTACAAAGTTTTAGATCTCGCGAGCTCTACAATTCTGATATAAAGTTTGTCTTCATCTAACTTCACTTAAAAAAGATATGAATTTATTTGTGTTGTAGCTATTTTTAAAGATGGTTGAGTTAGTCAATCACCTCTACAAATCGATTTTCAGATGAAGTTCTCGCTCATTTTCAGAGACGGTTGACATAAGCAACCGTCCTTGAAATGACATTTTCAAAGGCAACTCTTAACGGAACCACCCCTGAAAATGGATACATTTTTAGAGGCGGATTTCTTAACGGTCTAAAAATTGATTATTTGCAACGGTTGTATAGCTACAGTGCCTCCCGCGAAAGTTAGTGGCAGCCTGCTAAGACAACCGCTTCTGTTAGAAAAGGGAGACGCCTCTAAAAATCATTTTTGTACTAGTGTAATCTAGTAATAAACAGCAATGTTGTTACTCTTGCATCCTCAAATTCTATGGGATTGCATGAAGAGCACTGTGCAGGTTTATGAAGGACAACAAATGACATTGATTGTTTTCTAATGCACCTGATTATCACATAAAAATTAGGGAGAACAGCTTTATCCAAAGTGCTGGGCAGAGTGGACAGCTTTATCAATTGTTTGAATATTTGATGAATATTTGCTAATGCAACAGCTTTCTAAATTGGGCTGGAGGAAAGGAACCAGGAAGAGCAGCAGAGGATTGGAGAGGTATGTGTAGTTTCGATGAATGATTAGCTAGACCTGTTTGCTATTATATATTGGTTCAAAGATGCAGTAAAGTAGCTCCAACCATGGAAAATGTTGTCCAACAGCTCCTGGTACCTCCCATACCTAGCTTATACTTGAGTTGTATAGCATGGCACTCAACCTAGAGGTTGGCATTGTAGTAGCATTTGAACCACTAGAGAATGTTTAGTCAGAAAGTTAGTAATAAGTTTGGGTGACCAGCAGAACCAAAACAAAGAGGCCTCGATGGGATGAACTCTCAAAACTAGCCTGCCACTGTTTGTTGGCTTCTGCTGCATACAGGCAACTGCACTTTTCAATTTTATATGCGTGCATGCTGTATGTATTCCTCCTTCTCAAAGGGGAGCGGTCCCACACTCCAAGTTGACATACATGGTGGGTTGGTCACAAGGCGTCACACATGAGTAACAATGAAGGGCCCTACCCAGGGCTTCGGTGATATATATATATATATATAGAGAGAGAGAGAGAGACGATCATGTGTCTATAGTGTCTTAGTTCTACATATATTGCTTTAGATTCCTCATCGCCATGCTGTGCTGTGTGAGTAGGACGAAGAGGAAGAGAGCAAAAGTGTTAGGCACAGGGTTAGCTTTTTAACATTTTGGGATCTTATAAAATCGTCCCTATCTAGCCGAGGTTATAGTGGAAATTTTTTTTATAGTTTTATTCGGAGCTAGTTTGTCAATTCAAACAAAATGAATTCTTCATGAAATCGATCCAAATCATAGTGAATTCATCAAATATAAATGCTGCATAATTATTAATGGAAGGGGACTTAAAGATTTTTTCCTTGCCACTTTCATGACAGGATCGAGTGTTGCATGTATAAAAATATGATCCCAAAAACACATTTGTAGTGCACGACCATCGGCATGAGGAAATTTTGAGGCAATATTTTATACAAAATAATGGATCACTTTGAGGGTTCACGAGCATTAGCAATCCCTCTAAAGAGCTAGTCAAGACGGCGCACACATGCATGCTAGCAGGCACGACATACTTTTGGAAAATTCAGCAAAATAACTTATAGCGCATCACCATTCTTGTCCTACATTAAGGCGTTTGCAGATTGGCCTTTATGACACAGTAAAGTCTGTCACGGAAAGGAACTAGACAAGTTTTATAGTTATTTTGTGACGATCATCTCATTTTTTCACTAAGCCAAAATACCAATTACAAAAGCTTTGTCTCTTAGTATCAACAGGATTATGTTCTTCCTTAAGGAACACCAGATATTGTCATATACATGAATGGTCACTGCTACAACAGAGAGAAACTCGACCATGTCACTACTAGTAATATAATCAACCCATAGGTGAAGGCGGCTACAATACTATTGGCCTCTCTCAACTCCCACAAATGCCCACCAAATTTTTGCGTCTCCTATATGCATCGGAATTTGCTGCCAGCAAGATAATTTGAACTAGCTCCATATAAGGACCAAGTTGTCCAAAAACTCCTGATACTTCCCTTGCCTAGCTTTGACATCAATTGTGTCTACGGACACCCTGTTGCATGGCATTCATGCTAGGGATTGGAGTTACATATAGTGGCAATTGAAGAAGTATATATAGAGTATTTAGATAGAATGTTACAAGAAATGCTGTGTGAACAGCAGGACAAAACAAAGGGTGTGGAGATGGGATGAACTTGACATAGTAAACTAACGCCAGCTGTTTGTTAGCTTCTCTTCCTTAGAGGCCGCTCTGTGTTCTCGTTTTATATGTCGGTATATATATATAATGCTATGACTATGCCAAAACACGCAATCGTTGCCGGATCCGAACTGCCGATTGTGCTGGAGCCGGCATTGATTACTTGCCGCGTCGTTAGTCTAGGATCCAAAAAAATTACGGGAAGCGATTCACCCAGTAGTTATGTCATGTAACACTACCACCTCAAACCACCACCCAGTAGTGATAGCTACTATATCATTGTCGGCTCAAGCTATGACCCGATACTGATATATATCCCTACTGACTAGAGCCACTACAAGGCAGTGACACTTTCATATCTTGTTTGGGCGAAGCCCTGCCCCCGAAGGTTTACTGACGCCTGATGATCTTCGTTTCAGATTGGTTCCGTGTGTTCTGATTTTCAGGAATGCACCACACTTCAGGTATCTTGGGTCATTCGAGGATTACGGAACTTCCTGAACGTCGGCGACCCGAGGGAGCCCATGTGAGCCATGCAACGATCCTTCAAAAGGCCTCCGAGTGGAAGTAGCCTTCGATGTCTTTGACGAGTATTATGGCCCCAGAGGCGTCGAGTCCCAACATTATCTTGAAGGGCCCATTTAGAGAAGTAGCTTGGAATGGGAATGTCCCTCCTCACCCATGTGCATATTTCAGGCTTTCATCGGCTAACAAACAAATAAGCTAGAATTTAACATCAAACCTAGCTGGCCAAATTATAGCGTCAACACCTCCATCATGAGGTCATCGCGGTGGCGTTATAATGGCGCCGAGCTTCATTAGCGACGGGCTCCATGGTGAGGAAGGCGGCGGCAGTGGCGTGGGCTAGAGACTAGAGGGCTCGGTGTTGGGCTTGATAGCGGGCTCAGAGATGGGCTTTTGTTTTTTAGTTTCTAACCGCCTTCTTAAAAATTGATTAACAACGACATTTGCATGGAGGCAGCCACAATGCACGCCTTCGGAAATGGTTTTTGACCAACTACGATAACTGTACCGGTAGTAGTGACCTGCAACCAAACATGGCCGAAGCCACGGCTTTGGACTTGCTATCTCTGGGCATTCCTCACTGTCCGATTATGTGACACAACATCCTGCGCCCTCCTTTACTATCCTGCGGTGGTCAATTATGCTGTGTCACTTGGCATCCCACAGCATCATTCAGGAAAACAATTTTGAAACCTCGTCCTACGTGAAAACAATGCTTGGAAATTGTACACTAGAACTTCATTCTACAGGAAGACCATATCTGGAAATGGTTATCCAGTGTATGACACTTAAGAAATTTTATTCACCAAATGATAATGTGATTTACCTAGAAAAAGATAGTGCACTGTTTCTTATCTTTCTTCATATACTTATCCTCATGATGAAAATTGAAATAGTTCTTCCTTTTTCCATATATAGCTGTCGGGTGGGATGAATGTCTGCTTAAATATTGTTTTACTTTAACAAATTTCATGGTGCTTGGATAAAGAAAATTTTCAGTTTTAGGTACCTGTATAAGATCTACTGGTATTTTTTTAACGACTCTTGCCAGTTGTATTAAACATAAGGGGAGCCCAGATAGGCAAAGATCTGTTATTATGAAATGATACTTTATTTATTAATATTTTTATGGGCCAAGTATTTATTTTTTAGGAAACTTGAAAGGGAAGGAACAACCTAGTGGATGACAAATACTCACTACATACCACTGTCCATGTTGTTCTTGAGCTGTATTGCACAACGTAAAATGAACGTCCAGTCCAAAGGAGTTGAATCTAGGGACACACCTGGGCCTGGTAGTTGCCCGGGAACCCCCTCCCCCCCTCCAAACACACACACACACTAACTACCCCACGTATACTGTTTTGGCCCAAAACATGAAGCCCAATACGATACCTGCTATGCCGGGGGTTACTAATGTGAGAAGACAAGACTGCAGTCTGCAGGTATATTCATTTTTGGCATGTGACACTACTCTGCTGCACAAATTTTTGAAGATCAGATAACAGTGAGGAGTTCAGCTATCACTGATTGTAATATACTGGCAATCCTTAAACTTTTCCTGTGAGGTGAATCGAGTTAATAATATATTATTATATTATGATGCTATCACGCTCGCAACATAGCTGCGATGCTAGTTAGGCACCCTTGATTTTAGGACCTTTTGTTGCTAGAGTAGATGGATGTAGTAGGGAAAGACATTGTGATCCTAGCAAACAAGTTTGTGGCAGATGAAGAGAGGAGGTGTGAGGGCTGGATGATCCAGGTGTCATTGTAGTAACACCCAATTCCAGTTTCCAGTAGTGATTGGCTCATATGTATCTATCTATACTATAAAGGAGCCAAGGAATTGTAAAATACTTGTTACCTAAAAACTCCCTACCCTCCTGAGATCTCCACCCTTGGATGTGTTTTGATTTTTCATCCAACGCTTCACGTAGATCTGACTACCCGACCCAAAAGCGAGAACGACGACACTTAGTGACGAAACACGACTCTCTGTTGCCGATCTCCCCTCCAATCCGTTTTTTCTTACGCGCGTCGAAGCATACCCGCCGCTGTACCCGTGTCCGCTTGGAGGCACAGCATAGGGGCGCGACGAACGACGAACATACCCGCCCGTGTACCCACCCTCCCTTCCTTTTCTCCGTTGCAAACTGTCGCGTCGTTCCGCTGGTTGCATTGCCCGCGGCTTGTCTGGGAGAAGGCGGAGGCCGGAGGGCGGAAGCAGAACGCGCACGGCAGCGAGACGCATAACCGCCGCATCGCTCAGCCTCCATATTCGCAGCGGAGGCCGGACGCCCGGACAGTCCAAGTGGAGGCGAGGTTCAAGCGGAGACAGCCAAATGGCGGACGTGAGGTCCGAGCAGAGGCAGTCGGACGGCGGAGGCGAGGTCCAAGCAACGATTCGCTGGTGGAGGCCGGTCGAAAGCCAACGTGGTCCATCCGACCGGCGCCGCGACGGCGACCCGTCCACGGCTCTGAGGTAGCGCGGCAAGGCCCGAGGGTCGAGGGCCGAGGCTGCGGCCCCTTCCATCTCCTCCCTCGGCAAGCAGCGTCCTGGTGGCTGCTCCCTGTCTCTCTCACTCTTTTCACTGGAGAAGAATTTCCGGCTGCGTGCCGGCCGGTTTCACGGCCGCTTGGCCAATTGGTGACTGAAGATCTCAAACTACACTTCATTTATATTTATTCAATCTTGTGGCTGATTAATCGATTCCCAATCTAGGTTTTGAAATAAAAAAAATCTTTGGTTAGATGTGCTATCAATCTGAAGTGGAAGATGCAGGATGCAGGCATAGGTGGTGCTATCGATCTTTGGAGGTGAGCGTGATGCACAGATTGATGCAAAACAGTGTGGTGCCCTGATACAGTACGGTAAATCTCACAATTCCAATTTTCTTTCATAGTTAATTGTACTGATAGTTGTTGTAATTTAGTGACTCGAAAAATGCAATGAAACTGATGTCTCCATTTGGTTTAGTTTGTGCGGTATTGTAACAAGCTTAAAGCATTATTTCCTCCTTTGTATTAAAGTATGTTTTTCCTGACCGTGTGTAGTTTTGGGTGGGTGGGACACTTACAACTTACAAGAACAGATATCGGCGCTCCCTCTTGAAGAATTTACCATTGGGGTAGCTATGTTTTATATGGTTGTTTGGGCTTCCATATGAGTTTTTTGATATATCTCCACTGTTGATCATCAATTTAGTTTTGCACAAATTATGATTGCTAGATTGATGACATGTTCAAGAGTTTGTCGAATTGTGCCTTCAAATATTTGCATGAATATAACAAAATACAATTCAGTCATCAGGATGACTTTCATTTGACAACTGTTTTTTTTAAGTGTGTTAACCCGTTGCTCTGGAATCAATGCAATACTCTAAACTCAAAACTGTGCTGCAGTTCCTGCATTCAATCAATCTTACATTCTTTTTCTTGAAAATCACATGGACTATGGCATCAATGCACTATCTGACCTGTCCAAAGGAACTTGGAAATCTTACCAATCTCTTATCACTGTAAGATCCTCCAGTCATCTTGTTATCCTGGGTAGTGTTAAAAGTTGATATTCTCTGACTAATATTATTGTTCAGTTACTGTCATGCATATGTTACCCCAGTTATACTTGCTCTTCAATTGCATGAATGTCACGAGGCTCTGTGCCAAAGGCTTGAAGTTTTGAATATACTAGCCATATATTGAGTATAATCTTATAATATGGTTTTCTAAAAAGAATATAATATTGTCGAAGTGAAATATGGAGGAAAAGAATGTGCATTGTCCCAATCAAGCATGTACCAGCATTTCGAATTTTCCATTATCAAGAACTACTTAACAGAACTTCTATTTAATTTGAACATTTCTTGGATCTAACTTAGTTTATTTAATTAGTTGTTTCAGGGCATTGGTCTCAAATAATTTAAACAGCACACTACTTTACGAGCTGGGGAAATTGACAAAACTTCGACATTGGTGAGTTGTCTATTTGGTCGCTTTACATGTGTTCTACATAATCATCTTTGCTTTCTTCACTCTTAAAATTGATAGCTACATGCATGACATAACTGAAAAATGCTATCCATGTTTGAGTTGCATATACACAAGAGTTATTGTCTTCTATATGAGACTTGTACAGAGTGATGCTTGGGATCTTCTTTTTGTTTTTGTTAGTTTTGCAGGCTGTATAGACTTTAGGTAGGTGACTCCCGAAAGTGTGGTGATCCAGTGCTTAGCCATGATGGGCTATTCCCCTTATTATTGCAGCTTAATGAGTATGCTAAGCTCTCAGTGCTCACGAATATCACACAGACTCTCTCCAACTTGTGCCATATTTTTCTATCAATTTTTTATGCATGCATTGCCTCTTTTTTCTGTCATAACTTGGATATCTATGTATTAAATTAGTGAAAGAATGAAGAGATAGTTTGCCCAGCTATATATTTATGCTGCAAATCTGCAAGATGCAATATAGACTCGATAATATTCATTAATATTTTATAAACTCAAGGCAACTATAAGTTTCCAGTACACTATTTTCTTAGGTTGCATAAAAAACACTAAGATTAACTTTACCTTTCATGGGATGTAGAGCTCTATTGTAATAATATATATAAGTTGTTACCAGAGCACTGACTACATGATATTTATTGCTTGGCCGAGCTAGGGGCACAAATAATGTGCAAATATTAATGATTGATGTTGTGGTGACTTTTTAAAACAGAACTGCCACAATAAGTTACAATAAAAATATATTTCCTCTCTAAACAACTCTTGTATCCTGTGCTTCAAAACTGGTGCCAGATCTATGGTAAAAATGTACTGTTATTTAGGCTCCATTTTAAATGGTTCATTTGACACCAATTTTGATTTACTTGAAATGACTTTGTTTTAGTTGGTTCATTTATTAGTGCATGTACAGAATAATTTAATTGATTTCAACACAAATGCACTTGAACAAGGGTACATTTAAGGACATAATCGAAGAATGGATCCTGTTTAAATCGAATTTCTGCATAATTTTGTGACAAAATATTTGTGGTATATCCATAGAACTATGACCTCTATGAACTATCTTAAAAATCATTGTTGCAAGAATATTGTCATTTGTATAGTAAGATGAAATAAATCATTCATTGTGTCTCTGGAAAATACTAAGATTTATGTGTCAATTACATATGATGACATTTTACCCTGACAAACACTTTTACCGACACGTGCGTGTCGCACGTGCGTTTCCACTGGTATCTAATTAATAACCATGTAATAGAGCGAGAGAGTAAGTACCTGAACATGTCCTAGATTTGGTGATGAAGGGAGACATGCTATAATTGATAGATTATCCGACCTTTTTTTTTCTTCAAATAATGTATGAAAAAAATATTGTAATAACTATATTGTTCTATTTTACCTTTATGGCCCACATAATGAATAATTTGTACACTTCCCTGCTATAAAATGGACTACCATTGTGATAGGAGGTCCTATTTTTGAGACATGAGATAAACATGAGTCTTATAAAATTGGGGTAGTGAGAGACAGAAAGGGAAGAGAGCTGATGAATAGACCATGTAAATAAAATATTGATAGGACTGGGAGGTCTCGAGAACCAAAGCGGCAACATTGTCTTAAGTAAAACCTCTAGTGGGATGCCGCCTGGTGGTGCTGTTAAGAATAATCTTGACTTATGCATGTTTGAATCTTGCGTCTAGATTGGGTCAGTTAGTCACACTCGTTTTTGTTGAACGCTCTGCATCAGCATGTGGTAGGAACGTGTGCTTGAGTTCACTTTGTTGCCAGACATAGTTTGCTGGTGCTAGTCATCAGGGAGGCGAGATGGCTCTTGGTAAGCCTGGTGGATTGCTTCTTGCAGATCGGACGTGTGAGTGCACATAACTTTGGATCAAGAGATTTGTCAATTTTTGTTTCCTGTCGAATACTAGTGCAAGCATACGATTTCAAAGGAAAGAGAAGGAATCCAGCCTCAGCTTTTGGTTTCTTTTCCATCACGGAGTGTAAGAAAACAATGCATACTTAGTTTTGCCATTAGCGCGTAGTATGCGCTGAAGCAACAGCAAAGCTAGCTAGACCTCTCACCTGGATTCCTGTGTTCCGAACATATCTTCCAATCATGTTTCTGCGTTTTTCCACTTCTGTGTCTTGCTTCTACATGTTTATTTCCCTGTTTTGCTTCTACATCCTCATTCATCAATAAGTCTGCAATCTATAGCACGGGTGTTCGAGTTTTTCTAGCTTTGTTTTTGGATTTAATTGTGGTATCCTTTTGTACGAGAGGTGCACGTCGATGGCTAGGCACCTATAGCAGCTTCATCAATATCAAGATTTGCAGTGCGTGTATGGATGTATGCTGGGACTATAGTGGAACTGTTTGGTATAGCATTTAAGGTAATAAGATGATAAGCTAAAAGCCAAATACTTGTTTGCTTTAGTTTTATTCTGGCTGCACTTCTTCTCACAGCCCCATTCATACTAAAACTCATAAACTAGGTCAAATCAGCTTATCCTGATCGTGTTTTTCTCTATTTCTACAGCTTCTTAGGGATACGCTTCCCGGAGAAGTTGCACCAATTTGGACTAGTTAATCATTTTCCCAATATACTTATTGTAGTCACTCTAACAATGGATCAATTCACTATGCTAGCGGAGAGAGAATATAGAGATAACCTTGATGAATGAGCAACACTACTACACAACTCAATTCCACAAGGCAAAATCAAAATGGATTAACTGACGCTGAGGTTCTCACCAACCTCAAGTTAATGCTCTGTGTTAATGACGAGCTGCAAAGGCAAAGGTTGGCACTGTCTATGGAGTCGATACTTACAGAGATAGTTGTCCTACGATGTTAATTAAAAAACTTATGACTGGCATGCCGGCGCTGGCGCTGCCATCACCATGGTTCAACAGATGCTATGTGGTATCCTGCCGGAAAATATCCGGGTCACTACCGCAGAACATATTTTCAGAGACGGTCGAAAATCATTAATAGAGACAGGCAAGTTGTCTGCCTCAACATTGAAATCTGTGTAAATCAGGAATTCCATAGGCATGAAGCTGTAATTTACATAGGGGTTGTCACCGTGGATCCCTACTGTGATGGACCCTAGCTGCCAAGCTCGCGAGCTGATCGAGCCGATGCCAATGAGGCCCACGGCTGAGGACTAGGAGTGCGCCACTGCCACAACGAGCCCGTCCTCCTAGTCCTCACCTTGCATTGTCACTGCAGAACCTCCTCATCCTCCACCATCTTCTACATGCACCTAGAGAGAGTGAGGGAGACACGGAGAGAGACACATCGCGCCCCAGCCGGAAGCAGATCTACATCCTTTGTTGGGTCTATGCCTGAATCGTAGATCTGCAAAGAGAGAAGCTAGTGGTATGGGATGATGGCTGAGGCTAGCCATGTGTCTCTAGTGCAAGGTAAACAGTGTACCCGTGCCATAGCATCAGAGGTGGTTGACAACGGCGAAGCCAATAAAGGAGATGCCAACTGTGATGCACACGATGCATGTTGCGGCCTTATTGGCATCGCCCAAGGGGGCACACTTGATTTCATGTGGCTCACCGGGCGGTGCCACCCACCCGTGGCCCCGTTGTCCCTAAGCACATTGAATGTACCAACATTAGTTAGCAATAAATTATTACTGATACCATTATGCAAACATTGAAACACATTCACATTAGGGCATGTTTGGTTGAATGGCGAGACAGTCCCAGTGTTTGGTTTGGGGATAGGTAGGATAGAACTGTCCTCAAGGAGAACATTGCTACAAGATATCATCTCGAGGCATCCCTCAAAAACTTAGGTTTGAGTTCATCCCCTGCTGATGTCGTTCTGCACTGTTGGCTGCTTTCTTCCTCTTTCCTTCTTCCATTTTGTCAGCAACAGGGGTGGCCAGAGGAGCACAGAAAAGAGCACAGCCATGGGCTGGGGCGGGCAGTGGGGCGGGGTGGATGACAAACAAGAGTAGGTGGCATCGCTTGGCCCTGATAGGCAGGCAGGCGAGCTCCATGCTGGCCGACAGAGACTAGGGCTGGGGCTGGTACTAGTGTCGTGGTGGCCAAGAGTAGGTGGCATCGCTCAGCCCCGACAGGCAGGCGGGCGAGCTCCGTGCTGGCCGACGGAGGCTGGGGCTGGGGCTAGGGTCGTGGTGGCCAAGGATGTGGATAGGGTGGTGGTGGACTAGGATATATTGTGAAGAAGGAAGAAGAAGAAGAAGAATAAGATGGGAGAGGATGACATACGTGTCCAAATTAATGGATGCCTAAAGATCAAAAATGGTGATGTATCCTCTTCATCCCCATTCCTCTATCTAAACATTGATCTGGGAAGACTCCATCGCTTTTACCAAACACCAGATGCGATCATCCCAACCGAGAAAACTAGAATGGAACCAATCCATCCCACTTCATTCTCAAACCGAAAACACCCTTGTATTCAATGGGTTCGTGTCACTAGGTGTTATCTCCTCATTGGTATAGTTAGTGATGAAGGGAGACATAATTTAATAAATATATTATCTGACCATTTTTTTCAATTGTGGTGGTAGGATATGGTAATAACTGCAATATTAAATTACTATAGCCATTATTCATTTTGTCCCGAACGTCAAGACATTCTAGCATTTAGACACACTTTGGAGCCCTGTGTATGTTTAAATCTACTTCGCTTGCATCCAACCACTTGCCTTCGCGCCCCTGAAAATGAATAACCCCTAAATAAATTGCAGCATCCATGGTCATTTCATATGTCTTTTAATACGTTCTTAAAGTAATATGATGTCATCTTTTTTTAATGGTGGTAATACCTGCATGCAGGCATATAAAACCAGTACTTCCTTGCCTATAAAATGGACTACCATTGTTACAGGAGGTTCAATCTATTTAATGAGGTCTGATGTATATTTGAGTCACATATAAAATTGTGGTAGAGCGAGACACAGTGAGATGGTGATGATGAACAGACCATGTAGAATGTTGTTCCTTTCATAGGGTTGGGAAGTCTCGAGAATCAATGAGCAACAGTGCCGCTTAAAAAGCCTCAAAGCAAGATGTCTAGAGTCTAGACTGTTGTAATTCTTGTAGAAACCTCATTGACAGATCTGCAAACCGCGACATGACTCTAGCCACGAAAGCTGGCATGGGTGGCCATCACTGAACAGTACGGATGTATGTTATGCTCCTCAGGCAGAGCGAGGGCATCCTCCACAACAGCTCCCTCCACTATTCGGTCAAGTGCCATGCTGCATCTCCGTTCAGTGTCTTCAAAATATGCTAGGTTGTCCGGTCACTGCCTGCTGTGGGCATGCCCTATGCTCCTGTGGACAATTGCAGTGTACGGGTGTGTCCTAAAATTGATGCCCAAGTATGCTGTGATAGTTTTTGGATGGAGTGCACCATGTGCAAGCTAAGCAAGGGAAGTAACCAGATTTAATGTGCCAAAAAAATCTTTTTCTTTTGGTTATTTGAACGGAAGATGTATTTAATTGTTGTGGACGGCCCCCTAAGGCAGCTCATCTAGAATATAACTCAAATTAATACTCTAAATTGATCAACTCATCGTGACAAAATATATGGCCTTGTTTCTCTTTACACTCTGAACAGCAGCGGCACCTCAAAGAAACAAAAGTGAGCCCAAGACGAGTCTGACAGCTCGCATCTTATTGACATCAAAGATGTCAAGATTAGTTGACGAGGCCCTAACAAGCAACAATTGAATGCCTGGAATCAACCTCTAGGGCTAGGATTTCTTGGCACAGCTCTTGATTCAATCCATTCCTTTTGGAGTGTGTAAGCTACACAAATTGGAGTCCGAGGGAGAAGAAGAGCATTTGACAAGCGCTCCCTCTCTCTAGCAGCAGGTACTTAAGCTAATCTTGTGCACCACGAACGCTAGCTGGATGAGTGGGCCTTGCCCACTCCGTGCCATTTACCAGAGAGCTGGGTTTGCGTTCCCACGAACTGTGTCGAGTCCCATGTATTTCTTGGCCATCCTGGATGACGTTGTGTGCACTCACTGGGCGACATCGTGCGCGATATCGGAGTCTGACATCATGGATGCAGAGCTAGCTGTTGACAGAGTGAAACTAGTTGCTGATTAATTAGCAGCCTGCTGATTACCATTTCGTGGAAATTAATCAAGGTTGCACAGTTCAAATGGGATTTAGAATTGATTATCCAAAGCATGCCGGTGGTCAAACTTAGGAAAATTTTCAAAGAGTGTAGATTCACTAGGCGACAACAATCAATAGTCTATGCCAAAACCCACAGGTTGTATTCGTACTCCATTAATAACAGCCCTAGTGTGAGTGCCATTGAGTTCTTCATGGTGCCCAATTGTGCTGTGATATTTTTTTTATGGGTGCACCATTGATGAAAAACCTCATTAGTTATCAATGCTAAAATAAAAGGTCTGTTCGATGAAGAACTCAATGGCTCTTAAGTCTTCTGAACAATTCACAATAGGATTTAGATGACTAAGAATTGATTATCTGAACTAGCGGCCACCAAAAGGAGATGTATCTTTCAACAAAAAAATAGTGGAATGAAAAAATATACTTTTTCATCAATGTTAACTTGTTTCTATAATCTTCATGCCTTTGAAAAGGTTTGATATTTATCAGTTCTAGTTTGGTATTTTTTTTGATTGGGTAGATTAACGGCTATTTGAGCAAGATAGTGGCCGGCACCCTCAGGGCGCTAGTCCTTGGACGGGAGATCGAGATCTGCCACCTCCAGGCACCCGTGGCGGGATGGGCACCCATGGTCCACTGTCTCCGGGTGCCGGACGTCGGATGAGAGACCGAGATCCATCACCTCCGAGTGCCATGACGGGAAGCTGAGATCCGCCGCCACCGAGCATTGGTGGCACAACGGGCGATCGAGATCGGCCGCCTCTTAGCGCTGGTGCTGTGATAGGCGACCGAGATCCGCCGCCTCTGAGCACTGGTGATGCGTCGGGCAGTCGACATCTGCCACCTCCGGTCGCTGATGGCCGGACGGGCGGCTGAGATTCAGTGCCTCCGAGCATTCGTGATGCAAAGGGAAGTCAAGATCTGCTGCCTCCGAATGCCGTTGGCCGGACGTGCAGCTAACATCTGCTGCCTCTGGTCGTCGATGGCCGGACGGGCGGTGGGCATCCGCCACCTCCGAGCACCTGAGACCTTATGCAGAGAGAGAATGAAAAGCGCCAGAAAAATGAAGGGGAAGGGAAAGTAATGGGAATGAGAAAGGACACAGGGAAAAGAGAACGAGTGAACAAGGTATGCTGGACCCATCACGTGAGCAAGTGGGAAAGGCTGCGGCGGTCAGATGATTCGCTTGATTGAAAATGAGTGAACCAATGAGAAAATGGAATCGGCTGAGCCATAGCTAGTCTCCCATGGCATAGACTTGCCATCCTGTGGTGCTGTCCACCAGCGCCATCGAGCTTGACATTTCCGCGCTGCAGCCACATCCCGCGCCTCGGTGATTTTTTTGATGCGAACTGTGGAGGGAAGATCTTCCCCACCTGGATATATTGATTTATTATCAATGGCCTCGTTTTTAGGAAATGAGGCAAAAACCCTGGTTGTCCGATTAATTTTGGAAAACTAGACTAAAACCAATACAACAGTCCCAGCACAAGGGCTAGATTGTGGAATGTCCACAAATACACCAAAAAAGGAGAGAGAAAATTACAACACTAAAGCACAGGAGCTCTTCGATGATGCCTCCAGCGAGGTGGATGACGCGACAATGGAATCATCGTCAACCAAGCAACAAGCGATGACACCACAGAAGCATGGCAAGGCTTTCAACCAAGCTTTGTGCTAAGGGGTTGAACGGGTCGTCCATGCGGAAGCAGCACAAGAGGTTCTTCAATGACAACTTCAAGAAGGAGATCCTTGTCGCTAGCCCAGACTAATCTGAGCTGAGCTTTCACTCATATCCTATGCCAGCGCTCCCTTTGAACCCGCATCTAGGGGGGAGGTGTATGCACCGGCGAGCGTCCGTGTCTGGATGGAGTTTTGTGCCGGTCGCCGCCACACCGCACGAAGCCATTGCTGGACTCACCCGTGACAGTGGGAGGCACACATTGGCAAGCATCCTCGCTTGGACAGAGGGGGTCGCCTGCGTCTGGACGGGGGCCGGTTGCCAGTTGCTGCCACATTTCGTGGAGCCGTCAGGACTCATCGCCGCAACGATGGGAGGCACGCACCGGCAGTGCCTATCGCCGCCATACCTTGCGGAGCCGTTCAGACTCACCCACGACAATGGGAGGCGCACAACGGCAGTGCCAGTCGCCGCCACATGTCACGAAGCCATTCGGATTCGCCCACGATGATAGGAGCCGCGCACTGGCCGTGCTAGTGACCGATACACCTTGTGGACCATTCAGACTCGCTGCGAGGAGGGGAGGCACGCACCGGCAGTGCCAGTCGCTGCCACACCTCACGGAGCCGTTCTTGGACTCGCCCGAGACAATGAGAGGTGTGCACTAGCACACCGTCCGTGCCTAGACGGAGGGATGTGCCAGTCGTCACCACAATGCGCGGAGCCGCTGTTGGACTCGCCTGCGACTGTGGAAGACGCGCACTTGCAGTGCTAGTCGCCGCCTCACCTTGCACGACAATGGAAGGCGCACAATGGCAAACATCGCCCCACTGTTGCGCCCAAGCACCTGCACGCCAGCATGGCCGCAAGTCGCCTAGCTTGGCTGCCGTTGCCTCACTCTCCTCGGCCAGCTAGCCATGGACGAGGCTGACGCCAATGCCCACTGCTGCCCCCGGTGCCCAGGGCTCCGCATCTATCACGACCAGGCCACGGCGCCCAGGCCCGCGTTCTGCTGCAACTGCCTCGGCAATGACCGGCTGCGGGCAGATAACCACTGCCGCATTGCCACCCGCCGCGCCAGGTGTCTGCATCTGTGTCAGCAAGCCACAGTTGGGGCCAATGTCGATGCCCGTTGGCACATTGTCACCCACCGTGCCCAAGCCTCCGTGTCTGCCACGAGCAGGACGCGCGTGGCCACGGCGCCCAGGCCCGTGTTCCACAGCATGTCAATGCCCACTGCCATGCTGCTGCCGCCCTGCTCAGGCGTTCGCGCGTACTCCGAGCCCTACCCGCTCGCCATAGATCCAGCATAGGAGAGACCAGTCCGGCCCTGGTGAGCCGGATCCACCTCGCCATGCGCCTTAGTGATTTTCAAGCGCATCTTTGCTTCTCCCGCGTGCCGCAGGTGGATCCCATGCCTCGGCGCTCGGAGAAGACAACCCCAAACAATGCGGCGTTAGATGGCGACTACACCTGGGAGCACGAGCTGTCGTCGTCACCTCGCGAGACGACGACCTCGCCTCGATTCCTGTTCGCAAGGGGGCTTTTTGCAAATGTCACGAGACACAGACGGCTCAACCAGGCTCGTCCGCCCGTGCCCTCAAAACTCCAAAGCCACGCATCGCAGCGCAGCCCGTCCACCATACCTAGCTGACTACCTGAGCCCGTCCAATGATGAGATGTGGAAGCTAGAGCGGCAACTCAGACAAAAAGCCTGTTCCCAGGAGAATCCAGTCACGACCCAGGACTCTCTCTAAGTCGCAAGCACAAGGCCAGCCAGCCAGGCCGCCGTCGGCCAACACCACGTGACGTCGCAAGCACAAGGCCGCACCCTTTTCCGGCCCCACGGCTCCCACACCCTGCACGATCCCGTTTCCTGCCATCCCAGTTCCAGCTCTCATCGGAACAGCAACCGCCCAGAAAACCCCAACACCCCCCGCGGCTCAGAACCCTAGCAAAGGCGGCGCGAGACACTACTTGGCTTCCGGTGATGGAGGAAGAAATCTGCGGCGCCAGTGGCAGCGAGGTGCGAGGTACAGGTGGTGTAGCTGGAGGAGGCGGTGGTGCTGCTGGTGGAGCACCTCGTGGTGCCGGTGCTGCCACTCGGCCAGTTCGACCGGGAGGAGGCCCTGCCCTGTCGCCTGAGATTCAGGAGGCCGTGGCACGTCAGGTGAGGAAGCTTGTGCTTGACCCATATATTGCTCCTTTTCGCGGGGTTCCTGGAGGGGAGGGTCGATTGGGGCATGGATTTGGGTCGCAAGAGTCATCCTGCCGCTGAGCAGAAGCAAAGCTCAGCGCTCCTGAGATGTCCCGGTCCGGACATGGGCGACCTCAATCGAGGCCAGGCGGTCACAAGGCACCGCCGCAGTGGGCAGGCTCGGGGCAGCCGCTGTTGGCCAGTTCGCCCTTTCGCGTCTCGGCCCCTTGCGGCGTCGCCCTGCCTTCGATCCGGGCAGGGGCGGATCCAGCACCAGGGCGGGGTGGGCTCGAGCCCCCGCTACCGCTGCTCGGACTATGGAACCCCTTCTAAGCTCCCGCTATAAATTTGTACATATTCAAGCTTAGAAGGGAGGCTAGGGAGGAAAGATTACGAGATAAGCCCCTCCTAACTTATTTCCTAGATCCGCCACTGGATCCGGGGGTGGGCTTGGGGCTACAGATGCAAGCGGGGCGGGCTGCGTGCCAATATTTTTTGCGGGCTGTGCGCGGGTGCCAACACAAGCGCTTGCAAACTGCATCATCCTGGCACAGGTCTGGCGGCAGAGCCTGCAAAGGCCACTTCAACCCGCTATAGCACATGCTTGGCATCCGGAGCAGGGGTGGATGCGCCCTTCTTCCTAGCGACGGCAGCTGAAGTAGACGACAGATTTCTTCTTAGCCGGTGCGGTGGCTGGGCAAAAAGTGGGCTTGATCTCTGGCACCGGCGCCGCTGCGGTCACCACGGTCATGGCCGCAGATGGAGCAGGGGTGGCCGCTGCCGTGATGGCAGGGATGGTTGGCACAGTGCCCGACGCTAGGTTGGCCTTGCCACCTCCCAGAGGACTCGGCGGCGGCGACAGAGCGAGACTACAGCGGCGACGCATATCAGACCAGCACGGAATCTCACGAGCAGTCAGATTTTTTTAATTTTTTTTCACGGGCTTTGCTGATTGCCCACTTATGTTAGCACGATGGCCTGCTTGAGTCTGCAATAGAAAAACATGTGCCCCGCGGTTGTCCAGCAGATCTTTTTTGTGGGGCCGGCAAAGCACGTGCAGGTTTGCAGGCATTCAGAATCCTCGCTTTCTACAGGCTGATCCATAACATTGTTCCACTTAGTGTGGATCGCACACTTTTTCTTTCTTTCTTTCATTTTTATTTTTGCAATTGCCGATCGAGCAGTAGGTTTCCTCGTGTGGCTCCATCATATCATACGGAGATTATTACGGACGCTGTTGGCCAGTTCGAGGACAAGGAGTCTACGGGGCCTCACCCTCGCCCTGCCTTCGATCAGGGGTGGATTTGGTTGCTCGGGGCCACGGATGCCAGCAGGACAGGCTGCGTGCCAATATTTTTTGCGGGCTCTACGGGTGCCTGCTACACAAGCGCTTGCAAACTGCATCATCCTGGGAGGTATGGCGGCAGAGCCTGCAAAGCCCACTTCAACCCACGGAGCAGCGGCAGATGCGCCCTTCTTCTTCCTAGCGACGGGGGCCTCGGTAGCTGGAGTAGACGACGATTTCTTCTTAGCCGCTGGTGCAGTGGCAGGGGCAAAACTGGGCTTGGTCTCAGTCATGGTCGCAGGTGGAGCAGGGGTGGCCGGGGCCGTGATGGCGGGCAAGTGGATGATTTCACGGGCTTTGCTGATTGCCCACTTTTGTTAGCATAATGGCCCGCTTCAGTTTCAATACAAAAACAAGTGGCCCATGGTTGTCCAGCAGGTCTTTTTTGCGTGGTGGGCTAAGTAGTTTTACGGGCAGGCCCATGCTGCTTGCATGCTTGGGGTATTTGGAATTCACGGTTAGATTCTATAGGCTGATCCATAACATTGTTCTGCTTAGCGTTGTTCACATACTTTTTTTCTTTAAAATGAAAAAAATAACTACGGATGTTTCAAATCCAAAGAAAAAAAAAGCAGGTAGTAAAAGCAGTTGGTGATAGTGGCACCAACAACTGTAGAACCAGCATGAACAGAAAAGACGACAACACGAACCGCAAAAGAAAATTTGAAGCCTTGAAGACTAAAGTTGTTACCTACACAGAGCACGGGGATGGTCAGAGCCCCACAAAAGACTTACAAGCCAGTAAGTCTATCCATCTTATAGTACTTCACTACATTGATTTTAATGTCCATTGTTGTTTCTCCTCATCATTATGATAAAGTCACTTAATTTCAGGTGTCCAAATGGATAAGAACAGAATAGAGAACAGCTCTAAAAGTAGAAACATGCCCCAAGATATCATTCCGGTAAAGAACTCTATATATGCTTGAGAAAAGGATGCATTGAAATCAGTCATGCTGTTTCTAGTTCAATAATAATTAATATATGCAAGTTTATGTGTCAAACTTCAACTTAAAAATTATTTTCAAAAAAACTTTAACCTATAGAATTAATTATCTTTCAGATACAAAATGTTGATCCTGTAATTAACGAACATGCCTTGAAAAGCCAAAAGGAGAAAATCACTGAAAAGTCTGGTAAGGACAATCCTATCAAAGAAAAAAGAAATTTCTTTTTGCTATTATTGATTACTTCCAAATTGATGCTCGCAAACCTTAATCTGTATACTTCAAATTGCATTTCAGATGGCATCACAGGTAACATGTATTTTCAGAGGTATGCGACAATGCAATTACTTCGGAAGATGCGAGATGATACAGCATGTTACATATTGCAATTCATTTTTGAAGTTACATTGATGCTTGTTGATCATAATTCTTCTTTTCCATGATAACCTAATGTGTACTCATCTTAGTCTATCTACGTTTCAGCTCCGTGAGCATTTTTTGCTTGGAGATCGAAGTGCTGAGTATGAAATGGACATTCAAACAATCTTGACAGGTATTTTACCTTTTCACAACTAAATCTTGATAAAATGGACAATAACAGTGTGAAATCAAATGATCTTGTGGCAAACAACTTGTCTTTCCATACCACAATGTTACTAAACATAGCACAAGGGCCTTGTACTCTTAAGCTTTGATTTGCATATGTGAATCTTAGTCCCGAACGATGGAGTTGGGCGTCACCATCCCATCCAAACAAGGCTGTAGAATACAAGTGCATAAACATTATTTAGCCTCCCAAGGTCAACTAGCAACATAACTTCAATTCCCGTAGAAATTGTATATGTATATCAACATATCTTTTCTACTGTGTGATTGTTGCTAATCAACCTCAAACTTTTACCTTCAAGTTGTATCAAACCATTGCGTATCATTTTCCAACAATGTGCAGAAATGGAGATGACACCTAAAATAACATCAGCCTTAAAGAAATATGAGAATAGTTGGAAGATGATGGAAGTTGCCAATACAATTAGCTCTGGAGAAGGATGTCAAAGCATGAACATAAAGAGGAAGAAACTGAAAGAAGCCATACTTCTACGTAACAAATGCCAGGCAAGAAATATCATCTGATGTAAATTATTATCATGACTGCTTCTACAATCCTTTGTCTGACAGTAGTCATTGCAGGAACTGGATGACATATGCCGTGAGAGCAACTGGATTCTTCCAAGATATATAGTACTTCCTTCAGTTACCGGCGGTATGTGGTTGATAATCACTGATTTTTCAAGTTCCTGCATGCTGTAGCATGGAGTCCATGGACCATATAGGCATCAGAATAATGCAGTCAGATTTAGGCTTCACAGTCTGCTCTTCTTTCACTGTAAAACTGACACACATATAGCGGGCGACATTTATGATATAAAGTTACCTTTAAACTCAGACTCTTTAGGTGCTTACACATGTTGTTCTTATACCATACTATGCATGATCATAGAACGTATACATCCTGATCACAATTTGAATTAGTCAAATGTCCACTGGTAAATATAATCAGAATCTCTTTTTGCTCCATCTCGGCTGCTTGGGCAAACTTTCCCATAGCTTTTAATTCCTACATGTTCGATCTTTTACAGTTTGTACTCCTATATTGGCAGATATGTACCAGGCCAGTGTCCACCTTACAGGCCCAGATTTCAACTTGAGTGCAGATGGTGACATGAAGGTCACCCCTCATGAGGCACGAGACTCAGCAGCATCCAACATGCTGTCTCAACTTCAACAGAAGGCAAGGGAAGACTAGGAGAGCGGCATGTTTCCACACAACCCCTGATGCTGCATCCCTGCTGATACAAATCATCCTGATCATTTGACTAGAACGATGACATTCAGATTATTTAGTCTAGCGTTGTTATAAACAGAGGCATTAAGCACACCTTGTGGGGTGTCCATGGGCATGTCCATGTGTGGCTTTCATGGTTCTTTGTGACTTGTACATGGAGGAGCAGATGTAATTTGATCTGGATAGCTACAACGTGGTGGGTTCTGAATAGCTACTTGCTGTTGTTGTCTCTAGCGCCATTGTATGGCATGCGGGCAGGCTTCTAGTTGTGGTCGCAAGTCTTGTTCGTAATGTAGCCTCAGTACGTGATGCTCTTGTTCTAGTTTATTTTGGTGCTTCTGCATTTCTTTTCATGTTATTCTCTGTGGTTTATCATTAGTGCTTTGGTAAGAGTAGGCACCAATGCATTGTGATTGCTTTCCTCATAAAATAAGTGCATAAGCACGGTCGTGAAAAAAATATGCCATCCACAGAAAATCAAACAAGAATGCAGTGCCGTTAACTTCATTTTTCTTCATTATAAACCATACTTGTGTGGAGAACATGAGTTAGATCATTATCTGTGAGATAGACAAGCCAGGATTTTAGGTGTTCATATTTTAAGAGTGTTGGTAATAAATTGCTCATCCTTTCCACATGCATCATCTTTGGAATACATGATATATGATATATATGTAAGCTTAATCTCTTTTGGACATTAAAGTAAATACAGAGAAAACACTATAATCTCCATTTATAAATAAACGAGAAGTAAAAAAAGGATATCATCATTTATAAAGTAAGGGTACAAATCGAGAAAAGGCTATAATAGTCTTCATTTATTCAAGGGGGAAACAACATATGTTGGCACAACACATCCATATAAATTTGCTAACCGGCCGGGAAGCAACTCACTCCAATCATATCTTGTGCTATTTCCATGAATAAAAAACTATAGCAGAGATTTCAAGGATGTGTGAGATTGTGAGACATGTGGCACCTAGATATGATTGCTTTGGTTGGAATGGGAGAACTTGGTAACAAAAGAAGCGCGATTAATTTCCTTCATCTCATCCTTCTCCTCTTGTTACCTAACCAACAAACAAGCCAACCAATGGCGTCATGGAGTACCAGACATCCTCAAGATTTTGTATTTAAATAAATAAATAGTTTCAATAGTTACTTAGTGAGCCACGCGTCGTATCAGGGATCTGCCCATTTTGGTCCAACCCATCGACAGCTTCACATGGGAATGGAGTCACGGTGATGTGCTAGAAAATGTATCTGTAGTTCAAAACAATTAAGCACGTGTGATCTAGTGAGATAATAGGATTCTAGTTGAATGGTTCGATTATTATATTCTCCCCGCTATGATCAGGAGCATCTAGGTCATCTGTTACAGATTAGTTTGTCAATTTTCTTTAAATTCGTAGGAAAAAGAAACAGGTCCAAAACTGTATTAAAATTGATATTGGTGCTATGTTGTGTGGTGTAATAAAATCTTTGGACATATATATTTCAGAAGCCTTTACTAGATCCAGAAACTTGATTATACAGGGGCTTGGGAGACAAGACCTATGGTGGAGTTCAACATTCTGAAAGGAGAATAGCGAAATATGCTTGTGTTTGTGTGTTCTTCTCTAAAAAGCACAAAATTAAATAGATCAGTTCGGCATAGATTATTTGTTTCCTGCCAAATCGAAATGGGAGGCACAAGGAGGTCTATATAACAGCTACCATTCCATTTAAAGATGTTGGGGTGTTCATCCTGGCATGCCGATATGAGGTGAGATTGTTAGATAATTGAAACTTGATTCAGTTTTATCTACAGCCTCAGACTGCCGTGTCAGCAAATGGGGATCATCCCTATGGTTCAACACAAGTGCATTCATGCAGGAACGTGTAGTAAAGCGACTCTGGGTCATGCACAGCTTTATCGAGCTGTGGAATGCCGCAGATCTGGCTGGCATATCCAGGTTTGCTGAGTCCAGCATATGTGCAGTCAAAGAGTCAAAAAATGCGACTGATTTGCAGCACCAAATCGTGTTTTCCATTTGTTCATTTGCTGGTGTTCTTCCTCATCTCCTGTGACAGGCGCATATGATCTAGACAACAGATATATATCCAATTTGGATCTATTATTGTTGTAGCTCTGCTGTGTTTCAGTTTTTTTTTTTTTTTTTTTTTTTTTTTGTTGAACCTAGTTCAGATTTGGCGAAATTAAATGGTTGACCTGCTGAAATGAAAAGGATATCCAATGATTAGCTTAGCACCATATAAAATGCTCTATCTGAGGTATATCAAGCAAAGCTAATTTAGCTAGTTGGAGGTATACGTACACATAGCTGGGCAAATAATTTGGTACATCTATGTAGCCGAGCAAATAATTGGGTCAATTTAGAAATTTTTCCCACTTAAGCACTGGTTGTTGCCTACAGTTGAGCATGCAACGGGGCTATTTTCTTTTGAAACAGGGCGTGGTTGTTTGCACTAAGGGATGGAAGGGCAACTACTACATCCATGCAACATTTGGGAATTTCATACAGGCCCTTTGTTAGGTAATGGAGCAACATCATGTTCACCATGCTCTATCTTTTGTTTCTCTTTATAGGCTTTGTGTTCTCTCGACAGGACGGAAGTAAGTTCTGAATTATTTTATCAACTCAATGTAATGATCTTGTGTCAATAAAGTCATTCCTTCATAAAGAAGAAGCTAGCTGAAGGTATGTTGTTGAGCAAACAATTGGATCTATTTGGTAATATTGTCAAATTAAGCATAGGCTCTTGTGTACAGTTGAGCAAGCACAGTTGCCATCCAAGGCAGCCCTGTCTTTGTACTACACTGTTAGTGCTGCTACCTCTTCATCACCTGCTGCCAAGCCCGTGCTGGATGAGCTACAGGAGGACCCATCTACTGCGTATGGCGCCCGAAGACCGAGGCGGGCTGAAGCCAAGAACCGCCAAGTGTTTGGGCCTGAGTGGGTCAATGTGTGAAGGCCTAGATGTGCAAGAGGCATGTGAGAATCTTAGCTATATAGACCAAGTCCCTACCTGAGTGGAGGGCATGAACCATCTTGTAAAACAAGTTATCCTTCCTCTATAATGAAGGACTCGTCTGAACCCAGCCCCCTCCTCTTTTTCCCGGCATGATCTCCGATTCCTGCCTTCCCCTACCTTGTGCTGCTAACATATACGTTTTCACCTGATGGTCGTGAATGAAAACAACAAAGCATTGGAGTCCCAATACCAGTGTTCTTAAATGTTTAATTTTATAAAATCTCGTGTGTTATAGAAAACAGACAAATAAGAGTCTAACATTTATATCTTCATTGCTTTGGGGACGTCAATTTACTTTGGACATGTAATATTAAATTATCTTAATTTTTCCTACACTGTTATTGTACATCCAGCTGCAGCCTGCAGGTCTGCATCATGACTCGTGGATGACACCGCAGCTGAGGTTGGCCTCCCTCTATATATCTCTTCACAAACCAAATAGAACAGAGGAAATAGTTTACACTATTAGGGTTCCCTTGAGCCAACTAGCGGCTGGGTGTTCACTAAGAACACAGCAGGACACTAAAACACACAAAGTGACACCAAAAACCTAGAACGGTGCTCTCCACATCTATCATGGAGAAGCAAGAGCCCGACTCGAAACCCTCAAAGCTAATGGGTGACTAGAGAGTTGAGAAAAGGTCACAAGTGAAATCGGAGACCAGTGCAGAAAATGGCACGTGAACTGAGCAAGAGAACACAAAAAACTTTGCACACGTCCCAATTCTCTGAATTGGAGTGGCGGCCAGTCAAAAGCGGCGAGGACATCACACGCTCCTGCAGGTGTTGGCATGCCTCTGCCTCGGATCATAGGAGTGCTGGCCTCCATGGGGGTGCACAAGGCAGGGCTGGTGGTTGTCACACCCGGTTTTCTAAAGAACAAAACCAGGCTAATCATATGTGTGCCCAGAAAGTCCACACATATGTCAGAATAAAAAAGTATCAAAAACAATGTTATTATATAATGTATACATAGCTATATTAACACTTACATCATAGTATCGCGGAACGGTGACTAAACTTTAGGCTCCATTCTTCTCAGGGACGGCTGACTGGTAGCTCCGTATGCCAAACACTTCTGAAAGACTTCTGAAAACTCCACTACCTCTTAATCCTTCTTCTGAATAGCACCTTACTACACATTGGAGTGTGGGAGAAATAGCAAGAGTGAGTCCATGTCGAACTTAACAAGTACAACACAGGGTTCATGAGGCACAAAAGGCTAGACACTGTTTGACTGCATTTAGCTTTTAATCATCATTTACTTAGCAATTGAGTAGCATCAAGGTAAACTAAATCCCATTAATGAATCAATGATCAATTGTAATAAGGATAATGAATATCATTAACATGGGCATAATAATAACAACAGTAATTAAGTATGATATAACAATGGTGATCAGGTATCTATAGATGTTCCAAGGCCGCTCGTGTCCGTAGGCACGGCTAGTATACCAGTTTATTAAACTCTGTGCAGAGATGTACACTTTCACTGTGAGTCATGATTTCCAAATACATGGGTTTGCAAGGCCCAAAACATCGAAAACCATGTAAAGCCATTCAAAAGTTCGTCTAATAAGTTAGGGCCATTAGATTCACTCGGCAGACAGATGTAGGAACCCCTTTTCAAATGGCACAATTCCTTCTCGGCTATACTTATAGACTAGAGACTGTCCTACACCCAACGTGGCAAGCCATTCTTACGTCATTTAAGATAACCACTAACAAGCTAGAAAAGGTCTCTTGAACAACTAGAGCCAGAGCCATATAGCCCTCACAGCTATACTGTATGTCCCGGATGATCACGTACAGATAAGTCCTTATGGAGAGAAACCAGAGCAACAATATAACCCCTTGCTCTAGCCCCCTTTTCAATAGTAATAAATAATCTTAATGGTTGATTGCTTAATCCATTAATCAAATTACAAGATCATTATTCATAATTAAGCACTAGCAATAGCTACCCAAATGCACAACCCATAGGTGACAAGGAAACAAGATATCAATAGCTAAGTTATAATCTCTATGGTTGTCAAGGAAGACACATGCATATGTATGATAATTTCAGTGAATAGGTAACAAGGATGTTCCCATGTTATACTTGCCTTGATCAAAGCTTTCCTGATGATACTGCTGGTCTGGCTCAAAATAATACTTCTGATCGTCAAGAAACTGCTCACCGTCTATACTCGATCATCAAGCATCAACACACAATCATCCGAGCAATCATACACGAAGCAAACAAAGAGACATAATTAAAACAGTACACCAACAGTATCAAAACAGTATAAAAAGTTTGCAAAACTCTTCTACACGTTACTACGATCACACAGACGTAAAGATCACGAAATTCAGATTTAAAACATGAAAGTTATGAATTTTCTAAGATTTCCTATAGATAAATAATTACTTTAATATAAACTCAAAAATTAAATTTTCCAAACCTACTGCACAGCTACACTAACATGTAGACCTCGCAAATACGAACCTAACGCAACTTGAACGGGTCAAATCGGAGTTAAAAGGAAGATTTTATGATCAAAGCAAGTTTATTGGCAAAACTGTAAATAATATCTTCTACCTTATGTTTAGAGGAGCTCCGGTCAGCCATGATAGAACCTCGCTGGAGAGAAACAAGATGAGATGGGAACTCGATAAAACGGCGATGGATTGGCGCAAATGAATATACCACGGTGTAGAGAACGACGAGGGCTGCCTCTTGGTGGTGGTGGCTGGCGTCGAGACGCGACGGTTTGGCCGGAAAAGCTCGTCGGAGAGTTCACCGGAACGCAAGCTGTAGATGAAGAACTCGGCGAGGGGTGGAGGGAGCTACGAGCGGCGGCTCGTGATAAGGGTTGTACTTCTGAAACCAGGGCGTCGAGGGCTACGCCGGCATATATATAGTCGTAGGGTTTGGAAACTTTTCGAAATTTCTTTATTTTGGGATTATTTTAATTCCGCGAATAAAAAGAATTTTAGAAAATCTAGAATTACCTTTTTTAGCCGCGAAAAATAGCCTGGAGCTCAGAAAAATCACGGGAAAAATCCTGGAGACTCTTGGGGAGATAAGGAACTCAACCAAATGAGTTTGGACTCATGAAAAGATTGATGAAGAGATCAAGGAAAAAGATTAAGCTCACGGAAATTGAAATTTTAAATCTAGAAAATGCCAAAAAATTTTCCGATGAGAAGTAAACATCATCCTATGGTATTTTAAAAAATAATAGCACTCACCAACACCAAAGACAAGCATCACACAAACACCACATTATCAAATTAATATGAAAAAGTTTAAAACCACAATTTTCTATATTTAAATTAGTAGCAACTTAACTTATCTAATAAATTTATTCAAATATTGAAATTATTTATTTTATTTAGTGTTTTCTAAGCATAACCCAAAATTAAAAATTTTGAGGTGTGACAGTGGTGGACGGTGGGGATGGGCGAGGGATCCCTCGGATCCTTGCCTATGGTCGCGACAACAGGGAAGGGGGAAAACCAGGAGGGGGAGCGGGAAGAGGATGATGGGTGGGTCCAGCTGGCCCACTCGTCAGTCTCCGTGTGAGAGGAAGAGAGTGGGGTACTAGCGTGTTTGGCTTGTAGTAGGGTAAAACAAGGAGTACACCCCTAGTGCTAGGAGCTCGTGTGGAGAGAGTAAGCGGGGATTTGTGAGCTTGGGCCGGTGCATGCGGGGGAGAAGGGATGGAGGGGTGGTGCAAGCAGGCTCACGCTGGGCCGTAGGTGCACGCGGAGCAGCAGTGACTGGATGGGCCAGGCTGCTGGTTGGGTTTTTTTCCTTCTCTATTTTCATAGCTATTTCTATTTCCCATTTCTTTCTCCCCGAGTCTACACTTGTATACATATATACACTACTATGGTAGGTCCACTAGGTCAACCATATGTGGTTTGGCATACTAGGGTATCGAGCACACAAATAAGACATCTTAATTTATAAGGTTGATTAACTATTTATTAATTAATCAAGCATAAGAACCAAAAAAGAGGCAAATCACAAGTTGATGATTAATGCAAATGCTCAACCATGCTAGTTATGGTTCACCTAGTGCATCTTGGGTTGGCTTCCTAGTATGATCACTCAGCTTGCAAGGTTTTAGAAAAAGTTTTTTAAAGTTGGGATATTTGGCTTTGGAATTCAGGGTTGTTACACTTGGACTCTGTTGAGAAGAACTTCAAGAGTTCATCTAGGACTTATGCTAGCATACTCATCATCAAGATGTGTACTTCATGTTCCATTGTATCTCCAATTTACTGTGTTCTTTTGTCAGTTATTCCCTTCTATTCTCCCCTTTGGTGATGTAAGGTCCATTTTGAGGTGTTGAGATAAGACGATCGAGGCATGAGCATTTCTCATCGCCTAGAGAGCGAGGGAGAGGTATGACTATGGAAGAAGGGTGATAATGGGTCAGATGACTTGGGATGATGTATGAGAATGACAGTAAGAACCTATATTCTTGTGTGAATTCAGGGCCAGGTGAAGGTGCTTTGGTGGATGGCGCATCATTCTTTACTCATTGTTATTTGTTGCATATTAGGATGTAACACCATTCTTTACCACTTAAAGCTCATAGGTGCTAACCGTGGCCTACACGCTTCTGGCGGCATGCATTATGAACTTGCAGGATTGCTGGAAAGAGTAACAGGTCGTGGACACACTCAAGGATGTTGTGGTTGTGGACATCGTCAATCTTCGCTACTATGCTTCATTAGACATTATTTTCCTGGCTTTTGAATCAATCCCCATGGGTCTAATCTCATAGTTTGTAGTAGCCTATTCTCCAAATGTACTTGGATTTATGTAATAAAGTGATTTGTAACACTTTGTAACGAAATTTGTCGAAAAGAGAATGAACGTGATAGCTTTTAGTCCTCGACTATCAATCACCATATTGTTGATATTTATATTAAGAGAATCCTTGTTCATTTCACCCGAGCCCCATAGCAATACTAGACATGGACAAAGAGTGGCTAGAGATGTATGACGAAAGTTTGATCATAAACATTGCCTAATGGTTTAATGATTCAAGTGCTTCATTTCAATTATAAAATAGAGCCTGACAAGTGAGTAATGCTAGTCGCGTGCATGGTCTATGACGATTGTGTTGTTCAACAGTGCTTTTAATATTTCACCATGAAGCACTAGTGCCCAAGCTCTGCACATGACGAACCCAAAATTTCTTCATAGCTAGACACTGTTTAGTGATGAAAGGTAGGAATTATGTCAAGAAAAAGTTATGGATGTGAGCATTTCTAATAGTGGTTCTAATAACATTTACTGAGAATATGCGAGGGTCAGGTGAATATTATTTTGCTCCTTGAGATACCCATGTGCAGAAATGAACTCATTGATGGGTAGATCTACTTCACCATTTATTTATTTACTATTAGGTGTATCACGTGTATATATATTATGTGGTAGAAATGAACTATGAGTGAGAAGTATAGGCCTTTTCTTATACAGGCCTTTTCTAAAAACACCTTCAACTGGTGCAATACAAAGTAAATGATCCTCCAAAGATGTTGGCCACCGGCATTTGGTCCTCCTCCATTGACAGCAGCAGGACTCCCCGAATGACTTCTCCAAGTCCGAGCCCCCCTAAGCAGTCTTTGTATCTTCACGAGTGCTTAACCTTAAGCGAGACCAACACATTTCATGACTTAATATTTGACTCCCTATCTTATTTCATGGAACCCTAGAGCCACTCTTTCATGTTCTGATTTGTGTGCCTTTTGTTGATCCACTTCGTTTTTGGGTGGTTTCTCATTGCATGTCATACCCGATTTTAAAGACAAAACCAAGTATAAAACCATATGTGTGCCCGAGAGTCAATCACACATATAGAGACAAATTATAAGGGAGTACCAAGCACAATGTTTTATTACATCATGAGTATTAAATCCATTACATAAATATCAAAGTCTTAGCAAAGCGGAAATAATAAGCTAAACTCCAATGGTGCCTCTATAGCCACAGGGATGGTCGACTGGTTGATCGCAAGTCTAGTAATCCCCCAGAAGCTCAGCATAACCATTACCATCTGTTACCCATCCGGGATTTTTATCCAAGTAATAAAAATAAACAAGCATAAGTACATCTCATACTCAACAAGAGTAACATGATGTTATGAAACTCAAAAAGATGACACTAGTTTACTGTGGTTAGTATTTTAGTGAGTCACAGTTTTAGCATTAAATAGCAACGAGTTATGCTTAAGCCCCAATTTAACCACATGATCATAAATGAGAGAAATTTTAATCATAAGAACAACATCATAACATAAGTAATATTCCATAAGTTTTCTAGGTCGCTCGTGTCCGTGAGCACGCCTGTTATAACAGTTTTTAACACTCTGCGGAGGTTGTGTATTTTTACCCATGAGTCGTGTTGCCCATATGCCCGGATTAATTACTCCCAAAACACTTCTAAGGTGGGCAGGCAAGGTACACTAGGAAGTCTTTCAAAAGTCCTCCTAACAAGTTAATAGCCACTACGTTTCAATGGCCTGCAAACATTGGAACCCCCTACTCCCATGGCACACAAGATCCATGTTTTAGCGGGGGCTATCCTATGCCCAACTCAGTCAAACACCTCTTGTGATTTTTAGTAACCATTAACAAGCTAGAAATGATCTTTCTACTTGACTAAAGCTAAAGTCATGTAGCTCTCATGGTTCTACTATAAGTTCTGAATTTGCTTACAGATAAGTCCTTAGGGAGGACCAAGAGCATCATGTATAAAAATCCAAATGCTCCCTCGCCCTATATTCAAGTTGCTAAAAACCAAGTTTTATCATTTATTGCATAAAACCATTAGTCAATATTCAAATCAAGATTGTTTAAATTGAGCGCTAGCGAATACTACCCATATGCAAGTAAACCCATAGGTAACAAGGTATAAAGATAGCAATTCACTTTGTCAATCCTTAGAGGCAATAATATTAGACACATGCAACATGAACTATAATAATTATAAGGTGTGTAGCTAACAAGGATAGTCCCATGCTATACTTTCCTTGCTCAAAATAGTGCTGCTGGTCCTGGTATTCAAAATATTGCTCCTAATCACCAATGAATTGCTCACTGTCTATACTCGATCATAGAATAGCACCACACAAGCATCTGCGCAATCATGCATGAAGCAAATGAAAACTATAATTAGGATAGTACACCAACAGTGGAAAACCAAGTTGAAAAGCTTTGTAAAACTATTCTACACGTCGCTACAAATACACAGGTGCAAAAATCACTAAAGTCGGATTTAAAATGGAGAAGATATGATGAAAATAGGCTCTAGATGGCAAAACTATAATTACCGTGAACTATTTACAAATTAAAATAAATAAGAAATCTGATTTTAAAAATGCTGAAGGACTGTGGTTTTGATAATCAAATAACGAAGGGTGGTTTTGGCAAAACTCCTAGAGCTGACCAGTATTGACCGGATCAGGGCCACAGATCATGCGATGAACGGCAGATAGCGGATGGGGAGGATTGCCAGCCGAGAACAAGAGACCAGCACCGCGGTGGCCATGACCAGCAGCAAAAAGCTCACTGGCGAACACAGGAAATAATGGCCCATGAGCCACGGTTGGACGATGCAAGAGCACAGGAGGAAAGAGCGTGCAGCGGTGAGCTCACCGAATGCGTTCTCATGGACGGAGACAAGGCGGAGACAGCGTGGGGCTCAGCTAGGCACATTATGTTAAAACCACAATGTCATCTTTATCGCATCGTGCTTTTTAAGCTCACAGTGTTTTAATGGGTGTCGGCGCTGTGTGCATAACAACACTGGCATTATTGCACAGTATACTTCATGTCTAAGAAAGCACTACTGCATTCTTCAACTTCAGAGGCGGGCATAAGCAATTATTTCCATAAATGTTAAGAGAACTTTCATAGCGGCAGGTGTACTCTATAGCATTGATTGTGAGCATAATCCCCTTCGTCTTAACTGCAGATTTTTCACGTGTGATGGCAGCAGGTGTAATATATAGCATTGATTATTCATAATTTCGTGCATGTGTCCCTGGAATAATATTATCTAATTAAATTTAGTCTCATCACCATGGTCACTGCATGGATATGGGTCCCCGTCCATGTACTCTCTCATCTAAGGCCCCCTTCACATCTGCTCCATATACACCCCACACCCTCATGCAGTATTTGAGACATCCTACATCGTGTGCTGGGGTCTTGCGGATTGAGGATGGGAGACATCAGGAAGTTGATGTGGCCATAAATCGGACAGGCACGCTGGCGATGGAATAAAGGACACACACATAAGCGCTGTGCTCCTAGTTGATTCCTGGTTCCAGGAGTGCAGTATTATGGACATAGGATTTCTTGAAAGTTTTTCTAAACTGCCTCAGATTTCAGCTTCTGTAAATCTGCTCTATTTGCTGAGCTCTTTTGCACATTGTGTGCTGGGCTCTTTTGCACAAGAAAAATCATATCTTTTGTATATGAGATCAGATCAAGATAAACTTTATATCAAAATTATAGAATTTAAAGTGATCTAAAAGTTTGTAGTTGATGACGTTTTAATTTGAGATTGTTTACATGTCCAAATATTCATTATACATTCTCAGATTCGATTTGAGATGAATAACAATGTCGAATGTAGACAAATTCAACATCAAAGTTTCCTTCATGTGTCACACTTTAAATCAGAAGTCCCTATGTGGACTATTGTTTTGAAAGCAGGTTCAAACGTCTAATATAAGTCACCTATAAAATTGTGGCGAGATATATATCCACATATATGGAGAGCGGTTCAGCACTTAGTGCACAATGGATATTGTTGCTTTTACAGGCCTGGGACTGGGAGGTATCTAGAATTCAATTAGCAGCAATGTCAGCAGAAAAAACCTCTTCATGGAATGTTTTGGCTATTCTGTTTCCTAATGCTGCTTAACTAAGAGAGCCGCCAATGACAATGTATCTTTAGCCATAAGAGCTGATAAGCGTCGTCATGACCGATCCAGACTAAGAGGACAATGCTTCCCCAGGGCGTCCAAATTTGTACGTAGAAGCCTAGACGCATCAACCGAGAGGACAGGCTGCAAACTGAAGTGTCCCAAAATGTGCCTTAGCTCAATACACATTTAGATAGGCTTCGATGCACTGCAACCGGCTGAAGCAGACACGCAACGCTGGTACCTCACCATTCATCAGCACATCTGGTTCCACCATGGTGTCCAGGATCAACAACACTCACGTCGTCTCCATGCATATATGGAGATAGATTGTCATCATGCAGCTAAGATAGAGGCAGAGGATGATGTGTCCCTTGTGCAGTAGGCACAGAACAGACTTGAACATGCAGCCCGTGCTAGTGGGGGGCATCATTTCCATTCCTCATGCCAATAATTCACGTCATGCTCAAGCTCAACTACGTTGTGGTATTTTTATATATATCAGTGTAGCATACGACGTCTCTGGGATCCAAGGGTCACCGAATTTGATAAAAAAATACATTGTACTTTTTGGTTTGTCATGAATGGTCTGTAGAAGCTAGCTATTTGTATATGTGCCCACGCCAAGAATGGAACTAGCATTGATCTCTCTATTTAAACATCACCCCAGGAGAGAATAAATGTTCACTTATTGTTTCTCTCGTCAACTACAATGCCATCAAGTTTAATTTCTACTACTACTGAGAAATCCTGGCCTCCAGTTGGACGGGCCTATACAACATGCTACCGTATGCAGCAGCAACTGCTGTAATGGAAGAAACAAAAACAAGCCCAATATTAGTAGCCCGAGTCGGGTACTCTGGTTCCACAAGGACTCAGCAAGTGCAACTCTGCTTAAAGAGCATTCAAATACATAAATATATGATGAGTCACTTACTCGCATATAAAATTGTGGTAGAGACTCGCTAGAGAGAGAGAGTTGATGAAAATACCATGTAGTTCAATTTTCAGGGATGGGAGGTCTCGAGAATGAACGAGGCAACACTGTCTCCGGCAAGGCCTCCGCAGATAGTGCTTGGGCTGCTGGGATTACTGTAGCAAACTCATTGGCACTGCCGCCAATGATGATGTGACTCTGAATTCGAAAGCGAGCAGTGGTGGTCACCACTCCCTTTTCTCCTGACGGGAACTGAACTCAAGGACGTAGCATCCCCTGCCGCTCTTTTCCGCTACCTGTCCACCACCACTCGAACTCAAGGACGTAGCTTGGATGTGCATCTCAACGGATTACCTTCCTTCAGCACATGCTCCATTCACGGCAGGTGCCAGCGGTAGGGTAGTCATGTCTCTATAGTCATATACAGTTCATTTCCTGTCATCATGCATGGTCCATCAGAAGTTCAGAACCATCAACATATCTGGTTTTTAGGTGACATGGAAAGGTCAATTTGGGTAAAACTACATGACCTAAAACATGTAGTTTACCACTTTTGATAGATTTGTGGGCATGCTTTGTTCTTGGAACACTATACCCATTTTTACTTTTGGGCACATGTTAGATTTGTGTAGCATGCTCCCTTTCTATGGAGGGCACAAAACTTATCATAAGGCTTTTATGATCTTGATGCCACCTGCATTACCCCCTTCAGTGCCTCATTGGCTTTGGTTCTACACGATTGATGTGAGGGCTGTTGTCATTGGTTGGAAGTCCTCTCCATGGTGGCCCGGCGTGGTGTTGTGTGCTCACGCTAATCATTATACAGAGTGTTATAGCAATCCAGCAGTGCGGCATGGTCAGACAGCATGGATGAAGTTCCCTCATTGAGAACTGCTGATGCGAGAATGGTGCGACCACAGGAGCCCACACACCAAGCTCGGCATTGCAGCACCGCCACAGTGAGTAGTTGGTAGAACAGTACAAGCAAGTTCATGTGGAATAATTTTCACAATACGGACATTGCCGAGACTGAGTTCTAGGTGGTCATCTGTTATCAGGGAGCCTCCGGCTCTCGGTAACAGAGGTCCTCTTTTGTTTCGTTTTTCTTTTCTCGAATTTTGTGGTTTCTTTGCTGGCCACTTTTGACTTGCAGAAATTGAGAACATTTCTTTCAGGGGAAAACCTCTTCATAGATTTGGAGGGTTTTTACATGAGTTCTGCCTCATTAAAAACCTCACCTCTGCAAGGAGTTCCCCTTATGAGGAAAAGAGTGCAGACCCGAAAAGTTAAAAGGAAAGAAACTTAAGAAAAACAAAGTCTAGACCTGGCTGAGAAAAGTAAAAAGAAAGGGAGATGTGAGCTAACCTTCGCTTATAACTTGCATGGAGGCTGCTCTTACAATGCTTTAGATGTAAAATCTGCGAAGGTTGCTGATGTTCCACGTGTGGAGAGTGGTTTTTCCTTCGTCGTCGGTTAGGAAGAATGACCCTGGTCTGCCTGCTGCTGTTGCTGTGTAGGGCCCCTCCAACTTTGGCTGCAGGTTTCCAGTTGTTGCTGCATTTGCTTTTCTTCAGAGGACCAGGTCTTCTTCTTTTATGTCCTTTCTTACTATTGATTTGTCCCTTCATTTCTTGGTTTGGTCTTGGTACTTGAGTATGTTGTCAACAGCCTCTAGCCTGATACGTTCGATTGTTTCCTTATAATATTCCTCATCCTTTGCCATGATCTATTGCATTGTGCGGAGGCTTTCATGCTTGGTCTCTTCTGGTAGCATGGCTTCTTCTCCATAGAGTGGCTTGAAGGGGGTGAAGCCTGTTGTTCTGGAAGCTGTGGTGTTGTGTGACCAGACAACCTTCAGCAATTCTTCAACCCACTTCCCTTTACGGAGGTTAAACAGAGTTTTGGATATGGCGGAGAATACTGCCCTGTTTGCCCGCTCTACTGCCCCCATTGGACTCTGGATGGTTGACTGAGGCGAAGGCTAGCTTGGTCCCAATACTTGTGCAAAACTCTTTGAACTTGTTAGAATCGAACTGCTTGCCATTGTTAACTGTTAGTGTTCTTGGCACTCTGTATCGGCGTACTATGTTTTGCTAGAAAAATTTATTCACTAAATCGGAGGTGATTGATGCTAATGGTTTTGCCTCAATCCATCTTGTAAAGTATTCAACTACAATGGCTGCAAATTTGTTCCCCCTTGCGAAGGTGGCAGGTGTAACACCTCAGGTGTTTAGCTCCTTAATTGCATTGCATGGCATAAGCATGAACATGCATCATCTCATTTTATTTTACTTTGTTTGCAACAAATGTGGATGTTTTAGGGTTTTGATTGGTTCACATCTTGTGACACTAGGAATTTGGTGTAGCAAAAGGGTAGAGTGGCTAATTAGACCCTACAATACCTTAATCTCACTTAGAATAACTAATGGAGCAAGGTTCATGTTGACCAAAATTACCAAAATGACCTCCAAGGTGTTGTTGACCAGCATTTGGCCCTAGGATGCCTTAGTTTGACCAATTAAAAAGTCTAGCTTAGAGACCTTGCATGGAGGAACACCCTTAATCAAAGTTGTAGGGAATTTTATGGGGAACAAAAGTCTCAATATGACCATCTCATAAAACTGACCAGAACATGCTCAAAATTGCCCACAAGTCAGCTAGAGGGGCTGTCTCAGCACTTAGAATTTTTCTAAGTCTCAAAAGTGTCCCTCCAGTTTGATAGTGGCCTACTTTGGAAGGTTGTAGTTTGCAAACCAGACCAAACCAGCCCCAACTCATGTTGACACTTTTGTAGTACTCACTTAGCTCTCCAACATTGTCAACATCATCATCCCCTAGTTCTCAATGGTTTAGGAGATATGGTGCCTAGAAAATTGGGTTTCAGTCGGCATAGTGACTGAAACTAGGTTTCAGTTTCCAAGTACCCCACTTTGGAGCTCTGTAGTTTCAAATCTAGGCCGAACCAGTCCAAGCTCCAATTGACAAATTTATAGCCCTCATGTAGCTCAAATAATTGATGTAGTCATCTTCGACTAAATCTAGCCGGTTTGGGAGATAATCAATGTCAAACTGTCGCTGTCAGACCACCACGTCGGGCTCTATTCAGTCGACGTCGGCTTCATTCAGTCGGACAGACAGCCGCTGCCGTGGCGACCGCGTAGAGCCCGGTGGCCGTGTGGCGCACGCGTTCTGCCATCGCCTCCACGTCGTGAGCACGCGCGCGGGCGTGAAGTCGAGGCCGACACCTCAACCCCGCACTCGCGCTCACCCTTCCCCTTTCACTTTCGCTCTTGCCGTGCTCACCGAGGCAAAAAATGGAGGCGTCATTGCCGCCGCATCCTTCTCCGTACTCGCGCAAGCTCACTGTCTCACCACAGTCCCCCAAACCCCGTCCACCGCTCCGCCAGAGTCCCCTCCACCTCCTCCACCCGTTGCCTGAACCAATTGTGCAGAGGTGAGGGTGAATTTCCATTTCCGCCACCGCGAGACCTCGCCGGCGTATCGTCCGCGTGGCGGCTCACCGTGGCCAGCTCCCTTCGGTCACCCTCCATTCTTGCTAGTTCCTGTTCTGGGTTCCGGGTCGGGTAGAGAAGCTTAGGCGATGACGTTACCGGATAGGGTGGACGGTACACGCCGGAACACAGTCGTGCGTTGTCGCGCCATGGCCGCCGACGCGGTGCTCACGCGGTCAGCCGCACTCGCCCCACCACCGTCCTTGTCCTTAGCATGGAAAGGTCCGCCATCTCCTCTGGAAGCCGTAGCGCGCCCAACCGAGGTCCCTGGCTCCCGGAGCTCGCCGGAGCGCCACCGGGTGCCGCCTCCGAGCCACGGTTGCCATGGGTAGGGATGGGTAGGATCCGTGAATCGAGGGTTGGTTGATGCGGGAGGTCACGTGGAAACCGTCGGTGCTCTTCCCGTCGCCGGAGATGTCGTCGTCGGCGAGCAAGAGCTCGCCGGAGTCCGCGGCCTTCCCTCTCTGCTCCCCTCTCTCTGGCAGCGGACCCCACCTGGTCAGGTGCCACGCGCGGGCGGGACGGCCGAGCAGGCCACGCGCGTGCCGTGGGACGCGTCTATTCCCGGGCCGGCCCAGTAGCAATAGGATTTATTCATTTTCTTTATTCTGTCACAGTTTCAAATAAGATTTGGAAAATGTGTATCTTGGGATTTACTTGCTCAAAAATTATGAAGTAAATTTTGTTAGGCCCTGCATGATGTGTAGTGTTTAGAAAAATATAAATTTGATATGTGATGTTTAGTTTCTGGGAGATTTAAATAGGTCTTTGAAATGTGTTTTAAAATAAAGGCAAATTTGTTAAATGCATAACTTGAGTTGCAGTGTTCTAAAAATTATGAAATTTGGTGGTAGGCTAATTTATACTTGTATTAGCTTTGGTAAAAATTTGGACACTAGTGCTTGAATACTTTTCAAGTTATAAGGCTATCATGTTGTTTTAGGGAATACTTGAATGAATTTTAGTAATTTTTCTACATGTGCAATGTTCTTATAAATTTTTGGAGAATGTCCTGGTACCTTAAAGTGTCTAAGAAAAATATGAAATCTGTTGTTTGATACTTTTCAATGTGATTTATTAATTATACAAAAATTAGCCTTTTTGGCTTGTGAATTTTGTGTAGGGAGTTTCTGTGAATAATTTTAATTCAAATTTTAACAGTAGCCTCTCTTTGGGTCAGAGAGTCTCCTATAATTGTTGTAGAATTTTATGAGCAGTTTACATATATGATTAAAATTACACTTAATTAATTAAGTAAATTAAGAAAGGGGTGTAAATAAATATTCTAGGTGAGCACATCTTACTTTCTGGTGTTTTTGTGACCAATGTGGACTTTTGGTAACATTAGCTTGGTCTTAGAGGAAGTTTGCCACATAAATAAATATTTAATCTTTGCAATTCTAGGTTTTCTGGACAACTGGTAGTATCTTGGGATTTGACCTTTAATAAAGGTGTTTGCTGAAAAACTTGTAAACACCAAAGTTGTAGTAAACTTGATAAGCTAGCTTGTGTCAAAATTTGGGAGCATTTGGCTTAGTAGTTTAGGAGTTATTGCTGTTTTAAGTGACAGTCCAGAATTGGCTGCTCTCTGTTTAGAGAGGACAGATTCTGGAACTTGGGAAATTCGACATAGAAAACTTAGGAATTAAGGGTTGAGATCTGAAAATGATTTGTAGGGAATTTCATAAGCTTTCTAGATTGTCTTAGATCATATCTTTTGGAGTTGGGAATCTCCAGTTATGTTAGAAACAATTAGCTGCTGTCCAGAATGTCTTGCTGTGATATTTTGGTGTTGGATGTGGTAACCTAAGTAATGTTACTCTTGTGATTGTTAGGTGTTAGGGCCTTAAACGAAGAAGAACAGCTATACCTTAGGTTGAGTAAATTAGGTGAGTACTTCTCTACCGGAGAGGAAATTTGCACTTAATAATTGAAGTGATTTGAATAGAGCTTAAGAGTGTTGTAATGCATTTCATTTCGAGCATGTTGCATCTTTCATTATGCATCCATGAGATTTATTATGCACTCGTGCAATAGGTGTTCCGGAGGGGGTAACTCTCCTCGAGTTCGAGCAAGTGATCCCGGAGGAAATCCAGGACCAGCCGGAGGAGCCAGAGGAACCAGCCGGCGGAGGAGGCGCCGTTGAGGAATTGCTTGAGTGTCCAGATCACCGCCCGTCCACTTTTCTAAAAGGCGAGCCCCAGTGCATGCTGAACCTATTCTTTTATAAATTAATCTTGAGTACTTTTAATTGTTTAGTGCATTAAGTTGTAAGAGTTATATGAAAACACTTGCTGCATTACACCTGTCCTTGTCCAGATATCGTACTTAATCCTAATTAGGTTTAGGCACGTGTCAATGCTTAGCCCTGCTTAGTCCGGTAGAAGTCGGGTGATTTCCGGTCATCCGCGAGATATAGGAATGGGTCACGAGTGGCTTTATGGCTATCGTGGATGGAACCGTGCCTTAAAGTAAAATTGAGACCGGGCGGGAGTTTGATAGTACAGCCGCAAGACACTTCACATCTTGGGTGTGGAGCTATGCCCGTCTGAGTCGTTTAAGGACCGATTTGCTGTATGTCCTTGAGTCATGTTGAACGCAGTCTAACACTTAGTTGGCCGGATAAATCGTTCCGACCGCGAAGTCGAGTAGTACGGTTCAGGCCGGGAATCAAATGGAAGGTTGCATCTTGGAGGAGAGAAAGGATGTGCTTGGGGACATTGGCGTGAGACCAAGTGGGGTTAGAGTCCCTATCACCTGGCAGAGTGTCGCCCTTGGGGACGCGACATTATTCTGACCCACGATTCCTGAACTGTACGAAAGATGACCTGAGCAGCCCTCGCCAGGCGTACCTCGGTGAGTGTTAGAAATACCCCTCCAGCTGGATAGGAATTCGATTCGAATCGCCGTCGCTCCCGGTTAGTGAGCACTTGACTTGAGCAGCGGCAACGTAGATCTCATTAATTGAACAGATGGTTAAGTGAATGATACAATGTTACCACAATTTATACCTGCTATGGATATAATGTTAATAATTGTTTGATGATAATCAAGTGCATGCTTAGTACAGGTGCTAAGATAGATGACAGGTAAATGCTAAAAATAACTGCTAGTACAGGTTATAAGAGTTTCAATTACTTAAGCCTTTCTGTAAAATGTGATGTCAGCTAGCATTTTGTGTAAGCCTTGCATAATCCTTGGTGTCATCTTATTTCTGGTTTTCGACGGATAAGTCTAGCTCAGTACATTCCAGTACTCAGGGTTTATTCCCTCCTGTTGCAGATGATATGCTTTATCAAGGATTCTGCAAGACTTGTCTCCACCCTGCGGGTGATGAAGACTAGATCACTAGGGCGTGATCATCTTTTATGTACTTCCCTAATGCTTTTGCGGGTTGTGATCAGTAAGACTGGCAGTAGTTTTAAATAACTGGTGTGTGTTATGCTTCCGCTACTTTATGAACTTGGTTTGTAATAATTTGCGACTCCGTGTGTGTGTAAGTGTATTTCGGAACTACTTGTGAAATGTAACGTATGATGTGCTTGTTGAATGATGCGATCTTGGTTGTAAGCAAGTTGGTTTAAAATCCTTCATAGTTTCGATTGACTACCGGGATTATATGGGCTCAAGTTCGAAAATTTGAGCGCTTCGGTGCTTGTTTTTGTACTTGTGCTCTTATAATTTGGTCAGTTCTGTTACAGCTGGTACCGGAGCATAATTTAACATTAAACACATCGTATGAGTATTTAAAAACAAAAGTGTTTGTTTATGAAAAGGGTTAAAACTCTAAAAATTATTTTTATAGGTATGCCAGTGATCACATCCCTTAGCCTAAATAAGGACTCTTAGGTGGCTTATTATAAATACTAACTTGGGGGTCTTGGTTATTTTTGTTTCGTCATCCATACGGCGTGATATTGTATGGATGCCATCCACTTGGGTGGTAATGTATGGATCAATTGCCGCGACGCTCTGGTAAGTGTGAGTTGTGAGAGCATGATCGTCCAACTGGCGATCTAGGAGAGAGTAGCTTTGGTGACTTGCATACTTACATGTTTAAACCGTGTAATTATGTAAGCACTTAATTGTGGGAATCTATAATTCGGGTAGCTTTGATACTGAAGTATATACATCAGGGGATGTGTATATGGAAAGTATTTAGTTTACTGCTTTCTTATGTGTTTATATTGGAAAACTGTTGGGCTGAAATGAGATTTTCTGCAGGTACACTAACAGCGTAACGAGTAGACCGATAGTTTCGTTTATATGAGAGAACATATGTATGCCACTGCCTAGCGTTAGAACTTTAGGTTTCTACTAAGGTGAGAGGGCGTACGGAACGTGCATGCATCATGTTTAATTATACCATACATGTCATTTTACTCCCTCCTTAAAATATCAATAGTCCCAACTAAATTAAATTTCGTATCCCCTAAATTATCCTCACATTAAGTCGTATCTTGTTGATACAGATGGCACGCACTAAGAGGACCGCTCGTAAGTCAACCGGAGGCAGGGCCCCTCGCCACCAGTTAGCTCCACGTGAGCCCCGCCCCGAGCCCACTGAGGTGGAAAGGCTAAGGGCTGAGTTGGCCGAAGTGACTGCTGCTAGGAATGCAGCGCGTCAGCAACTGGAGCAAGTAATCCATGACCGAGATCAGGAAACACTTGCGGTCCAGAGGTTGACAGTAGCCAATTCGGCAACTGTCAATGCATGCTGGTCCATGTCATGAACCAGAGGGATGAAGCCTGGCACAAGGAGAACGTCCTGAGAGCTCGTCAGGTGGAGCTTGAGCAACAGTTGGAGAATGCTGAAGAATATAATGACAATCTTCATGAAGAAGTGCACCGCACTACACCACAACCCCAGAATGGCGACGCAGTGTTGGTCGCTATAGGTGGATACAGCGACACACTATCGGTCGGTATAGATCTATGCCGACACTTAATTGCTGCCGCTGAAAGTGGCGTCGGGATACGGTTATAGCGACCGACATACTTTTAGCGACCGATAGTCTGACGAAATGCTAAAGCAATACCGACCAACAGGCTGATGACATATAGTAGTTTTACCGTCCAACAGTTCAAGGCTAAAGGGATTTATACCAACCAACAATCCAATGCATTGATCAATGACACAAAAATACATTATTAATCTTACACTAACCAAATTACAATATTCTTTTAGACATGAAACATACAAGGTCATATTCAACATGAGACACAAAATCGAGTCACAATGACATAGCTTAGATTTCATTCATGCCAATTGGTACATGTAACAGTCATGCTGGGTTGCACACTTCACAGTAACATGAGACACCAAATTAAAGTATTCTTCACAACACACAAGTCTGGCTTGCACACCTCACAGCTAACGTGCCCAAGGAGTTCTTTACAAAATGTTACATCATCCAAAGCAACTAGCATCCATCCCCAAGCAGTTCCTTACAAAATGCTATATTATCCAAAGCAACTAGCATCCATCGATGTTTTCATCTCCATCTCACAAAATGTTTGATCTGCTTGCTGACACAAAATAATCACGTTACATCTAGCGCCTTCCACCTGAAAAATCAAAACATATTTTCAGCTCCAACTACTAGTGTGTGCTGCCTTATTTTCAACTCATGTATTACCTGAAATGCAACACAAAGCTGGCCATGCACCACATATACTTATATGCACATATGCAATTGAACAAGCAACTTAACATCCCAAAGATGTGTACACTAACCCAGTTCCAGCCGCTTCAATGAGTTTTGGGTGCATGCCTCCCCTCCCCTACTGCAAGACCAACATAGCACATATTAGTAAGGTCAGAAGAGTATGTAAGTTTGTGACCATAACCAATATAAAAAAGACAAGTCCAGTACCTGAGAACACAAATCTATTCTAGATTAAATTTATAGTTTCCTTTCAGTACTTCAAGATAATACTAGAAAGACCGGCACGACTTTGCCGCGCCAACCTTACATAGGCCAGTTGTTGGGCATTCTTAACGTCACTACCAAAAGTAGACTTAGTTTTCTAATTCTGATAACGGCGCCAAAAATGCCAAACCTATCCCTCATGCCACTTAAGCCAAGTTGTCATCCCCAGCATGACATGAGAGACGCGGTATTGAAATATGCATTTGCTCATCAAGATAAATAATAAAAGGGATCTGCAAGCGCACAGATTAATACCGATGTAGCATTTTAACTGGGAAGTATTCCAGGTATCGTTATTTATATTTTTACCACTGGGAAGGGATTTCTAAGTATCATGGTTGATAATGGAATGAGAATATGGAACTGAGTACACATCATTGCATGTATAACCGAGAGTATTTATCAATCTCTTTATACATGTATAAATGTCACATTAAGTAAAGGTAAAGTGATAATGGTGACAAGGATAATTAATCTGATCAGCTAGCCACATATAATAATGATAAGCACCTCAACAGATATTCTAGCAAGTCATTAGCATGGAATTAGGATGAACTACAAAGATATTCCCTAAGTTATTATTAACTATAAAGTCTAGCATATCATAGTTAGTGCAATTATACTTGGCAATCATGGTGAGAAAAGACTATATCCATACATAGTGAATATTAGCAAGGAAGATGAAGAACATAGCAATCACTCCCCTATAATAGTGTTGCTCTGCCTGCCCTATACACGAGAGGGGGACTATATAAGAATCAACGAAGCTGTCACTATCGCGAACTACCCCACAATCCGGCATATAGGGTGCAATCGCAGATAAATACGGTATAGACACCACGTCTACACAATAATTATCATTCACCCACTGTACACATGGATAAACGCTATACGATCCTAGGCATGTATATAATTCCAATCTAACTAAGCCAAGCATATAACTATGATAAACTAAGAACAATATAATTGCAAATATAATCAAGTAGAGCAAAGTCATAACAAATATATTGAAATAGAACAAAGTCATATTCATAATATTGAAGAACAATGATGAACAATTGAAGAACAATAGAGAAATTACCAAGAATCCTCTTGACAGAACCGGGAACTAATCGAAGATTGACTCCTTCTAGTTCTAATCCTATGTAGCTATGCTAACTAGAGATCTAGTTGATGTGGTGGCTCTAGGGCTTGATCAGAGGCTCTCCTCCTGAATTAGGGTTTGAAGTATGAGACGAGGGGCCTCTCCTCCAGGGTCAGGGGCCTTGCTTATATAGCCCTTTCGGATGAATCTGGACCGTTGGATCAAACCGACATTGATCGTGCGGTTTTCCTTGATCCTCTAGGTCGGTGGAGCATAATCCTCGAGGCGGAGCCTGATTGGCTCCGGGGCCAGGGCGGGCGCCCTAAGGACCAGGGCGGGCGCCCTGTGTCCGGCTCCGTTACGCCTCTCGTTCGTTCTCGTGGCTTCTGGACTCTTCTAGATGTAAGACAATTACGTGTTCGATTAATATCCCGTCATTAATCCGACATGTGGGCCTTTCTTCCGTATTTCCTGATAACCCCCTGCAGAAATAGATAAACAACAAAACTCGTGGAATTCTGTCAGATAAAACCCTAAGTCTAGGTGTTGGTTTCATTTGGATCCTTTTCTCTATTTATTTGATAGTTATAATTGATACTTAAGGACCGTCAACAAACTCCCCCAAGCTTACCTCTTGCTCGTCCCTGAGCAAAGAGAGACTCAGTAGTTGCTGAAATGCCTTTGAATTTTGACGGTACACATGCTTTCAAATAGAGTCTCATCTCTGAGTTAAAGTAAACTGTCAAGACTTAAAACTTACTCATTATACCTTTCACCATGGGGCTTGCAACCTTCACCTTTGTCTTGAGCGGTTAAAAGATAGAACAGTCTTGTCAAGCACCATGTCTCTTATTCTTGATCAGCTATAGCTCTTGGAGTTTTTTGCAGATTTTCAAATAAAACTCAGAGATTCCTTGTATGACTCTCTCAGGTCTCTCTTTTGTGGTATTTCTGGATCCTCACCAAGGCAGTAATGGTGTCTGCCTTCTCTCAAAGCAAAGTATGTAGTATTTGTGGTATAAGGCAGAGTGACATTGCCTTCTCTCTCATCCTATTCTAATAAGGCTTTTGATATCTGGAGCTCATCGGTGGGAGATAAAGTATACATACTTACAAGACATTTATTGCATAGTCAAACCATGGATCTAGAGAAACAAGCCAATAAGTCAAATCAAGATGTGCATGTGTGGCGAATAAATGGTGTATGGTGGTAGTGATGATAACAATGATGAAAGTCTAATTCTACTTTTGCTCTTTTTGAGGGGATACGTACCTTTCTTGCTTTTAAAGCTCTTGAGGAGAATGAGGTGCTCTATATTTTCTTTTTCTTTTTTTTCTCAGGTGGGTATCTTGTACCCCTAATTCTACTGTCGGACACTTGTCCATTTTTACCTCTCTTCTCACACTTTTTCTTCTTTTTTTTCATCGAGGTTCCGAGCACTTACTCCTTTTTATTTCCTCGTATCTTTTTCTTTTCGAGGTTCCGGGCACTTGCCCCTTTTTATTTCCTCGTATAGAGCACTCATCTCCTTAGAACAATATAGCAAGTGGTAGTAACCAAAATAGCTTGAGCATTTATTTCACAGGGGATAACAAGAATGGGAAAATATTTTTGGCTATTCTCTCCCGGATTAGGAGTAGAATAATTTTATGCGGATCTGGAGATGAGAATGAGTGGATATATGTGGATGCGTACTTCCGGAGTAGAAGCAGCATGTATGAGTGATCGTGCAAGTGAATCTTGATTTTAACCGCATGACAAGCTCCTAAGGGTCTACACAGCTTGACTACACTCAATGCTCATAAGCAGTAAAAAGTAAAGGTATGGCTTAAAGTCTAGCAAGCATGTATGTATGGCTGTGGTAGGAACTTAAACTCTCATCATACAGGAACTCATCATGTAGCATTTTAAGATTTTCAAAGATAAAATTCTCCAGAATTCTAGCATCTCTAGGAATAGATAAACAGCAGCTCAACCTTCCCATATCATATCCGTTAACAACTTAGACTTTAGATCAAGTTCTCTTCCCACAAGTTCAGGTTTAGAGCAAGCTTTAAATGATAACAGTTATGTAAACTTAGAGAGAGGACTTCAAATTTGAAAATTAGGCAAAGCAACTATTCATCATATCCATGCTAGAGTTTTATTATTATCTAGATTCAGTTTAGCATAGCCACTTTATTTATTTTTTAAAACACACTAAGCAAAAGATATAGGTATATATATATAAGCACAAAATCTTTATTTGGTTTTTTTATAGTTATGTATATTTTTATTTTTATAAGGTAGAAGTATATATAAAGATAAAGATAAGATAGAAATACTTAGCAAGATAATGGAGGTGCTCTCCCCCAAGCTGGATCTTGACATAATCTCTTCTGATGTAGCTAGCAGATGGCGGAGATGTATTTGAAAGTCGGCAGCACCCTGTCAGCGATTAGAATGTCCTCTGTCTGCTAGTCTCCTTGAATTCTGTGAAGCTCAAATAGACAACAAAGCTTTGTGGAACTGATTAAGTGTTAGCATAAATATCTAGCCTTTATCATGCTGAGCCTCCTTGATTTTTTTATGTTGTTTTTTTTCTTTTATAAAGCAGAAGAAAATATTTATGTATTTATTATATATATATATATATATTTTATGCCACCACAGTGAATGTACTTATGGGTTTTATGCCACTCGCATACTCACATGGGGCTTTAGGGTTTTTAACATTTTTATTTTCTTTTTAAGATAGTATGAATATGATTAACTAAGCAAACTATTTAAGATAAAGTAAATAATTAAAAGGAAAGGATAACTACCAAGTTACCTCTTGGCAAGGCGTTCGGTGTTTTTAAGTCCTCCGAACGGGACTCTTATTCGTTCAGTCGTCCTGGGACTTGGCGGATGGCGTAGTCGGTGGTTCCGGCGGCGCCTCCTCTTCATGTACAACTGTCTTTTCTTTCCATACCTGTCTCGGTGCTTCGGTCTCCTCAGGACAGTGTTGGTTGAGTGGTATGTCTTCAGATCTTACCACTTCCCCTTCATAATCTGCCCATCCGTCCTTGATGACCTGTTGCTTCTGATTGTGGTTACGCCGCCTTCTTCTTGTCCTAACCTGCTTGGATTCTGCAAATACATAGTTAGGGTCAGTAAAGTAAAGACGTACCTTCTCAGAGGGGAAGTGCATGTGGACTTCTCCAGTTCCAATGTAAATGATTGCTTTGACAGTACTTAGGAATGGTCTTCCAAGGATGATGGGTGGATCATATTCATCTTCTCCCATGTCAATAACCTGAAAGTCTGTGTGGACAAAGTGATCGTCTATCTTGACAGGGACGTCAGTTACTGTACCTTCGACCTGTCGGAATGTCTGATCTACCATCTGGAGCTGAATATATGTTGGGTTTAAGGGCATGGTTCCGAACAGAAGTTCATAGGTGACCTTGGCCATTATGTTGACGCCCGACCCAGTGTCGCAAAGTGTCTTGTAGAAGTGGGACCCATTAATGGAGCAATAAATGCTTGGCATACCTGGGTCGTCCTTCTTAGGCAAGAACGGTGACTTGAGTTGGCGATCTTGACCTTTGTGCACGGCAGTGACCATCTTAGCTGTCTCGGTCCATACTTGCTTCTTGCTCTTGTTCCTCCTGTTGGTCCTCTTCCTTGGTTCATATTGGGGTTGCTCTGGGATTTGTGCGGTCTTGTTCTTGAAGGAAAACGTTTCCTTCCTCCCCTTGATGTAGAAACTGATCTTGGCAGCACTAGCATAGATGACAGCTCCCGCGGTGTTCAGGAATGGTCTCCCTAGGATGACGGGAGCCCTCTCATCAGAACCGGTCTCTATCACTACGAAGTCTGCTGGAGCATACGAGGAACCAACTCGGACACAGATGTTCTTCAATATTCCTCTCTGGAAACTCAGTGTCCTATCTGCAAGCTGCAAACACATGGTTGTTTCTAATAATGGTTGTGAAAAGAGTTTTTCATAGAGTACCCTGGGCATGATGTTGACGCTGGAGCTAAAGTCACAGAGTGCTTCTGGGAAGTCTCGCATGCCGATGGAGATTGGGATGACGGGGCGTCCTGGATCGCCTCTCTTGACCGGCAGACGGTCAGTACTTACTTCCACGATAGGGTTACTCCAGTAATCTCTTGCATCAAACATGTCTACAAGATTTGCAGATTCTAGTCCTTCCGGTTGTGATGGTATACCGGGGTTAGTAGCAGGAACAGCAGCAGCTATTTGATTCAACTGAGATTCAATCATTTTATTAAAGCTAATCTGGTTCTTGATGGCAGTAGAGAAATTATCCATTCTATTATTTATATTTTCTAGTATTTTATCATTAGATGCCAATTTCTTAGACAGGTTATCCATTAGCTTTCCTTGGTTGGACACTAACTCTCTCAAAGGTGGATAATTATTATTATTATTGAAAGAATTCTTACCTTGGTAATTACCTGAGTAGTTAGGCCTCTGTTGATTCCAACCTTGATTCTGCTGAGGACGGTTGTAGTAGTAGTTGTTGTTATTGTTGATGTAGTTCACGTCCTCCAGCAGCTCAGGACAGTGATTGCCCGAGTGTCCAGTACCTCCACACTCCTCACAAGTCATGTGGGAGTCGTAGACGTGCATGACTTCTTTCTTTTCTCCAGCTCGATCATCGAGCTTCTTCATGAGTAGGTCTAGCTTGGCAGACAGCATGTCTACCTCCTTGAGCTGGTGCATACCTCCACCTCTCTTGCGTGTCTGAGTTCTTTCTTCATTCCAACCTTGGTTGGATGCCATCTTCTCCACAAGAGCTGTGGCTTGAGGTATGGTGAGTGATAGGAATGCTCCTCCAGCTGCAGCATCCATGGTTTCACGGGCACTGTTAATGAGCTCATGATAAAATGTCTGCATCAGTAGCCAGCTTTTCATTCCATGATGGGGACATTCTAGGATGTAGTCTTGGAAACGCTCCCATGCTTCTGGAACGGATTCATCATGTTGTTGCTGAAAACTTGTAATCTTCCCACGGAGAGCATTGGTCTTGCCCATGGGGAAGAATTTGGCCAGAAAGTTCGTGGAGCAGAGTGCCCACATAGTGTTCTTCTCCTTTGTAGCGTAGAACCACTGCTTCGCTCTCCCCAACAGTGAGAATGGGAAAAGGCGAAGTAGTATGGCGTCTCTGGGGACTTCAGCCATGGTGAAAGTGCTGCAGATCTCCAGGAAGTGTTGAAGATGAGCACTAGCGTCTTCATGTGGCTTCCCACAGAACTGGTTAGCTTGCACCATGTTGATGAGCCCAGGCTTGAGCTCGAAGTTACGGTCGATCTCCCCAGCAGGTCCAGTGCAGATGTTGTTCGTAGTGGGAGCTGAGAACTCGCGGATCGACTTGTTCGCCATGGCTTCGAATTCAGTCGACAAATTCCGGATGAAACTTCGGCGGTCTTCGGATTTGGATGAAGCTTTGTGCTGAAGTGTTGACGATGTCTTCTTGAGCTTGGCTCTTGTTCTTCTGAATAAGGCTTCGGGATCGTCAACAAAGTTGTCTGGAAGATGTCTTCTATTCATGCATCACCCTGCAATAAATAATCAAAATGGAAAATACAGGGGTAAAACTGTATAAGAGAATTGATAAGTCGATCAGATTAGTGATGCAAATGATGACTCAAAGTTCCGTATTCATTCCTACTTAGTAATCAACCTTCCCCGGCAACGGCGCCAAAAATGCTTGTTGGGCATTCTTAACGTCACTACCAAAAGTAGACTTAGTTTTCTAATTCTGATAACGGCGCCAAAAATGCCAAACCTATCCCTCATGCCACTTAAGCCAAGTTGTCATCCCTAGTATGACATGAGAGACGCGGTATTGAAATATGCATTTGCTCATCAAGATAAATAATAAAAGGGATCTGCAAGCGCACAGATTAATACCGATGTAGCATTTTAACCAGGAAGTATTCCAGGTATCGTTATTTATATTTTTACCACTGGGAAGGGATTTCTAAGTATCATGGTTGATAATGGAATGAGAATATGGAACTGAGTACACATCATTGCATGTATAACCGAGAGTATTTATCAATCTCTTTATACAGGTATAAATGTCACATTAAGTAAAGGTAAAGTGATAATGGTGACAAGGATAATTAATCTGATCAGCTAGCCACATATAATAATGATAAGCACCTCAACAGATATTCTAGCAAGTCATTAGCATGGAATTAGGATGAACTACAAAGATATTCCCTAAGTTATTATTAACTATAAAGTCTAGCATATCATAGTTAGTGCAATTATACTTGGCAATCATGGTGAGAAAAGACTATATCCATACATAGTGAATATTAGCAAGGAAGATGAAGAACATAGCAATCACTCCCCTGTAATAGTGTTGCTCTGCCTGCCCTATACACGAGAGGGGGACTATATAAGAATCAACGAAGCTGTCACTATCGCGAACTACCCCACAATCCGGCATATAGGGTGCAATCGCAGATAAATACGGTATAGACACCACGTCTACACAATAATTATCATTCACCCACTGTACACATGGATAAACGCTATACGATCCTAGGCATGTATATAATTCCAATCTAACTAAGCCAAGCATATAACTATGATAAACTAAGAACAATATAATTGCAAATATAATCAAGTAGAGCAAAGTCATAACAAATATATTGAAATAGAACAAAGCCATATTCATAATATTGAAGAACAATGATGAACAATTGAAGAACAATAGAGAAATTACCAAGAATCCTCTTGACAGATCCGGGAACCAATCGAAGATTGACTCCTTCTAGTTCTAATCCTATGTAGCTATGCTAACTAGAGATCTAGTTGATGTGGTGGCTCTAGGGCTTGATCAGAGGCTCTCCTCCTGAATTAGGGTTTGAAGTATGAGACGAGGGGCCTCTCCTCCAGGGTCAGGGGCCTTGCTTATATAGCCCTTTCGGATGAATCTGGGTCGTTGGATCAAACCGACATTGATCGTGCGGTTTTCCTTGATCCTCTAGGTCGGTGGAGCATAATCCTCGAGGCGGAGCCTGATTGGCTCCGGGGCCAGGGCGGGCGCCCTAAGGACCAGGGCGGGCGCCCTGTGTCCGGCTCCGTTACGCCTCCCGTTCGTTCTCGTGGCTTCTGGACTCTTCTAGATGTAAGATAATTACGTGTTCGGTTAATATCCCGTCATTAATCCGACATGTGGGCCTTTCTTCCGTATTTCCTGATAACCCCCTGCAGAAATAGATAAACAACAAAACTCGTGGAATTCTGTCAGATAAAACCCTAAGTCTAGGTGTTGGTTTCATTTGGATCCTTTTCTCTATTTATTTGATAGTTATAATTGATACTTAAGGACCGTCAACACCAGTTCATCTCGATCTTCGCTAAGTGCTAGCATCAAGAGTGGATAAGCAAATTGGAGCATCATTATACTAAAACCTTGTACTGTAGTTCTTTGTTCTATCAGATGCAACGTTCCAATTGTGCTCTCCGGTAAACTGTTAATCTCACCAAGGCGTTTCTAACTAACAGAGACATTTATGGTAGTTAGTTGAAGCTGATAGTTAGTTCAGCCAAAGATAAATTTTGCATAATCAAAACCATTTTTTGAGCTATTGCTTTGTCTATCATAAAAGGCAAGATAAAGTTACTAAGAGTAGCCATGAGCAGTTTTCTACCTGCCACTAAGATGGACTTGGCAAATCCATTGTTCATTATCTGACAATTGTAACAAGTACCGGCCTGTGGTGATGTGGTCAAATTGCTATTTTTTAATCAATCAAATACATGTCGAGGCACTTAAAAAGATGCATAATGTTAGTGAAAAACACTGGTTTTTTCAATCTGTGGACAGGGAGAACTCACTGGACCAATGCCACCGTGTCATGGTTTTGAAGAATATATGCAAGAATATATGACTAGGAGAATATATTTTCAGGGATTCACAGTTGCTGGCATGGGTTCCCTTTTACCTCATTCCAATGATTCAGGGTTATTAACTTAGTTCAGTGGGTGAAGTGCTTCAGTAATCTCGTGAACAATTTTTCTACTACTTGAAAAGCCAAAAATACAGCAGGGGAAGCCCCCACTATTAGTATATAAATTTAAATAAAGTGAACTGTACAGAGAGAAAGAGAGGACTACATGGCTGTACAACTGTACAGAAAGAGAGAAAGAGAAAGAGAGGACTACATGGCTGTACAACTATACAGAAAGAGAGGGAAAGAGGAGAACAGCAAGGCAGAGTCAGCCTTTAAGACAAGCATCACAAATAGCAGTTCGATGAATGTAAAATTCAGAAAAAACAGCCCAACAAATACATTTAGATGGTAATGAATAAGAACTAGTAGTACCAAATTCTTTTGATAGTGTGCTGTATGCATAGCAAGGTGTGTTCAGCATCACAAATTGCAGCTTGGGAAAAGTAAAATTCAGAAAAAAAAATACATACCTGCAGTAGACTTGGATGAATGTGATGCCTTGCTGACGTTCAACTATTACAAATATCATTAATTAGAAACTTTGTTCACTTATCATATATATTAATAAAAGAAACAAAGGAAAGTCTAGTTTATTACTCTATCGTATGGCCACTGAATTGGCATTGACTTAGCATCAGCCAAAGTCTCAATATCATCATAAGGGCGAGGTAGCACTGTATCCCTTTTAATCACAACCTTCACAACAACTTCACAATAGTGCCTTCCAAGAGGCTGGCCTCCTAGTACATTGTATGGATTTGTTGAAATGACTGTTGCCTTAGCCACAGCTTCGAAACAAGGCATATAATGTAACCTCCTTTCCAACATGAAATGGTTTGTGCACTTCTCAGCAAAAATTGAACAAATGTATAGAACTGCTAGAACTGAAAGCAAGGTTATATTAAGAAAATTACAAGATCAGCAGGTGAGACACGAGGAGGTTTATTCTTCTTTCGTGGGGCTACATTTTTATGGGACTGGTAGCGCTACACTCCCGATGAAGATCAATTGATTTTCCTACAACACTGTGCACAGAGGAGGTGAGAGCACGGTGCGTAGATGGGATAGGAGTAGGCTGCATAGATGGAGAGGGAGCAGGCTGCACGGACGGGGCTGCAACAGCTTCCTGCGTGAATGGGGTAGTAGCAGGCTGCGCAGACAGGGCACGAGCACGCTGCGCAGATAGGACAGCAGCACGCTGCACAAATAGGAAATTAGCATGCTGCTCAGACAGGGCAGGAACACGCTGTGCAGACAGGGCAGCAGCACGCGCAGATAGGGCAGCAGCACGCTGCACAGATAGGAAATTAGCATGCTGCTCAGATGGGGTAATATCTGCCAAAACATCATCTTCATCATAGTGGTCAGAGTTTTCATTAATATCTGCAAAAACATCATCTTCAAATGGTTGAGCATGATGTGCCTCATCAACATGTTCTTCAGACCTTGGGCTCTACATAAACAATATAAGAGGGGTAATATGTATTATTCACATGTCACCATATTATCCAGCATAGGAAAGATAGATTATTCAATCCTGACTTAAGTAATTCAAAGTCTTGAAGTTCTTTACCACATGGTTTTGTGAATTAGAACCGTTGTGTGAGGCGATTTCCATATTTCTTCTTTCTTGCACTATCCTTGCCTCGTGCAGTTCCTCTTCCAATTCTTGTATGCGTCGTTCTAGGGAAGCTTTGTCACTTTCAACCTTTTTACGAGCTAGAACTTCCATTTGTAGCCTTGTTGGCTTGTAACACTTCAAACCAGGGGTACCAGTATCTTGGGGAGTTGGTCCTAGACCCAAAGCACGAACACGCCCTCTTAGCTCCTTTTCTCCACAAGCAGCAGCAAAGACATCACCTTGCTGAATTGATCTTTCTGTCAACTCTGGGTGGGCTTCAACAACTGATTTAAGTTTGTTCTAGCAAAATGGAATATGGATGTTTATACACTAGAGAGAAATATTACATACTAAATTTCTGTTATGGAAAAGAACTTACAATTATTGGCTATGCTTGTTGGGATGAACTCCATTTTTTCTTGTATGTGTTCTGATATAGATTTCATCTCTTCGAGGCACGCGCCCCAGCTCTACACCCTAAAATTATTTTAATTCAGTACTAAAACTGCAGCAAAATAATGCACTAAAATTGAATGTTAGAGATATTTTCTTTACCATTTCATGCCTAGAACAAGCAAAGCTCTTGCTTCCTGATGTATGATGTATCCTCAACTTTGCACGATTAGCTTTGGATATTTCCATTCAAGCCTAGGATAGAAATTGTTAAATTCAGCAAATATATTGTAGTCCAAATATGAATATATAAAAATTTTACTCCTTACTCCAAATTCAGGAGAGGTCCAGTGCTCAATGAGGAACCTCCAGTCAGTAGATTTAACTCTGTCAACGTGTTTTCGCTGCAGTGCCTCAATTGTTACCTTTTCATCAAAAAATTCCTTCTTTAAGGTTGCCTTAAAATCCTTCCATTTCCTTGCAGCAGTGACCAGAAACCAGTTTTTGGCAGCCTCATCAACGTCATAGAATTCCTAATTTTCCATCAACAGCAAATCAGTACAGAAAATAGGACATGATGTGTGGCACATTTCAGCAATCAAGGTCCAAAGAATTGAAGAGGAAAATACCTTTAAAGTATCCCACACTTGGTCTTTCTTTTCAACGTCAACAAGCCTCCAGTCCGAACACCCAACTGACAATGTCCGTCTCACTAGAACGCCAATGGCACTAGAAAACTGTCTACAATTCTCTCCAATAGGCTGACCAAATTCATTGAGTATTATCTTGATCTTAGGCATGTTTGGTGTTCTTGCAAATATGTTGTCCATCCTAGTGATGCTTCTTTTCCTCTTCTTTGGTGGACTATTATGAAGATCTGTAGTAAACAATTTTAAATAAGAAGCATCAGGATAAAACATGTAATGTGACAAGATATTTGTGATGCAGCAAGTCACACTCTACAAGACCTTCATCGTCACATAAAACATCTCCAGCTGGCTGGTACTCAGGATCTTCTTCAATCTGCTGATTTGCATTTTCAGCACGATTTCTTTGTGACCTACGCTGATTGTGTCCTTCAGTTGCTGCATCACTTGATTGTTGTGTTCTCTACAGAAAAGGCACATAATAGTATAAATATTTGTTAAGAAATATGCAATGATTGTTGTAGTAAATACAAGTCTATACAAAACCTTTGTTCTTTTACTAGGTTGAACATTCTGCCTTGAACTGTTCATACGAGGCAGATTTAGAGCTTCAAGCTTCTGGTTATTGATTTCAATCTGGTCATTTCGAAGTTGCTCATACGGATTGACAGGGACATCCTTATTGTTTCTTTTTGGTCTTGACATGTTTTCTCCTGTGAATGGACAAATAAATTAGCAATACTCATAGGAAAACAATAGACACATTGTTTGACAAGACTTACTTTTTAGAACCTTTTTTAGACTTTTTTCGATCAACAATAATACCATCTATGTCTGTTCTAACAGAAGGGACAACCCCATTAACAATATCCACAGTCACATCGTGATTTAGATTAGGCAGATACACAACTGGTCCATTATCATTATTTATGTCCTCATCCTCCAAATTATCAAAGTCAAACACATCTCTTTGGACTGACTGAACAGCAGCAACCCAGTCAGTATCAATTGCTTCAGGGACATAGTATACTTGAACTACTTGTGATGCTAGAATGAAAGGCTCATCAGATATCTTTTCACCTGTATTGAATAAATGCCTAAAATTCATAGTTGTGGTCCCAAATTGATCCGTTTTTACCCATTTGTTTGGCACACGGTTGTCAACCCAATCACACTTGAAAAGCACCACATTTCCTTTGTGGTGATAGTTCAGTTCAAGAATTTCAGTTATAATACCATAATATGTCTTGCTTCCTATTATAATGTTATCATTATTGCCACTTTCAAAGCTTGATGACTCAGCAACTAGAGCAACCCCGCTATTTTGAATAGGTCTACCCTCATCATAGGATAGTGTGTGAAAGTTGAATCCATTTATGTTATAGCTACTATACTTATGTGCAAACATTGTAGGCCCCTTTGCTAAAAATTTTATCTCGTCTGGTGCTTCCTCTCCCATTTCTTCCACCTGTGATTTTCAAACTACAATTAATATAAATGCCAAATCCACATTAACTAACTTGTGTTAAGTTTTATTATTACTTACATGCAACCTAAACCACTCATGAAAGGATTCATGATGCATGCGACTGATGTCCCGTCCATTTCGAATACCAATTGATGATAGATAGTGAGCATGCTTGCTGCAAGGTCCATCATTTTATCACTTTAGTATGCAGAGAAAACCAATTAGGTGATGTAAAGTGTGACAATGGGTTTAGATAACTTACTCCAAGTAAGGTTGTATATTGTCATAGTTGAACAAAACATATCTATGGGCTTGCAGCCATGTCTTGTGATCTATACTCACTATGCACTTTCCAGCCAATCCTCGACCAATTCTACGAAAGAAAGGAGTTGTACTACAATCTTCATTTCTAAATTGATGGCTAGTCCCATCATGTAAGTAGCGAGAACAAAGTGTAAGGCATTCTGTAAAATTAGACCACTCCATAATTGATCCCTCAGGGTGACTTTTTGTTCGAACAGAACCCTTCAATCTCATCAGATACCTATACACATAAATAATAGGCACACTGATAATGTCATAAAACTAGTAGGTATCTAATTTAGTTCAGTAGTATGCCTAATTAAATTACCTCTCCACAGGCCACATGCTGCGAAAATGAACTGGTCCAGCTATCTTTGCTTGGGCAGGAAGATGAACCATCAAGTGTACCATGATATCAAAAAAGGAAGGAAGGAATATAGTTTCAAGAAGGCTCAAGGTTTCAGCTATTTCAACCTCTAAACTTTCCATATCACTTATTCGAATGACAGGGGAGGAAAGTTTCTTGAAAAAGTTACATACACGGATCACTGCAGCACTCACAATTTCTGGCAATATTTTTCTCACACAAAGTGGAAGCAAGTGTTGTAAAATAATGTGGCTCTCATGACTCTTAAGCCCAAATATCTTCCTCTCATTAACATGTACATTATGACGTATATCAGATGCATAACCATGAGGAAACTTCACCCCTTTTAGTACTTTACAAAATAATTTCTTCTCATTAGGACTCATTGAGTATGGTGCAGGTGGTAAATAAAGTTGGTCTTCCACTTCAACAGGGTGGAGATCACTTTTAATACCAAGAACTTGAACGTCCAAACGGGAATTCAAATTATCCTTGGACTTCCCATCTATGCCCATGAATGTATTAACTAAGCTTTCACTCACGTTTTTCCCTATGTGCATGAAGTCAAAATTATGTCGCAACATCAAATCTTTCCAATATGGCAGTTCAAACCAAATAGATCTCCTTTTGAATATGACCAAAGGCTCTCCTTCCTTGCGTCTCTTGGTTGTTGGTTTCTTTCCAGAAGGATCCTTCCCAAAAACTGTATTAAGGTCTTTAGTGCACTCCAAAACCTCCTCCCCGGAAAGTGGAGTAGGTGCTGCCCTAAACTCAGTTTTACCACCAAATTTATTAGCATCAAACCTAAATGGGTGGTCTTCAGGCAAGAATCTACGATGACCCATATAACAAGTCTTGGTACCATTACCAAGTCTAAGTGAACATGTATAGCTGTGGCAATCAGGACATCCGGCTTCACCGGATGTGACAGACCCGGACACATAGCCTAAACCTGGGAAGTCAGTAATAGTCCATAATACCGCTGCCTTCAACTGAAAGAACTCACCCTTCGAAGCATCATATGTTCTAACTCCCTTGGTAAACAAATCTAACAGATCTTGAACTAGTGGCTGATAATAGACATCCATATCACTACCAGGAGCATTTTTACCAGGAATCAACAAAGAAAGGATGAAATTTGATTTCTTCATGCACATTGAAGGTGGAAAGTTGTAGGGAATACAAATACCAGGCCAAACACTATAGCTAACATTCATGGTTCTAAACGGATTAAAACCATCAGTGGCAAATGCTAGACGGATATTTCGGCTATCTGCAGCAAAATCTGGATGTTTCTTATCAAAGTCTTGCCATAGTGGTGAATCTGCAGGATGCCTAAGCAGACCATCCTTTTTTCGGTCTTCGTCATGCCATCTCACTAGACTTGCTGTTTTAGAGGATAGAAATATCCGTTTTAGACATTTCTTTATTGGAAAGTAGCGAAGAACCTTTTTAGGAACCTTATATACATGTTTTCCATCTAGGCTCTTCCTTACTGATTTCCACCGAGAAGCCTTACATTTTGGACATGAATCCAACCCCTCGTTATCTTTCCAAAATAGAATGCAGTCATTATCACAAGCATGAATACTAGTGTATCCGATTCCTATAGATTTCACCAATTTCTTAGCTTCATGAAAGTTTCTAGGCAGTGTTGAACCCTCAGGTAGTGCATCATTAAGTAGATCTAGTAGCAGGTTAAAACTCTTATCACTCCACCCTCCAAGGAGTTTGGTGTGGAGTAATCTAATTAGGAAACGCAGTTGTGTATATTTCTTGCAATTAGGGTATAACTCTTTGCTATTCTCTGCTACTAACTTCTGAATGGCAACTAGCTCCTCACAGGGTTCTAGGTCTGAATTGTTGTCATCAAAATCCCCTTTATCATCTAAACCAGCAGCTAAGTCCCTAAGCAAATCAGAGATGTTATCATCTTCGTCAATCTCCTCCATAAGTTCAACACCATCATAGTTTCCATGATTCATAGAAGAGCTAACTTCTCCATGTAAGGTCCATGTTCTATATCCTTTTAGAAACCCATCACATATCAAATGCTCACGTACTTCACTTCCCTCTCTCCAAAATGAGTTAACACACTTTCTGCAAGGGCATAGTATCTTGCTTCCTACCGTTGAATTCTCAAATGCAAAAGCTATGAAATTGTTCACCCCTTGTTGATATATCTTGGTGTGCCTACATGCAGTTTTTAAGTTAATTCCCATGTTAACTACAAATAGAACTTTCTGTCTTTGTGAAATAAGTCTTTGTACCTAGCATCATTATCGATCCACGATTTATCCATTCCCCTTTGTGAAAGATCAAGCAGCTTTAGAAACGAACTATAAAATAAAAAAAGACAATAAGCATCAAAGAAGCTACATACTTTGACAGTCATGCTCATATCCATGAATCCACAAAATGGCTTTAATTTAAACATGATTGTCGTGTTCATGTTCACACACAATATTAAAAAGATGTCCTATAGAAAGAGGATCATACCGTTACACACAAGAAGATCAACTGCCAATGTTGTGGCTGTTCAAATAATCTCCAAAAGATTGCAAGTTGCCCACTTCGGCTCTAGGCTGGGGTAGACGATCCTGTGCAGATTCTTTCAGCTACACCTCCAACGCAACAAGGCAGCTGTAGTGTGAATACACATGACATTAGATTAGTACATGTACAAGTATGTTGAGACCTAAATTGCAAAACAAAGTACTGCAGTAAATCGATTATGCCAAATAGAACTAGTCTGTATTTCAGTTTTCTATTACTTTGTATAGCTTATATATAAGATGACAAGCTAGAGTAACAGAAAAATTGAGATCAGACTAATGCCCGCAAAATCATATCATCATTTAGCACATATGGTCTGTCAGTGCGTGTGTGCCATGACAAAAAAACCGATTGTCAATGGAGGTATGCAGAAATGTAGAATGCAAACATATTGGTTACCAATAAACAATGTTCTACAACTGAATCATGGGAAACACTGCGGATAATACTATACGGCAACCTTAAATGTAAACACACACACACACACACATCTATATACACTATATGGCAAGCATTTAAGGTAACAGCAGGAAGAGACATATGTTTCTATGGGAAATTGCAGCTGACAGGGAGCAATGATAAAGGGGTATCTACAGAACCTATTGAATATTAGATGATGCCCTATCTGATCTGCAGAACATCGAATGGATTCCAGCTATTTTTGCAATATGCTGCAGGAATCAAGCTATATACATGCTATCACTGCTTTTTGATTAATATAAAACGAACCAAAAATGCAGACATATGGAGAAGAGTGGTAGACATACACGAGAGTAGCAGACTTACAAAAATGCAGACATGTTCTTCTAGGGAGATGACGAAGAAGAGTAGTCCACACCACACGCCTACCAATCGGCTTTTCTGGAACTAGTTGCTCCTAAATAAAAGAGGGATTTGTGCGGGCGTTTTGGAGGAAGGGAACGGAGGATTTGGATGGACAGGGCACGGTGCAGATCTGGGCGGCCGTGCAGGCTTGGCAGGTGACGCGAATCACGCGGCAGCGGCGGTGGAGTTGGGCAGCGGAGGAGATGGGCAGCAGCGACTGCTGCAGATTTGGGCAGGCGTGCTGGGATTTGGTGGGCTGCTGAGCTGAGCGGCGGCGGCAAAGTTGGGCGTCGGCGTCGGCTATGGATTTGGGGGAGCGCAAGGCCTGTGGTGGAGTAGGTGCAGCGGCGATGACGGCTGAAGCTGCAGCTGAAGACTGAAGCGACCAAGAGTTAGGGTTTGGAGAGGGCGTATTTGGGCTACCAATTTTGCCGCGAACGGGCCTGGTTTCCTTTTCAGTTTCCCGCGAACGTGACTTTTTTTCATTTCCAGACCGCGCCCAAAGCCATGGCCCTATACTGACTGAAGGTTCGTCCTCTATAATGATCTATCCTGATCAATGATTTGACTGTATAGGTTAATATCTATACCGACCAACGGTTCATCGGAACAAGTACATGTACCGACACTTGGTTCGTGGGCTATCTATACCGACCGACGGTTCAACGATATTATTATATTTATAACGACACACATGTGACGCTATATTAGTGTTGTGGTGTAGTGCCGCCTGACCAACCAGCTCAATCCTCTGCTGCCTCGGGACAATAACGCAGATGAAGAGATGGGTTCGGGAATCTTCATGGCTGTAGAGGATGATGAAGTGGAAGTCAATGGGCCACCGGATGCTCCACCAGAAGAAGAACCAGAAGAAGAAGAAGATGAGGAGTTAGAGCCTGTTAGCGATGAGGATGGCGGGGAGATCCTTGACACTGACTCTAAGGACGATGCTTAGAGTAGTCATCACGTAGCTACGATGTTAGGATCATCTTTTGTGCCCTCCCTGAGTTGGAGTGAGGCTTTGTAATAACTTAGCTTTTGGGATGTAAGGTCGAACCCTATGTTTCCTGGATGTTTAGTTTGAACCTGTTAATTTCGATCACAACTGGATGTCTTATTGTGTTGCGTTCGGTGATGGTATCACGATTAGCACCCTTCGGTGCCACGACGAAACCGAGGGCCTCCTGTGGCGCGCGACATAAGGCTGTGCTGCTTGGCACGCGCTGGTATCGAGGTGGCTAGTCATGATCCACCATGGAACTCTACCGTGAGAAGTCTCTTTGTGGTCAGTTTGAAGTAGCCTTTCTCAGTCGATTATAAATTTTGGGATCGAATCCGAGAACCCGTACGAAAGGTCAAAGGTCACGTAGATATTAAAGTAAACGGTTCAGTCATTACTGTGCTCCCTGTGAGTGAGCCTTTTATCAAAATACATCTTGTTGGATGCCCACGCATGATTGTGGCAATTGATGCGCTTGAATGGATTGTGCGGTTGTAATGAATTATTGTGTCTTGATTCCTTGCAAAGTCATTTTCATGAAGTCAGTTTGACCTAATTACAATAATTCATCTACAAATTTCCCACATCATCGGTGCTCATTGGCTATGCATTTTGCAGATGTCGTACAACATCCGTTGGGGTCGTGGCAATGAGGATGAGGAGCAGCCACCCCCTCTGCCACCACCTACCCCGGCTAAGCTGATGCGGACCGTGGTAGAAGGGCAGCGCATGCTGGCAGATGCTATGCGCCAGCTTGCCAACCGGGAGGCTCGCCATGGCCGCCAGGGCCCGGAACCCATTCAATATAGTGATTTCAAGGACTTTCTTGACACTAAGCCCCCGCTCTTTAAGGACACTACAAGATTTGTGTTAATCCGTGACGTATTCAGAAACCGTCACGAACAATGCACACCACTACAGCCATCCATTAGATACAGTAGTGGATATCCAGCCCAAAGCTCAATACCCAGTCACATATATAATGGACTCCAAAACCTAACCCACACACCTGCTGCCTCCCTTCTCCACAACAGCCGCCGCCGCTCAGCCTGACTACCTCCTCTGCGTGCTAGTGGTCTTCCTCACCTAGACCGATGCGGATTTGGCCCTCTGCGTGGAGGACGTGGAGGCTGAGCCGTCGAGGAGGGCACGAAGAAGAAAGGGCGCCACCCCACCCAGCCGCTGCCCCCACCCCAACCCTCGGCAGATCGGGCCCTCGACGCGGAGGAGGCTGCTATGGCGGCTGCCGGCAGCCTGTGTGCCTGCGCTGAGCCGTGCTGTGGTGGTGGCATGGCTCGTCGCTGGATCCGGTGGTGTTGGCCTGCTAGGCGCTCGCTCCTGCGCGTCTGGCCCAGATCTGGCGGCTGCCGGCCGTCACAGCCCCGCACACAGGTGAGGACGACCCATTCCGCATGGGAGAGGCCGAGGGTGGTGCCCCAATCCAGCCGTCGCTCTCACCTCTACCATCTGTGGATCTGGCCTCTGGCGCAGAGATGGCCGGCACACAGCGTGCGGAGTAGGCAAGGATGGCTCTGGTGCTCGTCGTCGCAGCACAGCGGCCCGCTTCGCTTTAGGCTCAGATCCGCTCAGTCTCAACAGCTCCTAGCTGTGGCGTGCGTGACGGGCGGGTCTGGAACACGCACCACCGAGCTGGAGCTGGCTGACGTGGTTGCTTCTCCCCAGGTGAATTCCACTACTACTAGTCCTCCCTGGAACATACAGTTTGATAGCCTGTGCTACTGTTCTTCGAATTATTCAGATACTAAGTATGGTTTAAGAATTATTGCTGGTGGTTAGACCTTGTTTCCGATGACTAGACCATATCTAAATTAGATAACTACATCTGCAACCCCAGGTAGATAATATGTGCAACCGTTCTAGTGTACAGATTGATGCTAAGTGGAATCCTAGGACTTGATTGCTATAGCAGTCAGTAGTACATATATAGGTAGTTCTGTTTTTTTTTTTGTGCTTGCAGATTCATTCTTACACAGTTTTTTTTGTGCTTGCAGATTCAATCTCATGCAGCTGCTACATTTTGGCTTTAATAGGTTAGACAAGAATGTGCCTCTTCCTGCTCCTGTGAAATGTGTCTATTCCTTATAATTGTTCAGCTAGCTCCATGGTTTTTCAACGTTGTTTTAACATTTTCTTTGCCTTGTTCAGTGCATCATTGCAAACTGAAAGAACTACTGTGGTAGGAGCATATTGGAGATAAATCTGCTAAAAGGTAAGACGAAGCTCTGAATTATTGAGCTAATTGCTTTTAGCAAGCTATATAAATACTAGCTATCTTATTTTCCCTTCTATAGAGTGCTAGAGCACTGAACAATAGGCACTGAATTTTATTGGGCAGCTGCATTTCTGCAATACGACATCTTGGTTCACCTAACACTCCTTGAATTATATTAATTATTTTTCAAATAAAATGTTGTGGGGCGGAGAAATATTAAATATAAATGACTTGCTGTCCAGCGTGCATTTGTACATATATTTGGAAATCAATTGCATGACATACCTTGTAAGTTGGTACTTAGCATATAGTATATCTGAAACATAATCTCTTTCTAGATCTTGAATGTTGCTGCACTGTCGGCCTACAAGACTGACTTCAAAAATGGTAAATTGCAGTTAAGTTAAATCCACATTTGTACTTTGAAATGATCATCTTGCCAAGTTGCGATCTGATTTGTAATTTGAAAACAATGAACAAACATGATTATCTTATATAATGCTGCTGTGTTTCTTTTTAAGAAAAAATATTGGTGGGCTGTGAATAATTCATTACTACTATACATAATATTTCAGTACTTCAGCTGATAAGCTGTATTGCAGCAGAACAGAGCTTGCACCCTAGGCCTGTAGCAGCCCGATCAGCTAATCCATGTGTGTTAAGGTCAATTCTTTGACACAGTTTTTATGATAGTATTAGTTTTACTTTCAATGCTCAGGAAACTATAAATATGTAGACCTTGCTAATCAGCTGGAAGTGCCAGGATCTCATTTCCTAGGAGAACACTACATGTAGGACTACTAGGGCCTCTGATCATTCTTTTTCTTTGTTTCTCTATGAAGTGATTACACTTAATTTCTAAACTATTTATTGGCATATGTGTGTTGTAACATTGAATGAGTTTTTGGTGCACCGTAAGACATTTATTTTGGGACGGTGAAGGAACTTTCACTGATTCGCATATGAGGTCTGTGAGACATTTGAGGTTTATGTGGTGTGAGAAATTTTATGCTGAGCATATTTTTTGTCATTGCAGATCCTAATCCACACTTGGGCCATCTTGCATGGGTTGATGCTTTCATCATAATAGCAGACTCTATAAGCATGCTGAGTGAGGCAATGCAGTACTGGCTGATGCATGAGCTTTGGTGTGTGCTAAGATGAATGATTTTGTTGCAAAAGGCTGGGCTCTTGATTCCAATACTGCAGATTAGCCATTTAATTTGATAGTATGTTATCTGGGCTGCAGCTTCCTATGCATTGCAGAAGTATCACTTCTGAAAGTAGTGTCTTTATGGTAATTCAACCTGCAAATTAATTGTGGACCATGAGAGATTGAAATCATATTTGTATTATCTGCTTTTAATCATTCTGTACTTTGTTTGTCCACCTTCAGCAAGTTTATACTTAATTTAAAGCTTATGTTTCCTTTTTTGAAATTTGTTAGGTTGATGCTGTTACATTTCATGCAAGTCAACAGCCTGGCCTTACACAGGTTCCTCTCCATTCTCCTTATTCTTATACTGTTTTTTCAAATACCAATGAGTATTATCCCGGTCTAAATTAAAGTACAAGTTCCTAGGGAAATCCCCTGTCTCATTTTACAAATTTTTGAGGTACTAATTGTTTTGCTTGATTCAGATTCACATTTGCATTGAAACATATTTGGTATACCTATGTATAGTTCACATGTGTTGTTGTGCTATTATGATATAAGACTTAGAGCACATGGAACTAGTATCTAAAGAAGTTTGTTTAGTCTGATAACAATCTGTTTTCATGCTATTGCCAAGAGAATTGACAATTGTACTTATCCATGCTCATATGTGCAGTGGAGGAAGCAAGCATGGCTTGAGCAGCAGCATGGACATGGAGACTCTGTCAAAGAAAACTGCGAATGGGTCAGTAACCTTTCTATTTGATTCCTGTTTTATATTCGATTGTGATTCAGAATCATTGTATGAATGTGCCTGTAATTATAAATCTGCTACTACTACACAACTAGTAAACTATAAATGGAGCCAGTATGTAAGCATTCTTTACTTACAGTCTTGATTCAGCTAATTTGCAAATGTGACGGTTTGTGTAACCATAAGTATATGAACCATAAGTATCCTGTTGTGCAAACGGTTTTTTTACCCTATTAAATTAGTGAACTTTGCTGCTTGCTCAATGGCTAAGGCCTAGATCTCAACCATGATATACCATAATATCTCAAACTGCTTAAACGATGTGGCTACCTAGAGGCAACAATTGAAAAATACAGATAGCACTTCTCATCTTTACACAGTATTTATTTACCCATTGAGCTATATTGTCTTTACTTATCTTACGGGCTTGAGCTAGTCATTCATGAATGTACAATAATCTTCATTGTGCTTGTTATCTAGCTGTTTATTGTAGCTTAAATGGCTATTTTGTTGTAACTTATGCATAGGAAGGTTGATTTTGTGCTGTGTTTTGTTCTAGGGTGGCAAATCAAATGGAGTTATAGTGCAGTTTGGAGGATGGACAATCGGGCTGTTCTTGCAGCAGAACAGCTGCTTCTAGCTCAAGCTCCTATGTAGTGAAGACTTTTGGACATAATAATTGTTATAGATTGTGTCAACCAATTCTTGTAATTTGACCTGTTGGATGAAAACTTTTATGTGATCTGTTGGGTGAAAATGTGACTCTGTATTTGATTACTAGGTAAAAACTTGATTTATTGCATGTGATCTGGGTTATGTCATTATGAGATTTCAAAAAATCTTCTAGAGTCGACATCAGTACTGACATTAGTGTCCACATCAGTGCTAATGTCAGCATCCATGTCATTGCTGCTCAATGTCCACATCAGCATCCATGTCAACGTAATGATGAGGTGGCTGTTCAATATGTGATGTTTATATTTCGTCACAGGAAATGGGCTTGGGCTGGGCTGAGTAGGCCTTGGGCTCAACTGTGACGGTTTCAGATCGTCACTGATTCAGTCAATCCGTGACAGTTTTCAGTAAATCATCACGAGAGTCAATCCATGACGCTCAATCCATGACGATATCTGAAATCGTCACAGATGCTGCATGGTGACATTTTTTCGCTAATCCGTGACAAAAAAATTTCGTCACGGATTACCAGATTTCTTGTAGTGGGAGGCGGAGGAACCACTGCAAGCCGATGAGTAGTTGAACACTATTGAGCAAAAGTTTCGTCTGCTTCGCTTGACTGATGAGCTAAAGACTAAATATACTTCTCATCAACTGCATGGTCCAGCGGGTATTTGGTGGAGTCACTATCATTCCACTTTGCCTGCAAATGTCCCGGTTGCTTGGGACCAGTTCAAAGCAGCATTCCATGGGAACTATATTCCTCCAGGTCTTATGGCTATCAAGCACACAAAATTCATGAGGCTGTCACAGGGTAATAAAAGTTTGACTGAATACCTGCAAGCTTTCAACAATCTGGCAAGATATGCAACAGAGTTTGTGGATACCGATGCCAAGAAAATTGCTAGCTTTAAAAGAGGCCTGGGTCCAAAGCTGATGAAGACCATGGGCACTAGCAAGTGTACTACCATCAATGATTTTATCAGTGATGCATTGACTCAGGAAAATAATAATGCTATTTATTCTGCCTCTAAGAGCCGTAAAAGGGCCCTTGAGGCGAGTGCTTCGTAGTCTCGGACCTCAGCTGCACCTAGGGCTTCCCCTCGCCCACCTGCCTAGAATACCAAGTTCCGTCCACCACAGAAGAAGCCTGCTGCTGAGACTGGGTTCCGCAAGGCATATACAGTCGCTCTACCCAAGGGTAATTCTGGTCAGAGCAGCTCCAGTGTTCCTCCCAGCAACATGCCTTGCTGGAACTGCAATAAGCCAGGCCATTGGTCCAGGAACTGTCCTTATCCTAAGAAGAATGTCAACCAAGGTGGCCGTCAGGGGCATGCTCATTATAACAGTATTGAGAAAATTCCATCTGGAGAGGTTGTCACTGCTGGTAAGTTCCTAGTTGACCAACATCCTGTAGTGGTACTTTTTGATTCAGGTGCTTCGCATTCCTTTATCAGTCCTAAGTTTACATCAAAGTTTGCACATAAATTACATACTGTTGAAGGTGGAGGTTATTGCATTAGTGCGGCAAGTGGGAATATTTCCACAAATAAAGTAGTGGGGAATCTTGAGTTTGAGATAGAAGGGCGAAAGTACTCGCTTGCCTTAGTGGTTTTGCCGGAATTAGGCATAGATGTTATTTTGGGCATGAATTGGATGAGTCAGAATGGGGTACTCATTGATACATCCACTCGGGTAGTTATGCTCAGAGATCCTACAGATCAAAAGGGTTTTCTAGTATAACTTCCCAGAAAAGTTGATTTGTCTGGTGAAGTTCATGCTGTGCAAGCAAAAGCGTTGGCTGAAATTCCCGTAGTGAGTGAGTTTCCTGACGTTTTTCCCGATGATTTGCCGGGACTCCCTCCGGATCGGGATGTGGAATTTAAAATCGAGTTGTTGCCTGGCACGGCACCCATCTCTAGGAGACCTTATAGGATGCCTCCGAATGAGCTAGCTGAACTTAAGGTGCAGTTGAATGAACTTTTGAAGAAGGGGTTGATTCGTCCTAGTTCGTCTCCATGGGGATGCCCTGCTATCTTTGTGAAGAAGAAGGACCAGTCTTTGCGGATGTGTGTAGATTATAGACCTCTAAATGCAGTCACTATTAAAAATAAGTATCCTCTGCCACGTATCGATATCTTGTTCGATCAGTTGTCCAAAGCTAAAGTCTTTTCCAAGATTGATCTGAGGTCTGGTTACCATCAGATTAAAATCTGTCCTGAAGATATTCCAAAAACAGCTTTCTCGACAAGATACGGCCTTTATGAGTATCTTATTATGTCTTTCGGCCTGACGAATGCCCCCGCACACTTCATGTGTTTGATGAATTCGGTGTTTATGCCCGAATTGGACAAGTTTGTGGTGGTGTTTATTGATGACATCTTGATATATTCTGAAAATGAGGAAGAACACGCTGAACACCTGCGTATTGTCCTCACCAGACTGCGTGAACATCAACTGTATGTGAAGTTCAGTAAGTGTGAATTCTGGCTTCGTGAAGTACCTTTCCTTGGGCATGTGTTGTCCGATGGGGGAATTATGGTGGATCCCACCAAGGTATAAGAAGTATCGAATTGGAAGGCTCCTACTTCGGTTCATGAGGTCCGGAGTTTTCTTGGGTTGGCTGGCTATTATCGTCGCTTCATCCCGGAATTCTCAAAAATAGCCAAACCCATGACTCGGTTGCTGCAAAAAGACACCAGGTTTGTCTGGACTCCTGAGTGTGATGCGGCTTTTCACCAACTGCGAACCCTCCTAACCTCGGCTCCAGTTTTGGCACAACCGGATATCGAGAAACCATTTGATGTTTATTGTGATGCCTCAGACATAGGTTTGGCAGGTGTTTTGATGCAGGAAGGCCGAGTAATTGCATATACCTCGCGACAACTTCGGAAACATGAGGTGAATTATCCAACGCATGACTTAGAACTAGCTGCAGTTGTTCATGCTTTGAAAGTGTGGCGGCATTATCTGCTGGGCAATGTCTGCAATATCTACACGGACCACAAAAGCCTCAAATACATCTTCACCCAACCCGAGTTAAATATGCGTCAAAGGAGATGGCTCGAGTTGATTAAAGATTATAATCTTCAAGTACACTATCATCCTGGCAAGGCAAATGTGGCTGCGGATGCTTTAAGCCATAAGTCTCATTGCCATTCCTTAGTTGAAACTGATTTTCATCGATCTCGCCTTTTACATCCAGCAGTCTTATACAACATCACTATCAGTTGTACTCTCAAAGGCAGAATTATTGAGCTCCAAAAGACTGATCCTGGTGTATTCCACATCAAGTGTAAGATGAAAGAGGAAGAAACTAAGCATTTCAGGGTAGATGAAGAAGGTGTGCTGTGGTTTAAGGATAGATTAGTGGTACCTAAGGACCGAGAGCTTAGAGATCAGATCCTGTCTGAAGCACATTCGTCCAAGTTGTCCATCCATCCTGGTAGTAATAAGATGTATTATGATTTGAAGCCACTTTATTGGTGGACCAAGATGCGGAAAGAGATAGCGGCATATGTTGCTAGGTGTGACACCTGCTGTAGAGTTAAAGCTGTACACATGAAAGCTAGGTTACTTCAACCACTTTCTATCTCAGGTTGGAAATGGGAAGAGATAAGTATGGATTTCATTGTCGGACTTCCTCCTACTGTCAAAAATCATAACTCCATCTGGGTAATTGTGGATCGTTTAACCAAATCAGCTCACTTCATTCCTGTTAGAGTGGACTATCGTCCCACAGACTATGCTGAGTTGTACTTCAATCAGATAGTCTGGCTCCATAGGGTACCTCGTACTATCGTTTCTGACCATGGTCCCTAGTTCACTGCTCGCTTTTGGGAACACTTGCATCACCTTCTGGGAACCAAGTTAGTGAGAAGCTCTGCTTATCACCCCCAGACGTCAGGTCAAATGGAACGAGTTAACCAAATCTTAGAAGATCTGTTGTGGGCATGTGTAATATCATCCAAGGGTTCTTGGGAAAAATGGTTACCTCTAGCCGAGTTTTCGTACAATAATAGTTACCAAGAGAGTATTAAGATGGCCACGTTCGAAGCATTGTACGGTCGTAAGTGTAGAACTCTACTAAATTGGGTAGAAGCTGGTGAAAGAAGGTATTATGGTATTGATTTTGTCCAGGAAGCTGAGAAACAAGTCTGTACCATCCAAAAACATATGGCTGCAGCCCAAGCTAGGCAGAAAAGTTATGCGGATCGTCGTAGAAAGCCACTCGAGTTTGAAGTTGGAGACTTCGTTTATCTGAAAGTTTCTCCAATGAAGAGTGTCCAACGTTTTGGTGTCAAGCGGAAACTTGCACCGAGATACATGGGTCCTTTCCAGATCATAGGCAAGAGTGGAGCTGTTGCGTACAAGATCCAGTTACCTCCTGAAATGAGTGCCATATTCAATGTTTTCTATGTGTCTCAGTTAAAGAAGTGTCTTTGAGTTCCTGAGGAGAGAGTTCCATTAGGAGATATCAGGCTTGAATCTGATCTAACTTACGAAGAAAAGCCAGTCCGGGTGATCAATACTCAAGAACGAGTAACTAGAAGCCGAGTGGTTAAGTGGTATAAAGTGATGTGGAGTAATCAGGGTAGTGAAAGTGACGCTACGTGGGAACGGGAGGACTTTTTGCGGGATGGTTATAAGGAATTCTATGAAAAATGGTATGCTTTCCAAATCTCGGGACGAGATTTTTATAAGGGGGAGGGCTGTAACACCTTAGGTGTTTAGCTCCTTAATTGCATTGCATGGCATAAGCATGAACATGCATCATCTCATTTTATTTTACTTTGTTTGCAACAAATGTGGATGTTTTAGGGTTTTGATTGGTTCACATCTTGTGACACTAGGAATTTGGTGTAGCAAAAGGGTAGAGTGGATAATTAGACCCTACAATACCTCAATCTCACTTAGAATAACTAATGGAGCAAGGTTCATGTTGACCAAAATTACCAAAATGACCTCCAAGGTGTTGTTGACCAGCATTTGGCCCTAGGATGCCTTAGTTTGACCAATTAAAAAGTCTAGCTTACATACCTTGCATGGAGGAACACCCTTAATCAAAGTTGTAGGGAATTTTATGGGGAACAAAAGTCTCAATATGACCATCTCATGAAACTGACCAGAACATGCTCAAAATTGGCCCACAAGTCAGCTAGAGGGGCTGTCTCAACACTTAGAATTTTTCTAAGTCTCAAAAGTGTCCCTCCAGTTTGATAGTGGCCTACTTTGGAAGCTTGTAGTTTGCAAACCAGACCAAACCAGCCCCAACTCATGTTGACACTTTTGTAGTACTCACTTAGCTCTCCAACATTGTCAACATCATCATCCCCTAGTTCTCAATGGTTTAGGAGATATGGTGCCTAGAAAATTGGGTTTCAGTCGGCATAGTGACTGAAACTAGGTTTCAGTTTCCACGTACCCCACTTTGGAGCTCTGTAGTTTCAAATCTAGGCCGAACCAGTCCAAGCTCCAATTGACAAATTTATAGCCCTCATGTAGCTCTACATAATTGATGTAGTCATCTTCGACTAAATCAAGCTGGTTTGGGAGATAATCAACGTCAAACTGTCGCTGTCAGACCACCACGTCGGGCTCTATTTAGTCGACGTCCGCTGCCGTGGCGACCGCGCAGAGCCCGGTGGCCGCGTGGCGCGCGCGTTCTGCCGTCGCCTCCACGTCGCGAGCACGCGCGCGGGCGTGAAGTCGGGGCCGACACCTCAACCCCGCACTCGCGCTCACCCTTCCCCTTTCACTTTCTCTCTTGCCGTGCTCACCGAGGCGAAAACGGAGGCGCCATTGCCGCCGCATCCTTCTCCGTGCTCGCGCGAGCTCACCGTCTCACCACAGTCCCCCAAACCCTGTCCACCGCTCCGCCAGAGTCCCCTCCACCTCCTCCACCCGTTGCCTGAACCAATTCTGCAGAGGTGAGGGAGAATTTCCATTTCCGCCACCGCGAGACCGCGCCGGCGTATCGTCCGCGTGGCGGCTCACCGTGGCCAGCTCCCTCCGATCACCCTCCATTCTTGCTAGTTCCTGTTCTAGGTTCCGGGTCGGGTAGAGAAGCTTAGGCGATGACGTTACCGGATAGGGTGGACGGTACACGCCGGAACACAGTCGTGCGCTACCGCGCCATGGCCACCGACGTGGTGCTCACGCGGTCAGCCGCACTCGCCCCACCTCCGTCCTTGTCCTTAGCATGGAAAGGTCCGCCATCTCCTCTGGAAGCCGTAGCGCGCCCAACCAAGGTCCCTGGCTCCCGGAGCTCGCCGGAGCGCCACCGGGTGCCGCCTCCGAGCTGCGGTTGCCATGGCCATCGTAGCTAGGGTTGGGTAGGATCCATGAATCGAGGGTTGGTTGATGCGGGAGGTCACGTGGAAACCGTCGGTGCTCTTCCCGTCGCCGGAGACGTCGTCGTCGGCGAGCAAGAGCTCGCCGGAGTCCGCGGCCTTCCCTCTCTGCTCCCCTCTCTCTGGCAGCGGACCCCACCTGGTCAGGTGCCGCGCGCGGGTGGGACGGCCGAGCAGGCCGCGCGCGCGCCGTGGACCGCGTCTTTTCCCGGGCCGGCCCAGTAGCAATAGGATTTATTCATTTTCTTTATTCTGTCATAGTTTTAAATAAGATTTGGAAAATGTATATCTAGGGTTTTACTTGCTCAAAAATTATGAAGTAAATTTTGTTAGGCCCTGCATGATGTGTAGTATTTTAGAAAAAAAATAAATTTGATATGTGATGTTTAGTTTCTGGGAGATTTAAATAGGTCTTTGAAATGTGTTTTAAAATGAAGGCAAATTTGTTAAATGCATAACTTGAGTTGTAGTCTTCTAAAAATTATGAAATTTGGTGGGTAGGCTAATTTATACTTGTGTTAGCTTTGGTAAAAATTTGGGCACTAGTGCTGGAATACTTTTCAAGTTATAAGGCTATCATGTTGTTTTAGGGAATACTTGAATGAATTTTAGTAATTTTTCTACATGTGCAATGTTCTTATAAATTTTTGGAGAATGTCCTGGTACCTTAAAGTGTCTAAGAAAAATATGAAATCTGTTGTTTGATACCTGTCAATGTGATTTGTTAATTATACAAAAATCACCTTTTTGGCTTGTGAATTTTGTGTAGGGAGTTTCTGTGAATAATTTTAATTCAAATTTTTACAGTAGCCTCTGTTTGTGTCAGAGAGTCTCCTGTAATTTTTGTAGAATTTTATGAGAAGTTTACATATATGATTAAAATTACACTTAATTAATTAAGTAAATTAAGAAAGGGGTGTAAATAAATATTCTAGGTAAGCACATCTTACTTTCTGGTGTTTTTGTGACCAATGTTGACTTTTGGTAACATTAGCTTGGTCTTAGAGGAAGTTTGCCACATAAATAAATATTTAATCTTTGCAATTCTAGGTTTTCTGTACAGCTGGTAGTATCTTGGGATTTGACCTTTAATAAAGGTGTTTGCTAGAAAACTTGTAAACACCAAAGTTGTAGTAAACTTGATAAACTAGCATGTGTCAAAATTTGGGAGCATTTGGCTTAGTAGTTTAGGAGTTATTGCTGTTTTAAGTAACAGTCCAGAATTGGTTGCTCTCTGTTTATAGAGGACAGATTCTGGAACTTGGGAAATTCGATATGGAAAACTTAGAAATTAAGGGTTGAAATCTGAAAATGATTTGTAGGGTATTTCATAAGCTTTCTAGATTGTCTTAGATCATATCTTTTGGAGTTGAGAATCTCCAGTTATGTTAGAAACAATTAGCTGCTGTCCAGAATGTCTTGCTGTGATATTTTGGTGTTGGATGTGATAACCTAAGTAATGTTTCTCTTATGATTGTTAGGTGTTAGGGCCTTAACCGAAGAAGAACAGCTATACCTTAGGTTGAGTAGATTAGGTGAGTACTTCTCTACCGGAGAGAAAATTTGCACTTAATAATTGAAGAGATTTGAATAGAGCTTAAGAGTGTTGTAATGTATTTCATTCCGAGCATGTTGCATCTTTCATTATGCATCCATGAGATTTATTATGCATTCATGCAATAGGTGTTCCGGAGGGGGTAACTCTCCTCGAGTTCGAGCAAGTGATCCCGGAGGAAATCCAGGACCAGCTGGCGGAGGAGGCACCGTTGAGGAATTGCCTGATTGTCCAGATCACCGCCCGTCCACTTTTCTAAAAGGCAAGCCCCGGTGCATGCTGAACCTATTGTTTTATAAATTAATCTTGAGTACTTTTAATTGTTTACTGCATTAAGTTGTAGGATTTATATGAAAACACTTGCTGCATTACACCTGTCCTTGTCCAGATATCGTACTTAATCCTAATTAGGTTTAGGCACGTGTCAATGGTTAGCCCTGCTTAGTCCGGTAGAAGTCGGGTGATTTCCGGTCATCCGCGAGATGTAGGAATGGGTCACGAGTGGCTTTATGGCTATCGTGGATGGAACCATGCCTTAAAATGAAATTGAGACCGGACGGGAGTTCGATAGTACAGCCGCAAGACACTTCACGTCTTGGGTGTGGAGCTATGCTCATCTGAGTCGTTTAAGGACCGATTCGCTGTACGTCCTTGAGTCATGTTGAACGCAGTCTAACACTTAGTTGGCCGAATAAGTCGTTCCGACCGCGAAGTCGAGTAGTATGGTTCAGGCCGGGAATCGAATGGTAGGTTGCATCTTGGAGGAGAGAAAAGATGTGCTTGGGGACATTGGCGTGAGACGAAGGGGAGGTTAGAGTCCCTATCACCTGGCAGAGTGTTGCCCTTGGGGACGCGACATTATTTGGACCCGCGATTCCTAAACTGTACGAAAGATGACCTGAGCAGCCCTCGCCAGGCGTGACTCGGTGAGTGTTAGAAATACCCTTCCAGCTGGATAGGAATTCGATTCGAATCGCCGTAACTCCCGGTTAGTGAGCACTTGACTTGAGCAGCGGCAACGTAGATCTCATTAATTGAACAGATGGTTAAGTGAATGATACAATGTTGCCACAATTTATACCTGCTATGGATATAATGTTAATAATTATTTGATGATAATCAAGTGCATGCTTAGTACAGGTGCTAAGATAGATGATAGGTAAATGCTAAAAATAACTGCTAGTACAGGTTATAAGAGTTTTAATTACTTATGCCTTTCTGCAAAATATGATGTCAGCTAGCCATTTGTGTAAGCCTTGCATAATCCTTGGTGTCATCTTATTTCTGGTTTTCGATGGGTAAGTCTAGCTGAGTACATTCTAGTACTCAGGGTTTATTCCCTCCTGTTGCAGATGATATGCTTTATCAAGGATTCTACAAGACTTGTCTCCACCCTGCGGGTGACGAAGACTAGATCACTAGGGCGTGATCATATTTTATGTACTTCCCTAATGCTTTTGCGGGTTGTGATCAGTAAGACTGGCAATAGTTTTAAACAACTGGTGTGTGTTATGCTTCCACTACTTTATGAACTTGGTTTGTAATAATTTGCGACTCCGTGTGTGTGTAAGTGTATTTCGGAACTACTTGTGAAATGTAACGTATGATGTGTATGTTGAATGATGCGATCTTGGTTGTAAGCAAGTTGGTTTGAAATCCTTCGTGGTTTCGATTAACTACCGGGATTATATGGGCTCAAGTTCGAAAATTTGAGCGCTTCGGTGCTTGTTTTTGTACTTGTGCTCTTACAATTTGGTCGGTTCTGTTAGAGCAGGGGACCAACAAAGTTGATGCCCCATCTTTGGAGTGGCCATATCGGAGGTATCAGTTGTATTTCTGTCGAAGGTTTTGCTTGGTGAGGTGAAAAGTTTTGATAGGCTTCACATGTCTTGGTAACTTGCTCAGCGTCCCTGACATGTGTAGGCCAGTAGAATCCCTGTCTTATGGCTTTCGATGAAAATGCTCTTGGGCCTATGTGTGAACCACAGACGCCGGAATGGATCTCTGCCAATAATGCTTTGCCTTCTTCTTGAGATATACATCTAAGGAGAGACTAGACAACCCCTTTCTTGTAGAGCTAACCTCTGACTATTGTGTAGGTTCTAGCCCTGGCGGTCATTCTGGCTCCGCTCGCTTCATCATCCGTAAGGTGAACGTTGTTTAGCGAGTCAATGATTGGCTGCCTCCAGTCTTCGAACTCTGTGAGTAGTACATCTAGGAATGCCTTCGTCAGGCCTTTTGTCGCTGGTGTGTGGATGACTTGGTAGAAGATGTCTGCTAGTAATGGTGAGTTATTGACTGCGGCCTTCGCTAGTTCATCTGCCTCTCTGTTCTCAGCTCGGGGTATGTACTTCAGGGTAAAACCTTTGAACCTCCGCTCTAGTCCCCTGACCACCTCTAGGTATTTGCTAAGCTCCGGTTCCCTTGTAGTGTATTCTTTCTCTACTTGCCCGGCTACAATCTGGGAGTCTATTTTAATGATGAGGTTTTTTGCCCCAAGAGCTTTTGGCTTGTTGAGCCCTAAGATGAGCCCCTCGTATTTTGCAATATTGTTGGTTGCTTGGAACTCTAGTCCTGCTGCATACTTGGATTGAAGGCCTGAGGGTGCATGGATTACTGCAGAGGCTCCTACGCCAAGGATACCCCAGGCTCCATTGGTGTACACTGTCCAGGTCATGGTGGCGTGATCATGCTGTAGTACTGCTGGTGGGGCTACCAGAGGTGCCCAATCTGCCATGAAGTCCACTAGTGCTTGCGACTTGATTGCTATTCTTGGGACATAGGTAATGGTGAATTGAGATAACTCTGTGGCCCATTTGCCTATTCTATCAGAGACTTCTTTGTTTCTCAGCATGTCTCCCAATGGCTGGGAAGTTGGAACAGTAATCTAATGTGCTTGGAAGTAATGCTTCAACTTCTTGGAGGAGATCAGGAATGCATATGCAATTTTTTCTAACTCTGAGTAGTTTAGCTTGGCGCCGGCTAAGACTTCTGGAATGTAGTAGACTAGCCACTGGACAACCTCAGGACCTATTTGCTTTCCTTGGATCAATGCACTACTTACAGCGTGGTCGGAGGCTGCAACATACAGTAGGAGCGGGGCCTCTGCCATCCAAGGGAGTAGGTCTGAACCATGCTCCTACTGTATGTTACAGCGGCACAAACAAATCAAAATATCCAAGGCAGGGTTAGCGGGTGGAACTCCTGTTGTATCTTCACCTGATACCTCTGCCTAGGAGCTGCCGAAGGCTGCATCGGCGGTAGCGCCATAACTCGACCGCGGTCTTGAGCGCACACCCCGCTTTCGCGTTACCTCCGTTGTCAGGGGGAGTTAATCCCCCAACATTCACCTTTTTAGATGTACTTTGAAACACCTTAGTAACCTCCTTGCCTATCCTAATGATCATGCAAAGACTCTAGAGTGAAATTCACATTTCGAGATGTATGAGCACAACACTACCTAACATTTGGTGGAGAGTCCGTCAATGCTATAGACCGACTGTCAACACTTGGGCATAACAATGTGTAATTCCACAGAGTGTCCATCACCTTAGGTGAAGCGTCCTGAAATTATTTACAGAGATAGAGAAGTAGCAAGCTACAGACTTAGGTTGGCAGAGGGTCTGTGCCCACTAGCGGAGTGTCCGTCAGCTATGCATAGACTTGATCATGGAAAAATACTAAGTCCTACGAGTGATGGAATGTTCGTGAAATCTCACGGAGCGTCCGTCGAATTATAAATACAACTTCCACAGAACCTGAGAGCACCCAGCTTCCAACGGAGCGTCTGTCACCTCGCACGGAGTGTCCGTCATGCACATAGAAACTTGGCTACCGGAAGATGCTAAGTCTTTATAATTCATCAGAGGGTCCATGGGTCTCCACGAAGGGTCTGCTGATTTATAAAATTGAAACCAGAGGATAGCTAGATCCTGTCTAGACTTGAGGGAGTATTCGTGACTTCACGGAGTGTCCGCGACCAATGCAGGATGATCCATGAGGTCCAACAACATGAAATCCACAAAAGTGCTAGCACTACTGGACTATCCATTGTTGGTATTTCTTAAAGCAAACAGAAAGAATCTGCAAGCGTACGGAATTGCCGTTGTAGCAGTTCACTCGGAAGTATTCAGGGTATCATATTTTCCACAGGGAATGAAGGTACTCTTCTAGCTGGTTCATCTAAGGACAACACAAGGGTAGAGTTGGCAAAGGTTGAGATGGATTCCTATGGTTTTAGGGTCTATGGATATATAAACTCTACTTCTACTTGCTTACTTCGGGCACCTGAGAGAATCACGAACACTCACTTAGTAGAAGAATCAGTTGAGGTACAGGTGTTTGTGAAGGTACAAGCTAGGGAAGCCTACTGAAAGGTCCAGCACTTCCCCAAACTCTCCCTCACATCTCTCCCTACTACTCAACTCTAGCTAGCTAGGGCCTAGGCCCTTTGGAGTGGTGATCTTGCCCTTTGATCTTGCTCCTTGAGGTTTTGTGTTGAGGGGGGACTCCCTCCTCCTTTTATAGCAGGTTGAAGGTGGTTTCTGATGGAATATTCCATGTATTGTAACGCCTCAAAGGCCAAACGGCTCAGATCCACTCTGCACGCTGAGTGAACCACACCTGCCACCATCCCACTTGCACTTTCATCCTCGCTTCGCGTAAAAGGATTAACCCGGAGATGGTGGGATGGACTCTAGAAGCCTTATATGTCGGCCCTGACCTGCGCCCGCTGCCCTTATCGGTCGCGTTCATGGTTCAGTTCGCCTTTTTCGTGGACGGACGAAGGTCCCTGGCTCGCCAGGCTCGCGGAAGCAGGCCACGAGGTCGTGGGCGGGCGGCCGCGCGCGGGCTCCGGGCCGGCGGCGGCTAGGGTTCCAAGGGCCGGCGGCGGCTAGGGTTCCGGCGGCGGTCACGCGCATCTAGAGGAGCCGCGCCATGCCTGGACCCTAATTGTTGGACAGCCTAATTGACACAAGTTAAACAGCTTTAGTGCCCTATATCGTGGAGCTGCTAGACATGGGGGTCACGTGGTCTACTATAAGATGATGAAGGGCTGTTGCAGGCACGTACGGGGCACAGAGCGATCTAGTCTTTTGCCTTTGACATAACTATATGAATTTAAATTTAAATTCATATCAAATTTAAATTTGTGCATTCTGATGAATCGTTTTTATATTTGTCCGTGTACATTTGTCCAAAACAAGATAAAATTCGTAAAAAACAAAATGAATCACATGAATGTAATGTACTGTTAGTGAGGAAACGAATCATAAGAACCCAAAAGTGGTTTCCTCACTGGAAACCAGATACACCTGACAACAACCCAAAAGTAGTTTCCTCGCTGGAAACCAGATACAACTGTCTATGGCCTATGGCCTATAGTCACGATCCACCAGAATAAATTGCAGACACCAAAGCGGTAAGGCAAAATTGGTTCCACCAAACCAACAGAAAAATATATACAAGTTTCTTGCTTTAAATATATGCAACTCCTTATAATCAAGAGCTATATAACAATGCTCCTTCTTCAGCCTCTTCCCTACCACAGTCATCATCAGTCCTGCATCAGGAAATTGTCTCCGGACAAACTTGCGACGATAATGCGCTCACATGAATTGGTTGGATCTCATCCTGCAGAGAAAACAGTATAACTTTTCAGGTAGCACACCAAATCTTTGCCATATATTATAAAACTCACGGTGTGATAGATTTGCAACAGTTACGTCTCCTAGCAAATAGAACTAAGCAAACAATAAAAAGTACCATCCAAGCATGGAGTTCAGCAAACCTGAAAACCTGGCTAGAAGGCCTGAAGGCTAGTTAGCTGCTAGTGTGTTGCTTCTCCAGTCCTCATAGAGTTAACAATCATTACTATTTCAATACAAGCATACTAGTACTCTTGAGACTGACAAGGCTAGTTAGCTGCCAATTGATAAGTAACGGTACCAGATTTCTTTTTGCATCCTGACTCTTTTTGCAGCCTGCATCTGAACATAATACTCCCTGAACTCTGTAGGGCAGTAGGATTATTCCTCACAAATTCAGTCATCTCCTCTCTATCTCGCTAGGACTAAACATCAAGTGTTCCATCACAAATCGCTTTGTGCTGTAGTAGAGTGCAGACAAGTTACTCAGTCAGACTCTACAGTACAGCAAGTTTCTCCATTGGCCTCAAATAGTTGATGATCAGATATAGAGATGATAATTCATGACCAAATGATAGATCGATTTGAATATTCTTCATGTGGGTTGGCTTTCTACATGTACCCTGCCCTTTCATCTCCATTTCTATGCAGAGAACAAATATTCAGACATCCAAGTTCCAACCTCAGTATAAGAAGTTTTTCACCAAGATTTGTCCTTTCGAATGTGTACATTCACGTTTAACTCTGAACATTGGCAACCAAAACTCAATGTACATTCACGTTTAACTCTGAACATCAAGCAACAATACTGTATATGTATTATATATTGGCCAGCTACTAACATGTAGAGATTACTCAGAAACTGATCACACACGAACCAGTAAAACTCAATTGAATTTATACTAGAAGTCAACAGTACTAGATGCGGACAGAGACCAAATTCGACAGTATAGCCAAGTCCACACGGACCAAAGAAGTAAATGGCGAGGGCGAGGCAGTGGAAGGGTAGGGCCGCCGGCGCGACGCTGTTTGAGGGAGGAGCCACTCGCGTCAGCCAAGGGCACCGGGGAGGAGGGAGGAGCGACAGGATCCCAGCGACGAGCGCGGCTTCGACAAGGACGAGGGTGAGAGCGAGAGCGATAGGGCTGTGTCAGGCCGTCGGGGTCGGGGGCGGATCGGGAGTGGTGACAGTGATAGTGCCATGCGCAATGACGTCGATACCCTTCAGGAATAAAATTAGAATTATGTGGAGGCAATGAGAGGCAATAGGAGGCAATTTCAAGCATTGTAAAAGGATTCTACTAATAATAAAATTAATATAATGTCATTAACCATAGAGATAAGTTTCAAATAGTTTAAATGACGAGACTCAAGAAAAAGTTGGACACGGTTTTACTAATCTATGTCCTTAGGGTTACTCTTGTATTTTGTTCCTGGCCAACCAATTTTAAGTTCTAGCCCATAACTTAATCTCCTTTTAGTAGGCACCTTCAAATTTCTGATGGCCGTTAGATCTAGACCAATGAATGGTTGTCATAATTTCTCTTATCGGATATGTATAGTAATAAGTACTAAAAAATGTCCAAATTCCATTAATAGTGGAAACACTACTTCTCTTATCATATATATGAAACAAATTTTCTAGAATTGTTTTCAGAAGGTGCATATAAAAAATAGGTAATAACTACACTGTTCAACTACATTCATAAGTCACAACCAATCCTTACTTCCCAGCTATAAAATAGACCACCCTTGTGATAGGTGGTTCAATTTTTAATTTGACACATGCAAATATGAGTCACATATAAAATTTTGGGAGAGTCAAAGAGACACAAAGTGAGAGAGAGACAGTGAATAGACATGGAGAATATTGTTCAGTTCATATAGGACTGGGAGGTCTTGGGAATCAAAGGGCAACAATTTACCATGAGAACCTCTAGAGAAAGTTTGGACTGCTGGGATCCTATTGCAACATCATTGATAGAGCCACCACTAAGGATGCGAGGTGATGAAGTAGCGGGCATGGCCACTGCAGATGGGGATGAAACGTTTTGCTCTTCTCTGCTCCTCCCACACAGCTAGGGCATGATTGGTTTCTCAGTCGGCCAATATTCCCAGGTCGTCGGATTTTGTCGTATGGCAGAAAGGATTGCTGCCATGCTGGAAACCAAAATAAACCCCTATGCTTCACTGCCTCTGATGCAGCGTCAAGGTTCCATTGGAACATTTCTTGTGTGCTTGGTGCCAGTGATCAAACGTCCTGTACTGTTTAGGCAGCCTGTGGATAATTATGTGGGTGTCCAGAATTTGGAATTATTTTATCAGTGAAACGTATGAGAAAGGGTAAAAAATTCAAAATAATGTTATAAACTGGTCAGAAGAGGTAGCTAACTGTTGGCGTGCATGCCTAGAATAGAGCTGGATCTCTCTATATTTCAACGTAACTTCAGTCACCAAATAAAAAACAAGTTTGCTGCTTGTTTCTTTCACTGGTCAGATGTCATGAAGTTCTAATTCCAGTCCTCCAGTCAGACGGGCCTCTATGCTCTACAGTATCAGGAACTCCAAGAAATAATAGCGAGCACAGCAGAGTCATAGAAATTAATGGCAGCTAGCTGTTGAAAGGATGTCTTGCTTCTTAGTGATGATTCAAAACACACGTTGCAAATAATATGGTCAATAACACATCGTCATCCCGTATGAGAGATTTTGCCATTTGACATACGGGTAATTGGTAAAGATATCAATGTCCTCATAATTAAATATCTAATTCGTTTCATTTTATTTAAATTTTTTTTCTTACATGTCATTAGCAATTGTTATTCCATACCCTGTCTTTTTTTTGAGCCCTTGGCTAGCTAGCTCGACACCCATCTCTAAAAGAAATATGGACTCTACTTTGAGATTCACAAGAGCTATTATTGTAGAATTCTGCCAAACAAAACAAATATATAGAATCAATAAAAAGTCCACAAATTTCTTCGTCAAATATAATGGTAATAAAAAAATAAAATATGTTCTGCTTGCTCAATTCCAGGAATCTTCCATCAACAATTGGCAACTCACTTAAGGATAGAGCATTAAAAAGTATGGCACCATGTCCCGCACCGACGCGGCTTCGCAGCGGCAGAAGCTCTCCTCCAGCTGCGCTCGTCTCTATGGCCCAACGATCGAGCAAATAGTAGCTCCTAGCAAGACTGCAAGAATGATTGTCATCTCTATGGCCCAACGATCAAACAAATAGTAGATTTTGCATTGTAATTGCTGTTCTGATGATCATGACCACTCACGGTGATGCAAATTTCTCATCAGTTATGTAAACTCTCCCATGTTGATTACCAGGGATCAGAATCATGAAAATTGGTATTGGTCTTTTTATGATATTGAGAGAACATGGCTCGTGATCATGTTTCCAGATTGTTATTATTGTCTTAATCTATTAGAAACGCTAAAGTATTAATCCGAAAGGGATGGGCACGGTTCAACTGAATTTGAGAGCATCTGAGTTGACTACAATGTTGATCCTACTTAAAACATTACCTGTTTACAGCAAAACGTAACGAGGTATGAAGCTGCATGGTACCAAGTATAATTACTAAACCACACTGATCTCCATATAAACAATCACAATCACATTACTGTTCAGCACTAAAGTATGGTATCATTTGGTCATGGCAAGAACAAAGAACATTAAAAAGTTATAATTGGGACATCTAACTTGAAGAATAACTCTCGTTCAGTGAATTACCATTACCACTCACCACATGGCAAAAAGAGGGCTATAAATTGGGGGCTTACTAAGCCAGCCTCAACAAGTCTCCGCAGGTCAATATCTAAAAGGATGCCTCTAACTAGCTAGTGTGTGCCATAACAGAACGAAAGGTGTGCTCAACTTCATATCTCACCCTCAAACGACTGTGAAAAATATTGGTCCCTCTTTCAGGAACAAGGGTGTGAGTAGTAAATTGGTTTCAATACAAAAATAGAAATGGGAAGCATAAGGAATGGCGGTGAGACGTTCATCTCAACACTTGCAGGGCCAATAAGCTTGGCTTATAGCTAAGCCATATCATTTGGAGTTCCCGTCATCAAGAGAACGTGGCAAATCAAGTAATTTTTCGGTCTGAGGTGCTGAACAACAGGGCAGCGGTGCTTCTCGCATCGAGCAGCAGGATCTCGTCCGAGGTTCGGCCTCCTGCTCGCTCCTGCTTGATGGATTCATAATTTTTTGGAAGGATTTGTTGCTTGATTTGTATATTAATTAATTTAGTAGCACTCTCTGTCTGAATGTATACCAGGATTCAATGCATCCTCTACTTTGATTTGGTACGTTCTCTGCATGTCTACGAATTTGTGATAAGATTCTTAGTTTTTTATTTTTGGAATTTTTGTTCTCTACCCGACTGGAATTGGCGAGTGCGCGAGCTCGTGCAGGCTCATGCAGGCTACCATCACTCGACGGTGACCATGGTGTTGCTAGCGAGCGGCTGGAGCCCCCCGAGAGGAGAGACACACGGAGGGCAGCCTGCGCGCAATGTCCATGGCACTCGGCTCGATCGGCGGTGGACGGGTCGCCGGAGGTGACGGGTCCCACATACCACATGGCCCGCGGGGAACGTGTAGCTCTGGGTGCTGCAGAAATAGTGAAACACTAACACTTATTAACTGATCGAGTATCTGACCCACAAAGAACTCTTTCAATAGAAAACATTATTGGTACCGAAATACTGGATTTTGCAAAATAATCATGGTTTTCTCAAAGACTGTAAAATACTTATTGAAAAGCTGTTGTTTTGTAATATCATATATGTCAACACCATAAGACTTTCTCCATATGCATGGTGCCTTTTAGGCTTGCAGTGTCCTAACGGTGTGGGCCATGAGTGCATAACTGCACTGGCTTGATTACAAAGTAGCTTTAAAATCTATCCTTACGCGCTATATATTTCACTATTAATCATTTCAAACCGTGTCGTCCTCCCTATACATACTTCATGTGTAAGCTTTTCTGATTATACTGCTAGCTTTAGCCATGCATCATTCTCATAAGTCATACCCATGGTTGCTTCCATTCGACCTCAATATATAGCCATGAACTGGTCAATCATCACCTGTGGGAGCTTTCATATTATTTTTCTCAATTGAATATTAGTTATATTAGTGAGTCCCATAGGCATTTAACAGGACTGGTAGGCATTAGGAATCCGTGTGGTCATGGCCGGACGATAAAACAAAACAGCAGTAACGCCCATGTCTGCATTGAATGAAGTGGCTGGCTCCAGCTCCACCTCAACGCTTATTCCACCGGCCGAAGCTCCCAGCACACACCAGAAGGCTGCCATAGCTGCGCGTGGTGTAACTCGATCTTACTGTGCAGATGACCTCAGCGCTTATTGCCCTATGCATCGGGGGCCAATGTCAGCTACGTGCTTGGGGTCTTGGGCCGAATGCATGCAGGAAAATACTTATGCATCATGACTACATTTTCTCATGTGCAAACGGAGTCTGAGGAAAATACTTAGCCTGGCTTCCATGTAGCGTTGGCAATATAGGAAATCGATCCAGCTTGCAGATGTCAATTGCTTCAGTAGTATCTCTAGGCTTAGGGTTCGTGCACTCATATCCCTTTGATGCCTCAATTCCACTTTTTTCTCTCCTTCATCTCATGACAAGTTTGATTGGAGATCGATCCCTGCCCATCATCAGATAAGGAAACGAGGTAAATCTCAACCACCTCCAAATTGAAGAATTTTCTTCACAATTATTGACATCTGGGTCGTCGTTTAATTTCTCAGAAGCTGAATTTTTTCAGATCGAAGTACCTGAATGGACCACGTGAGCTGCTTTGTATGTATACTCGTGGTACGTGCTCATAGGCCTTAATTTGTGCAAGGACAAATAACTGAAGCTTAACTGCTCCTCTGCCCTAGCTAGCGTGTACTCTGACGCCTTAACTGCGAATATTTTACCTCTAATTTCTTCTTTTAAGTTCAGACATAATCTTGTAAAAAATGAGATCCTTTTTTACATGGTGCCTATATATACCTATACGCACTACGACCTCTGCCATGCCTCAAAGACAAATGTACCACCCAACCACTGCCACCCCTTGACATTTTCACAATGAATATATTTTATTATATATATCTTGGTTTCATGGAAAAAGGTGATCATAGAAGATAGACGTAGGAGGTATCAAGAACTTTCATAGAATTGAGTCCCAAGTAGATTATAGAGCTGTACAAATTCTGGTGTACCCAAGAGACTAGAGCCAAGGTGGAAAATTAAAGAAAAAAATTTACGGCACACTTCTATTTGTTAGGATGGTACTCACTGGACTTAAACAAATATGACACTATAGGCCTTTTAATTTTTGGATCCTCTGAAACAAAAATCATATATAATATATAGAGTTGACTTCCTAAAATAAATGAATGCCATTCTAAAACTTGGACGCTTACAAACAATGCAGAATTAATTATTATGGTTAGCCAATAGTGCATGTTTCACTGCTACAGAGAAGCTTTTTATGGGCAGTCAAATCCATATTTCTGGGGCGGCTTAGGAAAGCACTCATTTTATTCATAAGGAAAACTTTATCATGAGCATCAATTCTATAAATTGAGTATTTACAAGAGCGAGCTTTCAACTTGTCCTGACAGAGCTACTACCACTAGAAATCCATTTTCAGGAGCGGTTGAGCTAATCCATCCTTTTCCTTAGATGATTTATTATGTCAAAAGCCCTTGTACACCTATTTTCAGGGGTGGCTTGTTTAAAAGAACTGTCCTAGAAAATATTGAAATTTCCTAGCTGATTTGAATTTTTTGTCTTTTACCAACCAATTTTTGAATATTTGTTTCCAGTGAAATTTCACATCACAGGTCTCAGGCATGCATTGGGCACCTACCGTACCAGTACTCAGTCCCTGGTGCGCACAGGCTTGTTCCGTCTGTAAAGTGAGAAGGGACTGTAGTCATTGATAGCTTGAGTAGCAGGCGAGGAGTATGCATGTTGCACTCGGCTCGGCAGTGTAATGCAAAGATGGTTCACACACGTTGTCATGACCTTCTCTCTTGAGTAAGCAAGAAAGTTCTCTCTTGAGTGAAGAAAATATATGCATTGGTTCCAGTGACGGATCCAGAAATAGGCTACGGGGAGGGCTAAAAAAAGTGCTCAAGAATTTGTTTCATCTTCAACAGATGCAAATAAATCAGGCTCAATGTAGCATATCTACTATTCATCCAATCATCATTTCTTTAAATTTCTCCCTAGACATGAAATTTAATAAATTGCAATGTAATTATTAGAAACTAATCAACTAGACATGAGCATTTATCAACTATTCAAATCGAACAGCCAGAGTCGGAAGTCACCTGTGTTTAGATTATAGAAGGGCCAGGCTACAGAACAACAGACGGACGGGCGGCGGGGAAGCCTGGGAGCCTTGAAATCGTGGGGCTGGCTGGGCTTTTTGAAGACCTGCTCCTAGAGTTTGTGGGCACAACAGACAGACGGGCGGCGGGGAAGCCTGGGAGCCTTGAAATCATGGGGCTGGCTGGGCTTTTTGAAGACCTGCTCCTAGAGTTTGTGGGCTGCGCCCCGGGCTACAGCCCACCTAGCCCGGGCCGCAGATCCGCCCCTGATTGGTTCATACACGTTGTCATGACTGGCACATCAGTTGGTTTCTAGTCCCTAGTCATTCTCAAACTGTAGGAAATGATGATGAGACAAACATGCAGCCAATGGCTAACAAATGAAACGAGTTCCCTTGACTGGCTTGAGCTATCTATATCCAGCATCACAACTGGCATGAGTGAGAACAGTAAAGGTTTCCAATCAACCCTCTGTCTATTGCGGTGTTGGGCGCCCAAATGGCCAACCATGGCGCGCGAATCCCATGCCAAATGGTTATATGGTCTCACTCGGAATGTTTTGAAATTATAATGCATTAATAACTGTTTGCAGAATTCTTTTAAACATGGGTGCCAATTGTACTTTCAAGTCCTAACAAAGGAACCCCAGAGGCTTTAGTTGATAGGAAAAATGTTCACATTACAATAGATGATGAAGCATTTCCTCTGTACTCATGTAGTCATGTGGGTGCTATAAATAATTTAACCGGCAGCAGCAAATAGGTAGGTGGACAGGCAGGTTTGCTGTAACTGAGCTAAAGGATGGGACATATATATAAGCTTCAGAAGTCCCTAGTTGATTGAAAAATCTGTCTGCAGAAGGGTACCAAACAAATGAGAGCGAGCAGCAGAAAGGGAGGGAGTATGTGTAGTAGGAAAAAAATATGCATGGCAACAAAAAAAGCAGCAGATGGAAATGTGAGGCACGAGGAATCCTAATCCATGCTGGAGCATTCACGCACCAGCGAGGGGAGAGAGGGGTGCTGACAAGCCAATATGCTACCTTCCACACAGTATATAGGTTCCTGCCGTCCAGACAAATCGCTAACTCAAGAACGCTGCAGTTCCTTCCCCTGAGGATGCGTGGTCAGCAGCGACGATGCTCCTTAGGTGACCGTCCGAGCATACCAGCGTGGTAGCAGAGGTAGAGAGCTGCTGTGGCCCCATACTTGTCTTCTTCGAAGTCGGTCACTCCACTCAAAGCCTCAGATGGGCACGACTTTCATGGGGATGGACAGGACCAACAGTGGCATGCACTAGAAATGGAGGAGGGTCGAAGCATAATCAGTGGCGGTGACATGCTAGGATTGCTCTTTCCGAAACCCAAGTGTAAAGATGAATAATTCATTGGTTGGGATTCCCACACTTCTACCATTTCCCTTTCTTAGCCTATATATAGTATCTAGTGTACATATATATGGTAGAAATAAACTGAGACACAAAGAAACAAGCAAAAACATGTTTTAGAGATCAACATGGAACCAGCTTCAAGTCTTTGGGAGACCCCAATCTACATGCATAGGTTTGGTAGGCACCAGGAAATAGTAGGAGCCCACAAATGCCGTACGGTGCTACGAAACTACCAAAGGGCAGATAATTTTGGCAGTATGCCAAGAAGAGTGAAACTGCGTTAGGCTGGGATATGTGTATATAATTGAGTCACAGAGAGAAATCCTGCATAATCTTCCGTGGTGGAAACGGTGCAATGGCAGAATGCTTACTTTCAAAGGGAAATCCAGAGATGAGAAGGAATCAAGGCTTCTGACGAAGGAAGATCTAAATTTTAATGCCCCGTCACTACTGGAAACAGGCCCGTTGCCAAGAGCCAGCGTCTTTGCCGAGAGCCAAATGTCAGGCTCTCGGCAAAGAAAGGTTTGCCGAGAGTCGGCCCTCGGCAACGGTCGGTCGTCGGCAAAACCATATTTGCCGAGGGCCAGGCCGTCGGCAAAGAATTTCTCTCGGCAACCGGGCCCTTTGCCGAGGGCCCGGCTGTCGGCAAAGAAAGGCCATTGGCAAAAGCTTATCTTTGCCGAGGTCCGGCTCTCGTTAAAATATGACCATCCGCAAACCTGTGACGGCAGGCAAACGACTTTCACCTGTCGTCTGTTTTGCCGAGGGTCAGAATTTGGCCCTCGGCAAAGAATTACTTTGCCGAGTGTTGTTTCTGTGTCCTCAGGAAAATAATTTTTTTTGCTTCCAAATTTTTTCCCTGGGTTTACTATTGTACCTTAAAGTACATATTAAAATTTGGAGCTTTTTTTATTTTATTAGCTATATTTAATAAGTTTATTTCATTTACTTGAATTCTTCCCGGTAATTCAAAATTTGAACTGCAGGTGCATCGAATATTGGAATTGAGTGATTCAAAAAATCATATTCATGGTATTGCACGTGGTGTGAGACCGTATCCAGTGACAGATGCTAAATTTGGTGCATCATTTTCACGGAACACGGCAACGAACTTTCGTGTAAAGTATTTTTAAATTATATAAAATGGAAATGAAGTTCAAAATTCACGAAACTTGTTGAGGTGTCATTTCATCGCATGTATAGGCTGTGATAAAAAATTGAGTGGGTTTCGAGCAAGTTGCGATGTCCGATGTCTAAAACCCAGACATCTTCACATGTGATCACAGTTGATCCACTTCAGGGGACGAGGCGACTATAGGGGACGAGGCGACTGCAGGGGGATCCACTTCCTCTGGTGTGTCGACGGTGTACTTGCGTGGTCCCGCGAAGCTCCCGTGTCAACCAATACCTGAAGCGGCCCGCCCGCTGATCACACCCTTTGGGGATAGGTAAGTAACTTAAGATGTGCTCGAAACTTCTTCATTTGAAATGTTGAAAATCAAAATACAAACTAATACTTTTTGTAATCACTTGTGCAGGAACCGGAAAAGCACTACCCTGGCCTGGTGGAGGTGAGCCCGAACATGTTCGAGCCGGCCACTCAGTTCGACCACTACAAATTGGCCACCGATGCCATGGATCGTAGTGGCCACAGGTATAGGAACAAGGCGGAGCGGGTCGTCAGGGACCTATCGGTAAGTCTTTCAGGCACACATTGTATTCTTTTAGCCACAGATACATCGTATTCATTTGGCATTCTTCTAATAAGTAATTGATACCTCGCGCATTTATGCAGGATTTCCTTAGAATCGAGGAGGGCAAGGAGCATAGGGCGTACCAGGGGCGGTCGCTTCTTGTAAGAAGCGCGTCACGGACATGATTCATGACGCACGTCATCAGGCACACATTTGGCACAACGCGAAGGTCAAAGGGCGTAGCATCAAAAAGGACGAGGCAAGGCAGTTGGTGCTGACCAAGGAAGAGTACCTTGCGGTAAATACGGAACATTACTATTGATTTCTTCTGAGATTAAGTTTCCTTAATTTGATCTTCTGATATATCGTTTGCTTGATGGCTTGTAGGAGATTCCAAACTGGTGCAATCGACATCCGGATGCCTGGGAGAGGATTGTGGACATGTGGCTCAGCCAGGACTGGAAGAAGGAGCATGATGAAGCACGCAAGCGCCGTTTGTTGATGCAAGGATTACCACACCATCAAGGCAGCCGCAACCTCTCCGAATTCTAAGAAGCTTGGGTAAGGCGAAACCATTTCTCTAACCTAACACTCAATTCTGCAAGAACTCTAACAATGTTATTGTCTTTCTCGCAGTCAGCGTCACATGGTCGCCGCCCTTGTGGTCACCTCAAGGCATATGCCTTGTCCCACTTGGGCAAGGCGACGGCTGCCACCGACTGGACCCCAGAAGTCCCTGCCGAGTTGTTCACCAACGCCAGCATTGCCCCTCGCATCTCTGCGTACACAGAGATGGCAAGGTCAGTCCACGGGCCAAACTACGACCCGACCATCGAGGAGTGGCTTGATCCAGAGCTTGTGATGAGGGTGGGGCAAGGCAAGAAGCATGGGCGGTTCTGGCTTGGTGACGGTGTCCTCAACACGACCTCTGTTCCTCCTCTGCACCAGATCCGAGCAGTGAGCACGAGCTCAATGCCGACCATACGCCAGCGCCCGACCGTGGTGTCGACACTCCAGGTAAGTGTTCTCTTCCATTCCTAGTTCTTTGACTTTTACATACCTTAGCTCCGCAATCTTGAAACATTGGCGTCATATGTTGCAGGCACAGTTGCAGGCGACGGAGGCCGAGTGGGAGCAGCAGCGGCAGAGGCTGGTAGCTTTGGAGGCCGAGTGGGAGCTCGAGCGGCAGGGGCTGGAAGCTTTAGAGGCCAAGCAGGAGCAGGATCAGCGGCAGCTGGCAGAGGTGCTCTCCTATGTGCGGCATGGTTGGTGGTGGTTGTGGCGTGGTCGTGGTGGTGGCTGCATGGTTGGTGGAGGTGGTGGCGTGGTGGTGTGGTTGTTGTTGGTGGTAGTAGTGGTGGCGTGGTGGTGGTGGTGGTGGTGGCGGCATGGTGGTGTGCTTGTTGGTGGCGGTAGTAGTAGTGTGGTGGTGGCGTGGTGGTGGTGGTGTGGTCATGGTAGTGGTGTCGCGTGGTTGGTGGTGATGGTGGTGGTGTGGTCGTGGTGGTAAAAAGTACATGTAGTGCTTGGTTATCTATTTATGTTGTCTAACCCGTTCTGTATCTTCTTTGTTTGTGTAGCATCAGTCGGTGGCGTCGAACGACCCTAACCTTCTCCTCGCCAACTCCCCAGGATCGCACGCGGCGCCTTCTCAGCCCGGACCATCACCGTGACCAGTTTGGCGCCTCCTATGCCTCTTGTTTATATTGCTTGTCGAACTTTACACTTGTGGTTGTCTATGTCGAGATTTGTTTGTGACTTCGAACTTCGAGACTTATATGTGATGTGGATGTGAATTATGTGATGTGGATGTGGTTATTGATATGTGGATGTGCTTATTGTGATGTGGATGTCATATATATGTTTATTTGTTGACTGGAAATGCAAAAAACAAAAAAAATTAAAACTGGTTGTGGCTTTGCCGAGGGCTATGGCCATGCGCTCGGCAAAGCTGTGAATTCTGGAACACACAGAATCCTAGCTTTTCTGAGCGCATGACTATAGCGCTCGGCAAAGAGGAAGTCTTTGCCGAGAGCTGACCCATAGCTGTAACGCCCCAGAGTCCAAACGGCTCAGATCCACTCTGCACGCTGAATGAACCACACCTACCACCATCCCACGTATACTTTCGTCCTCGCTTTGTGTAAAAGGATTAACCCAGGGATGGTAAGATGGACTCTATAAGCATTATATGTTGGTCTATCCCACTCTAAACAACCAAGGTGGGACTAAGCTCTCCACAATATCTCATAACATTCACATGGGCCACTATGGGCCAAATTCTAAATTGAGCCGGGTGTGACATACACCCCCCTCAAAGAACCCGACGTCCTCGTCGGGCCCAACATACCTACAATGAGGCAAACGATAACCAGGAACATTCCCTCTTAGCACACGCGACCGTGCGCCCAGTGCCGGCACATGTGCCACGCCATGCACTCCGCAGAGCCTACACGCGCAATGAACCCCATGTCCAGCCCCTGGCCCGCACGCGCCCGTGGCTGCGAAGGTCATCTCTGATACCATTTTATAACGCCCCAGAGTCCAAACGGCTCGGATCCACTCTGCACGCTGAATGAACCACACCTACCACCATCCCACTTACGCTTTCGACCTCGCTTCGTGTAAAAGGATTAACCCGGGGATGGTGAGATGGACTTTAGAAGCCTTATATGTTGGTCTATCTCACTCTAAATAATCAAGGTGGGGACTAAACTCTGCACAATATCTCATAACATTCATGTGGGCCACTATGGGCCAAATTCCAAATTGGGCTGGGTGTGACAATAGCTCTCGGCAAAAAAAATGTCTAAAAAAAATTGTCAATATTCTTTGCTGAGAGCTCTTCTGACAGACGCTCGGCAAAGTTTTTTGGAAAAAAAATTCAGAAATTCTTTGTTGAGAGCTTGGTAAGGCTCTTGGCAAAGATCAACTTTACCGTGACCTTTCGCCGTCACAGCAAAATTTTTTGCCGACGGCCGGCTAACCCTCGGCAAATGGTTTGCCGAGAGCCCGAGATGCGGCTCTCGGCAAAGTAGCCTTTGTCGTGAGGTACTGTGCCGACCAGCCTTTGCCGATAGCAACTCTCGGCAAAGCATTTGCCGAGGGCAAAGGCTTCTTTGCCGAGCATATCCAGCCCTCGGCAAAAATCCTCGTTCCAGTTGTGCGTTCAACTTTATATTCACGCGTATTCAATGTTAGACAGTTCCTCCAAGGAAAAACCATGTGTATGTGAAATACTTACTTAATTTTATCTACTTATTCGCTGGAGGCAAAGCTTCTTCGGTAATTGTGAAGACTCGGACCATTACACATCTATCAGCAGCATTGCGCCTGAAGTCGTTGGACATTTTGATGGAACAATAGTTTGATGGATCTGGGTTTCTGATGCGAATTGGAAACACCGTGGAAGGATTTAACTTGCTGTTTCAACTGTATTATTGTCTAGGATTGACAATTATCCGGCAAATTTGCATGAAATAAATGAACTGCAACATCCCCCAAACCCATCTAGCCCAGCTCAACGAATAGGAATGCATAGAAAAAAAATGTGCTAAATTCAAAAGAAAACAAAGCGAAAACTACAGTGGGACAGTAACGCTTGGACCCCACACCCTACGAAAAGAAAAAGGATGATGGAATATTTCTCTTAAAAAATGTACATTATAGGATGATATACAGCAAATTCATGTTTTGAGTTTAAAAGTTCTTTTTTGACAATTCACGTTATTAGGAAATCCTATTGTCATCTGAATTACAAAGTTTCCTAAATCCTTTTGACAGATAGTCTTATCACAACTGAACGACGCAAAAGGAAAAATAGGGAACTCCATTCATCATTGTGTTCTATGTTCAGCTCACACAGAAGAATTGGTATATAGACAATATGTTCAATCTTTGTGTCTCTGCACTAGAATGTTAGGGGCTACTTAATTTGTGTGCTCCAAACCCCATACAAAGTCTTAAATGTTGGGCACTTCATTGCACAAAATGCAATCACCTTTTTTTATGGAAATAATCATTTTCATGTGCCATGACGTGTAGCAATATCTCATCTCCAACAATAATCATTTTCATGTCCGATGATGATGACCCAAAAAGGTGTGGATACTCTGATCTTAAATCTTCCTCTCTTTCCCATGTAGGTTCATCTTCCTAATAACAGTTCCATTATACCTTATACATCTTTATTATCTGACTTGTAGTGACCTTCTTAGCTGTCTCTAATATCTTGATCGGATACTCCATATAGTTGAGATTCTCCTTCAGACTAAGCTATGATTTTTCATAGTAAATTCAAAGATTTCAGTAGAACACAACCAACCCGACCAATAATCATCAATGTTGATAGTGGTTGCACATACATAATCAAATCATACTAAACCACTTCTAGTATCACAATTATATACGTGAAAATAGGTTTATTCTTTCAAAAATCTTGATACAAAATATAATAAATGTAAACAAAGGATCCTACTGCATTCATTGAGTAACCATAAACTACATTTGTCTCATGTAATTAAATAGCAACAAAACTTCCACTAGATTTCATAGAACCAAACGTAACCTTACTCCAGCTAAGATTCCTCATCGTAATTTCAAAGCTTTTAATAGAACTAGTCAACCTGACCTATAATCATCAATATTCATGATGGCATATCTACATAATCAGATTTTGATAAATATCTTTCAAAATCATAATTATCAACATATGTTCCTAGTAATTAATTGAATTTATAGAACACATGTGCATTTGTGACCATTTAAAAACACTTATTAGTTTCCTATATTGATAGAAAGTATCATAAGTATTCACATAAGATTATGTTGCATTCATTCGATAACCATCAACAATAATTTTATCATAAGTGGTTTGAAAATTTTCAAAGCATTTCAAAGAACCAAACCCATCCTAACTCTAATCATTCTTCTTCGTAGTAATTTTGAAGCAATTAATAGAAGCTGGCCAGCCCCCACCTATAATCATCAATATTCATGATGGTTTATGTATAGAATCAAATCTATCTAATTGTCTTCCAAAATCTCAACTATCAACATATAGTTCATACTAATTAATTAAATTTATAGAACTCATGTGCATTTTTGCTAGTTAAAAAAGTTTTATTATGTCCCAAATATTGATAAGAAATGTAATAAATATAAACAATGGGCTCTACTGCATTCATGGAGTAGACATCAACTACATTTGTCTCATGCAATAAAATATAGTGTCAACTTCCCCTACATTTCGATGAACGAAACCCAACTTTAATCCATGTAGGATATTTGTATTAATTTTGAAGCTATTAATAGAAGTTGGTAAACCCCACCTATAGCCATCACTATTCATGATGGCTTATCTATAAAATCAAATCATGCCAAGCATCTTGCAATATCACAATAATCAACATATGGTTCGAAGAAATTATTTAAATTTACAGAACTCATGTGCTTTATGTCCATGAAAAATATTTTTTATTTTCCCAATATTAATAGAAGATAACATAATTATTCACATAAGATTGTGTTGCACTCATTGGGAAATGGTATAAAATATCTTTCTTGTGTAATAAATTAATCCTTGAATTTTCAAAACATTTCAAAGACCAAATCCAACCTAACTGTAGCCAGATTCTTCATAGTTATTTTGTAGCTATTAATAGCAGCTAGCCAACCCCTACCTCATAATTGTTTATGTATATATTCAAATCTTGCTACATCTATTTAGATATCACAACTATCAAATTATGGTTTGTCACTACTACACACAGCCTTTGTAGGGGCGGCTCTAGGGCATTTGTAGGGGCAATTTGCCTAGCCGCCCCTACTCAGGCGTGGCTATAAATCAATGATTTCTGCGGGCCATTCCCAAGCCACCCCAACAAATCGATTTGTAGGGGCGGCAGGATATAGAGATGCCTCTACAAATTCATTTTCTAGAAATCACAAATCTGGGACAAAAAATAGGAAAAGAAAAAAAAATTTAATCCCAAGAGGCCCCACTGATCAGCCACACGCTCACAAGCCGCAAGTAGTGCATTTTTTCGTGCGCATTGGCTGCCAAGATTTGAACCCGTGACCTCAAGCTCGCTCCTTCACTCCTCTAACCACTCCACCCAACACTAGCTTGTGTCTATCTCAGACATTCTTTCTACTCGTATTATGCTGAACCGAACTTCAAATAAGTGTTTGGGACTCTAATCGAATTCAAATGAAAAAGTCGTCAACTACAAAGTTTCATAACTTTTCGAGATCTACAACTTTTGTTTTTCTATTTTTCCATCCGAGGCCATTTGAAAATTTTGAATTTCAAATTTTGGAAATTTAGACGTAATTATCCTCAACTAGATGATTTCAAATAAAAAGGTTGTCGACTACAAAGTTGTCCAACTTTTTGAGATCTATAACTTTTGTTTTTGTTGTTTCTCCATTTGAGATCATTTGAAAAATTCAAATTTGAAATGTGAGTAATTCAAAAATAGTTTTCCTTGACAAGATGATTTTAAATGAAAAAGTTGTCAACTACAAAGTTGTATAACTTTTTGGGATCTACAACTTTTGTTTTGGTTGTTTCTCCATCCGAGGTCGTTTGAAACATTCGAATTTTAATACTTATAACTATTCGATGTCTATTTGTATGGACGACTTGTTTAGGAACCATTGTAGGGGTGGCTGAATATAGAGGGGCCCCTAAAAAAAGAGGCATTGCTACAAATCCTTTTTCTAGTAGTGTGTACTAATTAATTGAAAGTGTTGAACTAATGTGCATTTGGGTCTATGGAAAATAAACTTATTTTTTCTAAACTATTGATATTAAATATCATAAATATTCACATAAGATTCTATTGCATTTATCAAATAATCTTCAACTATATTTGCCTCATGCAACAAAATAGTCTCAAAATTTTCAAAACATATGAAACAGCCAATTGTGGCTAAATCAAACTTAGTGTTTACCCTGCCTTGGAGATCTCTCTCACAATTGAGAAGAGGTATTCAATTTATTGGATTTTGAGCTAGCTGCCCTTTTCTTTCTCCTTGCCATTAGCGTAGCTTCATTATTTTTCTTAGCATTGTTTACCCAACCCTACTTATAGCTATGGGTTTTTCTAATATTTCCATATGTTTCAATAGATGAAAGCCAACCACGACCTAAAGTCAACAATATTCATGATGGCTACATAATCGAACCATGCTAAACCTCTTTCTATATCTCAGTTATCAACATATGGCTTCTTGTAACTAATTAAATGTATAGGACTCATGTGCAGTTGTATCCGTTAAAAAATATTTTTGCCCAAAACTTAAAAAAATATTATAAATATAACTAAAAATTATATTGCATACATTCACTAACCCTCACTACATCTGTAACATGTAATAAAATAGTCTTAAAAGTACCATTATTCCCTCCTTACCAAAATACATGACCTTGTAGGAGTCAAATTTTGTCCCAAAATACTTGACCTTATAGCATCCCAATGCACATTTCTCTTTTTCCAATACACCTTTTTTTTCAATACATCTCTATCTCCATTTCTTCTTCTTCTTCTTCTTCTTCTTCTTCTTCTTCTTCTTCTTCTTCTTCTTCTTCTTCTTCTTCTTCTTCTTCATGTTTTCCGTGCATCATATCTTTTTCAGTCCTCAAAAATTCACATGCCAAGTCAGAGAGAGTTCATTTCAAAGTACCAAATGTAACCTTACTCCAGCTAAGATTCATCATAAGAATCTCGAAGCTATTAGTAGAAGTTGGTCAACCCCAACTATAGTAATAAATATTCATGATGGCTTATCTATAGAATCAAATCATGCTAAGCATCTTTAAATATCACAATAATTGATATATGGTTCCAAAAAATTAATTAAATTTCTAGAACTCATGTGCAGTTGTGTCCTCTAAAAATGATTTATTATATTCGAAATATTGATAGAAAGTATCATAAGTATCACATAAGATTTTGTTGCATTCATTGGGTAACCCTCGACAATAATTTTCTCATGTACTGAAGTAGTCCAAGGATTTTTCAACATTTCAAAGAACCAAAATGAACCTGACTCTAGCCATGATTCCTCATAGTAATGTTGAAGCTACTAATAGCAGCTGACCAGCTGCCACCAGTAACCCTCAACTACATTTGTCTCAAGTAATAAGAATTCTCAAAACTTCCACTACATTTCAAGGAACCAAACCCAACCTTACTACAGCTATGATTTGTCATAGTAATTTAAAGCTTTGAGTAGAAGACAGCTAACCCCGACCTAAAATCATCAATGTTCATATTGGCTTGATCTAAATATTCAAATTATGCTAAATTTCTTTCAATATCTCATTATAAACATATTGTTCCTTGTAATTAATTATTTGCCTAGATATCAGGTGCATTTGTATCTAGTAGAAAAATACTGTTTCTCAAATATTCATGCTAAAATATCATAACTATAAACATAGGATTCTATTGCCATCCATTGAGTAACCCTCAACTACATTTGTCTCATGTAATAAAATAGTCTTAAGACTTTCAATACACTTCAAAGAACTAAATCCATCCTTACTCCTGCTAAGACTCCTCACAATAATTTTGAACTTATTAATAGAAGATTGCCAACCCCACCTATAGCTATCAAGAGTCACGATGAGATTATCTAGAGAATCAAATCAAGCTAAATCAATTTCAATTTTTCATAGTAATTTCAAAGCTGTTAATAGAAGTTTAATCCGCATTATTCATGATGGCTTTATATACAAAATAAAATCATGTCAAATACCTTTCATCACAATTTTGAAGATATGGTTCCTTCCAAGAATTAAATGTATAGAACTCAGAGGCATTTGGATCCATGAATAAAAGAGTTATTTCTTTAATGTATTTTGAGGTACGATCCATTAATAGTGTCACCTACTGAGTTATCTAGTGGGCTATAAATAGGCCAGCTCCCAGCTTATTTTGACACAATTCATACCCTTTTATCTTCCGAGTTTCAGTCATGGAGTTGCATGCTACACTCCTATTGACCTCCCTTGTTCTCATAGGCCTGCTACCACACACCCCGCAAGCCATCACCCAAGGAAATTGTGAAAGATCTGGCCTGTGCACGTATATTGTACGTTTGAGCCCTCCTCCAAATATTTCCATGGTGGATATGAGCCCCACGAACCTTGAAAACTGGTATAGATCATTCCTCCCCCCACATATGGAAAGATCGCCTCGATCAGTATCACCATTCATCCACACCTATAAAGAAGCCATTCTCGGGTTTGCTATAGACCTCACAAATGATGAGGCAGAGTATGTCAAGAGCAAAGATGGGGTCCTTATGGTGTACAAAGACAGCCTTCTTCCACTCTCGAAAACCCACACACCTGATTTCCTAAACCTACCACTACTGGAGCTGGCTGCTTGGCCGAGGGCCCCAGGCTCTTGGCAAAGCCTCTCAGATCCTCGGCAAAGCCTTTGCCGAGCGCAGCTCTCGGCAAAGCGGCCTCGGCAAAAATCCGATCGGCAAAGCCTTCTTTGCCGAGAGCTGTTTATCGGGCTCTCGGCAAAGGCTTTGCCGAGAGCCAGCGCGTCTCTCGGCAACGAAAAGGCGCCGTTAACGGCCCCCAGCGTTTGCCTTCTTTGCCGAGAGTCCATCTGGCTGGCTCTCAGCAAAGAATTTTCCTTTTTTTTAAAAAAAACTCTTTGCCGAGAGCCAGTCTGGCCATGCTCTCGGCAAACGTTTTTCTTTTTTTTTAAAAAAAATCTCTGCCGAGAGTCTTACTGGCCTAGCTCTCGGCAAATTTTTTTTAAAAAAAAACTCTTTGCCGAGAGCTATACTGGCCAGTATAGAACTGTGGCTCATTATAGAATTTACTTGTCCCTTTTGTTCGAAAATCATCCATCCTTTTAAATTCTATTGCTTCCATTACCATGTTCCTCTCACATTTATGAACAAAGAAAGCAAAATTAAAGTAGACAAAGTATTTTGTAGAAAAATGACAATCAGAAAGGCCTGAGGCTTCAATACTTAAACATACAGAGAAGGGCCGAGCACAGAAAGATTAAAATAACCTCTCAAATGATTGTATGGAACCTTCATGTGGATCAAAATATATTCCTTGCATAACTAACTCATCGCTCATTCCCTAGTAGTAATCTAAATAGGGAATATACCTTCCACCCATAAGCTTCCTCATCATCTAAATCTTGCAAACAACATAGATGTTCTTTGATTTGGATTTTACAAAAATAATTAGCATAATGGCCCGTCAATCCAGAGAAATACCCAAATACAAATTGAAGGGTGGTGGTTGAGTATCTATAAGAACAATGAGCAGCTACAGTTCAGACACGATGGGGCCGGAGCAAGCCGCAGCGACGGCGAGGGATCGCCGCGGCTGCCGGCAGAGCGGCGCTACAAGGGCGTGCGCTTCTGGAAATGGGGCTGGTGTCTGTCGGCGCTACAAGGGCATGAGGGAGGGGGAGGGAGGGAGGGAGAGGAAGTACCTGAACACGCCAGGTCGCTCCTCCCGTCGGCACTCCCTGGCTTCCCCTCCGTGGACGGCGGCGGCGCGGGGGTGGGGGCGCGGCCATGCGGCGGTGGCGGTGGCGGTGGCGCGTTCGGTCGGCGGCGAGGACCGTGCGGGGGCGGCGGTCGGCGGCGGTGCACGGGCGGCGGTGGTGTCCGGTCCTACGAGATGTGAGCGCGTGGGTGCGTGTGAGAGGTGAGGGGCGTGGGCGTCCCTTTTGATGTGTTAACCCCTTTGCCAAAAGCTAGATCAGGCGGCTCTCAGCAAAGAGTTTTTCTTTTTTTTTTTATTTGCCGAGAGCCCCAGCCAGGCTCTCAGCAAAGAGGCTCTTTGCCGAGAGCTTTAGGAGGCTCTCGGAAAAATATTTTTTTTTTGGATTTTTGCTCCTAATTTTTACCTGTAGCCTTGATATAGTACAAGGAGGCCATGTTTGAAATTTGGTGTATTTTCCATTCATCTTGCTATATTTCGTGCATTTTCTTTATTTTCTTTATTTTTTCCGCAAGACACACATTTGAACTGCAGGTGCATGAAATAATGAATCTCAGCGATTTAAAAAATGATATTCATGCTTCCAAGGGTATTTCAACACTGTATCTAGGGACAGACACGGAAACTCGACCATCTCGTACACGAGACATGGCGACCAAGTTGTGTAAGATTTGATTTAAAATTATATAAAATACGAACGGAGTCGGAAAATCATGAAAATAGACGGGAGGCCTTGACAGGATACGTAGAGTTTATGAAAAAAATTTAGGAATGTTTGGAGCAAGTTGTGACACAACATGGTTGAAACCCTCAGATCTCCGCATGTGATACACTACTGGAATCGAGTGCTTTGCCTAGTGTCTACGACACTCGGCAAAGGGTCAAAAACACTCGGTAAACCCTTTGCCGAGTGCCACACTCGGCAAAGCTGTCTCGGCAAATTTCTTAACGGCAAAGGTGGCTTTGCCGAGTGTTATTTTTTGGGCACTCAGCAAACTCTTTGCCTAGTGTCCGTTTGGCACTCGGCAACCAAAAGTCACCGTGATGGATGCGAGACGGCGTCATATGGTTTGCCTAGTGTCGACACTCGGCAAAACTATTTTTTTAAAAAAAGAAAAATTAGTTTGCTGAGTGTTCTCCCGGACAGCACTCGGCAAAGCCTAATTTTAGAAAATTTTTTTGCTTTGCCTAGTGTCAGCACTCGGCAAAATTATTTTTTAAAAAAATGATTTGCCTAGTGTCAGTACTCGGCAAACCTTTGCTCAGTATGCTCGGCCTCCTTTGCCGAGTGTCAGCACTTGGCAAACCTTTGCTCAGTATGCTCGGTGCTCGACACTAGGCAAAGCAGGTTTGCAGAAATGCTCAGTATGCTCCATTTGCCGAGTGTTTTGACCTGCACACTTAGCAAATGTACTCTTTGCCGAGTGTAACACTAGGCAAACTGACCTAAAATCGTCGCTTTTATTTGTTTTTTCCGTTCCATCCAATCAAACAGAATATGTACATAACAGACATCACCACCATCACATATATATCACCAACATCACTTATATATCACTAACAACACATATATATCACCAACATCATAAACATATCACAAACGTCACATGTCTGACAATATATCATCACAATAAGTTCACAAGTAATCCAAGTGCTCCATCAATCACGACCACAAGTGCAAATAGAAGTACCATTACCAACCACAAATATCGTCATCAAGCTAGTGGCCAACGAGACTGATTTGGTGAAGGATTTGTTGAAGCATGAGCCACGTCATTCGATGCCGCCGATTGATTCTGCACAAAGGAGAAGAGATTGCATGTGTGACACAAGATAAATATATATCATACTTGACTAAAACATTTATACTCCCCTAGGTTTTAAGTAGTGTTGTGGTTTGACTCTAAGTATGAACATACAAACTAAAACATTCATACTCACAGGAGTAGCCATATTAGGAGGTAGAGGTGGAGCGAATAGCGGCAGTGGCGGAGCTTGATGACCCACAGCGGCGCCAAGACTAGTCACGTAGGAGAACCACTGCGCCATCGTCCGCTGCTCGGCCTCCCGCTCGGCCGCCACCCTCGCCACCATCGCGTAACCCTCGGCCGCCACCCTTGCCCCCAGATATGCAAAGATCTACATATTTCTAACCATATCTCTTTCGAACGGGATACGCCTAACTGGGTTACGCGATACACGACCATGATACGGAAAGAGAGGTTATACCTTGGGTGGCGGTGGAGTCAGGCTAGAGGGGCCATGGCGGGTTGATGCAGTGGCGAGGCGATGCAGTGCAGGCAAACCCGCAGCGGCGACGAAGACGATCGGGGTACTCCGGCTCGGCTCCGACGGGGTCTTCTCCTACAAAAAAATGACAATAATGCAATTGGTTTCAAGAAAAAAATGACAGTAATGCACTTGGCTGGAAAAATAAATGTAGAAATGACTTCAGTTCTTGGTGAAATAAATAGGCATTGCATGTGAACTCGGAAAATAAATCTAAATTTGCATTATTCAGTGTTTGAGCTTGGTTGAATCTATTTATCATACAAGGTTTTCCTCATCCCTGGGTCTCATGTCTGTCGGCCTCCCCATCCAGTCTGCACTGCATCTTCCTCCCATTGGAACCAGGTTTTCCTAGCTCCCTCCTCTCCGATCCCTTACATCTTCTCGTTCAGATCAAGTGGTGCTGAGGAGAGGGGAGGCGGTTGCCAGATCTGGAAGAGGATGCCCTCTATCGGCACCACAATCCCTGAGGTATGATCCTAATCCCTCGTCCCTTCCCATGTCTATGAGGATAGATCCATGTAATTTGGTTCCCCAGCTGTATTTACTCACGGCAGATTCCACATTTGATTTTTACTTTTGATTAGATTTGATTAATCATATAATTAATCACAACTGTTCCTTTCTCTTTGTGGTTCTATCGATTTGATAGTAATGTGAGTTCTGGTGATGCAGTGATCTGTGCCAAACTGGTGATGAAGTGATCTGTGCTAAACGTGTAATGGACTAGGCAATAGGATGGATCTGCACAAAAAGGTTTAATCTGATGGTAAATGCTCACTTTTGGTACAACTTGTGCTACTGTCCAGTTTAATTCAAGTAGTGGACAATAGCTTCTTATTGATGTTAAAAATCAAACCTTCTCATTTTCTAGTTGTTGACAATGTTAACGTAAGAAAACCTTAAATTGATTAATTAGTTTTTCTAGAATACTTATACCATTATAATTTCCTTACTGTAATTTTCACAGGAATACAATTTCCATATTGCGTTGTCACTTCTTTGCTTAAACTATACCTCAAGCTCTTTCATGATTGATAAGGTATCTAGTAATATCATAGTAATGTGGAAGGAACAATCTGACTGGACTAAGGATTCAAATTAAGGATTTTACTATTTGTTTCAAGTGTGACTGTAGTACAAGGTATGTTCAATGTTTCAGTAACAGTTTACTCATTACAGATTTGTTTTCTTTGTGTATCTCGAGAAACATAGTGAGCTGTTAGACATCCGAGTAAAAAGTACAATATTTTCCAATTAATATAAGTGAATGGTTCTAGCAAATGTATTGCCATTATGACTCCTTTTTTCTCTTAGCTTTGTGTAATAAAAGGAGCATAAGAAATTCAGGCTTTTGTTTTACTATAAAAGTACTGTTTCTATAAATATTTTAGCACTGACTCCAGGCATGATATGAAGATCTAATGTGAACTCTGAATGCATAGAGATCTTCTTTTATAAATATTTTGGCATGCAACATTAAGGCGGTTTGTTTTTCTCAATTCTTAGAACTAATAGCTTCTACTCTGAAACATTTTGCATGCATTCTTTAATTTACAGTCCAATGTATTTCAATTCTGTAACTTTTTCATATTGTAACAGGGCTATTTTCCATGGTACTACTTTTGAGATGTAGTACAAATCTTTGTAAGTACTAAAGATTCTGCCATTGCAATTATTATTATTTAGATTTGGCATGCTCTGTTTCCCGTGCAGGATGACAGATCAAATGGAAATTTGATAAATACAAGGTCACTACGAGTACAAATGCTGACTACATATCTTCGTTTTGGGTTCTGAAGACATGCTACATTTTAGTTTGGAGAAGGATACAAAGTGGATGAAGAAATTTTACTTCCATTTGTAGGATTGACAATGTAGATAATTCAACCTCAACGCCATACATGTCAGTTCCATCATCTATAACCTGACGTATAGCGGACACACTTGCCTGGATGCTGAGCAAAAACAGTGGACACAGCCGTTAGCCACCGGGAAGCCAACTAACGGAGAAAGGCCAGACCGGATTCGCAGGCAAACAGTGGACACAGTCGTTAGGCAGCGGGAAGCCAACCAACGGAGGAAGCCCAGACCGGATCTGCAGGAAGAAGAAACGCGAATGTCAGAAACGCAGCCAACCAATGCACAGTGCCTGAGGCGAACTGAGGGCTGCGCGCCTCACCCGAGTGCTGCGACAAACGACGGGCGGCCAAGAATCGGAGCGCGGAACCGACGAAATCCCCGTCCCGGACCCAAAGGCAGCAATGGCGGCGGCGTCCCTCCGAGCAGGAGCTGCGAGGAGGAGGGAGAGGAACCCATGAGCGGAAACGAGAAGAAGGCCAACAATGCGGAAACGAGAAGGTGAAGAGGAAGCCGAGCACAGGACAGACGAACCAAGCACCGAAGAGCAGAGCAGGGACGCCGCCGGCAGCGTGCAGCAACGGAGCAAGTTCCTGCACGCAGCGGCCGAGGTGCCACACCCCCTGCGGCCCTAGCGACGTGGTGAGGAGCGCGGAAAGCAGCGGGCTGAACGGTGAGGGGCGCGACGCGGTGGACGGCAGCCGCGAGCACAGCGATGCGGAGAGGACCGACGCGGTGAAAACGACAGTAGCTCGATCGGGTAGAAGCCGAGGTCGATATTTGAGGGTAAAAAGGGGTGAAGCCGAACCTAGCTTCGAACGAGAGCTATGTTATCAGAGAGAGCGCGAAGCAGACTGGAGGGAATTCTAGCCAAAGCGGCTTGGAAGCGGTTTGCTGTTCGGCGGTTTGCCGAGTGCCATAGATCTGGCACTCGGCAAACTCAAAGTGAATTTTTTTTCAAATCACATCCAGATTATTTTTAAAAAGTTTGCGAGTGCTATGGGTTCGGCACTCAGCAAAGTCAAAGTGAATTTTTTTAATTTTAAAATCATGTACAGATTTTAAAAAGTCAACTTCTAGAGCTTATAGACGTATTATTAAAATGTTTATTGACGTATTTTTATTTTTCTATTTTTAAAAAGTCAAATAAATATAGACGTATTATTATATCTACTAGATGCTAATTTGTTCTAGTTAATCAACTTCTAAAATACTTTCTTAAATGCACTCTACACTGTATGCTCGATGCTTCCATGAATATTCAGACATTATTTAATGCAGTTATATATAGCTCAAATTCTATTTATCAGAATTATAAAATTCTATAATTGCGGTTAACAAATTAAAATTAGCCTAGTGTCTAGTGAAAACACTCGGCAAATACTAACGCCGTGTTAGGGGACGTTGGCTCTGTCAAGGTTTTCCGAGTGCAGCAGTTTGCCTAGTGTCAGGCACTAGGCAAAGCTAGAGTTTACCGAGTATAATTCTTTGCCGAGTGCTCGACACTAGACAAACTGCCTGTTTGCCTAGTGCCTAACTTTGCCTAGTGTTTGGCACTCGGCAAACCACAGATTTGCTGTGTGTATTTATTTGCCAAGTGCGACACTCGGCAAACCGACCTCTTTGCCGAGTGCCCGATGAAATGCACTCAGCAAAGCATGTGACACTAGGCAAAGAACGCGTGTCCGGTAGTGATATCTTATTATCACATGTAGAGATCTCAGGGTTTCAACCATCTTGCGGCACAACTTGCTTCAAACATTTTCAAAAAATTTTATAGCCTCTACATGCGATGTCAAGGCCTCGCGTCCATTTTTATGATTTTCTGACTCCGTTCGCATTTTATATATTTTTAAATCAAATCTCACGTAACTTGGTCGTCGTGTCGCGTGCACGAGATGGTGGAGTTTTCGCGTATGTCCCTGGATACGGCGTCGAAATACCCTCGGAAGAATGAATATCATTTATTCAATCTCTAAGATTCATTATTTCATGCACCTGCAGTTCAAATGTGCGTCTTATGAAAAAAATCAAAAAAATAAAAAAAATACATGAAATATAGCAAGAGGGATGGAAAATACACCAAATTTCAAATCTTGGCTTCTAGTACTGTAGCAAGGCTGCACAAAAAATTTGGAAGCAAAAATCTAAAAAAAATTTGCCGAGAGCCTTGGCTGAGGCTCTCGGCAAAGAAAAATATTTTGCCAAGAGCCTAACAGTAGGTTCTCGGCAAAGATGACGGCGTAAGTGGGCCGTTTGTGGGGTTGAGGCTTTACCGAGGTTCTATTTGTACCAAGAGTCGAGCTCTCGGCAAAGCTGGCTTTGCCGAGATCCAATCTTTGCCGAGCGCTGGCTCTCGACAAAGGATTCTTTGTCGAGCGCCCGATATTTAACTCTTGGCAAAGAGGTAGGCCCTCGGCAAAGCTCCTCTGTCCGGTAGTGTACGGCCAAATGGTGGGGCTTGGAATAGCTTAGGCATGGGTGAGGGAAGCATCATTGGTCTCCTAGACACGGGGATAAACTCTACACACAGCTCTTTTGACGATGAGGGCATGTCCACACCGCCTTCTAAATGGCGTGGATCCTGCCACTTCACACTGCTAGCACGGCCGCTGGCAGGTTCGTGCAAGGTGCAAGTGTTCTTGGTAGTGGCAGTGGTACCGCAGCTGGCACGGCCCCACGTGCGCACGTAGCCATGTAAAAGGTGTGCACCGATCAGGGCTGCCATGGCTCAGACATACTTGCTGGACTGGAAGCTGCTATCACCGACGGTGTTGATATCTTGTCCATATCACTCGGCGGTCATGCACAGCCCAGCTTCCATGAAGATATTATTGCCATCGGAACCTTTTCTGCTATGAAGAAGGGCATATTTGTGAGTTGTTCTGCCGGAAATTCCGGTCCACTTCCTGGCACACTAAGCAATGAAGCCATGGGTCTTGACAGTGGGTGCAAGCACAATGGACCGGCAAATGGAAGCCATTGTGAAGCTAGGCGATGGCCGCTCATTTGTGTTAGAGCTAGAACAGCTCCGACGTCGTAAGCGCGCCACCCGGAACGATGGTGATCGCGGCGAGATAAACCCTAAAGATGTAAAACACGAGAGATTTTGTGCTGCCCATTACCGCAGCATATTTGGTCCTTTGTTCCTTATATTTATAGGCCTACTCGAGGCTTACAGACTCCAAGCCCCCCACGCCATGCAATACAAAGATCGCAACGCCGTTTCTTGCAGCGTGCGCTACGTGCGCTTTGCACGACATGGCGTGCGCCTGACCAACTCTACGGGTTGAGTCTTGATCGAGCACGCCTCCGATCAATCCCTGCCCCTAACTTAACCATTACAGACTCTTGACTTGCATCTATTTAGCTAACAAAACACCCCCTAAACTAGATGCACATCGATGACCCCTAATGCACTCCTTAGTTCTATGAACTTCACTCGCCCCAGCGCCTTTGTGAAGATGTCAGCGACCTGTTCTGCAGTCCCGACGTGTTCTATCTCCACCTTGCCTTCTTCGACACACTCACGAAGGAAGTGATACCTTGTATCAATATGCTTGCTTCGATCGTGATGCACCGGATTCCTGCTGAGAGCAATTGTAGACAAGTTGTCCATGAGTAATCTGACAGTCGTCTCCTTTGTCCCCAAGAAATCTGCAACCAATCGGCTTAGCCATATCCCCTGCTGCCACGTATTCTGCTTCACAGGACGATAAAGCAACAATTTTCTGCTTCTGAGATGCCCAAGTCACCAAGCTGCCATTCAGAAAATAGCCAACTCCTGTGGTGCTTTTCCTGTCCTCCATATCTCCTGCAAAATCGCTGTCACTATAACCAAGCAGCATTGGTTTTAGCTCAGCTCCCTTCTCATACTTGCAGCCATACCCTAAGGTCCCTTTTAAGTACCTCAGGATACGTTTCACAGCTAGCCAATGATCTCTCCCAGGAGCTTCCATGTACCTGCTCACCACACCTACAGCAAATGCTAAGTCTGGCCTGGTATTGATGATGTACCTCAAACTCCCTATTATACTTCTGTATTCAGTGGGATTCAATGGCTCTCCTTCATTCTTCTTGCTGAGTTTCAGTCGACATTCCATAGGAGTATCACTTGAGTTACAGTTGCTCATGCCTGCCATATCAATGATCTTTGCAGCATATGAGCTCTGACACAGTGTGATCCCACTTGGATCTTGCTTAACTTCGATTCCCAAGTAGTAACTCAATAGCCCCAAGTCACTCATATTGAATTTTTTCTTCATCTCTGACTTAAACATCTTGATGTCATCTACATCGGGTCCAGAGATGATCAGATCGTCAACATAAACTCCCATAATCAAAAATGAGTTCTCCTTGCTCCTTCTGTAAACTGCATGATCCAGCTTACTTCTAACAAAACCCAAAACCAACAGCTCCTTGTCTAGCTTGGCATTCCATGCCCTTGGCGCCTGCTTCAACCCATAGAGAGCCTTTTTCAGCTTCAAGACTTTCCCTCCATCACCAACTATGAAACTTGGAGGCTGCTGTACATATACAGTTTCAGCAAGGTCACCATTCAAAAATGCAGATTTTACGTCCATATGATGAACTTCCCAACCGCCTCTAGCAGCTAGAGCCAGCAACACTCGTACAGTCTCAATCCTGGCCACCGGAGCAAAGACTTCGTCATAATCGACTCCATGACGTTGAGCATATCCCTTTGCCACTAGACGAGCTTTGTGCTTCACTATTTTACCTTCAGGGTCTTTTTTTTACCTTAAAGACCCACTTCAAACCGATAGCTTTATGCTTGGGAGGTAACAGGCTGACATCCCAAGTTTGATTTGATTCGATCGCCTGCATCTCAGACTCCATGGCTTCCCTCCAGCATTGTTCAGTCATTGCTTCTTCAACTGACCTCGGTTCCTCAGCTGCAAGCAAGCACAACCCGCTGTATTCGTAATTCTCCACCTCTTCTGTAGTTTCCAGCAAATCTGGAATGGTGTGATAACGAAGTGGAACGCCTTCAGAGTCTGCAGATTGCCCGGTTGGTAGTGTAGCCCACTGTATCGCTGGTGGTGTGTGTGGAGGCGTATCTAATGCACCCCCAGACTGTGGGATTGACGGAGCAGGTGACCCCGGTTCACCGGTATCAGGATCCGGAAAATCGTCGCCGTCAGTAGCTTCAGCGCCTGTTGTCGGACCGTGAACAGTGTCACCCCAATCAACCTGAAACATGTCAGTCATTGCGTTTTCAGGATCTCCTGTCTCACTGCTCTGATCTCCTCCCCAATCCCAAGGTCGTTGCTCATCAAATACAACATCACGTGACACCAGTAGCTTATCATTCACCGGATCATAAACACGATAAGCCTTGGATCCTGGTTCATAACCAAGAAAAACACCTCGGACAGACCTGTCAGTCAGCTTGCTTGATCTCGGACCAACTGTCTTGACAAAAGCAGTACAGCCAAAAGTTCTCAAGTGCTTGACCCCTGGCTTCTTTCCGAACCACGCTTGATATGGTGTCTGTCCACGCAGGCTCTTCGTCGGGGATCGATTCAAAATATGGACTGCCGTTCTGACAGCCTCTCCCCAAAACCGAGGTGGCACCTTCATACTCTTCAGTAGACAGCGCGCCATCTCGACTACCGTCTGGTTTCTTCGCTCCACAACTCCGTTCTGTTGTGGAGTGTATGGTGCAGTGGTGTTATGCTTGATCCCATGATCTCCACAGAACACCGTGAAAGCTCCACTGTTGAACTCTCTCCCCCCCCCCCCCCGATCGCTCCTGAATGCTTTCAGACGCCGACCAGATTCTAACTCAGATGCAGCTTTAAACTTCTTGAAAACGGATAGAGCTTCGGCCTTGGTTGTCAGCAACTCAATCCACATGTAACGACTGAAATCATCCACAATGAGCAAAAAATAGGATTTACCTCCTGGTGTGGGCGGTGTAATCTGCCCACACAAATCCGTGTGCACCAACTCCAGTCCAACTGATGCACGCCATGAGGAAGATTGAGGAAAAGGTCTTCTATGTTGCTTGCCCAAGGCACAGCCATCACAGACTTGTTCCACCTTCCTAATCAGAGGTAAACCATCAACCATCTCCTTGACACCAAGATCCCGCAAAGCCCTGAAGTTTAAATGCCCAAAGCGAGCATGCCAGCGCCAGGCCTCCTCCTCCATCTTGGATAGCAAACATACAGGTGAAGTCAGGTTCACATTCATGACATAAAGACGATTTCTTCGTTCTGCCCTGATTACTACACCACGTGATTCTCCAGGATGCTCTCTTTCGAACACCTCCATCACACCTTTGTCAATTACAACTCGGCATCCAGCCTCTTCCAATTGACCCAGGCTTACTATGTTGCATCTAAGAGAAGGAATAAAATAGACCCCTGTAAGTACTCGGTGCTCCTGATTTCTTCCAGCAATGGTGACTGCGCCGACTCCATGAATCTTCACTGTCGACCAATCTCCAAACCTTACTGCGCCCTGAACTGTTTCATCTAAGTCTGCCAAAGAATCTCGGCAACCTGTCATATGATTTGTGGCGCCAGTATCAAGAACCCACACACCTGCATCGAACTTCGCTGGAAACACCCGTTCTTGATTCAGGAACAGTCCTTGTCGTCCCACCTTCGGAGTGGACATCACGTTACACACCTGCGCTACCAGCAGAGCTGGTGCTTTATCAGCATCAATGGCAACATGATGAGCTGCATCCTCCTGCTCATCCTTGCCTGCCTTCTTATTTAAACACTCCCTCGCCCAGTGTCCAAAGACCCCACACTTCTTACACCTGCCGTTGCGACGAGGTGTCCCTGATGATGGATGACAATTTCGTTTGTCACGATCAGTCTTGTCTCCACCAGGTCGAGGCCCTGCCTTGTTTTTGTTCACATGGTGGCTCCCTCCTTTCCCTCCTTGGGAAGATGAATCTGAGCCCACCATGCGGCTCTTGTTCCTTGCCAACCACTCCTCCTCCGTAAGGAGAAGAGTAGACTTTCCCTTCTCAGCAGCTTGCTCTGTTGAAGGTTCAAGTCTATCTTCAGCAGCCCTAAGCCGCCCAACTAGATCTTCAATTGTCAAGGTCTTCAAGTCACAGAACATCTCTATCGTCACCGCTACTTGATTATATCTTGGTGGCATAACTCGTAGAAATTTCTTGACCACACGCGTGTCATCCACGCTCTCTTCACCGAGACCCTTCAGATCGGTTGCAAGCTTCCCAATTCTCACAGCAAAATCATCTATGGTTTCACCGGTCTTGAATGAGATAGATTCAAATTCTGCCAGCAATTTCTGTGCGTTGACCTCCTTCACCCTCTCTGCCCCTAGGCGCATCGACTTGATTGCCTCCCATGCCTCCTTTGCCGTCTTTTTGTTTAGCAGCATCGAGTGCATATCGGGAGGCACACCACGCATCATGGCTCCGAGCGCGAGTCGATCTCGACGCCGCTCGACCTTGCTTGCATCTGCTGGTTCGATCGCGTCCCACAGGTACATGGCCTCCAGATTACAACGCACATGCATAGACCACTCTTGGTAATTTGACTTGGAGAGCATCGGCCAGATCAAACTACCCGCTGCTTGATTCCAAGCCCGCTCCATCACCTCCGCGTCCTTTTCGCTGGTTCCCATGGCGAGAACTATGAGCGTTCACGTCTCCTTGTTCTTGAATCTAGTGAGCAGCGTCACCAGACACCTTCTCCAGATCCTCTCCGCCGCCGAACGCACCTCCTTCGGCTCCGATGCCAGCTGTTAGAGCTAGAACAGCTCCGAGCCCCCCACGCCATGCAATACAAAGATCGCAACGCCGCTTCTTGCAGCGTGCGCTACGTGCGCTTTGCACGACATGGCGTGCGCCTGACCAACTCTACGGGTTGAGTCTTGATCGAGCACGCCTCCGATCAATCCCTGCCCCTAACTTAACCGTTACAGACTCTTGACTTGCATCTATTTAGCTAACAATTTGTTGGTGAGTCGGCCTACCAACCATCTAGCCTTGCTCCTTTGCCCCTGATGTTTCCATTTGCTGCTGGAAACATCCTGAGGAATGTTGTTGCTTGCAAGCTTCACGGCTCTCAGGTCGAAATTGGACAATCTATCAAGGATGGAGGTGGTGCTGGGTTGATATTACTGGGAGCTGGGGGTGGTGGCCACACAGATATTGCTGCAGCCCATGTCCTGCCAGCATCATTTCTTCTGAACTCTAAACATGCTGGTGCAGTCAGGCATCACGACATCCAGCAAGCCAACTGCCTCCATCGTTTTCAATGGCACGTCACTGGGAACCACTCCAGCTCCTGTAGTTGCTTACTTCTCATCTAGGCCTAGTACTGCAAGCCCTGGCATTCTGAAGCCAGACGTCATTGGACCCGGTGTGAACGTCATTGCAGCATGGCCATTCAAAGTCGGACCAAATACTGCTGGTGGCCGTGAAGGCGTGAACACGATACAACTTTCAACTCCATATCTGGAACATCAATGTCTGCACCTCACCTTAGTGGCATTGCATGTCACACCCTAAAATTTGGATGTGCACTCTTGATAATAGCTGCAATGCCACTAAGAGTGCACATCCAAATTGGTCACCAGCGGTGATCAAGTCAGCAATCATGAGACAGCCTATGTCATGTATGGTAGCAACCAGCCAATCCTAGATGAGCAACTCAATCACGCGAGTCATTTCAGTACATCATGTATCTCTGTGGCGTAGGTTACACAGAAGGATGCTTGCAACAAAGGAAGAAAGATAGCTGAAGCAGAGCTGAACTACCCTTCGATTGCAACAAGGGCGAGTGCAGGGAAACTTGTCGTCAATCGGACAGTCACAAATGTTGGAGATGCAATGTCATATTATACCGTTGAGATTGACATGCCAAAGGAAGTTGAGGCCACAGTGTCACCCACAAAGCTAGAGTTAACCAAGCTCAATGAGAACCAAACATTTACCATAAGCTTAAGCTGCTGGAATGCTAGCAAAACTAAGCATGCTCAGGGAAGTTTCAAGTGGTCTCTAGCAAGCATGTGGTGAGGAGCCCCATTGTAATATTCTAAAGTAAGATCATCAAGATAGGACTTAAGTGATGCGTGTCTGCTACTTGTTATAATGAAAACTTATTAGTCCATCCTGAAATGTCTGTATTATTCCTATGTCCTCCGCTTCAATCACATAATACTGTGCATCAGGTTGCTTGGAACAGCAAACTGAATACTAATAATTGTTTAAAATTGATATCTCAGTGAACACAAAATTGATGCTAAAATATTTTAGAGAACCCCTACTCCCTCTGTCCTAAAATAAGTGACATTTTTTACTTTTAAACTTATTGTTTGATGGTTCGTCTTATTCAATTTTTTATGCAAATAATAAAATAAATAAGTCAATAATTATTGAAGTATCTCTGATGAAAGAATAAGTCATCACAAAATAAATAATATTTATATAAAAATTTTGAATAAGACAAACAAAATAAAAAATGTCACTTATTTTAGGACGGAGAGGGTACATCTTTAATGGGCCAACTGGCATCTACCACATTTAAGGAGTGAAATAAAGAGTGAGGACATGTGGACGGTGGGCCTGGTCAAATCAAAGAAAAACTGTAGCATTCATTGCTCCTTTGACAACCGACCCGGTTGGTAGTCTTTACTCCATCTATCCAGGAAAACCAGTCATTCTAGAAGTTGGGGGAGTACCAAGGAAGTGAGCAAATGACTCTGCTTGCCCATATACTTGTAATCATCTCATGAACAAAGGCTACTCTGAATGGACCAGTGAAGTGGGTGGTTGCCGAGCAGATAGACCTGTGGACAGGGCAAAGGCTGCTGTGCCTGGCTGGCTAGGCAGTGGGACTAGTATGGTGATAGGTGTGGAAGTAGTTAGTGACACTCTGTCGATGTTTTACCACCGATAGCCTGCCACAGGGGTACCCGGGACAGCTGTTCGGGCTCTGGCATATGCTAAACTCAACGGTTAATGCAATAGACAGTCGATTTATACTGGTTCGGGCCCTCATGTTGAGTAATAGCCTTTACGTTCAGTCAGCGTTAGCCTTTGCGTTGGATTCATTATTATGATCGTGTTTTCTGGTCTGCCAATCTAGGGACCTTGCCCTCCTTTATATAGTCCAAGAGGCAAGAGTCCTAGTCGGTTTATAACGTAGAGTCCTAGTAGGATTACATGATAGCACTACTATTAGGATTATATGGGAGGAATCCTAGTCGAACTAGATCTTCTCCCTTTCTTATAGGGTACCCTGGGTACTATATACCGACACACTCTTTAAGGGAAAAAATTTAAACTTCAAAACGACTGCTATTCTAGGACGGAGGGACTAAGTCTATAACTTGCACCACTATACAGATCTTGTTTTAGACAACTCATTTCTTACAGACTGTCTACATAAGAGACCACCTCTAACTAGGGCCAAGAATACTACAACTTGATCGCAGGACACTCCTATAAATCAATTTTCACGAGCAGTTCCATTAAGAAACCGCCCCTAGGATGGGAACACTATAGCTAGCGGAACACTCCTAGAAATCAATCTTAATCTAGCCGCCCCTAAAATTTGATTTTTAGGGTAAGCCTCTGTAACAACCCGAATCATTGTAACACGAAAATACGCGCTTTTTAAATTTTTCCTACAATGAGTGAAGCGTGTTGTCTCTAGGTCAAACCTAAGTCAAACATTTCCCTTTCTCGACCTAACTTCAAAATCACAACTTCAAATCATTTTTGTAACAAGCCACTTGTCAGGAAATTGACCAAGTCAACACATAACAAGAGGAATTTTTCCAAAATAAAATGTTTCTAAATAAAATAAAAGTTGAGTTGAATTCAAATCTGGCTCAAATTCAACCTATCACCCTTGTACACGATTTCTATTATTTCTGAAAAACAAAACCCTAACTCCCTCTCATTCCCTTCACAAAGAGATTACAAATAATTTTGTGCACCGCATATAATTTACTTGCATGGATAAGTGCTTGGGTTTTATTTGGGTTTTGCTTGGTGTTTAGTCCCTTCTTTAACCCTCTAGGATAAATAGGAAAACCTCCTTCCTATACCTAACCCCGCCTTAGGCCTAAACCCCTCACCTACACAAAGCTCCGCTACCTCTCCACCTCTCCTCCCGCGCAAGCCCAGCTTGGCCCCTGGGCCCAACGTGTGCACAGGCTGAGACCAAGCTGGCCCCTGAGCCGCTTCACTCCCGCACCTGCCTAGCCCCTCCCGGTTGGCCTACCTCACATGCGTGGATGCGAAGGCCCAACACACGGACCACCTAGCCCAACCGTGACCCCACCCCTGGAAACCCTAGGGGAGCAGCAACCCTCTGGTGCCGCCAACGCTAGCGCCTTACCGTGTCCCAACTTCCATGAGCTGCCGCCTGATGCCCGCCACGTGCCCCGGCTGTCCCATCGGAGGACACAAATGTCGTAAAGGCGATGCAAACCCTAGCTGCTCATTGTATTTAAGCAGCAGCCACTGCTGCCACTCTTGTCTTACGCAACGTTGCCGCCGCCTCTCAGTCCTCTGCAACACCTCGCCTTGGAGTCGAGGCTCCCCCTGGCGTTCGCGTGTACATGATGATATCCACAGCGCCGCCGACTTCTTCCTCAGTGACGACCTCTCTCCAAACTGCTCATGGGAATGAGAAAGGACACGGGGAAAAGAGAACGAGTGAACGAGGTAAGCTGGAACCCGTCACGTGAGCAAGTGGGAAAGGCTGCAGTGGTCGGATGATTCACTTGATTGAAAATGAGCCAGCGACCGCGGAAATGGAATTGGGTCGTGACGTTACCTGGGACGACAGATCTCGCCTCCCATGGCATAGACTTGCCGTCCTATGGCGCTGTCCACCACCACTGTCGAGCTCGACGCCTTCGCGCTGGAGCCACATCCCGTGCCTCGGTGATTTTGGCACGCATCTTTGCTTCTCCTGCATGCGGCAGTTGGATCCCGTGCCTCGGCGCTTGGAGAAGATGATCCCATACAACATAGCAAAAGGACGACCTCGCCTCGATTCTTGTTCACGAGGGGGCTTTTTGCAAATTTCACGGGACACAGACAGCTCAACCTGGCCCATTGTACGTGCCCTCAAAACTCAAAAGCCATGCGTCACAGCGCAGCTCGTTCGCCCTACCAGCCCTGAAGCGGCAACTCAGACAAAAAGCCTGTTCCCAGAATCCCAGTGGAGCCCAGTCGCAAGCACAAGGCCAGCCAGCCAGCCAGCTTTTCACCGAGGCCAACTCCTGGTGACGTCGCCTCCCGCGTTGGACGGCTCTCTGCACGCCCACCGTTTTCCTTTTCCCACCCTGCCTGACCCCAGCCCAGTCCCAGCACTCCGGAATAACGGCCGCCCCCTGCCCTTCCCAAGAAAACCCCTGCCGTCGCGGCGCAAAACCCTAGAGGCGGCGCGGGACAAGAAGCTGCTTGGGTTCCGGTGATGGAGGAAGAAATCCGCGGCGCCAGTGGCACCGAGGTACCGGTGGTGCAGCTGGAGGACGCCGTGGCGCTTCTGGTGGAGCACCTCGTGGTGCCGGTGCTGCCGCTCGGCCAGGTCGTGGACCGGGAGGCGGCCCTGTCGCCTTCGCCTGAGACTCAGGAGGCCGTGGCGCGTCAGGTGAGCAAGCTCGTGCTCGTTTTCGCGGGTTGTGAGTTGTGACGCAGTTGCGGTGGATTTTAATGGAGCATGGCGCTTGCGCCGTTGCGATTCGTATTTTGTTTCCGGGGCTGCGATTCGTATTTGGTTCCGTGAGCGACGGCTTTCCTCGCGCCTCCTCCCCGTGCGATCGTTCCGGGGGTGGAGTTGGGTCACAAGAGCCATCCGTCCCCGCCGAGCAGATGCAAAGCTCGCTCCCGATCTCCCGATCCTGGCCACGAGCGACCTCAGCCTCGGGCCTCGAGGCCCTTTGAGGAACGGAGGAGCATGGCGCTTGCGCCTCCTCCCCTTGCGATGCGATTCGTTCCGATCCGGCGCGTATCGTATGTGGAGTCTACGAGGAGTCTTTGGGCAGCCGCTGTGCGCGTATCGCTGTTCGACCATTGGCGGCTCGAGGCCTCGTCATCGCCTTGCCTTCGATTCGGGTCCGGGGGTGGATTTGGGTGCTTGGGGCTAAGGATCCAAGCGGGGCGGGCTGCGTGCCAATATTTTTTTCGGGCCGTGCGGGTGCCTGCTACACAAGCCCTTGCATCATCCTCGGAAGCCAGAGCAGGGGCAGATGTGCCCTTCTTCTTCCTAGCGACGGCAGCTCGAGTAGACGCCGATTTCTTCTTAGCCGGTGCGGTGGCTGGGGCAAAAGTGGGCTTGGTCCCACATCGAGCACCACGGGCATGGCCACAGATGGAGCAGGGGGTGGCCGGGGCTCGGGCTCGGGAGCTTGGCAGCCGCTATTCGCCCTTTGGCGGCTCAGCCCCTTGAGGCCTAGCCTTGCAAGCGGCTCACCCTCGGGCCTCGATCTGGCACGCCGGTTCCATGACTTCCATCTGCACTCTCCGGCTCTCCACGTCTCTTGCGTCCCCTGCCTATCCGAGGCCGATAATGACATCGGGTCCGCAGCTCCGGCCTGTGCGAGGAGGAGGCTGAGGTACTCGAGCGTGCGTGTGGTGTGGAGCATGTAGCGGCACTCAGGGTCAAGGCTAACGATGTGGCAGTGTCCATGGCGTCTGCCTGGTTGCCGGGATGCCGCCGGCGCACAGCGGGTTCTGGGGTCGAGGATGGGGAAGCCGGATCTGGAGAGCAAGCAGGCGGGACAAGGAACTGCATTCTTTATCAAAAAAATAACAGTTCCCATGGTTGTAAAATTCATTTGTTTTTCGTAGGGTTTTCTTGTGCACATCAAAATTATAGATGTATTGTATTTTCTGGTGCATAAAATTTCAAAGCACCCAAACAGGGCCTTAGCGTTGGTCACACACTTTTTTTTTCTTCCTTTTCCTTTATTTCCAATTGCCGATCGAGCCGCGGCTTTCCTCACAGCTACATCATATCATATGGAGCTTGTTGCGGCTTATTTGTTTTGTGCTTGGGGCTTTTGGGATTGGCTTTTCTTAGTTCAATAACTCGTCGGTGATTGTTTTTGTGGTTGCGCAGGTCCACGCAACGGTTCTCCTGTACAACTACTACCACCGGAAGCAGTTCCCGCAGCTCCAGTTTGCCCGCCCTGACTGGTTCTCCATGTCCGCTTCCCTCACTGTCAGCAACAAGAATTTGCTCATGTACCTAAACAGAGTAGGGACAGCGGTGCCCTCGGTTACTGACAAGGCAATCATCGACGCCTGTGACATTGCCGAGGCGCTCGACCCCACCAAGGACTCACCTGATATGATGATGTGGCCGATCTCCAAGGTTGCTGTTTTGCTTATCAATCAGACAAAGGAAGTGTGCTTGCTCGAGCATGGATCCCAAACCAAGGGCGTCTGGTCTATGCTTGAGAAAGATATCGAGACAACATTAGGTGGTTCGCTCAACAGGGCGGGGTCGAATAACAAACACATACCACTTCCTTCTGAACCATACATGCTTCAGCAGATTGCATATTCAGAGGTCGAGCTAAAAACAGGTTGGTGTGCTATACACTTGTACGGCTTTCTTCCTGAACTTACAGTGCATTTTATGTATGCACCCTTATTCCTTTTTAATAACTAGAGCACTTGGATGCAGCCTCAATTTGTAGTAGAATTGTAGTTCACCCACAAGAACAGGGGCACAAGTATGGTCATTTTGTGGAGTTAGGGTCAACTAGGCTCGCCAGATGCAATATACACATGTTTGGTTTCCTGCTCCAGGGTGTTGGCCAGGCTTGCTCCGTGCAAAAGCTGCGCCCTGGCCTGGCTCGCCCCATGAGGGAAAAATTCGTGTTTTGATGGCCGCACGCATGGGCAAGCGCGCGGCAGAACGTTTGCTTAAAGACTGGCTGCATTTTTCGTGCATTTATTTATACATGCATCAAACCAAACAACAACTCTGTAGGGTCAGGTTGTTCCCGCGTAAAGTATTTCTCTTATGCTATAATGGAAATGAGGTTACCTCGTGTGGAAAAAAAATATTGTTTCCACGTGAACAGCCAAAGATAACTCTCCTGCATGCATCCAGCATCGAAGCTAGGCCCTGGATGCCTACAGCGAGCAAAGCTTAGCCGGGAAGCCAACCAATGGCGTCCTAGAATAACTTAGATTATGTACATGAGCTGATAGCAATCAATGTCATTTTTTAAATTACACCTGATTGTGTGCTTCATACACAAGTTGCTCAGGAAGTGGAATTGTGTGCTTGATTTTATTGATTTTACAAATTCTATGCATGTCTCCTATCTTTTGTATGTCTCACACAGTTTGTTTTAATAGGTATGAAGCGTACACATTTGCGTTTTATCCAAGAACATCGGGTGTACTCGCTGAGTAATAAAGGGACAGCAACCATGTTGTTCGTTCTGCACTATGATCAGACTGTCGACAGCAAGCTTAAGGAAATGCCTTTAGATGCCCTGATCAAAAGGTTTGCTTTAACACTGTGCCTACTTTGTACAATTGCACGATGTAGATCTAGTCAAATGAGCATAGAATATCAGGAAAGTGGCTAGATTGGCGCCCAATTTCATAGATTAATATCTAAGATTAATGTCATTAGAGGCAGCGAATCAGGAAAGTGGCTAGATTGACGCCCAATTTAGGGGAATCGTGGGCACACGATTAGTAGGTGCTAATATAGAAGCTTATGAGTAGTGATTGGGAGAGAATTAAGGGGTGATTGGGCGACGTCATGGGCCTATAGATAAGGGTGGCTTGTTTAGGGACCAAGTAAGCCTATCTATGTAAGGAGAGTAGATGTATCAATCTAATCACAAGAATTAGAAGGAAAAGACCTTCTTTCTTGCTCAGCCATGGGCAAGGCCCCATCTGGCCCCCTCTCTCGATCGCAACCGTAATAGCCACCCTAACATCTCGTATTGGAGATGCCAGGTTCTGATAAGTCGCCACCGGATCCTATTGTCAAGGCGCTGACTGACGTCTTCCAGCAGGTGGCATCTCTCTGGGCAAGCCTAGAGGACCTAGAATCCCGACAACAGATGACCACCACTACCACCATAACCAGCACCCAACAGATCCAAGCCTAGGGCGAGATGTTGCATCAGATCGAGCAACAGACTGTCATCATGACGGAGCCGGCATGGAAGATGCTTAGCCATCACGTGTTAGCGGTGGTGCGGCAGCAGGCTGCTACGCATGGCTCCTAGCGCGTGGGCGAATGCGGGAGATGCGCAATCTATAGCTGATTCAGCCCCGCACCCCTTCGTAGCTCCTCCAAGTTGTGCATCACTGCACAGAGGACCTTGATCTCGTCCACTACGCTGGGGATCTTGGGCATGTTGTTCCCCCAATAGGCGGTGGACATACTATTTTGCTTGCGGGCGGTGAACTAGAGTATGCGGTAACAGGGGTTGGGGAGGCGCACCCCTCCTCATCGTTCTCCATCAAAGCCCTCATCTCATCGCTGTGCAGTGCAGACTAACAGCCATCTGGCAGGAAGAAGGCATGGGGTCATAGGTGGGCACGCACCACGTAGTGCCGCTGCATTCCGCCACCGGCCACCATGAGGGTACCTCTGCTGGTCACTGTTGCGACCACTCCCAAGTCTCGACACCCGCCAAACCAGGCCATGGGATCTAGGTGGCTGTACATATGCAGGTCTGGTGTGTGGATGATGTCCACCTTATGTTCCGGAGGCAGCAAGACAGGTTGCAGCTCGAGGAGGTGCTGCTTGTCTATGAAGGGCGTAGTTTTAGAGGCAGCAAATCAGGAAAGTTGCTAGAATGGCGCCCAATTGAGGGGAATCCTAGGCGCACCATTAGAAGGTGCTAATATAGAAGCTTAGCAGGAGTGATTGAGAGAGAATTAAGTGGTGATTGGGCTATGTCATGGGCCTATCAATAAGGATTGCTTGCTTAGGGGTCAATTAAGCCTCTCTACACACTACTACAAGATTGATTTTGCATGGCAGTACACTTTAATTAATGGAGGTGGGCTAGCTGGGCAGCCACCACCGTTAATCGGTGGAAGGGTCGCCAACTCAATGACCGCCTTGGTTAACGTTTAACGGAGGCGGGGTGCATAAGGCGCCCACCTCCTTTAATCCACTATTAACGGAGGCGGTCACCTTAAGGAAACTGCCTCAGTTAATATATTAACAGAGGCGGGCACTTCAGGGTGACCACCTCTGTTAATAAGTATTAACCGAGGCGGTTGCCTTAAGGTGCCCGCCTCAGTTGATAGGTTAATCGAGGCAGGCAAAGCAACCGCCTCTGTAGGTCTGGATTAACCGTGACCTTGGATTGGAGTGGGAGTGTTGCCCGCCTCCATTAACCAAAAAGGCCCGCCTCCATTAAGTTTTCTATACTCGTGATATAATAGGAGAGGAGATATATCAATTTAATCAAGCAAAAAATTACAAGGAAAAAGTCTTCTCTCTTGCTCAGCCATGGGCAAGGCCCACGGCCGGCTCCCTCTCTCCTCGCAACCACAACAACCAGCATAACAAATAATTTCAGCAATTGTTACTTTGCTAAATCTCTTTCCACCTATTTCAAGATACTCTGTTTCATGTGTATATGGTATAATGTTGCTGACTGTCCCTCCTAAATGAGTTCCTTTGCTTAGTGTTAATACACAAATTTTCATCCGTAGTAATTTATAAAAGTTGTCCCTATTGTATTCCTTTCTTTCTTCTGACAGGATGAGTGGTCCTATATTTGAAAGTGGTCCGTACCCAATAACGACATCTGTTGTTGACTGCTATCATTTACTGCCATATAAGGAGGTCCTGTTAAGCATCCTGAACAGGTATACATAAAGATTTATTTCAGCTGATTATGCATGAAACCATTGATATCAACATGTGTCTTCTTACAACTCTTTTAGGTTAATGACTAAAGATTACTCTTGATATGTTGTAGGGACAGGCCTTTGGGTTCCTCACAGATGAAAGATAGCAAGTCTAAAATGAAAAAAATAACCACAGAAGTTTCAACTCCAGAGGAAAATAAGCATGTAGTAAAAGCAGTTCGTGATAGTGGCAGAAAGAACTGCAGCACCAGGAAAAACAGTAAAGACAGAAACATGAACAGCAAAAGAAAATCTGAAGACTTCATGACTAAAGTTGCTACCTATGTAGAGCACGGGGATGGTCAGAGCCCCACAAAAGACTTACAAGCCAGTGAGTCTATCAATCTTATAGTACCTCACTACTTTGATTTTACTGATCCATTGGTGTTTCTCCACATCATTATGATAAAGTCACTTAATTTCAGGTGTCCAAATGGACAATAACATAACAGAGAAGAACTCTAGAAATGTGCCCCAAGATATCATTCTGGTAAAGAACTCTGTATGAGCTTGAGAGAAAGATGCATTGAAATCAGGCGTGATGTTTCTAGTTCAATAATAATTAATATATGCAACTTTATGTGTTAAACTTCAACTTAAAGAATTATTTATATTCCAGACACCAGATGTTGATCCTGTAATTAATGACCATGCCTTGAAAAGCCAAAAGGAGAAAGTCATTGACAAATCTGGTAAGGACAATCCTATCCAAGAAAAAAGAATTTTTTTCCTATTGTTGATAACTTCCATATTGATCCTCCCAAATCTTAATTTGTATACCTCAAATTGCATTTCAGGTGGCATCACAAGTAACATGAATGTTCATATATATGCGACACTGCAATTACTTCAGAAGTTGCGAGATGATACAGTATGTTACATATTGTAATTCATTTCTGAAGTTACAGTGATGCTTTTTGATCATATTTCTTCTTTTTCCTTGATAACTTAATGTGTACTCATCTTAGTGTATCTACGTTTCAGCTCCATGAGCATCTTGTGCTTGGAGATCGAAGTGCTGAGTACGAAATGGACATTCAAACAATCTTGAGAGGTATTTTACCTTTTCACATCTAAATCTAGATAAAATGGACAATAATATTGTGAAATCAGATGATTTTGTGGCAAACAACATGTCTTTCCATTCCACAACGTCCTTCGATTTGTATATGTGAACTTTAGTCCCGAATGATGGAGTTGGGTGTCACCATCCCATCCAAACAAGGCTGCAGAATAGAGCTGCATGAACATTATTTAGCCTTCCGAGGACAACTAGCAAGATAACTTCAATTCACGTAGAATAATTCTCTCTCTCTCTCTCTATATATATATATATAGCTACAAAATAAGTTATTTTGTAGCCACCTCTATTTACGATAATTTTATATACTAATTTACGACAATGTCAGTATATATTTACGATAGTTGAATTACTATAACACATGGGGATATTTACCATAATGTTATAGTAAATCTCATAGTAAGGAGTTACTATAATCTCGTAAATTAGCATAGCAATTATCGTAACTCTAAGTGGCTATAGAATAAGTTATTTTGTAGCCAGCTGTAGGGTAATATATATATATATATATATATATATATATATATATATATATATATATATATATATATATATATATACACGTGCTATTCTACACCTTAGGTGTACAATAACTATTCTACACCATGAGCCAACCGACCGAGCCCACTAGCTCCCTCCCACGCGCGCCCCCCGACGAACCCAACCAACCCTGCCGCGCGCGGCCCGACCCTCCCCACGCGCGTCAGTTCCCGCGCGCCGCACGGGTCCCTCCCACGCGGTCCCGCACGAGCTACGACGCACTGAACCCGCGGCGTTGACGGGGTGCAAACGGTGCGACCCCACAGTCCTGGCACCCGCTCCCGCTGCGTCCATGCGCTTTTTTTTATTTTTTCAAAGCCGAGACCCAATCTAGTGTGAGGCTGTGAGTGTCAGGCGATGTCTCATGTGCGCTACACGTAAAGGTTCCTAATCCATGAATGCAGTGAGAGCCCTTCGGATCCTATGTTCCAGACCACTGTGCGGACATCTGTGTTGCCAGTAGCAACAAGTTCATTTAGTAGTATTTTATCAGTATCTAGATGTTTTTATCAATATCTTCAAGTATTTTTTCAGTATTTAGTCAGTAGCTTCGCTCTGCAGGTACTAACTTCAGTAGTTGCTAGTACCTTTAAGTATTTTGTCAGTATCTTATAATATTTGTCAGTATTTTTAGTTATTTTTGTCAGTAGTTTAGTACAGCTGGTACTATAACTTTAGTGGTTGATACTACCTTTAAGTAGTTGTCAGTATCTTAAGTATTTTGTCAGTATCTTTAAGTATTTCGTTAGTTTCTTTTGTCAGTAGCTTGGTATAACCGGTATTATACTTCAGTAGTTGTTAGTACCTTTAAGTAATTGTCAGTATCTTCGAGTATTTTGTCAGTAGCTTAGTACAGCTGGTACTATAACTTCACTGGTTGCTACCACCTTTAAGTAGTTTGTCACTATTTCAAGTATTTTGTCAGTATCTTTAAGTATTTCGTTAGTTTCTTGTTAGTACTTGGTACAACCGGTATTATACTTCAGTAGTATTTTGTTAGTACTAAAATATTTCGTCAGTATTTTGTCAGTATCTTCGAGTATTCGCCAGTATCTTATCAGTGTATTCAAGTATTTTGTTAGTATGATAAGTATTTTGTCAGTATCTTCAAGTATTTTGTTAGTATCATCAATATTTTTCGGTATCTTGTCGATATCTTCAAGTATTTTGTTAGTATCGTCAATATTTCGTCAGTATCTTTGTTAGTATCTTCTGAGTATTTTGTTAGTATCTTGGACTGTTTGATTCAGTAGTGTTAGCAGGATTGCATAAGGACAGGCGCTGCTTTTTGATGGTGTTGTGCCAGTCATGGCTGAGTGCTTTCGATGGCAGTGTGCAGGAGCCATTCGGTACCTCTCACTGCCACATCAGTCAGTCATCAGGAAAAAAAAAAAGAACAAACACGCCTTCTTCCTTCTTGGACCACAGCGGACGCCCGACGGGTGGGGTGAGCTCCGGGGGTGGGGAGCGCGGGGCCGGCCACCTCTGCGAGAGGTCTCTGCAGTCCTGCGAGCTCGGGCGGCGGGTGTCATCTCCTCGTGGCTTGGATCGAGGAAATCCACCAGTGCCTCCAGTCGACCGGAGAGCAGACGCCGAACGTGGACGCGGGGCATGGTGCTGCTCCCTCTCGGATGGGGGCCCGCTACCGCTGCTTGTGTCGTGGAAGCCGCTGCGCGCTACTGGTCGTGCAGGGGAGGCGTGCGTCGGTCCTAGAGAAGAAGGCCCGATGCAGATGCGAGTACGGAGAGAAGCGGGCCCCGCGCCTGCCGTGCTTCTGCGTTGAGTTGGTCGGAGGTGTTGGAACGGACGCGGGGGGCCGCAAGGGAGAGGGCACCAGGAGGGGCAGCTGTTGGTGGGGAAAGGGGCCGACGCCGACGCCGGTGGGGGAACGGGACGCCGACGCTGGTGGGGCGGCGGTGGGGAAAATTATCGAGGGCACCGAGTGGGCTACGGATCCGGCCTAGGAAATTATCGGGGGATGTGGACCCGTCTTGGCGAGTTGGTCGGGACTTGGGAGGAGTCGGAGGTGGGCGGGTGGTGCAGCCGGGTCGGGGGTGGGCTGGTTGATGCAGTCGGATCGGTTGGCATTGTGTCACGGTGTAGAATAGTTATTCTACACCTAGGGTGTAGAATAGCGCTGCCGTATATATATAATATATATATATATATATATATATATATATATATATATATATATATATATATATATATATATATATATATATATTGCGGCAGCGCTATTCTACACCCTATGTGTAGAATATTATTCTACACCATAAGTCAAAACTGACCTAAAAAATACTGAGCACTACTGAACCGTGTTCAGTATTAGTCAGTACTACGCACAATATCACAAAATACTAAATAATACTGAAACGTGACTACTGAATTTTGTTCAGTATACACCTAAGGTGTAGAATAGCACGTGTGTGTATATATATAGTATATTTAGTAGCTAGCTAGAAAATAAATTATTATATAGCCACCTCCATTTACAATAATTTTATATATAATTTCGATAATGTCAATACAAATTTATGATAGTTAGGTTACTATAACACATGGGGATATTTACCGTAACGTTGTAGTAAACCACTTAGTGAGGAGTTACTATAATCTTGTAAATTAACATACTAATTATTGTAACTCAAAGTGACTACAGAATAAGTTATTTTGTAGCTAACTACAGGGTTATATCTTTTCAAACCAGTGTGTATCATTTCAAACCATGTGCAGAAACGGAGATGACACCTAAAGTAACGTCAATCCTAAAGAAATATGAGAATAGTTGGAAGGCGATGGAATTTGCCAATCCAATTAGCTCTAGAGAAGGATGCCAAACCATGAACATGAAGGGGAAGAAACTGAAAGAAGCCATACTTCTATGCAACAAATGCCAGGCAAGAAAGATCATCTGATGTAAACTATTATCATGACTGCCTCTACAATCCTCTGTCTCACAGTACTCATTGCAGCAACTGGATGACATATGCCGTGAGAGCAACTGGATTCTTCCAAGATACAAAGTACTTCCTTCAGTTACTGGTGGTATATGGTTGATAATCACTGATTTTTCAAGTTCCTGCATGCCGTAGCATGGAGTCGATGGACCATATAGGCATCTGAGTAATGCAGTCAGATTTAGGCTTCACAGTCTGCTCTTCTTGCACTGGGAAACTGACATACATATAGCGGCCGACATTTATCAAATAAAGCTACCTTTAAACTCAGACTCTGATAGGTGCTTACACAAGTTGTTCTTATATCATACTATATGCATGATCTTAGAACGTATACGTCCTAATCACAATTTGAATTAGTCAAATGTCCGCTGGTAAATATATTCGGAACCTCTTTTTGCTCCAGCTTGGCTGCTTGGGAAAACTTTCTCATAGCTTTTATTTCATACATGTTCGATCTTTTACAGTTTGTACTCCTATATTGGCAGATATGTACCAGGCCAGTGTCCACCTTACGGGCCCAGATTTCAACTTGAGTGCAGATGGTGATATGAAGGTCACCCCTCATGAGGCACGAGACTCAGCGGCATCCAACATGCTCTCTCGGCTTCAACAGAAGGCAAGGGAAGACTAGGAGAGCAGAATGTCTCCACACGACCCCTGATGCTGCATCCCTGCTGATACAAATCATCCTGATCATATGACTAGAACGATGACATTCAGATTGTTTAGTCGAGTGTTGTTACAAGCAGAGGTATTAAGCACACTTGAGGTGTCCATGGGCATGTCCATCTGTGGATTTCATGGTTGCTTGTGACTTGTATATGGAGGGAAGCAGATGTAATTTGATCTTGATAGCTACAATGTGGTGGGTTCTGACTTGCTTCTTGCTGTTGTTCTCTCTAATGCCATTGTATGGCATGCGGCCAGGCTTCTAGTTGTGGTCGCAAGTCTTGTTCATAATGTAGCCTCAGTGATGCTCTTGTTCTAGTTTATTTTGGTGCTTCTGCATTTCTTTTCATGTTTTCTCTGTGGTTTATCATTACTGCTTTGGTAAGTTAGTCTTACCAATGCATTGTGATTGCTTTCCTCATAAAATAAGTGCATAAGCACAGTCGTGAAAAAAAAACATACCATCCACAGGAAGTCAAGCAAGAGTGCAGTGCTGTTAAATTCATTTTTCTTCACTATAAACCATACTTGTGTGGACGACATGAGTTAGATCATTACCTGTGAGATAGATGAGCCAGGATTTTAGGTGTTCATATTTTAAGGGTGTTGGTGTTGCGCATCCTTTCCACATGCATCATCTTTAGAATACATGACATATGATATCTACGCTTAATCCCTTTTGGACATTGAAGTAGATACAGAGAAAACGCTATAATCTTCATTCATAAAAAACGAGAGGTACAAAAAAAGATATCTTATAAAGTAAGGGTACAGATCGAGAAAAGGCTATAATAGTCTTCAATTATTCAAAGGGGAAACAATATATGTTGGCACAACACATCCATATAAATTTGCTGACCCACCGGGAAGCAACTCACTCCAATCATATCTTGTGCTATTTCCATGAATAAAAAACTAGAGCAGATGGTTCAAGGATGTGTGAGATTGTGAGACATGAGGTACATAGATTTGCTTGCTTTGGTTGGAATGGGAGAACTCAGTAACTAAAGAAGCACGATTAATTTCCTTCATCTTATGCTTGTCCTCTTGTTGCCTAACCAACAAACGAGCAAACCGATGGCATCGTGGAGTACCAGACATCCTCAAGAGTCTGCATTTAACTAAATAAATAGTTTCATTATTCCGTTTCTTTCATAACAGATTATCCACTATTTGATTTTCTATTTATTAGATATTATTTTATGCTAACCAATTAAATTCCTTTAACTAAAAAGGGATAGATTTTGCATATACTTATCTTTGTATTGCATCAATATGAGAATATCCTTCCTAAATTCTTTATCTTATTAATCATTAATTTAGGTTTTCCCAAGATCTTGGCTGCTATTCCAAATTAAATTATTCTACCATTCTGTAGACAATGAAAATAAGTAGGACCCCAAAAATTGTGGGGTTCTATTGATGCCTTGAATAACATGTAATTTTCCTATAGACAAGGAACAAAAAAGAGAAAAAAGGAATTCTGTTTTGGGACCAAGCAAAACTGGATTGTTGTGCCATAGGTAGGATAGCTATACTAATTCGGTATACGCAAAATACACCTTTGGTACAAAATTGACAATCTCGCAAGGATGAAATATCAGTAATTTTCTATTTACTGGTGGATCCCATCTTTTACGGAGTCAATTCTAAATAAAAATTTTGGGAGCTCAGCATGTCTGGAAGCACGAGAGAACGTTCTTTTGCTGATATTATTACCAGTATTCGATACTGGGTTATTCGTAGCATTACTATACCTTCCCTATTCATTGCGGGTTAGTTATTTGTTAGTACGGGTTTAGCTTATGACGTGTTTGGAAGTCCTCGACCAAACGAGTATTTCACGAAAAGCCGACAAGGAATTCCATTAATAACCGACCATTTTGATTCTTTAGAACAGCTAGATGAATTTAGTAGATCCTTTTAGGAGGCCCCCAATGACCATCGATCGAACCTACCCTATTTTTACAGTTCGATGGCTGGCTGTTCATGGATTAGCTATACGCATGGTTTTTTTTCTTGGGATCAATATCAGCAATGCAGTTCATCCAACGATAAACCAAATTCCAACTATAGAACTATGACACAATCAAACCCGAATGAAAAAAATGTTGAATTGAATTGTACCAGTCTATACTGGGGTTTATTACTCATTTTTGTACTTGCTGTTTTATTTTCCAATTACTTCTTCAATTGAGAGAAAGAGAGTAGTAAGAATTCTCTTATCCCATTTGGAAGGATGCCATCTTTATAACTATCCATGACTGTTTTTGTCTCTAGCATGACCACTTGAGAAAATGTGGAGGAAAGTAGGGGAAATGGCCGATACTACTGGAAGAATTCCTCTTTGGCTGATAGGTATTGTAACTGGTATTCTTGTGATTGGTTTAATAGGTGTTTTCTTTTATGGTTCGTATTCTGGATTGGGTTCATCTCTAGTAATCAGAGGATCCAGATTGTAAACATGAAAAGGTAGGAACTTAGCGGGTCCTTACTCCCCTTTATCTGATTAGAGCGGAAAGGGCCTGCGGAATTCTTATTGTTATAACAACGTGGTTTTATTCCATAATCTAGAAATTGGTTGCCTATTTCTATTTGTAAAAATAACAAAGAGAAAACCTTTGCTCTGATGGTTGGAATCCCTCTATTTATTCTTTTGTTTGTTAATGATGTTAGTGAGTGAAGCAATCCATCGTCGATTTAAAGCCCCCGCCTTTTGCCCATAAAATGGATTCACTCTTATGAAGCAACAAGAAAGAGGGGAGAGGTTCAAGTATTTTATTCCATGAAGGAAGTATCCTGCAAATCGTTGATTTAGTTTAGAGTAATAAACTAATAAAACCTTAATCAAAGCTACTCAACTAGCCTAAAAATCAAAACCACCCTTCCATGGGAAGGTATAGATTTTTTTTTACAAAATTTCTGTAAGTTCAAAGTTGAACTTAATTGAAAAAGTCAAGCAATTCTATTTGCTCACAAGAAATTTGTCCCCTGCCATACTTTCTTTCCCTTTGTTTGTCCACTACCGCCCCCGAACCTAAGCAAAGGAAGTCCAAAAGACAGACCCGAATAAAGAATAAATAGTAATCTTTGACAAAAAAAAAGAAGAAAAATGATTCTTACTTCGATACAAGAAGAATCAACACAAGAAAAAGGCAAAGAGGATTAAGAAGACCCACAATTCCTCCTAAAAGGACTTGTTGCTTTTATTGTTCTCGTCTTTGCCTTGGATCCACTTTTTTTGCATGAGATAGAAATAAGGAATTCCAGAAATCAAGGCTTTTTTCTAACTTGATGGTAAGAAATCCCAGGATCTAGAAATTCATTTCGTACAATTGAACCTTTTCAAACTGTTTCTTTTTTAGAACCAAAAAAACTTGTGCCAAAATAACAGATGCAAAAAAGAACAAAAGGCCTTGGACGCGCAATGGATCCTAAAGCACTATTTCTGCATCCCCCTGACCAAACCCTCCTACATTAGGATTGCTTGTTAATGGTTGATCAAGCTTGATTGATTCCCCCTCTGAAACAAGAAGTTCTGGCCCGGGAGGTATAATATCAATCACTTGGCGTCCATATGACGCATCCACTATGGATATTTCATATCCCCTTTTCTTTACGTAGTATTTTTTTACTATACCTGTTGACGTAGCATTGTTACTCTTGGTGCCATTAGGATAGATCTGTCCCCTTCCTCGGTTTCCCACTACATATATGGGATATTTTAAGAAATGAATGTCTTTTTTTGTAGCGGGATCGGGGAAAGAATGGGAAAGACAATTTCACTATATTTCTTACCGGGAACTGGGCCTATCACAAGAATATTTTTTATTGAGATGATAACTCTGAAAAGAGAGATTTCCTATCTTTTCTTTCAACTCAGGAGAAATACGGTCAGGCGGTGCTAATTCGAATCCCTCGGGCAAAATAAGAACAGCACCCACATTCAACCCTCCCTTTTTACCATTAGCGAGAACTTGTTTCAGCTGCATATCATAAGGACTTCGAAGAACCGCTTCAAATACAGTATCAGGAAGCACTGCTTGGAGAACTTCAATATCTACAGGCTTATTAGCTAAATGGCAATTGACACATACAATTCGTCCAGTTGCTTCCCGCGGGTTTTCATAACCCTGCTGCACAAAAATGGGATATGCGTTTGAAATAGATGTGCGAGTTATTACGTATATCATGATCGATACAGAAATCGATCGAATCATCTGTTCCTTTAACCAAGAAAAAGTTTTTCTATTTTCCATGTCCAATCACGGATCCCGGAATTTCTACAATAAATTAGGTAGGTAGCTAAGCTAATCTAGTTCCCTATACACAAGTCTGTTGTCATTCTACTGCAATAGTTGTACTAGAATGATGAATACCTTGAGCAGGTAGAAATAGAAAGAATTTTGTTAAAAAGGAAAGGGCTTTCTTTCTAAAGGAAGAAATATGCTAATTTGATTAATATTAGGAAATCAAATGAGTGAGTTTATGCTTCAATAATTGAATGATAAATGACTACAAGTGAAGGAGATAGACGGTTTAAACAAAAAAAGACCCAAAATTTCAAACACGTGTCTAGAATCACAAGAAAACTACAAACAAAAATAGTGAAAATTAGCTCGTTAGGAGCCCATCCAAGATTGTTGTAGACCCAACGAATTAGTAGTTCCCAACCGCGGGTGGAGTGAAATCCAACAAAAAAAAATCAGTAACTAAAAGAATAAAAAAGCTTTTATTGAATCATTTAAGCTATAGAAAAATTCCTGAACCCAAGAATTCAAAATGCCAAGTTCTTCTTTACCCAGAAAAAAGAACCACTTAGAATAGCCAAACAAATTATATTTGTTTGGAAATGCAAAATGATATGGAGATGATCCTCATTATCTATTTTGGCAAATTGTATTATTTCCTTGTGTATTCCTATAGGAAGTTTTTGTACATATGTCTTCGGTTTCTCTTTTATCATTTCGTCCAAGAGAAAAAGTTCTTCTAATTCTATGAATCCTTCTAGAATCCTTTTCTCTTGAATATCAGTTAAGAGTTCGGATTGCCTGGTATTCCACCAATTCTTATTCCAAAGTTCCAGACATTTCTTAAAAGAGAAAGAGACTCCTCGGAAAAAGTATGATAAATACAAGATATAAGAAAGAAGGCAATGCTTTCTTTTTTTTTTCATTTTTGATCTGTAAATTGAGTTGTTAATGAATCCGCTTCATTCGCCGACTCTATTTCATTTGCTGAATATATATGATATTTCTTTTCTTTGAAGCAAAAATTCTATAACAAGGTTTGAGACCTTGTATTTGTATCTATTTCTCTTTTTGTATACTAGTGGAATTTCATTGTATTGGGTTCTTTCTTAGATCTAAATGGAGTGGAATAGAGAAATAAAAAAAGACCTTTCATATAAAAATGGAAGAATAGTATGCCATATATCTCACTTGGACAAAACAAATTCAAAGCAATTTTCTCTTATCCTCGTTTGGCCCTTCCTTTAGATAAATACTCAAAATCCCCTTACAATTGCAAATGGTACTCAAAATACTT